>OU342733.1:435089883-435689883 GCA_910589765.1 Avena atlantica | reverse complement strand
CGAGCGGGCAGGGGAAGAAGATGAACAGGGCGGCGGGGGTGGCGTGCGGGGCTGGGGAAAGAGACGGGAAGAGAGGAGGCAGGAGAGAGAGCGGGGCCAGGGTGGGGCCTAGGGGACAGGTGGGGCCCAGGGGCAGGGGCTGGGCGCGTGGTGTGCGTGCTGGGGTGGCGCGCGCGCGGTGTGGTGTGTGTGCTGTGGTTGTGTGGTGGGGGTGTGAGGCAGAGTTGGTGTGGGGCCAGGGGGAAAAGAGAGGAGAGAGAGAGGGAGGGGTTGGGACAAGTGTCAGTTTCTGGTTGGCTAGGGGGGAGGGGTGTGCTGATGTGGCGCTCCAGGATTGGAGGGGGTGAGGTGGCCAGGGGGTATGGGTAGTTTTCTGGGTAGCTATAGGATTTAGGTAGGGCTGGCAGGGTGGACCGATCTGTCTATACGGGGGTGGTCGTTCGGGTCGGGTTGGCCCGTTCGACTGCCCCCACTAAAAACAATTGAACTTTTGATTTGATTTGAACGGGCCGTGTGCAAACCGATAGCGGCCAAAACAAAAATATTCCGGAACCCCGGGTTTGATATTTGATTTAAAGTTGGGGCGTTTTAGAAAACAAAACGGGTGTTGCGAAAATAGTTTTAGCAAACAATGCATGATGATGACGATGCAATGCACAATTCAACGCGATTTTCTAGTAGTGGTTTTGCGGGATGCCACACTTCAATCCATAGATGGATCGCTGAAGCTTGCACACCTTGTTAGCATCCTTAGGATCGACAAAACCCTTTGGTTGTATCATATACAACTCTTCTTCAATATTACCATTGAGAAACACGGTTTTGACATCCATCTGCCATATCTCATAATCGAAATATGCAGCAATTGCTAACATAATCCTAACTGACTTTAGCATCGCTACGGGAGAGAATTTCTCATCGTAGTCAACTCCTTGAATTTGTCGAAACCCCTTTGCGACAAGTCGAGCTTTATAGACGGTCACATTACCATTAGCATCAGTTTTCCTTTTGAAAATCCATTTGTTCTCTACGGCCTTTTGGTCGTGAGGTAATTCCACCAAGTTCCAAACTTGATTTTCATACATGGATTCCATCTCAGATTTCATGTCTTCTAACCATTTATTGGAATCCGGGCTCATCATCGCTTCTTCATACGTCGCAGGGTCATCATTTTCATCAACCATGAAATTCATGACAGGATTTCAGTACAGCTCGGGAGCTGCACGCGTCCTGCTTGACCTACGAGGTTCTGTAGTACTCTCTTTCGGAGTTTCATGATCATTATCATTAGTTCCCTCTTCAACAGGTGGATCCAACTCCGGAACAACTTCCGGCGCTGCGCTACTCGCCATACTTTGAAGAGAAGGTTCAATAACCTTTTCGAGTTCTACCTTCCGACTACTCACACCTTTCGCGAGAAACTCTTTCTCTAGAAAGGATCCATTCTTGGCAACAAAATCCTTGCCCTCGGATCTGTTATAGAAGGAATACCCAATAGTTTCCTTAGGGTAACCTATGAAGATGCATTTTTCCGCTTTGGGTTCGAGTTTATTCGGTTGAAGTTTCTTCACATAAACATCGCATCCCCAAACTTTAAGAAAATACAGCTTAGGTTTGTTTCCAAACCACAATTCATACGGTGTCTTTTCAACGGATTTAGATGGTGCCCGATTTAAAGTGAATGCAGGAGTTTCTAGTGCATAACCCCAAAATGACAACGGCAAGTCCGTCAGAGACATCATAGATCGAACCATATCTAATAAAGTACGATTAAAACATTCCGACACACCATTTCGCTGTGGTGTTCCGGCAGGCGTGAGTTATGAAACAATTCCACACTCTTTCATGTGAGTGCTAAACTTGTAACTTAGATACTCACCTCCATGGTCGGACCATAGAAATTTGATCTTTCTATTACGATGATTTTCCACTTCATTCTGAAATTCCTTGAACTTTTCAAAGGTTTCAGACTTGTGTTTCATCAAGTAGATATAACCATACCTACTCAAATCATCCGTGAAAGTAACAAAATAACGATATCCACCTCGCGCCGACACACTCATTGGACCACATACATCAGAATGTATGATTTCCAATAAATCTGTCGCCCGTTCCATTGAACCGGAAAACGGCGTTCTAGTCATCTTGCCCATAAGGCATGACTCACATGTATCAAATGATTCAAAATCAAGTGATTCCAAAAGTCCATACGAATGGAGCTTCTTCATGCGTTTAACGCCAATATGACCTAGACGGCAGTGCCACATATATGCAGATATATCATCATTAAGTTTAATCCTTTTAGCATCAACATTATGAATATGTGTAACATTATCATCGAGATCTAATAGAAATAAACCATTCATCATCGGTGCATGACCATAAAAGATTTCATTCATATAAATGGAACAACCATTGTTCTCGGATTTAAATGAATAACCACTTCGCATCAAACACGATCCAGATACAATGTTCATGCTCAGTGCAGGCACCAGATAACAATTATTTAAGTTTATAACTAATCCCGACGGCAAGTGGAGAGGCAGCGTTCCGACGGCGATCACATCAACGCTTGATCTATTGCCAACACGCATCTTGACCTCACCCCTTGCTAGCGGTCGCTTGTTCCGCAGCCCCTGATCCGAGTTACAAATATTAGCAACTGAATCGGTATCAAATACCCAGGTGCTACTGCGACCACTAGTCAAGTACACATCAATAACATGTATATCATATATACCTTTGTTTTCCTTGCCGGCCTTCTTGTCTGCCAGATACTTGGGGCAGTTACGCTTCCTGTGGCCAGTCCCCTTACAATAGTAGCACTCGGAATCAGACTTAGGTCCAACTCGGGGTTTCTTTTCAGGCGCGGCAACAGGCTTGCCGCCCTTACTTCCCTTCCGTTTTCCCTTCTTGTCTTTCTTGAAACCAGTGTTCCTATTGATCATCAACACTTGATGTTCCTTTTTGATCTCCACTTCTGCAGTTTTAAGCATTGACAGAAGCTCGGGGAGAGACTTCTTCATGCCTTGCATATTATAGTTCATCACAAAGCTCTTATAGCTAGGTGGCAGAGACTGCAGAACACGATGGATGACTAAGTCAATGGGAATCGTTATTCCCAAGGACACAAGCTTATCGGCGTAACCCGACATCTTGAGTACATGCTCACTAACGGAGCTGTGCTCTTCCATCATGCAGCTAAAGAACTTTTCTGAAGCGTTGTAACTCTCTATAGCAGCATGTGTGTCGAAAATCATTTTCAACTCACCCATTGTATCAAATGAATTGCCGTTTTCGAAACGCTTTCGAAGTTCCGGCTCTAGCCCATACAATATGCCGCAATGAACTAAGTTGTGGTCCTCCTGACGAGTCTGATAGACATTCTTCTCCTCCTCAGGGGCATCATCAAAAGGTGGGGGGCCTAGTGGCGCTTCTAGCACGTATTGCTTTTGTGCAGTAGAGAGGAGAATCCTCAAATTCATGGCCCATTTGGTAAAGTTGCTAACGTTCGTTGCTAGTTTCTCTTTCTCCATGAACACATTGAAATTAAAAGCAGGTGGTGCCATCTACAACAGAATTTGTAAAGTTTAGACTAAGTGTATGATAGATTGAGTTCAACTAATCCATATTACGAATGAACTCCCACTCAAAAATGACACCCCTCGTGCCATTTTGGTGATTACATGAACCAAATCCACTATACCAAGTCCGATCATCACGTGATTCGGTATAGCTTCAAAGGCGAGCATCAAATGGGCATCATATCAACTATATGACTCATGTTTAACCTTTCGGTCCGTGTTCCGAGGCCATGTCTGTACATGCTAGGCTCGCCAAGTTAGAACCTTAGTATTCGCATGTGTAACTATTTTACACCCGAAATATGGTCGTGCATCCAAGAACACCCGATCATCAGGTGATGTCTTGGAGCGACGAAACATAATCGGTGCATACTAAAGGAAGAACACATTCTTATCTTGATATTTAAATGAGGGATCATCTTATTATGCTAACAAAGCGCTAAACAAGCAATATAAGATGTTATCAAACATCACATGCTTATTAGTGAAATGTTATGGTTCCCGCAGATGATCTCTATCATGTGCATCGTGGTATGATCACTATCATACCTATATGTGTAAATCCAAGGTCTATGGAGTTTACACGTTATGTGTGTTGTAAGAGTATCATCTCATACTTCTACTTACAACACTACCATATCATAACACTAGCCCAGCAACAATCTAAACTAGACGCCTCTAATTTATCCATTGCAAGTTTTACGTGGCTTAGGGCTTTCGAGATAGAACCGTTCTTACCTACGAACATGAACCACAAAGAGGATAACCAAATTGTTGACAACTCGTTTGCAAAATAGATATTGACTATAGTAGGAGAGACAGACACCCGCTAGCCACTTATGCAAACTAGTTGCATGTCAAGCGTGGAACAGGTCTCATGTGCGAGGACATGTAAAGTTTGTCCGGGCCGCTTCATCCCACTATGCCACCAATATCCAAAATTATAACAAAGGAGCAACAACATGATCATCATCGCCCACATACTCATATGTGTACTACCCGTGTAAACCATCTACGCATAGATCCGGCTCTGATACCACTGTAGGGTTCGCAACATAGAAAACAAAAATTTTCCTACGATGTGAACTATGTACCAAGATCTATCTATTAGATACAAACAACGGGCGGATGTATATCCGTAGAGAACATACCCTTGAAGACCGACAAAGCTTAACGAGTTCAACTCGTGATTGATGTAGACGATCTCTTGCCGATCTCAAGATCGAGAGGAAGTCCTAGCGCCACAAATCAGCAGCGCATCCGTGCTCGCACACACGTTCGAGGCACCGAGCAAACTCCGCCTCCTCGCTCCAGAGATGCAGCGGAAGCACAACTCTTTCTTCCCAAATAGACACCGGGAACATGTATCTCGCTAGTCCGAGACCATGGGGAATAAATTCTAGAGGGGGAGAGAGATCCTTCACGAGGAGGTGTGAGTGAGAAGTGAGGAGAGGGGTGCCTTTTATAGGAGGAGGGGGGGGGACCCCAAGGGGGTGGCCGGCGCATGGGGGCTGCCCCCTTGCCATCCCCTCTTCATGTGGGTGGACACTCCACTCACAAAATTCCTTTAAATTCCCTCCACTCAAAATCCCACTCAAACATGCCATTAAATTTCCACCAAATTTAATGCAAACTCTCATTAAATAAAATTCTTTTATTTTATTCAGAATTTTGTCAATTACTTTAATGACAAACATTCACAAATAACCCCTTGCTAGAATTCTATTTCACATGCATAACCACTTTATGCAATTTCACCCGAAAACCTGTTTCGGTATCTAGTGAAATAAATTCATGCGCTTGTTCATTCTTTCGGCATGAAACTTTTGCTCCAATTGGATGTCGGTGTCTCTTAAGTGTGTCACCCTACGGTTCGTGAATAATGCGGACATGATCGAGACCATGAGCCTCAACATAACACTTTGTTAGTTCTGAATCCATCTTTATAATCACCCTGTTACGGTGTGACGTTTGATGTTATCAAGAAACTCTTCCGGTGTTAGTGATTGACATGATCTCATGGTCTAAGGATTAGGATCACTTCGTAAGTTGTTATAGCAATATAAACTCAATGACTTTGATCGTAATGCTATACTTCGGATGAATGTTCATCACACCATTACACTAATGTTGTGATCCCGTTATTAACAACATCCAATGTCCATGATCAGGAAACCTTGATCATCTTGTTAATCAACGAGCTAGTTTATGAGAGAGGCATAACTAGGAACTTTCTGTTTGTTTATTAAACACACATGTATTAATGTTTCCGTATTAATACAATTATAGCATGCAAAATAAACATCTATCATATACTTGGAATACACATAATAAACACTTTATTATTGCCTCTCAGGGCATATTCCCTTCAACTCTCTCCAACACTTTGATGAAGGTGATATTCCTTATGGTAAGCCTCCTGATCAATGTTTATAGGAACTTGACACTTTTATTGTTAAGCAAGGGTATTTTAATAAACAAGTTCAGAATCATTTATTGGAAAACTCTAGAGCTATCCATGAGTTGAAAGATATTGTGGAAAGAACTTCTAATGATATTAAAATGCTTTGTAAACACTTTCAAATGGTTCAAACCCAACTTGATCAACTTGCTAAGGTACAAAAGGATAAGCTAGTTAATGCTTCAGGAGATAAACGTGCTTATGGAATTAGAACTAGGAGTGATATAGCTACTCAAGATCCTTTATATCCTGAAGGACACCCTAAAAGAATAGAGCAAGATTCTCAACAAGGTGAGGATAGTGGTAGTCCTCGTAAGAGGAAGAAAAATAAACATAAGATAGTTGAGGAACCACTTGAACCTGCTCTATATCCTAATAGTATATCTGTCTCTGATGCTGAAACTAGGAGTGGTAATGATAAAAATGAGTCTCCTGGTAAGGAGGAAGGTGAGTAAGAACATGAGAAGCACACTAAGAACACTAGGTACACAAAGGAAGATTTTATTGCCAATAAACATGGTAAAGAGAGAACCTTGGGTGCAGAAACCTATGCCTTTTCTAGGTAATAAACACAAGTAAAAGGAGGAATAACACTACAACAAGTTTTGTGAGTGGATGAAACCTTTATTCTTGCAAATTCCTTTGACTGATGCTATTAAGTTGCCTCCTTATTCAAAGTATATGAAGGATATTATCTCTAATAAAAGGAAGATTCCTAATGAGGATATTTCTACTTTGCTTGCTATTTATTCCTTCAATGGTAAGGTTCCAAAGAAACTTGGTGATCTAGGTATACCAACTATTCCTTGCTCTATTAAGAATAATTATGTTAGAACTGCTTTATGTGATTTAGGAGCTGGATTATTGTTATGCCTTTTTCTCTCTATAAGAGACTCCAGCTAGAAAAGTTGATACCAACTGATATTTCTTTGCAAATGGCTGATAATTCAACTGCTATTCCTGTTGGTATATGTGAGGATGTTCCTGTTCAAGTTTCTCATAATTGCATGGTTTTAACTAATTTTGTTGTGCTTGAGATGCCTAAAGATGATAATATGTCTATTATTCTTAGGAGACCTTTTCTTATACTGCAGGCGCTATCATCAATTGCAATCAAGGGAAAGTAACATTCAATATTAATGACAAAGAGCATACTATTTATTTCCCCAAGAAGGTTTCTTAGAGCTATTGCCTGAATTCCATTGAAAATATTGAGAGCATCAAGGTTGGAGAAATATATTGTCCCATTCCACAAGAAAATTTTGAAACTATTATGATTGTGACCATTGCTATCAAGTATGAGGTAACATAATCACCTTGTGGAATGCAAAGTTTTGTTTCATATAAGATTGTTTTGGTAACAAGACTTGATCAACTTTGGTAACAAAAGGATTTTAATGAACAAAATAATGCTTTCACTGTGGTTATCCTTGTTTTCCTTTCTTTTCCCCCTCCTAGTTTTTGCTTTAGCTTTATTTTGCTAGTTGCTTGTTTGAGTTCCTTAGAGCTCCTGTAGTTTGGCTTTGGGTTTGCTTTCGCTTCTTCTGAAAAAACTGTTTCTGCGAGAAAATCAATTTTCATACCCTGAAAATTGGCCAAAAATAAAGTTTTCCGAAAAATCCCAAAAAATTCAAAATAAATTTTTCCTCGAAAAAAGGGGCAGAGTGGCACCTGAGGTGACCCAGGGGCCACCCCAGGACACCAGTCCCCTGTTAAGCACGGCCTACCAGGTGGCGACGCCTAGGGGGTCTGGCCCACCTGGGCCCCTCTAGGATGCCTCATCAAAGCCACCTTCTTTCTCTCTCCCAAAAAAACACCGGAAAACTTGCTCAAGATCGAGTTCTTGCTGTTCTTGCTCGCGATTTTCGATCTCGTTGTTTAGCCCATCTCAAGTGCTGATTTTTGGAGGGATTGTTCCTTGGTATGTGTCTCCTCCACTTGTCCAATTAGATTTGTGATTGGTAGATTGTATATTGAGTATTTTGCTGCTATAGGTGATAGGTTGTTTGAGCTTGCATTCTTGTTATTTGCTTAGAAACTTTGTTTTGATGCATGTGTAGTCCTCTAGCAAGTTCCTATAGTAGTTGCTCATCATTTATCAACTTAGAAATCACTTGGTTTGATGGTTGTCTAAAAATTTCAGCAAGCAAGATGAGTGCTTATCCACTAAATCAATAGGACTTGATGGTGCATGAGCCAATAAAGGTTCATCGTGAGGAGGCAGTTTTTCCTTCCATATATCCATGCTATAAATTTATGAGAGCTGCGGGGATCCTCCAAGATTTCCAAACTATGGTTACAAATGCGGGGTTGGAACACTTTGTTGAAGGTGAACCAATCCAATATGTTAAGCTAACCATGGCTTTTGTGCAGGACTTCCGGTTCACTTGGTCTACTTCTAATCCCATGGTACATTACAAAATATATATTATACCTGTCGACCTGGCTTTTGCTGATTTCTATGCAGCAATTAGAGTACCTTAGTGGGGATCTTGTGAGAAGATCAAGGAGAGGCCCAAGTACTTATTGATTTGTATACTGAGATTTGCCAAGGTTTCGACTTCTCAAAGGAAAGTGGTAAAATTCGGAACATACAACTTCCAGCTATTAGATACTTTTGTAGGGTTTGCAGCATAGAAAACAAAAAAATTCCTACGATGGGAACAACTATGTACCAAGATCTATCTACTAGATACAAACAACGGGCGGATGTACATCCGTAGAGAACATACCCTTGAATACCGACAAAGCTTAACGAGTCCAAACTCGTGTTGATGTAGACGATCTCTTGCCGATCTCAAGATCGAGAGGAAGTCCTAGCGCCGCAAAACAGCAGCGCATCCGTGCTCGCACACACATTCGAGGCACCGAGCAACCTCCGCCTCCTCGCTCCAGCGATGCAGCGGAAGCACAACTCTTTCTTGCAGAATAGCCACCGGGAACATGTATCTCGCTAGTCCGAGACCATGGGGGATAAATTCTAGAGGGGGAGAGAGATCCTTCACGAGGAGGTGTGAGTGAGAAGTGAGAGGAGGGGCTCCTTATATAGGGGAGGGGGCAGCCCAAGGGGGCATGGCCGCCAGCCATGTAGGGTGCCCCCACCTCTCCCTCATTCATGTGGGTGGACACTCCACTCACAAAATGGCCCTTCAATTTTATCCACTAAAAAACCCACTCAAATTCCCATTAAATTTCCACCAAATTTAAGGCAAACTCTCATTAAATAAAACTCCTTTTTTTTATTCAGAATTTTTTCAATTACTTTAATGACAAACATTCACATATAACCCCTTGCTAGTATTTAATTTCACATGCAGAAACACTTTCTGCAATTTCACCCGAAAACCCGTTTTGGTATCTAGTGAAATAAATTCATGCGCTTGTTATTCTTTTCGGCATGAAACTTTTGCTCCAAATGGATGTCGGTGTCTCTTAAGTGTGTCACCCTACGGTTCGTGAATAATGCGGACATGATCGAGACCCCTCTCAGATCAATAATCAGAAGCGGGATCTGGAGACCCATACTGACTCCCACACATTCAACGATGACTTTCTTGTGATCGTCGGAACCTTTTACGCTAGTATCTTAATCCTTTTGTTTCGCGATATATTACATGTCCAAGATTCGATCATCGGTATCTCCATACCTAGTTTGATCTCGTTATTGACATGCACTCTTTTCTCGTTCCCGTGATATAACATTCTAGTGATCAAATCACTTGCTTGCAAGCTAACCAATGTGATATCACCGAGAGGGCCCAGAGTATATCTATCCGTCATCGGGATGAAAAAATTCCACTCTCGATCCATGGGCCTCAACATAACACTTTATTAGTTCTGAATCCATCTTTATAATCACCCTGTTACGGTGTGACGTTTGATGTTATCAAGAAACTCTTCCGGTGTTAGTGATTGACATGATCTCATGGTCTAAGGATTAGGATCACTTCGTAAGTTGTTATAGCAATATAAACTCAATGACTTTGATCGTAATGCTATACTTCGGATGAATGTTCATCACATCATTACACTAATGTTGTGATCCCGTTATTAACAACATCTAATATCCATGATCAGGAAACCATGATCATCTTGTTAACTCAACGAGCTAGTTTATGAGAGAGGCATAACTAGGAACTTCATTTTTGTTTATTAAACACACATGTATTAACGTTTCCGTATTAATACAATTATAGCATGTAAAATAAACATTTATCATAAATAAGGAATACGATAATAACCACTTTATTATTGCCTCTCGGGCATATTCCCTTCAGTCTCCCACTTGCACTAGAGACAATAATTTAGTTTGAAAACTTTGCGTATTGAACACATATGGCTTTCTGGTGTTCCATATACGCAACTGTAAGTGGTTAACATAATTTACGGATCTGACGCTTTCAGGTCCGTGTGTATTTGCATGTCTTTGCGTCTTCACACATCACTCATTCTCCAATGAGATGGCATTGTATAAATTTGGTCTTTTGGTGAGATCTTTAGTTCCTTGGGGTTAAAACACGTCGATACTATTGTTGTACAATATATATTTAGTGTTAGCCCGTTGCGAACCACACCTTAGTTTGATAACAAACTACTTGACACAAATGCCCTCCTTTGCTGCTACTATAGCAGTCATATACTTAGCCTTTTTATTGTAGTATTCGTCACAATGTCTTAACTATGGATTTCATCCAAATCCATCATGGAATCTTCTTTCCATTACATTGTGCCACCCATAGTTTAAATTGAGATAAAATTAATTTGTATCTTGTGACAAACCTAGTATCAATGTAACGCTTTACAATAAACTATTTGTAATTGTTTGTCACCTCTACACAAATATATTCTTAGTTCTTTTAAAAAGATCATAAGAATATCCTCACTATCGTCCAATGATCATTTTATGATTCATTCTGGTATATGCTCATAACATTAGAGCATAGGACATATCTCGATGTATACATATCATGGTATGATTGATCAAAACATTCTCATGATTTCACTCATCAAGTGTCAAAGCACATGAATCTTGTTTCACTTATCAAGTGTCGATACACTTGAATCTTGATTCAATTCCTTTCCATGCAACAAGAACTATTTCTTGTCGTTTCTATATTGAACTCCTTCAATATCTCATATATGTACGTTTGGCACAACCATATTGGCATCACAGTCTATCCACCATAGACATTCACGCTAAATATTCGGGTTTTGCCTAAGTATTTCATCGAAATGAAATTCTTAACCTTTGACAATAAAATATACATCATTTCTAATCAACAAGATGTCATCCACATAATGTATTAGAAATATGTCTCAGTGCTCCCACTTAATTTCTTGCAAATGCAAGCATCTTCATCGTCTCTTGATGAAAAACTCATTTTTCATCATGGTGAAGATACCAACTCCGCGATGCTTTTTCAACCATTGAAGTTTGCATGCCCTTTTAGCATCCTTTGAATTTAACAAAACCCTTTGGACCTTGTCATGTACACGTCCTAGGTAACCATTCTATTAGAAGAATTTTGTTTTGTTTATTCATCTACCATATACCAAATTATATGTAGTGGTTGCTACTTTAATCCGTCCAGACTAAATATCGCTATGAAAGATCAAATCTTGTCATAGTCAACTCCTTGAACATTGTCGTAAAATACTTTACCGATATGTCGACTATTTCATAGATGTAAAACATCCATGTATGTTTCTTTATATATCCAAATACGACCGATAGGTTTTTACACCTTTCCGAAGGGTCTTCCAAGTTCAAAACTTGATTTCTCGTGTATGGAACTATCACGGATTTTATGGCTTCAAGCCATTTGACAGAGTCAGGGCCCATCATCGCTTCTTTGTAGTCGGTTCATCATTGTCAAACAACAATGATTTACTCTCAAATCTCAATCATTTGATTGTTTATCCGACCTTCTTGGTTCAATAGGAACTTTAGACTTCCGTGACCGCAACCTTTGAGGCACATAAGATATGAGCATTATGTGAGCCTCTAGAACCATTTCCGGCGCTGCGCAGCTCAGCACATTTAGCTAAGGTTCGTTAACCTTATCAAAGTTCTATTGTCCTCCCACTTAACATTTTTGAAAAAATCCTTCTTCAAGAAACTTCACGTTTCAAGCGACAAACCCTTTTGTCCTTGGTGTTATGGAGGAATAACAAATTGTTATTCGAAATAACCTACAAAGACATGCTCATCCAACTTCGGTTGTAAACATCTTACTTATGTTTAGCATACCAAAATTTAAGAAATGACAACTTGGGTTTTACCCCAAACCATAACTTCCATGGTGTCATTTCAATGGATCAAGATGGAGCTCTTTTCAGTGTAAAAGCGGAAGTCTCTAAAGCTTTAATCTTTTAAAACATAATGACAGTTTTATCAATAACACCTTTGATCCAACCATGTCAAACAAGGTTTCATTAAAAATCTCAAACACTCCATATTCCTATGGTGTTTCGTGAGATGTAAATCTAGGTGTTTTGCTAAACTTGTAACTCAAATAAATCCCTTTTATGATAAAATCATAATTCATTTATTTTTCTTGTTACACTTGTAACTCAAATAAATCCCATATGATAAAATCATAAACCATTTATTTTCTTGTTACAATGATTTTCCACTTCATCTTGAAAGTCTTTGAACATTTTCAAATATTTCATACTTCTTTCTCATTAAGTGAACATTCACTCAAATTTCCGGAGAAAGCATATGAAGATGAAATCCATTGCTTACGACTATACATAATGGACTACATACATCGATATGCATAAATTCCAATATTTTAGTCGTTCGTTCTTCTTTGGCCTTTGAACAAAGTTTTAATTATCCCGAGGAAAGTCTCACAAGCGTCACTTGATCAAATCAAAGACTCCAAAAATCCATGAATATGGAGATTCTTCATGTTTTCTTTCAAATATAATTTAAACGGCGATGTCACTTTGTAAGTGATCTTTCAATCATTTGTCTTGCGACATTTTAGCATTAGGTTTTATGGATGTGATTTCTCCAACTAGATTTGTAAATCATCCATCTTATATGGAATACGGTAATTATTTGAACAACCTTTGTTCTCATAATACCTGATTCAAATAATAATTATTAAAACAAATCTTGAAGTCAAGCTTTGATATCAACGAGAAATACAAACAACGGTTTGTTTGTTTTCGATGAACATCATCACATATTCTCTTGCTAGTTACTTAGGCCATTGTGGTTCATGAATTGCGTCGTTCTGTATGAAATTTCATACCAACCAATTCGGTATCCAATACCCAAGAACCACATTGTTTAACAAGCAAAGAATACAACCATAACATGTATATCATATATATATACCTAAATTGGATATTTCCAATCTTTTCTTTTCTGCCAAATATATTTTATAGATTCTCTTTCAGCATTTCCTTTTCCTTTTTAAAAGAATCTATCAACATCAAAAGTGGCGCCATATACATGACACATAGTCCAAAGCGTGTATATTCAAATAATAATACCTTTGGACTTGCACTTTGAAGTAGATCACCATCATCAAATGATCGGTATTCTTTCAAAATCCATTCTTTAGTAATCTTTTAGTGTAGTAAACACTTTACATACATCTTAGATTCATCCTTATCATGACGACTTTCATGATCAAGCTACTGTAGCTTATAAAGGCGAATCATGAGTATAACATTACTTTCCAAAACCCTTTTGGATGATTATGATGTCTAGCATCTCCAACCTTCGGAAATTCTCATCCAATATGAGAACATATATTATACTCTATCATTTTGCAACCAAAACATTGTTTCAGATATCGTTATATCTGCCACACATGATGGTTTCTGAAATAATTCTTTCAGCTCCTAGATAAACTTGATATTAAAACAATCAAGAATCATGGAGGCAAAACATGATACTTAAGATACTAACACTGGAATTGTTACTCTCGATTTAATACCAACTATTAAATTTTACGGAGTAAATAGAGTTTGCTGAAAGTTTGCAATAGGACTTTAAACTTTAGATTGACACTCTACACAATACGATACCAGTTCGTAAAGTATATATCCAGAATTCTATAGTTCTATTATCTCAATTACAACTATGCATAAGGTGGTGAACGAATGCCAATGATTACAACAAATTATGCAAATTCATTTTGATTTAATTTATGATAAATTGAGTTCTACTAATCCAAATTAGAAATGAACTCCCACTAAAAAACGACATCCCTCGTGTCTTTTTGGTGATTACATGAACCAAATCCACTACACCAAGTCTGATCATCACGTGAGTCGGTGTAGCTTCAAAGGCGAGCATCCATATGGTCATCATATCAGAACATATGACTCATGCTTAACCTTTCGGTCCGTGTTCCAAGGCCATGTCTGTACATGCTAGGCTCGCCAAGTAAGAACCTTAGTATTCGCGTGTGTAACTGTCTTACACACGAGATATGCTCGTGGATTCAAGTACACCCGATCACACTACAAGGAGACTACCCATATAGCAACACTTGTTCTACAACCTTTTTAGTATGCGTTGGAAATTTTTCGCTTAGATACACATATATACGTTGTTGGCTTCATTTGTTCTCTCGCTGTATACCGCAACAGATGAGATGCATTGTATTGTATACCTTGTAAAGTTCTTCATAGAATTCTCGAAAAGACATGAAATATATTTTGCAAATAATTAGAAAGCAACATATGAGAATAGTTTGCTCAATTCTTCTGGGTTGTGATGTCATGCTTGTTAACCTGTAGTAAGTTGACCTCAAATTATATTGGACCAAAGTTTTCAAATCAGTTTTGGACATGAATTAATTATGAACAAATAAAATTTCATTGCCGTTTGTGAGCACTGTATGACAATTGACACATGAAAGGAGAAAGGAGCAAAAGAAATTCTAACTATTTTTTTACATAAAAGAAATTCTAATACATACAGTATCAAAAAGCGTGATTTTTTTTGAGCGAATCAAAAGGCGAGAGTATACTGAACAAAAAATTGTGAACCCCGCGTGGGTTGGAATTTTTAACCCCGCGCCGGAGCGATTGGCGCGTACACCAAAATTTCACTCGTATACCCATCGCGGAAATTCTGCCTTATCTGCTCCACCACCCAGGCAGTTAGAAATCTCGATCTAGTGCGATTTCGATCTACGAGCCTCCTGCTCACTGCCTTCCGCCGCCGCGCTGCTCCCCTCCTCCGGTACTCCCACTCTGTCCTCCCCAGTGTCCTCCATCTTGGCCGCCCTCTTCGGCATCGTCGTTGGGAAGTCGATGGCCCTTGTTGCAGGATCTGGCGGCGGATCGACCCGCCTCTCGCTTCTCGGGATCATCCCTGATGGCGCTGCAGCACCAGCACCCGTTCAACTTCACACGGGCATCGGGGCTCGAGTGAACCAGACGCACACCCGTCTCACTGTGCCCCGATGTTGTTGCTTCGCTCCTTCAAACGATCAGGTTAGTCCTGCTATTGGTGTTTCTCCAATCTGCGGTACAAGATGGAAGATATAGTAGTCTGGTGGATCTATGATGGTTCTAGATTGCTAGCTCAGGTTGGAAAAGAAATCGAGTAATCTTTTTTAATCAGATTGTCGAGATATTAGTGGTTTTCAGTTTGAAGTAGTACTACTCTCTAACCCATATTAGTTGACTCAAATTTGTCTAAATTTACATGAATCTAGACACTATTTAGTATATAGGTTCATCCAAATTTTGACAACTCGCGAAGGGAGTAGTAACTTTGGTTGACTTAACAAAGATGCGATCTGCCCATCCTGTTTATATATAGAGATAAACATTACTACTTGTTTGCTACTGGTTTGAGTCCGTGAGAAACTAGAGCAGGTGTGATTCTCTTTTCTATTCTGATCCCCAATAACTTGATTTAGTTATGTGTCCTGCAGGAAGAAGAAAAAATTCAGTCTATTCCCCACACGTGTACCGGACGAAGAGATTTGGATCTGGCGCTAACTCTGGAGAGACATGGAATTATGTGATTTCTTTGTGCCTTCCAAATTATTTGTGACTATGATCTGATTTTAGTTACCAATCCATTGTCGCTTTTAGCTAATGTGTTGTTTTAACCATTTTCTCTCAGGTTTCTTATTCTTTAATCTGCATAGCTGAAGCCAGAAAGGATCAATTGTAAACGGAGGACACTTGGGCTATAAGAATATTGGTTGTTAAGTGATGTGCATATTTTATTTTGTATTTTGGTTAGTACCTCAATGTTAAAACTTAAAGTAGTGAAACAAGGCTCGGCCAGTCTTTACGGTTTAGTAAAGTATGGAGTACTATATGCTGATCGATAACTAGCTCTCAATTGCCCTAACATAATGTGTGAAGAATTGATGCACTTCTTATTTTCTGATCTTGCGGTCCTAGATACCAATATTAATTACTGGTTTGGTTTAAATTTATATTCTAGCTTTGTGCAGTTCAACGGGTACATGAGCTATGCAACCAAGTGATTGTTTCTTCAATGTACAGGTAACTTTTTCATCTTTAGGTTGACATCTCTACTTATAAAATAAGAAATGCATAGAGTCAAGCCTGGGATCCATTTCTAACTGGCTTATATTTCTAGGATATATGCATATACGAAAAGATTATCGAATTATGACCATGAAGAGCAGTTTCTAATCTGTTTTGATGTTGTTTAAATGATTTCATCATCAACGTTGGCCCCATGTAAGTTCTCCTCTTTTCCTATTTCCTCCAATTCCTTGTTCAACACTTTTTTTGTGCTTATGTGTTTTTCTTCTACAAGTTGCCATGGAAAGTCTGGATATCTTATATGTTATTTTGATTGAATGTTAAAATTTTAGTAGGCTACTATACTATAGCTAACAGCCATGTATATGTCTAGTCCGTAATTATAAATAACTAATTATCATTAATCCAAATGATAAAAGATAACTAATAGCCTAAGTGGTTAATTCCTATTGTACTTGAAGCTACTAAATTTCTATAATAAACTACTATAGATTTTGGTCTAGTTGATGGTCTATATTGTGTCCACTTGATTTTCTATATATAATCGTATTGATATTTATTAAGTTGCTCCTGAGATCAGCAAGGAACCTTGGTATTTACCATGTCGATTGTAAAACTAGAACTTTGTCTTTGCAGGGCCACATATCAGCAAGGTGTGTTATATTTGGATCTCAATATGTATATAAGAAGGCAGAACCTTAGAAAGAATACATATAGGATTAGTTAGAGTGTCATACTTTGAAGCAAGATTATAAGCTATGTACTCAAAAGATTATTTCCATGTCTGTAGTGGAGATTTCAATACTCAATATTGAATTGTTTCTTCTTGCATCGTTCTTATGTATCTTATGAAGTCTATATGCACTTACTTATAAAGCCTATACACTCTTTTTGAGGAAAAAATACCATCTTTCAAGTGATTAACACACTCCATATAAAAATAATATATAATTTTAAAACAAATTCACTAATCCTTGTCCATCATCTTCCAACGGATACAAGTGTTGCTCGACATTGTTGCCACCTTTGCAATGCTCTTTCCATTTGTTACCAATGCATCTATATGTGTTGCATTATAACCTAGCAACGCCCAAAAATGCAAGCATACTAAATCCGTTGGTAAGTGTGTTAGCAACGCCTATATGGATGTTTAGATACAGATCCATGTGTTGCTATAGGGGGGTCCTGTTGTAGTGTCATCACGTGATGTCTTGAAGCGACGAAACATTGTCGGTGCATACTTAAGGAAGAACACATTCTTATCTTGATATCTAAATGAGGGATCATCTTATTATGCTAATGAAACGCCAAACAAGCAATATAAGATGCAATAAACATCACATGTTAATAAGTGAAATGATATGGTTCCCGCACTTGATCTCTATCATGTGCATCGTGGTATGATCTCTATCATACCTCTATGTGTAAGGCCAAGGTCTATGGAACCTACACGTTATGTGTGTTGTAAGAGTATCAACTTATAATTCTACTTACAACATCATCATATCATAACACTAGCCCAGCAATAATCTAAACTAGACGCCTCTAATTTATCCATTGCAAGTTTTACGTGGCTTAGGGCTTTCGAAGATAGAACCGTTCTTACCTACGAACAGGAACGACAACGAGGATAACCAAATTATTGACAACTCGTTGCAAATTAGATATTGACTATAGTAGGAGAGACAGACACCCGCTAGCCACTTATGCAAAACTAGTTGCATATCAAGCGTGGAACAGGTATCATGTGCGAGGACATGTAAAGTTTGTCCGGCCGCTTCATCCCACTATGCCACCAATATCTAAAGTACAACTAAGAAGCAACAAAATGATCATCATCGCCCACATATACTCATATGTGTACTACCCGTGCAAAGTATCTACGTATAGATCCGGCTCTGATACCACTGTAGGGTTCGCAGCATAGAAAACAAAAAATTTCCTACGATGGGAACAACTATGTACCAAGATCTATCTACTAGATACAAACAACGGGCGAATGTACATCCGTAGAGAACATACCCTTGAAGACCGACAAAGCTTAACGAGTCCAAACTCGTGGTTGATGTAGACGATCTCTTGCCGATCTCAAGATCGAGAGGAAGTCCTAGCGCCGCAAAACAGCGGCGCATCCATGCTTGCACACACGTTCGAGGCACCGAGCAACCTCCGCCTCCTCGCTCTAGCGATGCAGCGAAAGCACAACTCTTTCCTGCCGAATAGCCACCGGGAACATGTATCTCGCTAGTCCGAGACCATGGGGGATAAATTCTAGAGGGGGAGAGAGATCCTTCACGAGGAGGTGTGAGTGAGAAGTGAGAGGAGGGGCTCCTTATATAGGGGAGGGGGGCAGCCCAAGGGGGTATGGCCGCCGGCCATGGAGGGTGCCCCCACCTCTCCCTCATTCATGTGGGTGGACACTCCACTCACAAAATGGCCCTTCAATTTTCTTCACTCAAAAACCCACTCAAATTCCCATTAAATTTCCACCAAATTTAATGCAAACTCTCATTAAATAAAACTCCTTTTATTTATTCAGAATTTTGTCAATTAATAATGACAAACATTCACATATAACCCCTTGCTAGTATTTCATTTCACATGCAGAAACACTTTCTGCAATTTCACCCGAAAACCCGTTTCGGTATCTAGTGAAATAAATTCCTGCACTTGTTATTCTTTTCGGAATGAAACTTTTGCTCCAAATGGATGTCGGTGTCTCTTAAGTGTGTCACCCTACGGTTCGCGAATAATGCGGACATGATCGAGACCCCTCTCAGATCAATAATCAGAAGCAGGATCTGGAGACCCATACTGACTCCCACACATTCAACGATGACTTTCTTGTGATCGTCGGAACCTTTTACGCTAGTATCTTAATCCTTTTGTTTCGCGATATATTACATGTCCGAGATTCGATCATCGGTATCTCCATACCTAGTTTGATCTCGTTACTGACATGCACTCTTTTCTCGTTCCCGTGATATAACATTCTAGTGATCAAATCACTTGCTTGCAAGCTAACCAATGTGATATCACCGAGAGGGCCCAGAGTATATCTATCCGTCACCGGGATGAACAAATTCCTGTTGGGCCGCGCGGAGATAAAACAAAATTTTCCCTCTAACGTGGTGATCCCAAGAACTAGCTGAGGTAGAAGGCGACGAGGTTTACCACTAGACGCGCGATTGCGGATTACTGATGAAGCGCGTCAGTTGATGCAGCGCAGTCCTCACGACCCGATCGTCCTGGTGCTGATCGCACAACACCTCTGATGGTATCCACACGTACAAGGAGGAGCGCCGGTGGCGAACTGCTAGGTTCGTTACGGCGGCAGGACTGCTGTGGAGCTAGGGTTTCCAACACATGGAATGACCTAACCGAACAACGATTAACCCTTCTGGGTTAAGGTGCTCCACTATATATAGGGAGTGAATGTGGGCTCTGCTCGCGCGACCCATTCACTAAAGCCCATATAACACTAGTCACCGTGAGTCCAACTCACTAACTCAGCCCTAATCTGGTTTAGGTCCAACCCAACCAGATTACAGGTTCAGATCCAATCCGAACTTGCTCCCGCTCTTAAGTGTGTGACCCCGCAGGCTCATGGCTACTTGGACACGATTGGAGTCCGACTCTCAATCGATCAATCGGTAGCGGCTCCTAGCAGAACGTGCCGACTCCCAAGTACCAAAGAGTCATGACGACTTGCCTTTCCAATGCGACTTACGTCCGAGTCCCTTTTGCCTCACGATATACCTTGTCAGACTATAGGCGAATATTTGTCATCCCTTAAATAGTCCGACTCTCTTCTCGATCCGAGATAAGTGATTCACCCGACTAACTCTTAGTCGATCGCCTCGGTTAACACTTAACGGAGTCGTGCATGGACATGCTTTCCGAATCATATCTCACGAGAGGGCCCAGAGAATATCTCTCCGAGTGGAGGGGCAAAATCCCATCTTGGTTATTCACATCACGCAGCTTGATTCTCAGTCGACCCGAACCCTGCCTTTATAACTGCCCAGTTACGGATCAGCGTTTGACAGAATCTAAGTCGGTGATCCTCAACTCGGACTATGCAACAACCTCAGGTCTAAGGATTACATTGATTGAGATATACAAATGACAACTTGTTCGTTGTACCTCAATATGGGTCAATCCGACTCGCTAAACTCTTTAGCCTAGTCTGTGTAAGTTGGAATAGCATCTCCATGCCCATGACAAGTGGAACCGAGTCATCAAGCCAACTTTCACATTGGTCTAAGTTGTGTGTCCAACACAACCTCAATGACCAAGGATATTTAGTACAAACAACATGAATGCATAGTTCCACAACCGAATCACATATTCAATGATACACATCAGATGTTTATACAAGGACTACTTAATATCTTTATGAATACAATGGGAAATCTCATCATACATGATTGCCTCTAAGGAATATTCCCAACAATTCCACTCTCGATCCATGGGCCTCAACATAACACTTTATTAGTTCCGAATCCAGCTTTATAATCACCCTGTTACGGTGTGACGTTTGATGTTATCAAGAAACTCTTCTGGTGTTAGTGATTACATGATCTCATGGTCTAAGGATTAGGATCACTTCGTAAATTGTTATAGCAATATAACTCAATGACTTTGATCGTAATGCTATACTTCGAATGAATGTTCATCACATCATTACACTAATGTTGTGATCCCATTATTAACAACATCCAATGTCCATGATCAGGAAACCTTGATCATCTTGTTAATCAACGAGCTAGTTTATGAGAGAGGCATAACTAGGAACTTCCTTTTTGTTTATTAAACACACATGTATTAACGTTTCCGTATTAATACAAGTATAGCATGTAAAATAAACATTTATCATAAATAAGGAATATGATAATAACCACTTTATTATTGCCTCTTGGGCATATTCCCTTCAACTTTGCCTATTTCATTACCAAGTGTGTTCTTGCTAGAAAGATTGCTAGAAAGTTGTCTTCTTTTGATCTAGCTTTTATTGCAGCAGCTCTGAATAGGAATAGATATTATATTTTGAGTGCTTTGATAGCTCATCGTCTCACCACCAACCATGAGAAGCGTGGAATTTGTGGAGGTCTCATTGCTTCTAGGTTGCTATCTTTCCATGGTTTAGAGCATCATTATTCAGATTTTCAGTTACCCATAGAGAGGCTTGATATTGAATCCATGATTCAACATGGTTTTGTTTCTTTGGGGGCTAATGTGAGAAGTTTACCATATGAATTATCTTTTGCCCAGCAAGGTCGGAGAAAGGGTAGGACTGAGAAAATAGTTTATTTGCCTGTACCTGCTTTGTTTAACTTTGATAGCAGGCAAGGATGGTCACTTACGGAGGAGGAGGTTGACACTTATGTGGGGGAACTCTCCCAGGAAGAGGAGAATGTTGAAGAGGATGCCAAAGACAATTTGGTTCAGCCCTCCAACTTGGGAAAGTCTTCATACCAGCAGCCCTCATTTGATTGGGGCGCATCTTCTTCTTCATCACAGGTGCCTGACTATGATCATTCCTATGATGACCCACCAGCATGGGGATACTATCCGCGTTATTGAGCCCCACTTAGGCCAAAATCCTAACTGGGGGTGGGGGTACACCGACATCACACTCATCTATATATCATGTTTGGTCGGTTCTTTGTATATCCATTGTTTTCGCTTTATTTTTTGGTTCTTATTGCTTCTTTCTCAAAAACACAAAAATACCAAAAATATTTTTGTTGTTTCTCTTGGTTTGTTTTGTTGTTTCTTTGCTTTGGTCTGCCTTAAAAGAAAAATCCAAAAAGATTTTGCTTTGTTTGGTTTGCTCTGTTTTTGTTTGGTTTTTCTTTGTTTGCTTGTTTCTAAAAAATCAAAAACGCCAAAAATATTTGTTGTTCTTCTTTGGTTTTGTGAGTTATTTGCAGGGTTCGGCCGTCCTTAGTGGATTTCGGTTTCATGTTATTATTCAAGTCACACAAGTGAAGGGCAATAATGAAGATTGAAACAACTCGAGGAGTGGTAAGAGGCTGGCAACGAACTCTATTTGTTTCATTTTTGTACATATACTCATCATTGTGAACATGCTTAGCCTGTTTGTGTAAGGTGTATGTTATTATGGATGCTTAGTGGTTCTTGCTTGTCTATGATTAGCTCCAGCTTGCTAATAGTTTGTAGCATGTCATATGAATATTTGCTTGCATTGTTTTATTCATACTTTGGTATGATATTGTGGTATCCTCCTCTGACTGTTCATGTGAATCGACTTGGCACATGCTCACGCATGCATATGACTAATCAATAGTCAGTAAGCCTCGATGATTTATTTTGCCTCAGAGTTCTTGTATCACTTTCATGCCATAGTTAGTCCTGTTTTGTTGCAAGCATGATTATGACAGCTATTGCTCTCTCGTTTGTCGCTCCCTCTCTATTTCTAGCCTTCACTTGCACTGAGTATGTGCTCTACATGTGCTTCCAACTCCCCAAAACCAATATTGCCATCTGTGTCCACTATACATACCTATTAGCATCATTTGCTGCTTCAGTGCATATTCAATATGCCGTGTTTTCTTCCAAAATAAAATGTTTGTCTGTTTTGAGAAAGTTAGTTAGTAAAGCTCTCACGAACTTGATGGCACACTTTATTCCTTGCACTTAATAATCTTGAAACATTGTGACTAGTCCATGAAAGTTATATGCTTGCTAATTATGTGCTGGGAGTCAGCAGAACCGTGCTGTCACAGGGAACGCTTTCAACACTTTTTGTTGGGGGGGGGGGGGGTGACCCCGGATAGGGTCAAGATAGGGGAAAGAAGAAAGGAGTCTCCCTTACCTTAAACTGAATTACTGACTGTGTCGGCCGAGGTAAGTTGAGCCTTGGCAAATATAGAATGAGTAACACCTTACTCGGCCGACGTATGAGCTATGTCGGCCGAATGAGGCTGATCGACTTGTATGCAGGTGAAGGCCAAGCCGAGTTATGCAAGATGAGGCCGAGTAATGTGAGACTTGCAGGAGAAGGAGAAGCCTATAGTCAAACCCTAGTCTCTGGCTAGGAGGAATCTAGACAGAGCCAAGCGCAAAGGACAAAGAGCAGAGCTGCAGAGGGGCAGACAAGCGTCATGGAGGAGACAGTGAGGAAGCCCGAGGCGCACATGTGAGGGTCTCTAGAACATTGCCACTGATAGAAGGGGGACATGGAAAGGAGCCCGCCGAGTTACCATTTCGGGACAAGCATATTCCAAGAATATGCTTGCCACGTCAGCCCTAGAAGGATCAAGGAACCCCTTTATAAGGAGGGGCATGGGCTCCAGAGAGAGGGATCGATTCATACAAGGCCAAAGGGCTCGCGTAGTAGTTCTCTGCTTCCCTTTGATACAGCTCAAGGAGCATTTGTAGCCCTGGAGAGGAGGAATAAAGAGCTATTTGTTAGTCATCTGACTGTAGAAATCACTACATCTTCCCTCCCTTGATCCCTCAAGCATCCATTGCCCCCAAACTTTAGCCTACCCATGACATCTGTCGTGCCACCACCACGACAGTTGGCGCCCACCGTGGGGCTAGCAGCGGTGCTAGCTGGAGTCAAGATCCGGACGGGAAACTTCATCCACACCGGTGAGCGGGTTGTCTCTGGCTTAGTCCAAAGATTTGATATCTGGGACTATGTTAGCGATAACGCTGGCAGCTTCAGGAGTAAAGCACCTCCGCGCAACGGCATCTTCATCAACCTGGGCGCTCACAAGGTCTACGTCGGCATCGATACATCCTGCGTCTACCCGTACCGAGTCATTGAAGCAGGAGAACCTCCCCTGTGTGCTGCTAGCGGTCCGCGTGGAGTTCGCCCCGTTGGCAGCGTTGAGGTAATGATGACGGCCCTAACACCAGCAGCAGGGGCAGACGCCGGACCAAGCAGGGACCCAACAACAGGAGGACATGAAGCCATGAAGCAGGCAGCTCCACAGCCCACCGAGGTAGATCCACCAGCGACCAAGACAGCCGAGGTGCAGGAGGTGACTCCCAAGGCGGCAAGGGTAAGATGGCCACCTCTAGAGAGGCCAGAGAATATCCTTCAGGCAACTATAGATAATCTAACTACGCCTGTGGCGCCGATACTTGACCCGGCAAATGCACAGGCGGAGTTAGAAGAAACTAGACAGAAAGTGCTAGTAGAGGCAAAAAAAAGGTGTCGGCCTTGCGGGAATCCTTAAACAGGACCCTGTGAGAATATGCTAGGGCAAACAAACTAGATGTGGCCCCTGACCGAGTAGATGAATTGAGATTAAGAGGAAAGAACCTCATGAATGATATCAACAAAGAGCACGAGGCTCGTCCAGGTGATTCGGTCGATCCAGGCTTGCCGAGGTATAGTACCCCGACAAAGAACCTCAGAGCGGCAAATGCCGCAGCCCTGGAGTTGGAAGGATTAAGCGGGGAAGCCCGGCAAAAACAGCAAGAAAGAGTAAATGAGCTGGTGCGCATCGCGAACCAGCAGAATGAGGAAATGCTTAGGGCTGACCCGGCAAGGCCAGGAGCTTTGCGCACGGTTCATTCGGCAGGAGCAGCCCCCGCACTATCTGCGGCAGCAGCATCCTCACCCGGAAACAATGCGCAAAAAGACAGAGCTGTGACTTCGGGAAAAAGAAATTAGCAAATTGTCCCATATGGTCCGGCGATGGCCGGGAAGGTCAATGAGAATAGAGGCAATGGAAGACGTGGTAACAGTGGAGATAGAAACCCTGGCCGTGCAAACAGAGAGCACGAAAACCTCGGAAGGGGAAATCGTGAGAACAATGACCCGACGGAAGGGAGGAGGAACCCTCCACATGATCCTCAGCCGAGGTATGAGCCTCGGCAAGAGTGAGAAACTCGACCAGGTCAGCATAATCAAGCAAATGATAGATACAATGATGGCTACACGGACATGGAGTATGCAGAGCATGGTGGGCACAACCACTATGGGGTACAGGAAAGGGTTGTTTATAGAAACCTACCGTCAACTGACGCAAGGTTAAAACTGGACAGGTTGTATCGGTCCGAGCTATTGGAAGAACAGGGTCCACCTGGTCCGGCGTGTTTTGGACCTCGGATTATGGGTGAACCACCCGTACCGAACTTCCAGTTAGCAAGGGGCATGAAAACGAACAATGGAAGTACGAAGCCACAAGATTGGTTGATCAACTATGCCACGACGGTGAAGATAGCAAGCAGAAATTTAATATGGGCGGTAAGATACGTCCCACAAATGTTGGAAGGGCCGGCCAGAGTATGGTTGAATAATTTACCAGCAGGAAGTATCAACTGCTGGCTAGATTTTGAATAAATGTTTGTCAGTAATTTTACCAGTACCTATAAGAGACCAAACAGGCGCAACAGCTTGCAATGTGCAAGCAAAAGCCGAATGAAACAGACAGAGAATTCTTGACTCGATGGTGGATTCTCAAGAACTCATGCGAAGGGGTCATAGAATCTCAAGCGATAGCTTGGTTTGCTCAGGGCTGCCGATATGGAAGTGTATTATGGCAAAGGTTGCAAAGAGATATGCCAACCACGTTGGCAGAAACCATCAGGATAGCAGATTCATATGCCTTAGGGGATTCGACTCAACCAGAGTTAATGTCGGCAGAGCATCGGGAGCACCAATATCAGTATGCTAGGGATGCAACCGGATCATCGCGGCGCAATGAATACCGAGGTAGAAGAAGGGAAGAGAGGTCGGATTACAGATATGCTTCCAATCAAGTGGCAGCGGTTACACAGGATCAGCCGAGTCATGGGAACAATCAGCGACAGAAGAACGGTCCTCAGCAGTGGAAGCCGAGGAATGAAGGGAAGAGACAGTGGACACCAGAACAGAAGAAGCAATGGCAGGAAAGGCCAAAGTACACATTTGTCCATGCTGGATCAACCGTGTAAGTTCCACACTCTAAACCCGGCCAAGCCGGCTAATCACACCACTCGCCAATGTGCTTGGATGAAAAATGCAATGGGAAATCCGGCGGGCATGCCGACACCTTCTCATCAAGCACATCAACAGCAGCAACCACAGCTAACGGGGGCAAATGCGCAGTAGCTAATGTTACCACCGCCCCCTCCGAGGCATGATAACTCGGACCGGAGGGATGCAGTACATCAAGTCGTAAATCAAAATCAAGATGGAAGGGCAAACCCCGGGAACAATGGGCGTAATGATTACAGGGAACATCATCAATCGTATTGTGTGTTCACAACAGAACAGTAAGATAGACAGAGTGTACAACACATGCATATGGAAGTGAATGCAGTTATGCCGGCAGTACCAAGATACGTGCCATGGTCTGATCAAGAGATAACCTAGAGCATAAAGGATCACCCGAAGATAATACCGAACCCAGGGTCGTATGCATTAGTACTAGATCCAACATTTGTCGCGCCTATCATTAATATGAAACCCTCAAAGGTACTCGTGGATAATGGAAGTAGTATCAACATTATGTACAAGGACACAATGCACAAACTTGGGATAGCACAGAATATGTTGCAACCCACAAGGACCACGTTCCATGGGATAGTGTCGGGGCTCTCGTGCGAGCCCATTGGGAAAGTCTTAGATGTATTATTCGGCACGAGGGAGAATTGCAGAGCAGAGAATCTGGAGTTTGAGGTGGTGGACCTGGAAAGTTGCTATCATGCTTTACTCGGACGGCCAGCACTGGCTAAATTCATGAGCAGCTGCCATATTACCTACCTCAAGATGAAGTTGCCAGGGCCTTAGGGGGTAATAACAGTGGCTGGGGATTACAGAAAATCAATGGAATGTGCTTCAGCCGGGTCGAACCTAGCCGAATCACTGGTAATTGCAAGGGAAAAAAGAAGTATTCAGGAAGTAGCAACTCTGGCTCAGTCGGACAGCTTAATATGCCGGCATTGGCCAACCCGCATGGGAGTGTATCTTTCGAGCTGACTAAAGAGACGAAAAAGATCCAGATTGATGATCAGTTCCCAGAGCACACCTGCCAAATAGGAAAGCGAGCTCACCAACTTCCTCCGTGAGAATCGGGATATCTTTGCGTGGTCAACTCAGGACCTGCAAGGTGTGCCGAGGGAGTTGGCTGAGCACTCTTTGCATGTAAGACCAGGGGCAAGACCGGTGAAGCAACCTCTCCGCCGCTTCGCCGAAGACAGGAGAAAGATAATAGGGGATGAGATAGCTCGGCTCCTTGCAGTTCATCATGGAAGTGCTTCACCCGGATTGGCTATCAAATCCGGTGTTAGTAGAAAAGAAAAAGGATGACCCAAATGTAGCCGTCGTATGGTGAATGTGCATCGATTACACGAACCTCAATAAGGCGTGTCCCAAAGATCCTTTTCCTTTACCTAGGATAGACCAAGTCATTGATTCAACCGCATGCTGTAAGCTATTATCATTTGTAGACGCGTATTCTGGTTTCCACCAGATACCGTTAAACCCGGCTGATCAAATAAAGACTATGTTTATTACCCCGTACAGGGCTTATTGCTATCGCACCATGTCATTCGGCCTGCATAATGCAGGAGCAACATACCAAAGATGCATGCAAAAATGTCTACATGACCAGATAGGAAAAAATGTGCAAGTGTATGTAGACGACGTGGTTATAAAAACCAAAGAGAGCAAAATGCTCCTTGAAGATATTCGGCAGACATTCGCAAACCTGAGAAGGTTCGAATGAAACTTAACCCAGAAAAGTGTACCTTCGGTGTGACGGCTAGAAAATTACTCGGTTTCCTCGTGTCCAGCCGAGGTATATAAGCAAATCCAACTAAGATCCAAGCAGTTGAAAGAATGGAACTGCCGAGATGTCTGAACGATGTACAAAAATTTACAGGATGTCTGGCTTATCTGAGTCGATTCGTATGTCGGCTAGGGAAAAAACATTACCTCTATATCAATTGATGAAAAAATCTGACAAGTTCATCTGGACACCACATGCCGATAATGCATTTCATGAGTTAAAAAAGATGTTGGTCACAACACCGATTTTGGCTTCTCCATTATCAAAAGAGCCTATACTACTTTATGTGGCAGCTACTAACAGAGTGGTAAGTGCAGTAGTTGTCGTGGAGCGGAATGAAGGGGATAAATCAATACAAAGGCTAGTATATTACCTAAGTGAGGTATTATCGGCCTCGAAGCAGAACTACCCGCACTACCAGAAGATGGCTTATGGAGTATACATGTCAGCGAAAAAACTCAAACACTACTTCGAAGAACATCCGATAAAAGTGATTTGTGAAGCACCCATAGACGAGATATTAAGCAACAAAGATGCAAGTGGCCGAATAGCAAAATGGGAAATCGAGTTATCACCTTATGCTCCGCAATTTGATAAGCGAGATGCAATCAAATCTCAGGCAGTGGCCGACTTCTTTGTGGATTGGGCCGAGGTACAGTATGAGCCCCCATTGCCAGATCCGAACTATGGGACAATGCATTTTGACGGGTCCAAGCTAATAAATGGGCTAGGGGCAGGAATAGTACTGACTTCACCGAAAAAAGATCAGCTGAAATACGTGCTGCAGATACATTTCGCTGCATCAAACAATGTGGCCGAGTATGAAGCGCTCGTCCATGGATTAAAAATGGCCAAAGAGATTGGCATGCGTCGGATTCTGTGCTACGGGGATTCAGACCTGGTAGTACAACAAGTATCAGGGAATTGGGACGCGCTAGATGCGAATATGGACATGTATAGGTTTCATGTGCAAAAAATTAGTGGTTATTTTGACGGGTGCGAGTTTCATCACATACCTCGGGCGGAAAATGACACTGCAGATACACTGTCAAAACTCGGATCAATTAGGCAGTCAATTCCCCCGGGCATAGCTCTGGAGCACCTGAGAAAACCATCAATTACACCTTCGCCAACAATCCGAGTCGATTCGTATCTCGGCAGAACTGATAGAAGGAAATGTCCCAATGGAAATCGACAAAGAATATGACCCAAATTATTTAGGGGTTAATTCGGCCGACCCACGAGTGAACACGGAAAAGCCCAAAGAGGCTATGTCAGTAGAAATTATGGAAATTGACAATATAATTTCCCCGGAGAAAGTTACGCCGGCATGGGCACAACCCATATTCTCATTCCTTAAAGAAGAAATCTTGCCGGTGATGAGGTCCTAGCTAGACAGATAGTGAGAAGAGCAAAGGCCTACACGATCATAAAAAATGAGCTGTATAAGAGAAGTGTCACGAACGTACTGCAACGATGTGTTGACTCGGCAGAAGGGCAGGAAATACTTTTGGATATACATCATGGAGAATGTGGGCATCAGGTCTCGTATAGAGCCCTAGTGGCCAAAGCATTTAGGCATGGATTTTATTGGCCGACTGCGCTGAAGGAAGATAAAGAATTGGTAGAAAGGTGTAATGGTTGCTAGAGATACGCCAGTAAGATACATCTGCCTTCGTCCGAGTTAAAAACAATACCAATCACTTGGCCCTTTTCTGTATGGTGTTTGGATATGGTAGGTCCATTCAAGCCTGTCCGAGGCGGAATGACTCACATTCTAGTCATGGTGAACAAATTCACAAAGTGGATAGAAGTGAAACCAATAAGAAAATGTGACGGACCCACAACAGTGAAATTCCTCAAAGATATTATCTTGAGATATGGATACCCACACAGTATTATCACGGATAATGGCACAAACTTCGCTGAATGAGCTTTTTCTAGATTCTGCCAAGAGAAACACATAAGACTAGATGTTGCCTCGGTGGCTCACCCGACATCGAATGGGAAAGTAGAAAGATCAAATGGACTGGTATTGTCAGGAATAAAAACTCGGCTAATCGAACCACTGCAAAGGTCGGCAGGATGCTGGATTGAGGAACTTCCAGTAGTACTGTGGAGCCTCAGGACCACCCTAAATAGATCGACGGGGTATACCCCATTCTTTCTAGTATACGGGGCAGAAGCTGTACTTCCAGCCGACATAATGCATGACTCGCCAAGAGTGGTCCAGTACACAAGTGTAAGGGTCCCAACCTTTAAATAAGGTAGAGTCCCCTGTGTTTACAATGCTAGTCCCTGGATCAATAGCTAGCATCCACAGTTAAGATGTAATATCAAGAAACAAAGGTCATAATACAACCTTATAACCAGGAATAACATAATTTTATTACATCTTACATAGCTCATTTGGCTATTACATTACATTGCAGCAGAATATCTATAAGCATGGGGTCCTTCATCTTCAAAGTGCCACAGGCAGACATGTTGGTTGTAGACTTTGTAATCCTAATCAACATACTTCACTAAATCAATCAAACCTGCAACATAACAAGTTACAGCCACAAGGGTCAATACATTTGAATTGTATTGGAAAGTGATACTATGGTAGTATAGTAGAGTCTATCATCTATATGCATTTGGCTAAGTGGAGTTGAGGCTTGCATTGCTCAAAATAGATTTTTCCTTAACATTTGAAAACACTAAGTTTTTGCTTGACAAAAACATTTTTATCAATCAAAGATTGAAGATCCTTTAACCCTTGTTCAAACCATAAGTTTTTAACTTAGAAATTTGAATGATGAGATTCTTGATTGCTTCCATGTCTTGATGCTCAAATTGTCCTTTACCAGGGACATGGATAAGTACTTAGATTTTACACTCGGCAGAGGTTGTGCACTTTCCCCACAAGACTTGGTTTCACCAAGACAAGATCTTTCAGAAGCCTTACCTTAGACCAAAATGGACATGTTCCAACCTATCAAACTCTACCACCAACTGTCCATATGGCTAAATTCTTGCAACCTATATGATCCAGGCAGAGCCCATAATGCCAAGTGGCTGCACTTGAAGCTTCTCAACATTTGACATCTCAAATCTCTTTGTTCCTGGGTGGCCATCCACAAGTGAGATACACAAGGTCAACCATAAACATGGGCCTTGTGAACCACTCAACCAAAAACCACCAAGCAATTACCATTCCACCCAGGTGATTCATTAACTTAGTTGTTTTATTAAACAAAACACAAGTCCTCAGACTTAGAAATTTTTCCATAGTATGAATATATATTCCACCCTTGTTTTCTATTAGCTAGGCTAAGCTTGATAGTAGTAGGAATCTTAACTTAGGAAAATTTCTACTAAGTTTTCATCTACTAGGTTTTCCCTATAGCAAGGTTTATACTAAGCAAAAATTCCATGCAAGTTTTACTTAGAAAAATCACTAATGCATAGTGAAAGTAATGGGACAAAAGTATGAAGCATCACTTGCCTTTTTAGTAGAGTATAAGTACACTCCTTGTCCTTGCAACAATCACACTCTTCAAGTCACTACAATTCAATCAAGCAAGGCACAAACTCAATCTACCATTCAAGCAAAACATCACATAAAATCATAGAACCAAGATAATGCATGCAAGCATGCTAAGGATTGTTTTATTTGAAAAAGTGGTTCCTAATGGGTCACAAACATTTGAAAACACCTATTGGTCATTTTATAAAGTGGCAAAGTCATTTGCAAAAGATTTTACTTTATAAACCATTTTCAAAAGAAGGTATCATTTTATGTGGTGTAAAAATAGTTTTACTAAGGCATTAATCTCTAAGGTTCACCAAATATGTTTTCAAACCATAAAAATTGGTGTTTAGGGTCAGAGAGTTTAAAACCAAAACATTTCCCAAAAGTTTTCTTCCAAAACCATTTTTAATAAATAAACCATATTTCTATTTGACTAGAAATGGTTTTAAATCAAAGAATCATTCTTTTGTTTCACCAAATACATTTTTGAAACCACAAAGTGTTTCCTAATGTTAGTAGGTTCAAATCACACCATTTGCCAAATATTTTATCCCCAAAATCATTTTTGAACAATTTTTATAATCTAAACAAGCATACAAATGTTTCTGCAAAAACAAACATTTTAACAGAAGCTTTTTGCTAAACAAAAGGCATGGTTGGCTAGGGCTTATTCCACTGATTCCATTGATATAAAGTTTGTAATTTTTGGACGTGTGGATCAAAAGTTATACCAATTACAAATTTGCATTCTAATCAGATCAAAAATCTGTTTTAAATCGAATCCAGTCCACGTGGCTGTTTCTGATTGGACAATAACGGTTCGCTCGGATCGGCTACGGGGTGCGTTGGATCTACCTGAAAATGTGCGGCACAGATGGACGCGTACCCTTTCGATTGGATCTAATCCTAGCCAGATGTTTCGCATCCTACGGTGTATAGCGTGCCAGCCATAGATGGGCGGCGCTGCGGTGGCTACTGGCGGCGGAGCGGCCAGACGGTGGCGGCGCCGGTGAAACAGGAAGCAAGGGAAGGTGGGGAGATGCTCACAGTGATCGCAGGGCGACGCCGAAGTTCAACGTGGAGTCGTCTTGGCGAGGGGCGCACTGGAGCGGGCTTGATTGCTCGCTGGAGTGGAGCTGCGCCTCGGCCACGCTCAGTCGTCGTCGAGGACGGTGCTATGGATCACTCGAAGACAAACGAAACACACGGTCAGACGCGCAAAGACACGGCCATGATGTGTGCGTGATTGAGAGGGGTCAGGGTAGTCTGATTTACCAAAGGGAGGTCGTCGGAGAAGAGCCAGACGGTGGCGGCGGCGGTTGTTGTCATTGCCGATGCTCAGGGGCGCACGCGAGCGAGCTGGCGATGCGAAAAGGTGCGCCAGGGCTTGGGGAGTGTGCGAGTGTGGTCAAGGAGGCAAGGGGGTGGTAGGACTCGGCCGGAATCGAGGGAAGAGTTCGTCGGTGGCAGTGAGGTTCGGAGAGGAATCAGGGCGGCCTGGGGGCGTGCTAATGTGGGGTGACAGAGGGGAAATGGAGAGGAGGCATGGGCATTTAAGCTTGCGTGATCAAAGCGAGTAATGGTGGCCGCGTTAAGACGAATTAAACCGGAGGAATCAACGGCAGGAGTGGGGAAGAACTGGTCGTGGGTGTAGACGATGAACATGAGAGGGTGGGGTCGGCTGGTCAGCGAGAGAGAGGAGAGGGAGCGAGGGTCCACCAGTCATTGGCTTAGCGGGTCGTCTGGTGAGTGAGAGAAAAACGTTTCGGGGGAGAGAGGGAAATTGGCTGCTGGGTTGGGTCGACCAAATTCTATATTTTTTTTCCTATTCTGAAACCTTTTTCTTTTTCTATTTCTTTTTATGTTTTGAAATTCAAACAAACAAATCAAACAACCAAATTAATTCAAACAATCACCACACTTGTAATTGAATTTGGTTCTGTTTAACAACATAAACCAAAGTCCAAAACAAAACAAAATAATTTTATTCTTTTTAGGATCTATTAAATAAAATAGACATTAATTATTAATTCAGATAGGTTTTGATTTATTTAATAAAATCTCTATTTGAAAACTAATTATTATCAAAAACCAAATCAGTAGGTTTTATTTGAAAATATAAGATACTTAGAAAACTTGTTTAAAATAAAATAACATTTTTATTTTAGGGTCCATTAATAATTAAATAAAATGGACCTTAGTTATTTTAAATCAAATAGGATTTGTTTTATTAAATCTTTATTTTAAAATCTAAAATAAAACCAAAACACTTCAGTAGGTTTTATTTGAGAATATAAAATACCTGGAAAACTTATTTAAAATAAATAAATAAGTTTTAGTGTTTATTTAAGATAGTAAAGCCTTTTTTATTTTTAACAAACTTGGATAATAAATCCTTATTATTTTAATTAAATAAACCTTTACTATCTTTTATCAAAACAAAACATTTTATTTCAAAATAATGGCCAAGGTTTAATTTGGCTCTATAAAATAATCTTTATTTATAAATCCTCCTTTTCTTTTGAAAACCAAGTCTTTTATTAAAAGATCCAAAATAGTAATTTCAAAATATTTTTAGCTTTATTTTTTATTTAACTTTTTAAATCCCTTTAGGATTTTATTTGATCCAAATAGGTTTTGAAAGTTTCCAAATGGATTCAAAAGTTTCTTCTCACCCTGAAAATCAACAAAGTTTTATTTTATTCATTTATTTTTCACATTACAAGATTTGGAAAATCTTGGGATGTGACAGGCTACCACCCTTAAAATAAATCTCGTCCCGAGATTTGGGGAGGCTAGGGTTACAAGTTAGCTCAAAAGCATCTAGGGTACTACCACCCTTAAAAAATTTCTAGCTAAATTAAATCTTGTCTCACTTGGGATCTTGGTGTAACTTTCCTGGACAAAAGTTTGCATAGTGGCCTAGTTCCTTGCATTTGAAACACGTCACTTGGCTAATATATTTCTTTTCCTTTGGCATTTTCTCTTGTTTGTTTCCTTGGTTCTTCTTCTTTTCTGGGCAGTCACTGGCATAGTGTCCCTTCTCTTTGCAATTGTAACATTGCAACTGGCTTATGTCCTTCTTCTTCTTTTTGGGTCTCTCCAAAGCTAGGAGTTCTTCTAGTTCATGTTCTTCATATCTCACCTCAGAGGTGGGAAATCTTTCTCTCTTCTTGGGGAATTCTTCTTCATGCTCCTTGGATGTATGATCCTTGTCTCCACAAGTATTGCTAGCTTGGGTTCCTTCTAGAATAACATTTTTGTCATCCTTGTTGTCATTAGCTCTTTGGGAAAAAATTTCTCCCATGTTGATCATTTGAGTAACCAATCCTTGCAACAATTGGGATTGAAGTTTCAAAATCCTTTGTATGGCTGGGTCTAGTCCATTGTTGTTGGCTAAAAGCTGAGTTGTCTCTTGGCTCAACTAGTTTTGGGTTGCTATAAGTTCTCTCATGTTGTCCTCTTGGTTGTTGTTGTTGTCATCAACCTTGATGTTGGAGTTTCTTGGAGAAGTCATCTGTTTGGGTTGGATTGGGATTAGAATAGGCAAGATATTTCTAAGGAAATAATTCTAATCACACAGATCACAATTCACTCAAACAATGTGCAAGCATTCATAAACAAATTTTCACTCAAACAACAAAGTTCAAGCACATACTTAGGCAACAGAATATTTTTGTTACACCACATAAGTTGGTGTGTTTGACTTAACTAAATATGGTGGTCCATCTATATGGTTATCTTGTGATCTTTCCATCCTCCTTTTTGATTGTTTCATCTTGCATGAGATCATGGTTTCCTTGGGAAAACTTTTGGTCACAAATACTTCAAAGGTGTTGATGGCTTCTTCTAAGTTGTGTTTCCTTAGTCTCCAAATCTTGAGCAAGATTTCTTGTCTCACTTGTCCTTAGTGATAACCATGGTTGAAGTCCTTGGTGAATATGCTGAAGATGTTGAAGTCATTAGAGTTGAAGAAGTTGAAGTCATTAGAGTTGAAGATGTTGAAGTCATTAGAGTTGAAGATGTTGAAGTCATTAGAGTTGATGGAGTCCTTTGCACATGGTGAAGTCTTTGGTCATGGGGTAGGTTTTTCCATCAAGTTGAAATAGATGAGATGTAGAGTCAAAACCAAAATGGTTGCGGAAAGAGTTTACAAGGTTGTTTGTAAATAAGTTTTGGAACAAATACAACTCCTATTTTTCTAAGGGTTTTTGTCCAATCCTAGGGTTACAAATCCTACAGGCAACACAATGCTCTGATACCATCTGTAAGGGTCCCAACCTTTAAATAAGGTAGAGTCCCCTGTGTTTACAATACTAGTCCCTGGATCAATAGCTAGCATCCACAGTTAAGATGTAATATCAAGAAACAAAGGTCATAATACAACCTTATAACCAGGAATAACATAATTTTATTACATCTTACATAGCTCATTTGGCTATTACATTACATTGCAGCAGAATATCTATAAGCATGGGGTCCTTCATCTTCAAAGTGCCACAGGCAGACATGTTGGTTGTAGACTTTGTAATCCTAATCAACATACTTCACTAAATCAATCAAACCTGCAACATAACAAGTTACAGCCACAAGGGTCAATACATTTGAATTGTATTGGAAAGTGATACTATGGTAGTATAGTGGAGTCTATCATCTATATGCATTTGGCTAAGTGGAGTTGAGGCTTGCATTGCTCAAAATAGATTTTTCCTTAACATTTGAAAACACTAAGTTTTTGCTTGACAAAAACATTTTTCTCAATCAAAGATTGAAGATCCTTTAACCCTTGTTCAAACCATAAGTTTTTAACTTAGAAATTTGAATGATGAGATTCTTGATTGCTTCCATGTCTTGATGCTCAAATTTTCCTTTACCAGGGACATGGCTAAGTACTTAGATTTTACACTCGGCAGAGGTTGTGCACTTTCCCCACAAGACTTGGTTTCACCAAGACAAGATCTTTCAGAAGCCTTACCTTAGACCAAAATGGACACGTTCCAACCTATCAAACTCTACCACCAACTGTCCATATGGCTACGTTCTTGCAACCTATATGATCCAGGCAGAGCCCATAATGCCAAGTGGCTGCACTTGAAGCTTCTCAACATTTGACATCTCAAATCTCTTTGTTCCTGGGTGGCCATCCATAAGTGAGATACACAAGGTCAACCATAAACATGGGCCTTGTGAACCACTCAACCAAAAACCACCAAGCAATTAACATTCCACCCAGGTGATTCATTAACTTAGTTGTTTTATTAAACAAAACACAAGTCCTCAGACTTAGAAATTTTTCCATAGTATGAATATATATTCCACCCTTTTTTTCTATTAGCTAGGCTAAGCTTGATTGATGGGGATATGCCTACTGGAGTATACCCAGCAGGGTGTTTCCGACTGGCCCGAGAGCTGGCGAGTGGGCCTGCAGAACGGCGAGTGGATTGAAGCCCAGCAAGGTACCGAGCAACTGGAAGCTGAAGGCCCAGGCGAGTAGATAGGCCCAGTCGGACTGGTTTAAACGACTATTAAAGCTGTAACCGAATCGGTTGAGATATGTAAACCCTAGGGGAGGTGAGCCTATATAAACCTCCCTCAAGGGTGAGTAGAGACACGTTCCCTCATACACCCAAGCGACTCGCCGCCTAGCCGCCGAGCTCGCCCATTGTAACACCTCCATAATACAATCTAGCAGGAGTAGGTCTTTACCCTCCGGGGGGCCGAACCTGGGTAAAACCCTATGTCTTTGCCCTCATCTCGCACCGCAGATGGCTGGCCGCCCTTGCCCCTCGTTCTACTACTCGCTGCCGATTGCAGCATCTGCCGTGGCCATTCCCACGACAGTGGCGCCCACCGTGGGGCCTGGCCGGTCTGGCCGGTGTTCTGCGGCGAGATCCAATCTGCCCATCAACGAGACGGTCGCCACCGGCCGCATGATAGCGATCGGCGAGATGCTCCAGATCTTGCCGAGCAGCTACGTCCCGGCGGCGCGACCCGTCACGCACAGCGTGATCCTGCCAATCGCCACGATCAGCCTCTTCGTCGGCCTCACCGACGTCATCGTCTCGGAGGACTCGGCTCGCATCCGCGAGTCGCCGCCATGCGATCGGCTCTCCGAGAGCCAGGTCCGCATGATCCACCGCCTCGCCTCCGAGTACAACTCGGCCCACAGCAATGTGGCCGGGAATTCAGCGGCTGCAGAAGATGCGGCCCTCACCGACGACGCCGACTCGGCGACCCCGGCGTCACTCGCCGGATCCATCACCGCGGCCTCGTCCGCGGGCTCCATCGCCCAGGTCTCCAACGCGGGAGACTTCGAGGACCCCTCCATCCTCGGGATCTTCGAGTTCGACTCCGGTTCAGAGAACTCCGCCGACCTCCGCGATGGAGCCAGTCGCCACGCTGCGGCCTACATGGCCACCGGCGCCGATCCGCCGGAGGATCCGTTCTCCACCCCAATCCCTCCTAACGCCACGACAACGGAGGTCGAGGAACTCCGCCTGAAACTGGCAGAGGCGGTGCACAAGGAGCAAGCCGAGCGCGAAAAATTTCGCCTCGAGCAGGTGACAGCGCAGGAGCTGTCACGCTACCACCAGCAGCGGATCAGGTCACGCCTGAACCCCACCGTTCAAGGGCGTGCCCTGAACTTCGACGACAAAAACGACCCGGCCCGCGTGGCCGAGCGCGCGATTTGCGAGAACGCGCCACCAGGAGGAAGCGCCAGGCCACCACCAGGATCAACGGCGATGGGCGCCCTACAGATCACGGCCACCGGCGACGGCGCCCTACAGATCCAATACGTCAGGGCCCTGCTCGCGAAGGCCGTCGAGCAGCAAAAAGCGGGCGCCGACTCGCAAGGTCGAGTATACTCGCGTTCCTCGGGAAGCAGAGCGGCCTCCAGCGGCCGCCCAGCGGCGGCAAACACCCTCAACTGCCCGCCACCAGAGCCGCTGCAGCTCCAACACCGACCCACAAGCGCGGCACTCTCCACCAACGACCCCAGGCCGGCGACCAACTTCGTCGCCGCTAACGGGAAACCCATCGACGCCCGCACCCACATCATCAACAACCAAAGCTGGCGCGCACGCCAGCCCGACGACTTGCGGCACAACCTAACTAATCGCCACGACGGCGAGCCTATGGGGTCGCTCAGTCGACTCGGGCCCAAGTGCTTCGGACCAATGATCCGAGGCGAGAAGTACCCGCCAAACTTCAAGGCGCCAAAGGAGATAGAAAAGTACGACTCCTCGTACGATCCCGCCGTCTGGCTCGACACATACCTCATGGCAATGGGGATCGCGGGTCACACTGACCTACTCGCCGCCCGTTACCTCCCCCTAATGATGGAGGGGACGTGCAGGCAGTGGATCAACACTCTCCCCCAGGACAGTATCGACTCCTGGGAGGAAATGCGCGACGCCTTCGTCAGGCACTTCGAGTGCTCCTACACCCGCGCCACCACTATTGAGGACCTGGAACGATGCGTCCAGGGACCCTGCGAGTCGACCCGCAACTGGGTCCAACGGTGGCAAGAGCTTTGGTACAACGCGGTCGGCATCCACCCGGACACCGCAATCCATTGCTTCAAGACCTCGTGCCGCTACGAGCCTCTAGTCGCCAAGCTCAAGCGACACTCCCGCACACTCGACAACATCCCCGACCTCCTCGAGATCGCCAAACGGTACGCCGAGGAAGACCCAAACCAGGAAACTGGCGACGAGTCAGGAGGGCAACACCGCACGGGCGGCAACGACGGCGGATGCCGAACCGACCTACGCTACAGCGGCACTCGCCTCACTGGCAAGCGCCGCAGTGACGGGCGAGTCGACTTCGTCGCCAACGCCGGGCACGCGCAGCGCAAGCCCAAGAGCTACCGCCGCGACGGAGGGCAGCGCCGCGATGGCGGCAACTACAAGAACAAGCCAAGGTTCGATCCAGCGGCCCTCCTTAACCAACCATGTGCGTTCCATAGCAGGGAAGGGAAGCCCGCAACGCACACCACCGCCGACTGCCACACCCTCAGGGAAATCGAGAAGGCACGACAAGCGCGGGAGGACCCCGACAACAACCCGCCAAATAGCGGAAAATTCGGCAAAGTAGCCGGCTCGCTCCACACCTTCACAGGCTTCAACACGAAGCGCGAGAAGAAGGTCATCGCCCGCGCCGTCGCTGTCAATGCGGTGGCCCAAATAGACATCCCCTAGTTCCTGAACTGGTCGGAACAACCCATCACCTGGAGCCGGCAAGATCACTCGCCGCGCATCGAGTACCCAGGACGAGTCGCCTTGGTGGTCAAACCCAAGGTTGGCGACTACTGGCTCCCCAAGACACTGATGGACGGCGGTAGCTCCATCAACATCCTCTACCTCGACACCTTCAGGCGGCTGCGGCTGCCGCAGTCAATGATCGAGACGACCCACACCACGTTCCACGGCATCGTCCCCGGTCGGAAGGCGTATCCGATCGGCAAGGTCACGCTGCCAGTCACCTTCGGCACACCGGCAAACTTCCGCACCGAGCGGATCATCTTCGAGCTGGTGCCCTTCGACAGCCCTTACCACTGCGTCCTGGGGCGCCAGGCGTTCGCTAAATTCATGGCAGCGCCCCACTACGCGTACAACGCGATGAAGCTCCCCGGGCCGTGCGGCGTCATCACCATCAACGGCGACCCCGACATGGCCGCCGAGTGCGAGGCCAAAGGAGCCGAGCTCGCCGACGCCGTCATCGCGGCAGAGACTAATCACGCCGACGAGCTCGCCAAATACGCGAGCGGGGTCAACAATGACGACCCCACAATCCTCAAGAAGCCCAACTCAGAGGGCGCAAACACCTCAACCTTTGAGGCCACGACGCACACTCGCACCGTCGAGCTGGTCCCAGGCGACTCCATCCAGACGGTGACGATCGGGACAGGCATGAGCCCAGCATAGGAAGGCGCGCTCATCGAGTTCCTCCGTGAGAACAGGGACATCTTCGCATGGAAACCCTCCGACATGCCCGGTGTCCCTAGGGAGCTCGCTGAGCACAAGCTGAACGCCGACCCCAAAGTGCGACCTGTCAAGCAGTCGCTATGGCCCTTCAATGAAGAAAGCCGTCGAGCAATCGCTGAGGAAGTGCAGCGTCTACTCGCCGCCGGCTTCATCCGGCCAATCAAGTACTCCAAGTGGCTGGCAAACCCAGTCCTGGTCGAGAAGAAAAACGGGACCTGGAGAATGTGTATCGACTACACAAACCTAAATAGCGCCTGCCCAAAGGAGCAGTTCGTCCTCCCGCGGATCGACCAGATAATCGATTCAACCGCGGGTTCGGAGTCTCTATGTTTCCTCGACGCCTACTCTGGGTACAACCAGATCAAAATGGCTGTCGAAGACGAGGAAAAGACGGCGTTCATCACGCCATTCGGAGCCTTTTGCTACACCGCCATGACCTTCGGCCTCAAGAATGCCGGGGCGACCTACCAGCGGTGCATGCAAGAATGCCTCGCGAGCCAAATTGGCCGCAACATCCACGTCTACATCGACGACGTGGTCGTGAAGTCCGCTCGCCAAGGCGACCTACTCGCCGACCTGGCAGAAACCTTCGCCAACCTGCGAAGGTACAAGATAAAGCTCAACCCAGGCAAGTGCACCTTCGGTGTACCCGCCGGACAACTACTGGGGTACGTCGTCTCCAATCGAGGGATCGAGGCGAACCCAACAAAGATCGACACGATCGCCCGGCTCGGCAAACCCGAGTGCCTGCGCGACGTCCAGAAGCTGGCCGGGCGAGTAGCGGCTCTCAGTCGCTTCATCCCCCGCCTGGGCGAAAAGGCGATGCCCCTATACCGCCTGATGCGCAAGAACCCCACCTTCCAGTGGGACAAGGAGGCGGACGACGCGCTCCGCGACCTCAAAAAGGTGCTACTCGCCGCACCACTACTCGCCGCCCCCGTCGACAAAGAACCCATGCTGGTTTACGTCGCGGCGTCCGGGCCTAGATACAAGCCTGGATGAGCGGTAGTGGTTGAAATAGTACGGTGGGGCCCTAAAAGCCACTCACGGGTAGACCTTTCGGCCGTCCCAACCACTTCCATCTCATCGGGACCTGTACGGGCGGCGTAATCGGCAGGCGAAGGGATCAACTACATACACAAGTGGGTTTGTATGCAAGCCGCCATACAAGAGTACATCAGAGCCACACCATCTAGAAATAAAGGAAATATAGCAACGCCATACGGCAAGATTCAAATGACCTAGATAGATCTAATATTTTAGGATACTTCCTCATACAGCACACATCAGAGTATCATGCGGAAGCGGCAAACAAAGTCCGAGTACGGATAAGAAGCAAATCGGCATAAGATGCCATAGAAATAAGCACATCCCAACCACATATCTCATGGATCCCCGTTCCCGGAATCTCTACACCGAACGGTCCTTGCCCACATCATCAACCTCTTCCACCCAGTATCCGTCCTGCGAGGGTACCTGTTCATCTGAACCAATAATTTATCGTGTGAGACCCTAAGGGTACTCAGCAAGTCTTTATGCCTCTAAAGGGGACACAACCTGGGGTGACGCAATTGCAGCAAAAGAGAAACCCTAACAGATCTATAGATAATCGCTAACCATCCGCCTAACCAATGATAGACGGATGTACGTGAATTAATGACAACAGTTATAACAGTAATTCATCAGATCCATCCTCCTCCCCGCTTACCGACGAGGAAGCGGACGAATAACCCCCCATCCGTTAGCAATTTTATTAACCATTCCATGAGTGTTGCACTATTTACTAGTCAATTACTTAGTCAAATGAAAGGCGGTACTTTAGTTATGCTTGTCTAGGGTCGAGAAACTGTGCTCCAAGTCGTCCATAACCGCGGACACGGCTTTCAGAAAGTTTTACCCTGCAGGGGTGCACAAATAGCAACACACACTCGATCAACCTCGGAAAAACCAAATCAAAACCCAACGAGGCCTTCACGACAAAGCAATCACAGGATTCAGAATTATTTCAGGGGGCCACCCCTTGGAGTACACCCGCAACGAAGCTAGCTGACTCCGAGACGGACTCAAGGTTTGCGTCAGTGGCTGTAAACGACAGCAAATCCCCAAACGGGGACTGTCGATACCGCGAAAACACTCCGCTTCCAAAACAGTACAGCGTGCTCCTCACACAATCGTAGATAAAGCAGTAAAGCATGGCATAGGTACATGATAGTAAATAAAACCTCAAACTAGTTATGGCCCCAAGAAATAAGACTGAATCAAGCTCTGGCTCAGGGGGGTCCCATATACCTCCCGGATGTGGATAGCGCGATAAATCTTGGAACAGGAATCAAGTACTCGGAGTCTTACGGGACACAAGTGAGCAGGAAAAACCAAATAGCAGATATTTCTCACCGATGCCACTTTCATTAGTTATCCCATTACTACTCAGATTAAGTTGTTTAGGTACCTCGTTATCCATCAGACTCTCACAAACCCTACACATGCTGTTCTACGACTCGCATGGCTCAAACAACTCCTGTGGTAATGGCTCATGGGATGGAGGAAACAGGCTTGGTGGGGTTTAAAAGTAAAGGCTATGCAATACTTGGGATTCAATTTAATGCAATCGCGACTCAATGATGCAAGAATAAGATAGAGGCAATAGGTACTGTATGTATGCAAGCATGTGGTAGTGCTTGCCTGGCAACTCAGTTGAAGCGAGCGACGGATCTGGGTAGTGCTCCTGGTTCTCTTGATATATCCCCTGCTCAGCGTCTATTCGAAAGAAGAACCAAACAAGCAAGGGCCAACATAAATAAAGTGCACAGGCATAGGAATAAAATGCGACAAGCAAACAATCATGCCATGTTGAATGATGCACAAGTTGCATGGCAATAAGTAGCATGGCATGGGTGAGGTGTGGTATACAAGAATAAGTCATTTTATTAGGGTTTTGGATCACATTTGTTGCCATAATAGTTGTTGTACACTATATTTTTATATGATGCATGCTGCAATTGAAGTCATGGATAGCATAAACAGAAAGGTCTCGTCGAGCTGATCATTTTAGACATATCATTTGTTGAATTTGGAATTATAAATCAAAAGTTATTAATTATTTAAGTTCCAGTGGCATTTGTTGTAATTTAACTCAACTTGGAATTTTAAATGTTCAAAAGGTAATTTGAATAGCATATTTGAAATCCTCACATTTTTCTGATTCAAAAACATATAACATTTGTATTATTTGGATTTATAAATGAAAAGTTATTTAAAATCAGATTTATATTTGAATTTGAAATAATTAGGAAAAGATTTGAATTTAAACAGACTCAGGAAAACTTTTTATACTCAGCCTTATTTAACCCCAGACGCTTATAGGTGGGCCAGGAACTCGTGGCCCCACACGCCAGCGGCTGACGACGAGGGGGACTGCGGGTTGCTTCACAGAAAACCTGGGAACCTTTTTGTAAAACGACACCGACGCTGACAGGTGGGATCCGAGGGACGGCGGGTTTAGGCGGGAGAAACTTCGAGGACCTGAGCGCAAAATGTCAAATCCTGTCGGAACGGCAGCGGCGCGCCGCTCTGCCGGCGACTGCGATCTGCCGGCGTTTGGTCGACGATGGCGACGCCGTCGCTGATCTAAACAACATGACCCCAAAAAAAAAAGCGAAGAGGGAGCCTCGGCCTACAACATTGGTTCGGAATGCTAGCGCGGAGGAGGACCACAGCGCGCGGGGCAGGGCGTCGAACAGCGGCGGAGCTAGCTGCTGCGGAAGCTGCTGCCGGCCAGGCGCGTCGCGCGGCGCGCGAGCAGGGCTTTCGGCAGACGGCGGTGGCACTACGGTGAAGGGGAGGGCAAGGGGGCATGTCCAGGGGGTTGGAGGGCTCACCAGCGACTCGACGGCGGTGAGGGCTTGGCCGGAGATGTTGCGGATCGGCGACGGGGCTGGATCCATGGAGCGTCTGGTTCTCGCGGGCGCGGCGGGGGCGGCGCTGCTCCGGCGGGGCTCGGCGTGTTCCTCGTGTCCTGGGCGATGCAGTGGAAGCAGGGAAGACTCCTGGTCGCCTTGGGCACCCTCCAACACGGCTCCTCCCGCTCTCCTGCTGACCTGGCCGAGCTAGGGTTAGAGGGACATGGTCTCTCTTGGAGAAGAGGAAGGAGGGAGGAGGGTTTCCTGGGGACTGCCTGGGGATCTGGGGGAGGCTAGAGGCGAAGGGGGAAAGATAAGATCGAGAGGGGGCAGGTAGATGGCGTGGGGGAGGGGAAGATGGGAAGGGTGGCCTCGGTGCCACCTTTTCTTCCCCCTCACGTGAGCCAGGACAGGGGCAGCTTGGTGGGGAGCGCTGGGCCAGGGCGAGGGTGGATAGGGGGGCTCGGGGTAGGCAGGTCTGGAGGGGGGCCCCTAGGGCAGGGAGAGAAGAGAGGAAGAGGGGACCGGCTCGGGTTAGAGGGTAGTGGTACATGGTTTAGGGTTAGATTAGGGGGGGTCGGTTTAGGGTTCAAGAGGAAGGTGAGAACAAGAGGGAAGGTGTGCCCATGTGTAGCACATGAAAATGGCCTCACATGAACAAGCACAAGGAAGGTAGGGGCTAGAGAGAGGGGAAGGAGCTTAGGGTATGCCCACAAGATCACATGTGCAAGCATGGAAGGGGAAAAGGTGATTAGGGTAGGGTCTCACTAGAAGGGGGGAGAGAGGTAGAGGGTTTGGGTGGGATACTATACTAGCTAAACCAAGACCAAGCAAGGGCAAAGGGAAAACATGCAAGCAAAACAAAAATAACATTCAAAGGTCAAGTGAAAGGTGGCACTTGCATGGCCCATGCAAGCAATAAATGCCATGTATTCACATTGTGAAAACAACATAAAATCATGTGGCATTATTCCATGCATTCCCAAAAGGTGGGAAAAGGCCAAGCATAAGATTATAAGTGGAATCCACCCAACCCACATGAGCTAGAAGTAACCACAATAAAATGCCAAGCTCATATTAGTTGGATGGTGGAATTACAAGGTGGTGAAGAAAAAGGTGATGGAGTCAATAAGAGATATGCCCCCAAATCAACTTGGGCGTTTAACAATATATCCAGAACCAAATACAATATCAAGATGCAAATACAATTAATAATGCACATGAGATAAGAACCAAACAAGAAGGGGTTTTATATGATGCTCGAATACAAGCTGGCATGATGACATGAGCATGATATGATGATGATGCAACAATTATATGTAGGAAGTGGCCCTTTTATTACTAGAACAAGTAGCATTACAGGTGTTAGACAACTGGGATGCTACAACTCTCCCCCACTAAACAGGAATCTCGCCCCGAGATTCTAGGAAGAAGAAGACACAAAGAGGGTAGGATAGTTGACACGGAGTTCATCTTCACGCTCCCAAGTGGCTTCATCAACGGAATGGTGTGACCACTGCACCTTGCAGAACTTGATGGACTTGTTGCGAGTCCTTCTTTCTGCGGTCTCAAGGATTTTGGTGGGGTGTTCTTGATAAGACAGGTCTTCTTGGAGATCGATTAGCTCATGATCCACGGTCCTGCCGGGATCTTTGAAGCACTTCTTGAGCTGAGAGATGTGGAAAACATCATGGACTTTGAGTTTTTCCGGGAGCTCCAGGGCATAAGCAACTTCTCCTCTTCTACCACGAATCTTGAAAGGACCGATGTATCTAGGAGCCAACTTTCCTTTGATACCGAAGCGGTGTGTTCCTCTCATGGGAGTGACACGAAGGTAGACGAGATCACCAGGGACATACACCATATCCGTGTGCTTCTTGTCATAATTGCTCTTCTGGCGACTTTGAGCAATCTTCAGGTTCTCAAGAATGATATGCACCTTCTCCTCTGCCTGAGTTACAATGTCAGGGCCAAACCAGATTCTTTCTCCTGCACCTGACCAACCAATCGGAGTTCTGCACTTGCAACCATAGAGAGCATCAAATGGTGCCATCTTCAGACTCTTCTGGAAGCTGTTGTTGTAGGAGAATTCAGCATAAGGAAGACATTCCTCCCATTTCATGCCAAAAGAGATAACGCAAGCACGAAGCATATCTTCCAGAATATGATTGATCCTTTCCACTTGTCCTTGCGACTGAGGGTGGTAAGCAGTGCTGAAGTTCAACTTTGTTCCCAAAGCATTTTGGAAACTCTCCCATAACTTTGAAGTGAAGATGCTTCCATGGTCTGAACTGATTTCAAGCGGAACCCCATACAGAGAGACAATTCTGTTGATATAGAGCTCAGCCAACTGAATTCCAGAAATTGTTTCCTTGACTGGGAAGAAATGAGCCACTTTAGAAAGCCTGTCGATGACAACAAAGATTGCATTGTTGCCCTTCTGCGATCTAGGAAACCCAGTGATGAAGTCCATCTCTACTTTCTCCCATTTCCATTCCGGGGGTTTCAATGGCTGTAGAAGACCGAATGGTTTCTGATGGACAGCTTTCACTCTGCGGTAGACATCACATTCTGAGACATAGTTGGCACAATACCGTTTCAACCCAGACCACCAATATTGTGTTTTCAAGTCCATGTACATCTTTGTGCTGCCAGGATGGATAGAAAGAACCGAATCATGCGCCTCCTTGAGAACTTGCTCTCTCAAACCCGGGTAGTTCGGAACAAACATCCGGTGGTCGAAGAAAAGCGTGCCTTGATCATCAACGTGGAAGGACTCATACTTCGGAAGCTCAAGTTTAGAGATGATGTTTCTGGTGTGCGGATCACCCAGCTGACGAGAGCGAATCTTTTCTTCCAAGAGAGGAGTAGCCAGAAGGTTCAAGAGATGCCCTTGTTCCACAACTTCAAGGTTGAGCTGACGGAATTCCTCGCACAAGAGAGGCTGCTGCTCTTCTATCATGAGGTTGTTGACATAAGCTTTGCGGCTGAGAGCATCGGCCATGACATTAGCTTTGCCCGGGGTGTAGTTGATGGTCACATCAAAGTCATTGATTGCTTCAATCCATCTCCTCTGCCGAAGGTTAAGATCAGGCTGAGTGAAGATATACTTCAAACTTTTGTGGTCAGAAAAGATCTCACAACGGTTACCAAGCAAGTAGTGCCTCCATAGCTTCAAAGGAAAGACAACTGCTGCTAGCTCGAGGTCATGTGTGGGATAGTTGATCTCATGCGTCTTCAACTGTCGAGAGGCATAAGCAACAACTTGTTTTTCTTGCATAAGGACCGCACCCAATCCTTGCAAAGAGGCGTCGCAGAATATCTGGAAAGGCTTAGATGTATCCGGAGGAACCAAGACTGGTGTGGAAGTGAGCTTCTCTTTGAGTGTCTCAAAGCTTGCTTGACAGGCAGGAGTCCAAAGATATTTCTTGCCTTTCTTGAGGAGATCGGAAAGAGGCTTCGCTATCTTCGAGAAGTTCTGAACGAAGCGACGGCAATAACTAGCCAAACCGAGGAAACTCCGCACTTCTTTGACATTAACAGGAGGAAGCCATTCAACAATTGTCTTCACAGTTTCCGGGTTGACTGCAATGCCCTTGGCAGAGATGACATGACCAAGATAGGTTACTTCAGGCAGCCAAAACTCACACTTTGAGAACTTTGCATACAAGCGGTTCTCACGAAGCTTGTTTAGGACACACCGCAGGTGTTCTTCATGCTCTTCCTTAGACTTGGAATAGACTAGGATGTCATCCAGATAGACCACAACGAACTTATCAAGGTACTCCATGAAAACCGAGTTCATAAGCCTCGAGAAGGTAGCATGTGCGTTGGTGAGACCGAACGACATGACCGTGTACTCATACAGGCCATAGCGGGTGGTGAAAGCTGTTTTAGGCACATATTCCTTGCGAATCTTGATTTGGTGATAACCACTCCTCAAATCCAGCTTAGAGAATACCACAGCTCCAGCTAGCTGATCGAAGAGATCATTAATCCGCGGAAGGGGATATTTATTTTTGATGGTTTTAGCATTGAGAGCCCGGTAGTCAACACATAGTCTATCGGTCCTCTCACGCTTCTTCACAAAGATTGTTGGGCTACCCCAAGAAGAAGTACTGTGTTGAATGAAACCCAACTTCTCTTGTTCATCAAGTTGACGTTTGAGTTCAGCCAACTCAGAAGGTCCCATTTTATAAGGCCGCTTGGAGATAGGAGCCGTCCCAGGTTCAAGTTCAATGACAAACTCAACCTCACGATCCGGAGGCATACCCGGCAACTCTTCAGGAAAAACATCTGGGAACTCACAGACCACCGGTACACTCTGAATAGCTTCCATAGCATCATCATTCAGAGCCGCCAAAGAGAAAAGCTGTACAGCAGGAGTCAGACTTGGAGAAAAGACTATATGACCTTCAGGAATCTTCAGAGAAACTGAGCGTTCAGCATAATCAATCACAGCTGCATTTGCTGTTAACCAATCCATGCCCAAGATGACATCAATGTCAGAATTGCCCAGAGCAATTAAAGAAGCCGAGAACAAAGAACCACCAATCTCAACTTGATTACCATGGCTGATCTTAGAAGCTGCCATCTTCTCTCCAGGAGAAAGGACCATTAACCGCTTTTGGAGAGGAACCAAGACTAACTCATTCTCATTTGCAAACTTATGAGACACAAAAGAATGCGATGCACCAGAATCAAACAGAATTCGTGCAGGGACTGAGTTAACGGAGAGCATACCCATCACAACTCCAGGTGCATGCTCAGCTTGAGCGGCGTTGACACAGTTGGCACGAGCAACCATAGACCCGGGCTTGGTGTTGATGTTGAGAGCCCGAGGTGGTGGTGCACGAACCGAAGGAGAGCTTGCTGCAGATCTTGGCGGGGGTTGAGGGAGAGCTTTGTTTTTCAACGGACAGTTCCAGTTCAGATGTCCAGGATCTCCACACGTGAAGCAGGCAGCAGGTGGACGTGGAGCAATATGGCCAGGGACTCCGCCAGGCGCTCCAGGGTAGTTGTGGGTGTAGCCCCTGGGAGCAGCAGTGATGGAGTTTGGTGGCCTTGACGCGTAGCTTGAAGGTCTTGGTGAAGCCGGGAGTGACGGTGGGGTGTTAGGAACCCAGACACGCCGCTTAGAAGGAGCTGCCATAACTGAAGAGCTTGATGCAACCCTGTTGTGTTTCTTGGACTCCTCAAACACTTGCCTGCTTGCCTCCTCTTGCAAGGCTGTGTGCTGTAGTTCCAAGAAATATGCCGGCCTTGCATGAGTAATCGCATACTTGATCGATGCATTGAGCCCTTGCCTGAACCTCTTCTGCTTCTTCTTGTCATCAGATACCTCATCACCACCATAACGAGAGAGATTCATGAAGTTCCTGATGTAGGTGTTGACGTTATCATTTCCTTGCTTCAGGTTGAGAAAAGCTTCCTTCATCCTTTCCATCACAATCTCTGAGAGAAACTGCTCTTTGAAAGCGGCAGTGAACCTTTCCCAAGTTGGCTGGAAACCCGTGCAGCTTGCCTTTAAGTAGTTTTCCCACCAAAGAGCTGCATCTCCCTTCAGAAGGTGAGTAGCACACTTGACCCACTCCTGCTCCGGAACATCAGCAGTCTCAAGCAACCTTGACATCTCACGCAGCCAATCATCCGCGTCCAGTGGTCGATCAGAAACATCAAACTGACGAGGGTTGAATTTCAGGAAGCTCTTGATGTCTCCTCGCTTGGGAGGTGGAGGGAGTGGAGCAAACTCATTTCTTCTGACGCTTTCTTCCAAGCGCTGCTGGTTCTGCTGCATTGCTGCCAAGGCATTGGCTATGTTTGACAACGCGGCCCCAAGTTCTGGTGGTATGTCCTCATCTGAACGGCGTGGTGGAGCCATCCTGAGATTGATATAAAACACAAGTCAGTACTATAATGGAGAATGATAATAATCCAAAATAGTACCAAGATGGAATTAACCAAGATTAAAGGATACAATTTACTAAGATGATATTAAAATATCAACAAAGTTCAAAGCACCTAAAAGATATTAAGCATATCGCACACGACTGAAAAGGAGTGTGGTACACAAATATATCAAAGAAAAATTTTCCGCAAATTTCGGCATTAAAAATACCAATAGATGCGCAAAATTACTTAACGAATCAAGATCAGTGACTCTACCGATTCAATATACAAAAGCGAATGATGAGAGTAGTGGTGTGGTCGCGACTCCATCCCGCACTCAAATCATTACTCCGCACATGAACAAGTGGAACACGCATCCTAACCCCTTCTTCTCACGTTGAACCTAAAGATTAGTAACTACGGAAACGAACACCCCAAACAAGATAACGTCGGATACAAAGAGTAAGACAGATTGCGTCGGTAAACAACGAATCAGATAGATCGCGCCGGTTTGCAAAAGCCTGTCGGTATGGAATGTACCAACAGTTGATAACCAAAAAGGCCGATTAGATAGACAAGGGATTACACACACACCTACACAACCTATGGTACTACGGAAACCCAGAACACGTGAATCCTAGTTTGAATTTTGAGAAGAGGATTGAAACGTTGCACTTCCTTACCAGAAAAGGGTGGGTGGGTGGGTAAGAAGAAAAGTGGAAGCAGTCCTACTCTCGCGTTTTGTTTTTCCCTAGTATACATAACTACCAAAATATTTGCTAGACTGACAACGACCGTTTGGCTGAAACCCTGAAGGTCGGGATGGCTCTGATACCAATTGTAACTACCTCGGTGAATTACGCTCCTAGATACAAGCCTGGATGAGCGGTAGTGGTTGAAATAGTACGGTGGGGCCCTAAAAGCCACTCACGGGTAGACCTTTCAGCCGTCCCAACCACTTCCATCTCATCGGGACCTGTACGGGCGGCGTAATCGGCAGGCGAAGGGATCAACTACATACACAAGTGGGTATGTATGCAAGCCGCCATACAAGAGTACATCAGAGCCACACCATCTAGAAAGAAAGGAAATATAGCAACGCCATACGGCAAGATTCAAATGACCTAGATAGATCTAATATTTTAGGATACTTCCTCATACAGCACACATCAGAGTATCATGCGGAAGCGGCAAACAAAGTCCGAGTACGGATAAGAAGCAAATCGGCATAAGATGCCATAGAAATAAGCACATCCCAACCACAGATCTCATGGATCCCCGTTCCCGGAATCTCTACACCGAACGGTCGTTGCCCACATCATCAGCCTCTTCCACCCAGTATCCGTCCTGCGAGGGTACCTGTTCATCTGAACCAATAATTTATCGTGTGAGACCCTAAGGGTACTCAACAAGTCTTTATGCCTCTAAAGGGGACACAACCTGGGGTGACGCAATTGCAGCAAAAGAGAAACCCTAACAGATCTATAGATAATCGCTAACCATCCGCCTAACCAATGATAGACGGATGTACGTGAATTAATGACAACAGTTATAACAGTAATTTCATCAGATCCATCCTCCTCCCCGCTTACCGACGAGGAAGCGGACGAACAACCCCCCATCCGTTAGCAATTTTATTAACCATTCCATGAGTGTTGCACTATTTACTAGTCAATTACTTAGTCAAATGAAAGGCGGTACTTTAGTTATGCTTGTCTATGGTCGAGAAACTGTGCTCCAAGTCGTCCATAACCGCGGACACGGCTTTCAGAAAGTTTTACCCTGCAGGGGTGCACAAATAGCAACACACACTCGATCAACCTCGGAAAAACCAAATCAAAACCCAACGAGGCCTTCACGACAAAGCAATCACAGGATTCAGAATTATTTCAGGGGGCCACCCCTTGGAGTACACCCGCAACGAAGCTAGCTGACTCCGAGACGGACTCAAGGTTTGCGTCAGTGGCTGTAAACGACAGCAAATCCCCAAACGGGGACTGTCGATACCGCGAAAACACTCCGCTTCCAAAACAGTACAGCGTGCTCCTCACACAATCGTAGATAAAGCAGTAAAGCATGGCATAGGTACATGATAGTAAATAAAACCTCAAACTAGTTGTGGCCCCAAGAAATAAGACTGAATCAAGCTCTGGCTCAGGGGGGTCCCATATACCTCCCGGATGTGGATAGCGCGATAAATCTTGGAACAGGAATCAAGTACACGGAGTCATACAGGACACAAGTGAGCAGGAAAAACCAAATAGCAGATATTGCTCACCGATGCCACTTTCATTAGTTATCCCATTACTACTCAGATTAAGTTGTTTAGGTACCTCGTTATCCATCAGACTCTCACAAACCCTACACATGCTGTTCTACGACTCGCATGGCTCAAACAACTCCTGTGGTAATGGCTCATGGGATGGAGGAAACAGGCTTGGTGGGGTTTAAAAGTAAAGGCTATGCAATACTTGGGATTCAATTTAATGCAATCGCGACTCAATGATGCAAGAATAAGATAGAGGCAATAGGTACTGTATGTATGCAAGCATGTGGTAGTGCTTGCCTGGCAACTCAGTTGAAGCGAGCGACGGATCTGGGTAGTGCTCCTGGTTCTCTTGATATATCCCCTGCTCAGCGTCTATTCGAAAGAAGAACCAAACAAGCAAGGGCCAACATAAATAAAGTGCACATGCATAGGAATAAAATGCGACAAGCAAACAATCATGCCATGTTGAATGATGCACAAGTTGCATGGCAATAAGTAGCATGGCATGGGTGAGGTGTGGTATACAAGAATAAGTCATTTTATTAGGGTTTTGGATCACATTTGTTGCCATAATAGTTGCTGTACACTATATTTTTATATGATGCATGCTGCAATTTAAGTCATGGATAGCATAAACAGAAAGGTCTCGTCGAGCTGATCATTTTAGACATATCATTTGTTGAATTTGGAATTATAAATCAAAAGTTATTAATTATTTAAGTTCCAGTGGCATTTGTTGTAATTTAACTCAACTTGGAATTTTAAATGTTCAAAAGGTAATTTGAATAGCACATTTGAAATCCTCACATTTTTCTGATTCAAAAACATATAACATTTGTATTATTTGGATTTATAAATGAAAAGTTATTTAAAATCAGATTTATATTTGAATTTGAAATAATTAGGAAAAGATTTGAATTTAAACAGACTCAGGAAAACTTTTTATACTCAGCCTTATTTAATCCCAGACGCTTACAGGTGGGCCAGGAACTCGTGGCCCCACACGCCAGCGGCTGACGACGAGGGGGACTGCGGGTTGCTTCACAGAAAACCTGGGAACCTTTTTGTAAAACGACACCGACGCTGACAGGTGGGATCCGAGGGACGGCGGGTTTAGGCGGGAGAAACTTCGAGGACCTGAGCGCAAAATGTCAAATCCTGTCGGAACGGCAGCGGCGCGCCGCTCTGCCGGCGACTGCGATCTGCCGGCGTTTGGTCGACGATGGCGATGCCGTCGCTGATCTAAACAACATGACCCCAAAACAAAAAGCGAAGAGGGAGCCTCGGCCTACAACATTGGTTCGGAATGCTAGCGCGGAGGAGGACCACAGCGCGCGGGGCAGGGCGTCGAACAGCGGCGGAGCTAGCTGCTGCGGAAGCTGCTGCCGGCCAGGCGCGTCGCGCGGCGCGTGCGCAGGGCGTTCGGCAGACGGCGGCGGCACTACGGTGAAGGGGAGGGCAAGGGGGCATGTCCAGGGGGTTGGAGGGCTCACCAGCGACTCGATGGCGGTGAGGGCTTGGCCGGAGATGCTGCGGATCGGCGACGGGGCTGGATCCCTGGAGCGTCTGGTTCTCGCGGGCGCGGCGGCGACGGGGCTGCTCCGGCGGGGCTCGGCGTGTTCCTCGCGTCCTGGGCAATGCAGTGGAAGCAGGGAAGACTCCTGGTCGCCTTGGGCACCCTCCAACACGGCTCCTCCCGCTCTCCTGCTGACCTGGCCGAGCTAGGGTTAGAGGGACATGGTCTCTCTTGGAGAAGAGGAAGGAGGGAGGAGGGTTTCCTGGGGACTGCCTGGGGATCTGGGGGAGGCTAGAGGCGAAGGGGGAAAGATAAGATCGAGAGGGGGCAGGTAGATGGCGTGGGGGAGGGGAAGATGGGAAGGGTGGCCTCGGTGCCACCTTTTCTTCCCCCTCACGTGAGCCAGGACAGGGGCAGCTGGGTGGGGAGCGCTGGGCCAGGGCGAGGGTGGAGAGGGGGGCTCGGGGTAGGCAGGTCTGGAGGGGGGCCCCTAGGGCAGGGAGAGAAGAGAGGAAGAGGGGGCCGGCTCGGGTTAGAGGGTAGTGGTACATGGTTTAGGGTTAGATTAGGGGGGGGTCGGTTTAGGGTTCAAGAGGAAGGTGAGAACAAGAGGGAAGGTGTGCCCATGTGTAGCACATGAAAATGGCCTCACATGAACAAGCACAAGGAAGGTAGGGGCTAGAGAGAGGGGAAGGAGCTTAGGGTATGCCCACAAGATCACATGTGCAAGCATGGAAAGGGAAAAGGTGATTAGGGTAGGGTCTCACTAGAAGGGGGGAGAGAGGTAGAGGGTTTGGGTGGGATACTATACTAGCTAAACCAAGACCAAGCAAGGGCAAAGGGAAAACATGCAAGCAAAACAAAAATAACATTCAAAGGTCAAGTGAAAGGTGGCACTTGCATGGCCCATGCAAGCAATAAATGCCATGTATTCACATTGTGAAAACAACATAAAATCATGTGGCATTATTCCATGCATTCCCAAAAGGTGGGAAAAGGCCAAGCATAAGATTATAAGTGGAATCCACCCAACCCACATGAGCTAGAAGTAACCACAATAAAATGCCCAGCTCATATTAGTTGGATGGTGGAATTACAAGGTGGTGAAGAAAAAGGTGATGGAGTCAATAAGAGATATGCCCCCAAATCAACTTGGGCGTTTAACAATATATCCAGAACCAAATAAAATATCAAGATGCAAATACAATTAATAATGCACATGAGATAAGAACCAAACAAGAAGGGGTTTTATATGATGCTCGAATGCAAGCTGGCATGATGACATGAGCATGCTATGATGATGATGCAACAATTATATGTAGGAAGTGGCCCTTTTATTACTAGAACAAGTAGCATTACAGGTGTTAGACAACTGGGATGCTACATACACAAACGCAGCGTCACCGGCGTGTTCCAACGTTGCGTCCAACCGGCTGAAGGACGCAAAATCCTCCACGACATTCACTCAGGTGACTGCGGACACCACGCCGCCGCTCGCTCCCTGGTCGCCAAGGCTATGCGACACGGCTTCTACTGGCCCACCGCACACGCCGACGCTGTCGACATCGTCCAGCGATGCGCCGGATGCCAAAAGTACGCCAATCAGACGCACGTACCGAGCTCGGCGCTCAAAACAATCCCCATTACCTGGCCATTCGCCGTATGGGGCATGGACATGGTAGGCCCCTTCAAGAAAGCCCCCTCCGGCTACACCCACCTGCTCGTCGCCGTCGACAAATTCACCAAGTGGGTGGAGGCCAAGCCAGTCCGGAAATGCGACGGGAAGACCGCCACCAAATTCCTACGCGAGCTCATATATCGCTATGGGTTCCCAAACAGCATCATCATGGACAACGGCACCAACTTCGCCAAGGGAGCCATGGCCGAATTCTGCGAAGAGCATCACATCCGGCTCGACCTCGCGTCAGTCGCCCACCCGGAATCCAACGGCCAGGCGGAACGAGCCAACCAAAGCATCCTCCACGGCCTAAAGCCGCGACTCCAAGTACCACTCGAGCGCACCGCCGGGTGCTGGGTCGAGGAGTTGCCCTCCGTCATTTGGGGGATCTGCACCTCAGTCAACAGGTCGACGGGGTTCACCCCCTTCTTCATGGTCTACGGTGCCGAAGCAGTCATGCCCACCGACCTCGAACACGACTCGCCGCGAGTCGTCCACTATACGGAGGCTGCAAACGAGCTGGCCCGCCAAGATGGGGTCGATCAGCTCGACGAAGCACGCGACCTCGCTCGGTCACGTACCGCCATCTACCAGCAAGGACTCCGCCGCTACCACAGCCGGAGGGTGAAAGCTCGCATCTTCCAGGAAGGCGACCTGGTGTTACGCCTCATCCAGGACAAGAAGGGCATGCACAAGCTCTCCCCTCCGTGGGAAGGCCCATTCGCTATCGGGCGCGTACTCGGCAACGACGCCTACTACCTCATCGACGTCCGCGGGGACGGCGAGCTCGACGTCAAGCGACCATGGAATGTAAACCTCCTCCGGAAGTTCTACTCCTAGAACCCCACACATGTACTCTCCAATCGCTATGAAATAAAAGAAACGGTTACCGCAAATTGCGCCCACTCTCCCTGACTTGTGCCACTCGCACTCGTAATAACAGCGGTATGCTAAAATGCAGAAGTCCACCTTTGGTACAGCGATCGGCACGGCTAAGTAGTGCGGTGTAAGAGCACTGAATCACTTCAGGTCTTGCACCATCCACGAAAAACGCCAACCCGGAGCCCCATTGGAGTCGCCTAGCTCGACTGGTTCTACGAGCCAAGACAACTGCCCTCTCTTCTCACAGCGACCTCGGTCCTCCGCATCCTCGGCATAGCGACTCGAACGGCTAAGTACCACGCTCGGGGACTGAATACCAGTTCGTCGCGAGCGGTCAGGGAAAACGCCAAGTAAGAGAGCATGCCCAGGACTCGCCAAGCGACTGACCCCACGGGCCAGGCAGGAGTGACGCGCTCATACCAACGCGCTAAGTCCTCAACCACCCTCGAGTCGCGCCTAGAACTACCAAGTACCACGCTCGGGGACTCGGCCACCCGACTTCGTTCGCGTACGGGAAAACGGTAAAGTACAGAGCACTCAAGGGAGTCGCCTTGCGACTGGCTCTCCGAGCTCGGGCGAGTCGACCAAATCAACAAAACACATGATAACAACACACATATCATATACGAGGTAAACCCCACAAAAGGGCGGACGCGCTCGGGGACTCGTCCAAAATCAATCCAAAGCACACAAACAAATACCAAAAGAGACACGATGTCCCATTCAATCGCATATTGCATTGTCTTATGTTACAAAATATGCCCGCGTGGCAGAACTGCTGCTAACGCTTCAAGGCAAACTACCCTACTCTGCAGGCTTCGATGACGACTCGCCAGCATCCCGGCGATTACGGATGAACGCGGTGTACGGGTTTGATGGATACGTCGTCAGTTCACCCGCCATCGCCGCGCGAAAAGGCTGCTCGACCTTGAAATCACGATGCGGCGGCTCGGGGTCGTTCGGCGCGACGACCGTTTCCTGGTATGGAAGGAGGTCGCCCATCGCCCAGACACGCTCCGAGTACGTGGCGGCACGCTCTTGCAACTTGAGAACCTCGGACAGATCCACCGCGCCAGTTGACAATGGGTACCCACTCGTCACATCGTTGATGTCGAAGTCTTCGGGGAAGTGGGCGAGTCCAAGACTCAGGGCCGTCGATGCTCCACGCTGAAACGCCGATCGCGTCATAAATTCAACGACCGCGGGTGCCTTCTCCAAGTACTTCCACACCTCAACGAGGTCGCTGGGAATCACCTCCGTGGGTGATATTTCTTGGAGGTAGGCGCGGATGCAGGTCGCTGACAGCGTCGCCGAGTCGACGAGCATGCTTACGCACTGCCTTGCATCGAGTGAGCTCGCCTCTTCGTTGCTATCAATGATGCGACCTGCGAAGAAAAAGACAATGATGAGTATGATGGGTACCACAAAATCCACAACCATAAGAAAGGGAGGAAGCACTCACCAAGCAGCGGGCGAGCGAGTCCCGTGATGAAGCACTGAAGCGAAGTGTGGTCGTCCTGAAGCCCAACAATAAGGGCTTCCGACACCTTGCGATCCTCCTCTGTGGCTGCAATGGCGGCCTTAGCTCGCCCGTCCGCCAAGCTAGCTTCTTCCCTCGCCTCCCGCAGTTCGCGCTCGAGGTCGGCAATCCGTTGTTCAGCGGCACCCAGAGCAGACCGCGCCGCCACTAAATCACCAGCGGGGACAAGCCCCTGACGAGCTTGATCTGCTTTCTCAGCAGCAGCCTGAAGACCTTTGTTCGCCTCCTGGACGACGGCCAGCTCCTTCTCCGCGCGCTGTTTCGCGGCTAATCGGTCCGCCGACTCAAGCTGCAGACCCTGCACATCACCAAAAAAGTCAGTTAAAAATAAATTCCTAAGTGCCCACCCGCTGAAATTCAGCAAGTGCGCACTCGGGGACTGGCAATCGAGAAATTCCTAAGTGCCCACTCGCTGAAATTCAGCGAGTATGCACTCGGGGACTGGCAATCGAGAAATTCCTAAGTGCCCACCCGCTGAAATCAAGCGAGTGCGCACTCAGGGACTAGCAATCAAGAAATTCCTAAGTGCCCACTCGCTGAAATTCAGCGAGTACGCACTCGGGGACTGGATACGAAAATACAAGACGAGAAATTATAAGAATCACGCCGCTGCAAAACACCGACCTGATCCTCGGGGACTGGGTGTACCTGGATGGCTGCGCCAAGCATTCCGTGGAGCTGGATCGCGTCCACGGACGCGAGTAACGCTGGCGTGTGCCCACGACGCTGGTCGACTTCAGCATCGGCGGTCCCATGAGCGGGGCTTGAGGGTGCAACCCCACTCGCCGTGGCCGCCTTGGTCACGAAGCGGGGGAAGGTAGCGATGGAGGCACCCGCTCCAAGGGAGGTCGCCTCCACCGCGGGTCCCTTCGTAGACGCGGCTGCCTCCACCGCGGGCTCGGCCGGCGCGGCTGCCGTATCGTCAGAGATGGTGACGATGTCGTCGCCCTTGGCCTTCTTACTGCCATCTGCTGAGGCGACGACTTCGTCCGCCTTCCTCTTGCGTGAAGGATCCTCCTCGCTAGCGGCGGAGGGCACCTTGGCCACGGTCGGATGGCCCATCCTTTTCACTCCGGTCCTACGCATTAATCGAATCAACAAAGACAGTTGAAATAGTTATGGAAAATAAGAAGGGGTGAGAACACTCACTTGGCGACTGGGATGAAACGTAGCCCCGTACGAAGGCCGGCCGGTTTTTCCAGCTCAGGACCCAGTCGGCGACTGAGCCCCAGCTCCAGGGCATCGTGTGCCCAAGACACGGACGGCTTCTTTGTCGTTGAGGCTGCAGCCGGCGCCTCTGGGACATCCTCGGCGGGAGCTTCCTCGTGAGTCGAAGCTGCTGCATCTGGAGCCTCCTTGCGAGGTGAAGCAGCCGGAGCCTCCCTGCGTGGCGAACCCTCCGCAGCCGGGGCCACCCCCAGCCCGGAGACTGGGGCGAATGGCGGAGGCAATGAGGCCAGCGGCACCTCCATAGTCGCCGTGTCCAGCGCGGTTGTCGCTGGTGGCGCGCCGTCGCCAGTTGGGCTGGGAGCATCGGAGCTGCTCGCCGAGTGTGGCGGTGATGCCGTCTTCGACGGCTTCGTTTTCTTCTTCAGGGGGGCCCTCGCCTCCCTCTTCTTCTCCTTCCTCTTCGATGGAGTGGCTTGACGGCGCGAGGTGGTCTCTGGGAGTTCGTCGTCATCGTCATGGCGCTCGAGGCTTCTGCTCGCTTCGATCTCGCGCTGACGTTGCCCGCGGGTCTTTCGGACCAGCGGGGCGACCTCTTCTTCGGACTCGTCCTCGTCGTCTTCATCGCCCCTCGCGGGTGGTGATTCGCCTACGTCCTGGGCGGATGGGTCTGGACTCTCATCATCCGAAGGTGGGAGCCATCCTTCCACCACCTGGAATAGCTGCGATGGATACAAACAGGATCAGGATTACCGCGACTGCATACACTGCGACTACGAACAAGGTAAAGAAATTACCGTCGGAGCTGGACGCTTCGCGGTGTAGGGGGCGATCCCGGCCTGCGCATCCAGGTACACCGCCTGGGTAATCTTCTTCAGTGCTGGAAGGTAATCTTCCAACCTCCACTCGTCGAGGCAGGCCTTCGTCGAGTCCCCCCGGCCGGTGTATTGGTACATGTAGTGGTCGCGTTGGGCGAGTGGAACGAGCCGCCGCCCAAGCCAGCAATTGTACAGATTTATCGTTTGGAGGCCCTTCTTCTTCAAACCACGGATGGTCTGGAGCATCTAGTCAACGACCATCCGCTGGTCGTCGGGGAGCTTGCCGACTTGGAGATGGCGCGGCTCCGAACGACTAGCAGAATACCGCGGGATCACCGACTCGCCCTCTGGGGTCGCCTCGGTCACGTAGAACCACGACTTTTTCCAGTTGCTCGCTGCCTTGGCGGGTAGCATCAGGTCGAAGAAGGAGGCTTTGGACTTGAGCTGGAACGTCAAGCCGCCCGCGGCTAGCATTAGGCCGCCTGCCTCTTCGCGGCTGATCCGTCCATGGAACAGATCCTGCCACAAGGGAAAGTAGGGCCGACAGCCCAAGTAGCATTCGCAGAACGCCACGAAGATGGCGAGCTGCTCGATGCTGTGGGGACCCATATCTGAAGGCTGGATCCCATAGTAGGCGCAAAAGCGCCGGAAGAACAAGGACGTGGGAAACCCTAGCCCTCGCTCGAGATGACTGGTGAAACAAATGAACTCCCTCTCTCGCGGGTTTGGGGTCATTTCTCCGGCTGCGGGGATACGCCAACAGCCGGCTTGCAGGATCCCAGCCTCCTCGAAAGAGGCCAGCTGCGCCCTCGTGCACTTGGACCTGCCCCATGGTTCGGTGGAAAGGGCCATGGTCGAGAGGTTGGTTGGAGATCGGAGGATTTCGGGTCGATTGGATCGCGGGGCAAAGGAAGGAAAATGCGCGCACTCGGAAGAAGTGGTGGGCAGTAGGCTCTACAATTGCCTGCCATTCCTCTTATATACCGGGAGTTACCCGCCAAATCAGGAGGCCGTTACCGCGCGATGATTACGCCGAAAGTTACCGTTGGATTACCCCAACGGCTAGTTTGACCACGCCTGGCGGTTCAACTCCAGCCACTCGGCTCGCCAGGTCGATCACCATGACCGCGTCCCGCCGACTCGACTCGCCCAAGCCGCGACTTGGTTCACCGGATTTCCTCCTTTATACAGGAGCCCGCCGAAGATTCGACTGGATGCCTACTCTGAAGCCATATACTCCGACTGCCAGCAGCCACTTACGCCCAATCGACGACGGCCTCGGGGACTACTGATGGGGATATGCCTACTGGGGTATACCCAGCAGGGTGTTTCCGACTGGCCCGAGAGCTGGCGAGTGGGCCTGCAGAACGGCGAGTGGATTGAAGCCCAGCAAGGTACCGAGCGACTGGAAGCTGAAGGCCTAGGCGAGTAGATAGGCCCAGTCGGACTGGTTTAAACGACTATTAAAGCTGTAACCGAATCGGTTGAGATATGTAAACCCTAGGGGAGGTGAGCCTATATAAACCTCCCTCAAGGGTGAGTAGAGACACGTTCCCTCATACACCCAAGCGACTCGCCGCCTAGCCGCCGAGCTCGCCCATTGTAACACCTCCATAATACAATCTAGCAGGAGTAGGTCTTTACCCTCCGGGGGACCGAACCTGGGTAAAACCCTGTGTCTTTGCCCTCATCTCGCACCGCAGATGGCTGGCCGCCCTTGCCCCTCGTTCTACTACTCTTGCCGATTGCAGCATCTGCCGTGGCCATTCCCACGACATTGATAGTAGTAGGAATCTTAACTTAGGAAAATTTCTACTAAGTTTTCATCTACTAGGTTTTCCCTATAGCAAGGTTTATACTAAGCAAAAATTCCATGCAAGTTTTACTTAGAAAAATCACTAATGCATAGTGAAAGTAATGGGACAAAAGTATGAAGCATCACTTGCCTTTTTAGTAGAGTATAAGTACACTCCTTGTCCTTGCAACAATCACACTCTTCAAGTCACTACAATTCAATCAAGCAAGGCACAAACTCAATCTACCATTCAAGCAAAACATCACATAAAATCATAGAACCAAGATAATGCATGCAAGCATGCTAAGGATTGTTTTATTTGAAAAAGTGGTTCCTAATGGGTCACAAACATTTGAAAACACCTATTGGTCATTTTATAAAGTGGCAAAGTCATTTGCAAAAGATTTTACTTTATAAACCATTTTCAAAACAAGGTATCATTTTATGTGGTGTAAAAATAGTTTTACTAAGGCATTAATCTCTAAGGTTCACCAAATATTTTTTCAAACCATAAAACTTGGTGTTTAGGGTCAGAGAGTTTAAAACCAAAACATTTCCCAAAAGTTTTCTTCCAAAACCATTTTTAATAAATAAACCATATTTCTATTTGACTAGAAATGGTTTTAAATCAAAGAATCATTCTTTTGTTTCACCAAATACATTTTTGAAACCACAAAGTGTTTCCTAATGTTAGTAGGTTCAAATCACACCATTTGCCAAATATTTTATCCCCAAAATCATTTTTGAACAATTTTTATAATCTAAACAAGCATACAAATGTTTCTGCAAAAACAAACATTTTAACAGAAGCTTTTTGCTAAACAAAAGGCATGGTTGGATAGGGCTTATTCCACTGATTCCATTTATATAAAGTTTGTAATTTTTGGACGTGTGGATCAAAAGTTATACCAATTACAAATTTGCATTCTAATCAGATCAAAAATCTGTTTTAAATCGAATCCAGTCCACGTGGCTGTTTCTGATTGGACGATAGCGGTTCGCTCGGATCGGCTACGGGGTGCGTTGGATCTAACTGAAAATGTGCGGCACAGATGGACGCGTAACCTTTCGATTGGATCTAATCCTAGCCAGATGTTTCGCATCCTACGGTGTACAGCGTGCCAGCCATAGATGGGCGGCGCTGCGGTGGCTACTGGCGGCGGAGCGGCCAGACGGTGGCGGCGCCAGTGAAACAGGAAGCAAGGGAAGGTGGGGAGATGCTCACAGTGATCGCAGGGCGACACCGAAGCTCAACGTGGAGTCGTCTTGGCAAGGGGCGCACTGGAGCGGGCTTGATTGCTCGCCGGAGTGGAGCTGCGCCTCGGCCACGCTCAGTCGTCGTCGAGGACGGTGCTATGGATCACTCGAAGACAAACGAAATGCACAGTCAGACACGCAAAGACACGGCGATGATGTGTGCGTGATTGAGAGGGGTCATGGTAGTCTGATTTACCAAAGGGAGGTCGTCGGAGAAGAGCCAGACGGTGGCGGCGGCGGTTGTTGTCGTTGCCGATGCTCAGGGGCGCACGCAAGCGAGATGGCGATGCGAAAAGGTGCGCCAGGGCTTGGGGAGTATGCGAGTGTGGTCAAGGAGGCGAGGGGTGGCAGGACTCGGCCGGAATCGAGGGAAGAGTTCGTCGGTGGTAGTGAGGTTCATAGAGGAATCAGGGCGGCCTGGGGGCATGCTAATGTGGGGTGACAGAGGGGAAATGGAGAGGAGGCATGGGCATTTAAGCTTGCCTGATCAAAGCGAGTAATGGTGGCCGCGTTAAGACGAATTAAACCGGAGGAATCAACGGCAGGAGTGGGGAAGAACTGGTCGCGGGTGTAGACGATGAACAGGAGAGGGTGGGGTCGGCTGGTCAGCGAGAGAGAGGAGAGGGAGCGAGGGTCCACCTGTCATTGGCTTAGCGGGTCGTCTGGTGAGTGAGAGAAAAAAGTTTCGGGGGAGAGAGGGAAATGGGCTGCTGGGCCTAGTTGGGCTGCTGGGTTGGGTCGACCAAATTCTATATTTTTTTCCTATTCTGAAACCTTTTTCTTTTTCTATTTCTTTTTCTGTTTTGAAATTCAAACAAACAAATCAAACAACCAAATTAATTCAAATAATCACCACACTTGTAATTGAATTTGGTTCTGTTTAACAACATAAACCAAAGTCCAAAACAAAACAAAATAATTTTATTCTTTTTAGGATCTATTAAATAAAAGAGACATTAATTATTAATTCAAATAGGTTTTGATTTATTTAATAAAATCTCTATTTGAAAACTAATTATTATCAAAAACCAAATCAGTAGGTTTTATTTGAAAATATAAGATACTTAGAAAACTTGTTTAAAATAAAATAACATTTTTATTTTAGGGTCCATTAATAATTAAATAAAATGGACCTTAGTTATTTTAAATCAAATAGGATTTGTTTTATTAAATCTTTATTTTAAAATCTAAAATAAAACCAAAACACTTCAGTAGGTTTTATTTGAGAATATAAAATACCTGGAAAACTTATTTAAAATAAATAAATAAGTTTTAGTGTTTATTTAAGATAGTAAAGCCTTTTTTATTTTTAACAAACTTGGATAATAAATCCTTATTATTTTAATTAAATAAACCTTTACTATTTTTATCAAAACAAAACATTTTATTTCAAAATAATGGCCAAGGTTTAATTTGGCTCTATGAAATAATCTTTATTTATAAATCCTCCTTTTCTTTTGAAAACCAAGTCTTTTATTAAAAGATCCAAAATAGTAATTTCAAAATATTTTTAGCTTTATTGTTTATTTAACTTTTTAAATCCCTTTAGGATTTTATTTGATCCAAATAGGTTTTGAAATTTCCAAATGGATTCAAAAGTTTCTTCTCACCCTGAAAATCAACAAAGTTTTATTTTATTCATTTATTTTTCACATTACAAGATTTGGAAAATCTTGGGATGTGACAACAAGTGCCAAGGTGAATGAAATATCGCGGCAAGACGATGTGGATCTGCTGGAGGAAGCAAGGGAACTGGCATTATCAAGATCAGCTATTTATCAGCAAGAGCTCAGACGGTATCATAGCAAAAAAGTCTGTCCAAGAGTTTTTAAATAAGGAGATTTAGTTTTTCGGCTAGTGCAACGCACAGCCGGCATGTACAAGCTCGCACCCCCATGGGAAGGACCATTTATCGTGAGTGAAGCATTGCACAATGATGCATACTACCTGATCGACGCTCAGTCAATAGAAAATAACAAGGCAAACAAGGCCGAAGATGAATCAAAAAGACCATGGAACATAGCCTTACATCGCTCGTTCTACACTTAGAATCCCTATATTGCATATTGTGACATGATGCACCAAGTCAGGATGTCAAGCGTACATCAAAATTCGGCACCCCGAGCAGTGACTCGGGGACTGCCCCATATTATTTCTTGTTTTGAACTATGTATCAAACTTCGGCACCCCGAGCATTGAATCGGGGACTGCCCCATGTTATTTATTATTTTGAACTATGTATCAAACTTCGGCACCCCGAGCATGGACTCGGGGACTGCCCCATGTTATTTCTTATTTTGAACTATGTATCAAACTTCGGCACCCCGAGCAGTGACTCGGGGATTGCCCCATGTTATATCTTATTTTGAACTATGTATTAAACTTCGGCACCCCAAGCAGTGACTCGGGGACTGCCCCATGATGTTCTTTGTGTTTAATTATGAATTACATTTCGACAACCCGAGTAATAACTTGGGGACTGCTTCATGTTGTTTGATAGTTTTTGAGCAGGTGTGAAACTTCAGTAACCCGAGCGATAACTCGGGGACTAACTTATATTGCCCGCTGATTTTTGTCATACACATAAGAGTTCAATAACTCAAGCAGAAAATCGGGGACTTCCCCGACTTGTCAATCATAAATCACAAGATGCGATATAAGCTTGCCTCGGCCATCGAAGGAATAACAAGGAGGAAACAACCAATGATTTATAAAAATCATAGTAACAAGAATGACAACCCCAGCAAGTCGAGGTATAATGAAGGACGTACCCTATCTATATCATTTTACCAATGAGTACCTCAGAGAGGGTGGTAAGCCAATTTATGGGCTTAGAACATAGTACTTCAAGAAGAAATTGCGAAAATGACAACTATACAACCAAGTTTACATAAGGAACACAAGTTAGATGCCGAACAAAAATCAGTCATATGGGAAAATATGATCCGGATCTATGAAGATAAAATTTGGCAAAGCATAGATATGATAGAGTCAGTTAGATAAACTAACAACAATTACATTACTAGTGCCTCAGAGGCACAAGGCAAAAGGGTTCACACTAAACCAAAAGGCGAAAAATTGTTTCAAAGACATCATACGCCCGACATACCGGGGATTTAAGCAACTAAGAGTTTTTCGAACCTAGACACCGGCAGAGGCCGAATCACCCGTAGGAGGGGCAATAGGAGTATCAGGAGCATCGGACGTGGGTGTCTCGGACGCAGGCGGAATGACCTCGGTCTCCTTAAAAAGGGTATCTTTAGGACTTGGGCGCTCCGAGGTTGTGTGGGCCTCAGCAGAGGTTACCTCGGCATCAATGGGGGCCATAGTAACCTCCGGGGCAAGCTCTGGCTGCTGGGAGACGCCAACTTGGGCTCGAGAGGTTTCAGTTCCTTTGGATGACGATCGCGCGTCGTCATCCTCATCGGAGGTGTCATTGGAATCATTGGCATTATCTGAACCTGAAGGGAATTTGCCCGAGAGGCAATAATAAAGTGGTTATTATCGTATTCCTTATTTATGATAAATGTTTATTTTACATGCTATAATTGTATTAATACGGAAACATTAATACATGTGTGTTTAATAAACAAAAAGGAAGTTCCTAGTATGCCTGTCGTGGGAATGGTCACGGCAGATGCTGCAATCGGCAGCGAGTAGTAGAACGAGGGGCAAGGGCGGCCAGCCATCTGCGGTGCGAGATGAGGGCAGAGACACAGGGTTTTACCCAGGTTCGGCCCCCCAGAGGGTAAAGACCTACTCCTGCTAGATTGTATTAGGGAGGTGTTACAATGGGCGAGCTCGGCGGCTAGGCGGTGAGTCGCTTGGGTGTATGAGGGAACGTGTCTCTACTTACCCCATAGGGAGGTTTATATAGGCTCACCTCCCCTAGGGTTTACATATCTCAACCGATTCGGTTACAGCTTCAGTAGTCGTTTAACCTAATCCGACTGGGCCTATCTACTCGCCTAGGCCTTCAGCTTCCAATCGCTCGGTACCTTGTTGGGCTTCAATCCACTCGCCGTTCTGCAGGCCCACTCGCCAGCCCTCGGGCCAGTCGGAAACGTCCTGCTGAGTATACCCCAGTAGGCGTATACCCATCAGTAGTCCCCGAGGCCGTCGTCGATTGGGCGTAAGTGGCTGCTGGCAGTCGGAGTATACGGCTTCAAAGTAGGCATCCAGTCGAATCGTCGGCGGGCTCCTGTATGAAGAAGAAAATCCGGTGAACCGAGTCGCGTCTTGGGCGAGTCGAGCCGGCGGAACGCGGTCGTGGCGATTGACCTAGCGAGCCGAGTGGCTGGAGTTGGACCGTCAGGCGTGGTCAAACTAGCCGTTGGGGTAATCCAACGGTAACTTTCGGCGTAATCATCGCGCGGTAACGGCCCCCTGATGTGGCGGGTAACTCCCGCTATATAAGAGGAATGGCAGGCAATCGTAGAGCCAACTGCCCATCACTTCTTCCGAGTGCGCGCATTTTCTTTCCTTTGCTCCGCGATCCAATCGACCCGAAATCCTCCGATCTCCAACCAACCTCTCGGCTATGGCCCTTCTCCCCGAACCATGGGGCAGGTCTAAGTGCACGAGGGCGCAGCTGGCCTCCTTCGAGGAGGCTGGAATCCTGCGAGCCGGCTGTTGGCGCATCCCCGCAGCCGGAGAAACGACCCCAAACCCGCGAGAGAGGGAATTCGTCTGTTTTACCAGTCATATCGAGCGGGGGCTAGGGTTTCCCACGTCTTTGTTCTTCCGGCGTTTTTGCGCCTACTATGGGATCCAACCTTCAGATCTGGGTCTCCACAGCATTGAGCTGCTCGCCATCTTTGTGGCGTTCTGCGAGTGCTACTTGGGCTGCCGGCCCTACTTTCCCTTGTGGCAAGATCTGTTCCATGGGCGCATCAGCCGCGAGGAGGCAGGCGGCCCAATGCTAGCCGCGGGCGGCCTGACATTCCATCTTAAGTCCAAAGCTTCTTTCTTTGATCTGATGCTACCCGCCAAGGCAGCGAGCGACTGGAAGAAGTCATGGTTCTACGTGGCCGAGGTGACTCCGGAGGACGAGGCGGCGATCCCGCGGTACTCGGCCAACCGTTCCGAGCCGCGCCATCTCCAGGTCGGCAAGCTCCCCGACGACCAGCGGATGGTCGTTGACGAGATGCTCCAGGCCATCCGTGGTCTGAAGAAGAAGGGCCTTCAGACGATAAACTTGTACAATTGCTGGCTTGGGCGACAGCTCGTTCCGCTCGCCCAACGCGACCACTACATGTATCAGTACACGGGCCGGGGAGACTCGACGAAAGCCTGCCTCGACGAGTGGAAGCTGGAGGACTATCTCCCAGCGCTGAAGAAGATCACCCAGGCGGTGTACGTGGATGCACAGGCCGGGGTCGCCCCCTACACCGCGAAGCGTCCGGCTCCAACGGTAATTTCTTTACCTTGTTCGCAGTCGCAGCATATGCAGTCGCGGTAATTCTGATTCTGTTTTGTATTCATCGCAGCTGTTCCAAGTGGTGGAAGGGTGGCTCCCACCTTCTGATGATGAGAGCCCGGGGCCATCCGCCCAGGACACAGGCGAATCGCCACCCGCGAAGGGTAACGAGGACGACGAGGACGAGTCCGAAGAGGAAATCGCCCCGCTGGTCCGAAAAACCCGCGGGCAACGTCAGCGCGAAATCGAAGCGAGCAGGAGCCTCGAGCGTCATGATGACGATGACGAGCTCCCAGAAACCACCACGCGCCGCCAGGCCACTCTTTCGAAGAAGAAGAAGAAAGAAAAGGAAGCGAGGGCCCCCCCGAAGAGGAAAACGAAGCCGCCGAGGATGGCCTCGCCGCCGCACTCGACGAGCAGCTCCGATGCTCACAGCTCGGCTGGTGATGGTGCGGCCCCAGCGACACCGCGCTAGACGCGCCGACTGTGGAAGTGCCACTGGCCTCGATGCCCCCGCCATTCGCGCCAGTCTCTGGGCTAGGGAAGGCTCCAACTGCGGCGACTTCGTCTCGCAAGGAGGTTCCGATTGGGGCGGCTTCGCCCCGCAAGGAGGCTCCGGCTGTAGCGGCTCCAATTCGCGAGGAAGCCCCTGCCGAGGGTATCCTAGAGGCGCTAGCCGCGGCCTCAACGACGAAGAAGTCGTCCGTGTCTTAGGCACGCGACGTCCTGGAACTAGGGCTCAGTCGCCAACTGGGCCCCGAACTGGAAAAACCGGCCGGCCTTCGCACAGGGCTACGTTTCATCCCAGTCGCCAAGTGAGTGCGTTCGGCCTTCCCTATTTTCCATAACTATTTCGATTGTCTTTATTGATTCGACTGATGTGCAGGACCGGAGTGAAAAGGATGGGCCACCCGACCGTGGCCCAGGTACCCTCCACCGCTAGCGAGGAGGATCCTTCCCGTAAGAGGAAAGCGGACGAGGTCGTCGCCTCAGCGGATGGCAGTAAGAAGGCCAAGGGCGACGACATCGTCACTGTCTCTGACGACACGGCGGCCGCGCCGGCCTGCCCCGCGGTGGAAGCAGCCGCGTCTACGAAGGAGGGCGTTTCCTTGCCTGGAACGGCGGAGGCGACTTCCTTTGGAGCGGGTGCCTCTATCGCTACCTTCCCCCGCTTCGTGACCAAGGCGGCCACGGCGAGCGGGGCTGCGCCCCCGAGCCTCGCTCCGGGGACCGCCGATGCTGAAGTCGACCAGCGTCGTGGGCACACGCCAGCGTTACTCGCGTCCGTGGACGCGATGCATCTCCATGGCATGCTTGGCGCAGCCATCCAGGTACATCCAGTCCCCGAGGATCAGGTCGGTGCTTTGCAGCGGCTTGATTCTTATAATTTTCTCGTCTTTTATTTTCGTATCCAGTCCCCGAGTGCGCACGCGCTAAATTTTAGCGGGGTGGGTACTTGGGAATTTCTTGATCGCCAGTCCCCGAGTGCGCACTCGCTAAATTTCAGCGGGTGGGCACTTAGGAAGTTCGTTTTTACTGACTTTTTTGATGATATGCAGGGTCTGCAGCTTGAGTCGGCGGACCGATTGGCCGTGCAATAGCGTGCTGAGAAGGAGTTGGCCACCATCCAGGAGGCGAACAAAGAGCTTCAGGCTGTTGCTGCGAAGGCAGAGGAAGCTCGCCAGGAGCTTGTCCCTGCTGGTGAGTTGGAGGCGGCGCGATCTGCTCTGGGCGCTGCTGAACAGCGGGTCGCCGACCTCGAGCGCGAACTGCGGGAGGCGAGAGAAGAAGCGAGCTCGGCGGACGGGCGAGCTAAGGCCGCCATTGCGGCCGTGGAGGAGGATCGCAAGGTGTCGGAAGTCCTTATTGCTGGGCTTCAGGACGACCACACGTCGCTTCAGTGCTTCATCACGGGACTCGCCCGCCCGTTGCTTGGTGAGTGCATCTTCCCTTTCTGTTAGTTGTGGTTTTTGAGGTGTCCGTCGTACTCATCATTGTCTCCTTCTCGCAGGTCGCGTTATTGGTAGCCAAGAAGAAGCGGGCTCGCTCGACGCGAGGCAGTGCGTAAGCATGCTCATCGACTCGGCGACGCTGTCGGCGACGTGCATCCGCGCCTACCTTCAAGAAATGTCGCCCACGGAGGTTATTCCCAGCGACCTCGTTAAGGTGTGGGAATATTTGGGGAAGGCGCCCGCGGTCGTTGAGTTCATGACGCGGTCGGCGTTTCGGCGTGGAGCGTCGACGGCACTGAGCCTTGGACTCGCCCACTTCCCCGAGGATTTCGACCTTGACGATGTGACGAGTGGGTATCCATCGTCGACTGGCGCGGTGGATCTGTCCGAGGTTCTCAAGTTGCAGGAGCGTGCCGCCACATACTCGGAGCGTGTCTGGGCGATGGGCGACCTCCTGCCCTACCAGGAAACCGTCGTCGCGCCTAACGACCCCGAGCCACCGCATCGTGACTTCAAGGTCGAGCAGCCTTTTCGCGCGGCGATGGCGGGTGAACTGATGACGTATCCATCAAACCCGTACACCGCGTTAATCCGTAATCGCCGGGATGCTGGCGAGTCGTCATCGAAGCCTGCAGAGTAGGGTAGTTTTGCCTTGAAGTGTTAGCAGCAGTTCTGCCACACGGGCATATTTTGTAACATAAGAAACTGCAATATGCGATTGAATGGGACGTCGTATCTATGTTACTATTTGTTTGTGTGATTTGGATTGATTTTGGACGAGTCCCCGATCGCGTCCGCCCTTTTGTGGGGTTTACCTCGTACATGATGTGTGTTGTTATCATGTGTTTTGTTGATTTGGTCGACTCGCCCGAGCTCGGAGAGCCAGTCGCAAGGCGACTCCCTTGAGTTCTCTGTAATTTACCGTTTTCCCGTACGCGAACGGGGTCGGGTGGCCGAGTCCCCGAGCGTGGTACTTGGTAGTTCTAGGCGCAACTCGAGGGTGGTTGAGGACTTAGCGCGTTGGTGTGAGCGCGTCACTCCTGCCTGGCCCGTGGGGTCAGTCGCATGGCGACTCCCCGGCATGCTCTCTTACTTGGCGTTTTCCCTGACCGATCGCGATGAACTGGTATTCAGTTCCCGAGCGTGGTACTTAGCCGTTCGAGTCGCTATGCCGAGGATGCGGAGGACCAAGGTCGCTGTAAGGAGCGAGGGCAGTTGTCTTGGTTTGTAAAACCAGTCGAGCTAGGCGACTCCAATGGGGCTCCGGGTTGGCGTTTTTCGTGGACGATGCAAGACCTGAAGTGATTCAGTGCTCTTACACCGCACTACTTAGCCGTGCCGATCGCTGTACCAAAGGTTGACTTCTGCATTTTAGCGTACCGCTGTTATTACGAGTGCGAGTGGCACAAGTCATGGAGAGTAGGCGCAATTTGCGGTAACCATTTCTTTTATTTCATAGCGACTGGAGAGTACATGTGTGGGGTTCTAGGAGTAGAACTTCCGGAGGAGGTTTACATTCCATGGTCGCTTGACGTCGAGCTCGCCGTCCCCGCGGACGTCGATGAGGTAGTAGGCGTCGTTGCTGAGTACGCGCCCGATAGCGAACGGGCCCTCCCACGGAGGGGAGAGCTTGTGCATGCCCTTCTTGTCCTGGATGAGGCGTAACACCAGGTCGCCTTCCTGGAAGGTGCGGGTTTTCACCCGTCGGCTGTGGTAGCGGCGGAGTCCTTGCTGGTAGATGGCGGTGCGTGACCGAGCGAGGTCGCGTGCTTCGTCGAGCTGGTCGAGCCCATCTTGGCGGGCCAGTTCGTTTGCGGCCTCCGTATAATCGACGACCCGCGGCGAGTCGTGTTCGAGGTCGGTGGGCATGACTGCTTCGGCGCCGTAGACCATGAAGAAGGGAGTGAATCCCGTCGATCTGTTAATCGAGGTGCGGATTCCCCAGATGACGGAGGGCAACTCTTCGACCCAGCACCCAGCGGTGCGCTCGAGTGGTACTTGGAGTCGCGGCTTCAGGCCGTGGAGGATGCTTTGGTTGGCTCGTTCCGCCTGGCCGTTGGATTCCGGGTGGGCGACTGACGCGAGATCGAGCCGGATGTGGTGCTCTTCGCAGAATTCGGCCATTGCTCCCTTGGCGAAGTTTGTGCCGTTGTCCGTGATGATACTATTTGGGAACCCGTAGCGGTATATGAGCTCGCGTAGGAATTTGGTGGCGGTCTTCCCGTCGCATTTCCGGACTGGCTTGGCCTCCACCCACTTGGTGAATTTGTCGACGGCGACTAGCAAGTGGGTGTAACCGGAGGGGGCTTTCTTGAAGGGGCCTACCATGTCCATGCCCCATACGGCGAATGGCCAAGTGATGGGGATCGTTTTGAGCGCTGAGCTCGGTACGCGCGTCTGATTGGCGTACTTCTGGCACCCGGCGCATCGCTGGACGATGTCGACAGCGTCGGCGTGTGCGGTGGGCCAGTAGAAGCCGTGTCGCATAGCCTTGGCGACCAGGGAGCGAGCGGCGGCGTGGTGGCCGCAGTCACCTGAGTGAATGTCGTGGAGGATTTTGCGTCCTTCAGCCGGTTGGACGCAACGTTGGAACACGCCGGTGACGCTGCGCTTGTGTAGCTCGCCGTCGATGATGGTGTAAGACTTGCATCGGCGAGCGATCATTCGAGCGTTTGTCTCGTCTGCTGGCAGGGTGCCGGCTTCCAGGTAGGCGATGTAGGGCTTGGTCCAGTCGTCTGGCTCGGTGATGAGTGCGACCAAGGCTGCCTCTGGTTGGAGTGGGACTCCGATGTCGATCTCCCTCGGGGGAGAGACTGATGGTTTGGAGATTGTGTCGAGGAACACGCCGGCGGGTGGTGCGAGTCGAGCCGACCCGATGCGAGAGAGGGCGTCGGCCTCCTTGTTTTTTCGCCTGTCGATCCACTCGACAGAGTAGCCGGTGAAGTGGCCGCCCAGCTTGTCCACCTCTTGGCGGTACGCCGCCATGGTAGGGGAGATGGCGTCGCAGGTGCCGGCGACTTGCCCCGCGACGAGGTCGGAATCTCCGTAGCATCGAAGGCGATTGACGTTCATCTCCTTGGCGGCTCGCATGCCATGGAGTAGGGCCTCGTATTCAGCCATGTTGTTGGTACAGGGCGTGAATTCGAGGCGGAGGATGTAGCGGAGCTTGTCGCCCTTTGGTGAAGTCAACACTATCCCCGCTCCTGCACCGTCCGCGTTCTTGGAGCCGTCGAAGTGCAGGCTCCAGTAATGGAGGTACGGCAGCTTCTCTGGCTGCTGGGCCTCCTCCCAGTCGGCGATGAAGCCTGCCAGTGCCTGCGACTTAATCGCCCTTCGTGGCTCGTATTTAATGTTGTGGACGCCGATCTCGACGGCCCACTTGGCGACCCGTCCGGTCGCCTCGCGGTTGCGGATGATGTCTTGTAGTGGCGCTGAGGAGACGACCGTGACCGGGTGCTCCTGGAAGTAGTGCGGCAGGCGCAGCTGAGCCCTGAAGACCGCGTATACTAACTTTTGGTACTGTTGGTACCGCTGGCGCGACTCGGTGAGGACCTCGCTGATGTAGTACACCGGCCGCTGAACCGGGCGCTCCTTTCCTTCCTCTGGTCGTTCGACGACCATCACAGCACTGACGACGCGCTCGGACGCCGCGACGTAAACCAGCATAGGTTCTTTGTCGGCGGGGGCGGCGAGTAGTGGTGCGGCGAGTAGCACCTTTTTGAGGTCGCGGAGCGCGTCGTCCGCCTCCTTGTCCCACTGGAAGGTGGGGTTCTTGCGCATCAGGCGGTATAGGGGCATCGCCTTTTCGCCCAGGCGGGGGATGAAGCGACTGAGAGCCGCTACTCGCCCGGCCAGCTTCTGGACGTCACGCAGGCACTCGGGTTTGCCGAGCCGGGCGATCGTGTCGATCTTTGTTGGGTTTGCCTCGATCCCTCGTTTGGAGACGACGTACCCCAGTAATTGTCCGGCAGGTACACCGAACGTGCACTTGCCTGGGTTGAGATTTATCTTGTACCTTCGCAGATTGGCGAAGGTTTCCGCCAGGTCGGCGAGTAGGTCGCCTTGGCGAGCGGATTTCACGACCACGTCGTCGATGTAGACGTGGATGTTGCGGCCAATTTGGCTCGCGAGGCATTCTTGCATGCACCGCTGGTAGGTTGCCCCGGCGTTCTTGAGGCCGAAGGTCATGGCGGTGTAGCAGAAGGCTCCGAATGGCGTGATGAACGCCGTCTTCTCCTCGTCTTCGACAGCCATTTTGATCTGGTTGTACCCGGAGTAGGCGTCGAGGAAACATAGCGACTCCGAACCCGCGGTTGAATCGATTATCTGATCGATCCGTGGGAGGACGAACTGCTCCTTTGGGCAGGCGCCGTTCAGGTTTGTGTAGTCGATACACATTCTCCAGGTCCCGTTTTTCTTCTCGACCAGGACTGGGTTTGCCAGCCACTTGGAGTATTTGATTGGCCGGATGAAGCCGGCAGCGAGTAAGCGCTGCACTTCCTCGGCGATTGCTCGACGGCGTTCTTCATTGAAGGGCCGTAGCGACTGCTTGACAGGTCGCACTTTGGGGTCGGCGTTTAGTTTGTGCTCAGCGAGCTCCCTAGGGACACCGGGCATGTCAGAGGGTTTCCATGCGAAGATGTCCCTATTCTCACGAAGGAACTCGATGAGCGCGCCTTCCTATGCTGGGCTCATGCCTGTCCCGATCGTCACCGTCTGGCTGGAGTCGCCTGGTACCAGCTCGACGGTGCGAGTGTGCGTCGTGGCCTCAAAGGTTGAGGTGTTTGTGCCCTCTGAGTTGGGCTTCTTGAGTATTGTGGGATCGTCATTGTTGACCCCGCTCGCGTATTTGGCGAGCTCGTCGGCGTGATTAGTCTCTGCCGCGATGACGGCATCGGCGAGTTCGGCTCCTTTGGCCTTGCATTCGGCGGCCATGTCGGGGTCGCCGTTGATGGTGATGACGCCGCACGGCCCGGGGAGCTTCATCACGTTGTACGCGTAGTGGGGCGCTGCCATGAATTTAGCGAACGCCTGGCGCCCCAGGACGCAGTGGTAAGGGCTGTCGAAGGGCACCAGCTCGAAGACGATCCGCTCGGTGTGGAAGTTTGCCGGACTACCGAAAGTGACTGGCAGCGTGACTTTGCCGATCGGATACGCCTTCCGACCGGGGACGATGCCGTGGAACGTGGTGTGGGTTGTCTCGATCATCGACTACGGGAGCCGCAACCGCCTGAAGGTGTCGAGGTAGAGGATGTTGATGGAGCTGCCGCCGTCCATCAGTGTCTTGGGGAGCCAGTAGTCGCCAACCTTGGGCTTGAACACCAGGGCGACTCGTCCTGGGTACTCGAGCGTGGCGAGTGGTCTTGCCGGCTCCAGGTAATGGGCTGTTCCGACCAGTTCAGGAACTGGGGGACGTCTGTTTGGGCCACCGTATTGACGGCGACGGCGCGGGCGATGACCTTCTTCTCGCGCTTCATGTTGAAGCCTGTGAAGGTGTGGAGCGAGCCGGCTACTTTGCCGAATTTTCCGCCATTTGGCGGGTCGTTGTCGGTGTCCTCCCGCGCGTGCCGTGCCTTCTCGATTTCCCTGAGGGTGTGGCAGTCGGCGGTGGTGTGCGTTGCGGGCTTCCCTTCCCTGCTATGGAACGCACATGGTTGGTTAAGGAGGGCCGCGGGATCGAACCTTGGCTTGTTCTTGTAATTGCTGCCATCGCGCTGTTGCCCTCCGTCGTGGCGGTAGCTCTTGGGCTCGCGCTGTGCGTGCCCAGTGTTGGCGACGAAGTCGACTCGCCCGTCGCTGCGGCGCTTGCCAGTTAGGCGGGTGCCGCTGTAGCGTAGGTCGGTTCGGCGTCCGCTGTCGTTGCCGCCCGTGCGGCGTTGCCCTCCTGACTCGTCGTCGGTTTCCTGGTTTGGATCCTCCTCGGCGTACCGTTTGGCGATCTCGAGGAGGTCGGGGATGTTGTCGAGTGTGCGGGAGTGTCGCTTGAGCTTGGCGACTAGAGGCTCGTAGCGGCACGAGGTCTTGAAGCAATGGATCGCGGTGTCCGGGTGGATGCCGACCGCGTTGTACCAGAGCTCTTGCCACCGTTGGACCCAGTTGCGGGTCGACTCACGGGGTCCCTGGACGCATCGTTCTAGGTCCTCAATGGTGGTGGCGCGGGTGTAGGAGCACTCGAAGTGCCTGACGAAGGCGTCGCGCATTTCCTCCCAGGAGTCGATACTGTCCTGGGGGAGAGTGTTGATCCACTGCCTGCACGTCCCCTCCATCATCAGTGGGAGGTAACGGGCGGCGAGTAGGTCAGTGTGACCCGCGATCCCCATTGCCATGAGGTATGTGTCGAGCCAGACTGCGGGGTCGTACGAGGAGTCGTATTTTTCTATCTCCTTTGGCGCCTTGAAGTTTGGCGGGTACTTCTCGCCTCGGATCATTGGTCCGAAGCACTTAGGCCCAAGTCGACTGAGCGACCCCATAGGCTCGCCATCGCGGCGATTAGTTAGGGTGTGCCGCAAGTCGTCGGGCTGGCGTGCGCGCCAGCTTTGGTTGTTGATGATGTGAGTGCGGGCGTCGATGGGTTGTCCGTTAGCGGCGAGGAAGTTGGTCGCCGGCCTGGGATCGTTGGTGGAGAGTGCCGCGTTCGCGGGTCGGTGTTGGAGCTGCAGTGGCTCTGGTGGCGGGCAATTGAGGGTGTTTGCCGCCGCTGGGCGGCCGCTGGAGGCCGCTCTGCTTCCCGAGGAACGCGAGTATACTCGACCTTGCGAGTCGGCGCCCGCTTTTTGCTGCTCCACGGCCTTCGCAAGCAGGGCCTTGACGTACTGGATCTGTAAGGCGCCGTCGCCAGTGGCCGTGATGCTATCGGCTGCTGCTCGGCCTGCCACGAGGTTGTCCATTGGGGTGGAGAACAGTGGGAGGCCGTTTGCGTCTTGCTCCCCTGAGGAGACAACTATCCGCGGTTGGTCCCTGGGAGGGGTGCGGTTGGGTGGTGGTGGGGCACCCATCGCCGTCGATCCTGGCGGGGGCCGGGCGCTTCCTCCTGGTGGCGCGTTCTCGCAGATCGCGCGCTCGGCTATGCGGGCCGGGTCGTTTTCGTCGTCGAAGTTCAGGGCACGCCCTTGAACGGTGGGGTTCAAACGTGACCTGATCCGCTGCTGGTGGTAGCGTGACAACTCCTGCGCCGTCACCTGCTCGAGGCGAAATTTTTCGCGCTCGGCCTGCTCCTTGCGTACCGCCTCCGTCAGTTTCAAGCGGAGTTCCTCGACCTCCGTTGCCGTGGCGTTAGGAGGGATCGGGGTGGAGAAAGGATCCTCCTGTGGATCGGTGCCGGTGGCCATGTAAGCCGCGGCGTGGCGATTGGCACCATCGCGGAGGTCGGCGGAGTTCTCCGACCCGGAGTCGAATTCAAAGATCCCGAGGATGGAGGGGTCCTCGAAGTCTCCCGCGTTGGAGACCTGGGCGATGGAGCCCGCGGATGAGGCCGCGGTGATGGATCCGGCGAGTGATGCCGGGGTCGCCGAGTCGGTGTCGTCGGTGAGGGCCGCATCTTCTGCGGCCGCTGAATTCCCGGCCAAGTTGCTGTGGGCCGAGTTGTACTCGGAGGCAAGGCGGTGGATCGTGCGAACCTGGCTCTCGGAGAGCCGATCGCGTGGCGGCGACTCGCGGAGGCGAGCCGAGTCCTCCGAGACGATGACGTCGGTGAGGCCGACGAAGAGGCTGATCGTGCCGATTGGCAGGATCACGCTGTGCGTGACGGGTCGCGCCGCCGGGACGTAGCTACTCGGCAAGATCTGGAGCATCTCGCCGATCGCTATCATGCGGCCGGTGGCGACCGTCTCGTTGATGGGCAGATTGGATCTCGCCGCAGAACACCGGCCAGACCGGCCAGGCCCCACGGTGGGCGCCACTGTCGTGGGAATGGTCACGGCAGATGCTGCAATCGGCAGCGAGTAGTAGAACGAGGGGCAAGGGCGGCCAGCCATCTGCGGTGCGAGATGAGGGCAGAGACACAGGGTTTTACCCAGGTTCGGCCCCCCAGAGGGTAAAGACCTACTCCTGCTAGATTGTATTAGGGAGGTGTTACAATGGGCGAGCTCGGCGGCTAGGCGGCGAGTCGCTTGGGTGTATGAGGGAACGTGTCTCTACTTACCCCATAGGGAGGTTTATATAGGCTCACCTCCCCTAGGGTTTACATATCTCAACCGATTCGGTTACAGCTTCAGTAGTCGTTTAACCTAATCCGAATGGGCCTATCTACTCGCCTAGGCCTTCAGCTTCCAATCGCTCGGTACCTTGTTGGGCTTCAATCCACTCGCCGTTCTGCAGGCCCACTCGCCAGCCCTCGGGCCAGTCGGAAAAGTCCTGCTGAGTATACCCCAGTAGGCGTATCCCCATCAATGCCTCTCTTATAAACTAGCTCGTTGATTAACAAGATGATCAAAGGTTTCCTGATCATGGACATTGGATGTTGTTAATAACGAGGTCACAACATTAGTGTAATGGTGTGATGAACATTCATCTGAAGTATAGCATTACGATCAAAGTCATTGAGTTTATATTGCTATAACAACTTACGAAGTGATCCTAATCCTTAGACCATGAGATCATGTCAATCACTAACACCGGAAGAGTTTCTTGATAACATCAAACGTCACACCGTAACAGGGTGATTATAAAGATGGATTCAGAATTAATAAAGTGTTATGTTGAGGCTCATGGATTGAGAGTGGAATTTGTTCATCCCGATGAAGGATAGATATACTCTGGGCCCTCTCGGTGATATCACATTGATTAGCTTGCAAGCAAGTGATTTGATCACTAGAATGTTATATCACGGGAACGAGAAAAGAGTGCATGTCAGTAACGAGATCAAACTAGGTATGGAGATACCTATGATCGAATCTCGGACATGTAATATATTGCAAAACAAATGGATTAAGATACTAACGTAAAAGGTTTTGACGATCACAAGAAAGTCATCGTTGAATGTGTGGGAGTCAGTATGGGTCTCCAGATCCCGCTTCTGATTATTGATCTGAGAGGGGTCTCGATCATGTCCGCATTATTCGCGAACTGTAGGGTGACACACTTAAGAGACACCGACATCCATTTGGAGCAAAAGTTTCATGCCGAAAAGAATAACCAAGCGCAGGAATTTATTTCACTAGATACCGAAACAGGTTTTCGGGTGAAATCGCATAAAGTGGTTATGCATGTGAAATAGAATTCTAGCAAGGGGTTATTTGTGAATGTTTGTCATTAAAGTAATTGACAAAATTCTGAATAAAATAAAAGAGTTTTATTTAATGAGAGTTTGCATTAAACTTGGTGGAAATTTAATGGGAATTTGAGTGGATTTTTTAGTGGAGAAAATTGAAGGGCCATTTTGTGAGTGGAGTGTCCACCCACATGAATGAGAGAGAGGTGGGGGCACCCTCCATGGCCGGCGGCCATGCCCCCTTGGGCTGCCCCCCTCCCCTATAAAAGGAACCCCTCCTCTCACTTGTCTCTGACACCTCCTCGTGAAGGATCTCTCTCCCCCTCTAGAATTTATCCCCCATGGTCTCGGACTAGCGAGATACATGTTCCCGGTGGCTTTTCGGCAAGAAAGAGTTGTGATTCCGCTGCATCGCTGGAGCGAGGAGGCGGAGGTTTTGTCGGTGCCTCGAACGTGTGTGCGAGCACGGATGCGCTGCTGTTTTGCGGCGCTAGGACTTCCTATCGATCTTGAGATCGGCAAGAGATCGTCTACATCAACCACGAGTTGAACTCGTTAAGCTTTGTCGGTCTTCAAGGGTATGTTCTCTACGGATATACATCCGCCCATTGTTTGTATCTAATAGATAGATCTTGGTACATAGTTTACATCGTAGGAAATTTTTTGTTTTCTATGCTGCGAACCCTACAGTGGTATCAGAGCCGGATCTATGCGTAGATACTTTGCACGGGTAGTACACATATGAGTATGTGGGCGATGATGATCATTTTATTTCTTCTTAGTTGTACTTTGGATATTGGTGGCATAGTGGGATGAAGCGTCCCGGACAAACTTTACATGTCCTCGCACATGAGACCTGTTCCACGCGTGACATGCAACTAGTTTTGCATAAGTGGCTAGCGGGTGTCTGTCTCTCCTACTATAGTCAATATCTAATTTGCAACAAGTTGTCAACAATTTGGTTATCCTCGTTGTGGTTCATGTTCGTAGGTAAGAACGGTTCTATCTTCGAAAGCCCTAAGCCACGTAAAACTTGCAATGGATAAATTAGAGGCGTCTAGTTTAGATTGTTGCTGGGCTAGTGTTATGATATGGTGATGTTGTAAGTAGAAGTATGAGATGATACTCTTACAACACACATAACATGTAATCTCCATAGACCTTGGACTTACACATATAGGTATGATAGTGATCATACCACGGTGCACATGATAGAGATCATATGCGGGAACCATATCATTCCACTAATAAACATGTGATGTTTGATAGCATCTTATATTGCTTGTTTGGCGTTTTATTAGCATAATAAGATGATCCCTCATTTAAATTTCAAAATAAGAATGTGTTCTTCCTTTAGTATGCACCGATTATGTTCTCGTCGCTCCAAGACATCACGTGATGATCGGGTGTTTTTTGGATACACGACCATATTTCGGGTGTAAGACAGTTACACACGCAAATACTAAGGTTCTTACTTGGCGAGCCTAGCATGTACATACATGGCCTCGGAACACGGACCGAAAGGTTAAGCATGAGTCATATAGTAGATATGATGCCCATTTGATGCTCTCCTTTGAAGCTACGCCGACTCACGTGATGATCGGACTTGGTGTAGTGGATTTGGTTCATGTAATCACTAAAAAGGCACGAGGGATGTAGTTTTTGAGTGGGAGTTCATTTCTAATTTGGATTAGTAGAACTCAATTTATCATAAATTAAATCAAAGTGAATTTGCATAATTTGTTGTAGTCATTGGAATTCGTTCACCACCTTATGCATAGTTGTAATTGAGATAATAGAACTATAGAATTCTGGATATATACTTTACGAACTGGTATCGTATTGTGTTGAGTGTCAATCTAAAGTTTAAAGTCCTATTGCAAACTTTCAGCAAACTCTGTTTACTCCGTGAAATTTAATAATTGATATTAAATCGAGAGTAACAATTCCAGTGTTAGTATCTAAAGTATAATGTTTGCCTCCATGATTCTTGATTTAAATATCAAGGTTATCTAGGAGCTAAAAGAATTGTTTCATAAATCATCATGTGTGGCAGATATAACGATATCTGAAACAATGTTTTGGTTACAATATGATAGAGTATAATATATGTTCTCATATTGGATGAGAATTTACGAAGGTTGGAGATGCTAGACATCCTAATCATCCAAAAGGGTTTTGGAAAGTAATGTTATACTCACAATTCGCCTTTATAAGCTAAAGTAGCTTGATCATGAAAGTCGTCATGATAAGGGTGAATAGAATATGTATGTAAAATGCTTACTACACTAAAAGATTACTAAAGAATGGATTTTGAAAGAATACCGATCATTTTGATGATGGTGATCTACTTCAAAGTGCAAGTCCAAAGGTATTATTATTTGAATATACATGCTTTGGACTATGTGTCATGTATATGGCGCCACTTTTGATGTTGATGGATTCTTTTAAAAAGGAAAAGGAAATGCTGAAAGAGAATCTATAAAATATATTTGGCAGAAAAGAAAAGATTGGAAATATCCAATTTAGGTATATATATGATATACATGTTATGGTTGTATTCTTTGCTTGTTAAACAATGTGGTTCTTGGGTATTGGATACCGAATTGGTTGGTATGAAATTTCATACGGAACGACGCAATTCATGAACCACAATGGCCTAAGTAACTAGCAAGAGAATATGTGATGATATTCATCGAAAACAAACAAATCGTTGTTTGTATTTCTTGTTGACATCAAAGCTTGACTTCAAGATTTGTTTTAATAATTGTTATTTAAATCAGGTATTATGAGAACAAAGGTTGTTCAAATAATTACTGTATTCCATATAAAATGGATGATTTACAAATCTAGTTGGAGAAATCACATCCATAAAACCTAATGCTAAAATGTTGCAAGACAAATGATTGACAGATCACTTACGAAGTGACATCGCTGTTTAAATTATATTGGAAAGAAAACATGAAGAATCTCCATATTCATGGATTTTTGGAGTCTTTGATTTGATCAAGTGACGCTTGTGAGACTTTCCACGTGATAATTAAAACTTCGTTCAAAGGCCAAAGAAGAACGAACTACTAAATTATTGGAATTTATACATATCGATGTATGTAGTCCATTATGTATAGTCGTAAGCGATGGATTTCAACTTCATATGCTTTCTCCAGAAATTTGAGTGAATGTTCACTTAATGAGAAAGAAGTGTGAAATATTTTAAAATGTTCAAAGACTTTCAAGATGAAGTGAAAATCATTGTGACAAGAAAATAAATGGTTTATGATTTTATCATAAGGGATTTATTTGAGTTACAGGTGTAACAAGAAAAATAAATGAATTATGATTTTATCAAAAAAGGGATTTATTTGAGTTACAAGTTTAGCAAAACACCTAGATTTACATCTCCCGAAACACCAGAGGAATATGGAGTGTTTGAGATTTGTAATGAAACCTTGTTTGACATGGATGGATCAAAGGTGTTATTTATAAAACTGCCATTATGTTTTAAAATATTAAAGCTTTAGAGACTACCGCTTTTTCACTGAAAATAGCTCCATCTTGATCCGTTGAAATGACACCATGGAAGTTATGGTTTGGGGTAAAACCCAAGTTGTCATTTCTTAAATTTTGGTATGCTAAACATAAGTAAGATGTTTACAACCAAAGTCGGATGAGCATGTCTTTGTAGGTTATTTCGAATAACAATTCGTTATTCCTCCATAACACCGAGGACAAAAGGGTTTGTCGCTTGAAATGTGAAGTTTCTTGAAGAAGGATTTTTTCATAAAAGTTAAGTGGGAGGACAATAGAACTTTGATAAGGTTAACGAACCTTAGCTAAATGTGCTGAGTTGCGCAGCACCGGAAATCGTTCCGGGGGCTGCCATAATGCTCATAGCTTATGTACCTCAAAAGGTTGTGGTCACGGAGATCTAAGTTCTTATTGAACCAAGTCGGTCGGATAAACAATCAAATGCTAAGATTTGAGAGTAAATCATTATTGTTTGACAATGATGAACCGACTACATGCAAAGAAGCGATGATGGGCCCTGACTCCGTCAAATGGCTTGAAGCCATCAAATCCGTGATAGTTCCATACACGAGAAATCAAGTTTTGAACTTGGAAGACCCTCCGGAAAGGTGTAAAAACCTATCGGTTGTATTTGGATCTATAAAAAAATAGACATGAATGTTTCACATCTATGAAATAGTCGACATGTCGTAAAATATTTTATGACAATGTTCAAGTAGTTGACTATGACAAGATTTGATCTTTCATAGCGATATTTAGTCTGGACGGATTAAAGTAGCAATCACTACATATAATTTGGTATATGGTAGATGAATAAACAAAACAAAGTTCTTCTAATAGAATGGTTACCTAGGACGTGTACATGACACGGTCCAAAGGGTTTTGTTAAATTCAAAGGATGCTAAAAGGACATGCAAACTTCAACGGTTGAGGTAAGCATCGCGGAGTTGGAATCTTCACCATGATGAAAAAGGAGTTTTTCATCAGGAGACGATGAAGATGCTTGCATCTGCAAGAAATTAAGTGGGAGCGCTAAGACATATTTCTAATACATTATGTGGAGGACATCTTGTTGATTAGAAATGATGTATCTTTTATTGACAAAGGTTAAGAATTTCATTTTGATGAAATACTTAGGCAAAACCTGAATATTTAGCGTGAATGTCTATAGTGGATAGACTGTGACGCCAATATGGTCGTGCCAAACGTACATATATGAGATATTGAAGGAGTTCAATATAGAAATGACAAGAAATAGTTCTTGTTGCATGGAGAGGAATTGAATCAAGATTCAAGTGTATCGACACTTGATAAGTGAAACAAGATTCAAGTGCTTTGACACTTGATGAGTGAAATCACGAGAATGTTTTGATCAATCATACCATGATATGTACACATCCAGATATGTCCTATGCTCTAAGTGTTATGATCATATACCAGAATGAATCATAAAATGATCATTGGACAATAGTAAGGAAATTCTTATGATCTTTTGGAAGAACTAAGAATATATTTGTGTAGAGGTGACAAACAATCACAAATAGTTCATTGTAAAGCGTTACATTGATACTAGTTTTGTCACAAGATACAAATTAAGTTTATCTCAATTTAAACTATGGGTGGCACAATGTAATGGAAAGAAGATTCCATGATGGATTTGGATGAAATCCATAGTTAAGACATTGTGACGAATTCTACAACAAAAAGGCTAAGTATATGACTACTATAGTAGCAGCAAAGGAGGGAATTTGTGTCAAGTAGTTTGTTATCAAACTAAGGTGTGGTTCGCAACGGGAAAACACTAAAGATATATTGTATGACAACAGTATCGACATGTTTTAACCCCAAGGAACTAAAGGTCTCACCGAAAGACCAAATTTATACAATGCCATCTCATTAGAGAATGAGTGATGCGCGAAGAAGCAAAGACATGCAAATACACACGGACCTGAAAGCGTCAGATCCGTAGATTATGTTAACCACTTGCAATTGCGTATATGGAACACCGGAAAGCCATAAGTGTTCAATACGCAAAGTTTTCAAACTAGATTATTGTCTCTAGTGCAAGTGGGAGACTGAAGGGAATATGCCCGAGAGGCAATAATAAAGTGGTTATTATCGTATTCCTTATTTATGATAAATGTTTATTTTACATGCTATAATTGTATTAATACGGAAACGTTAATACATGTGTGTTTAATAAACAAAAAGGAAGTTCCTAGTTATGCCTCTCTTATAAACTAGCTCGTTGATTAACAAGATGATCAAAGGTTTCCTGATCATGGACATTGGATGTTGTTAATAACGAGGTCACAACATTAGTGTAATGGTGTGATGAACATTCATTCGAAGTATAGCATTACGATCAAAGTCATCGATTTTATATTGCTATAACAACTTACGAAGTGATCCTAATCCTTAGACCATGAGATCATGTCAATCACTAACACCGGAAGAGTTTCTTGATAACATCAAACATCACACCATAACAGGGTGATTATAAAGATGCATTCAGAACTAATAAAGTGTTATGTGGAGGCTCATGGATCGAGAGTGGAATTTGTTCATCCCGATGACGGATAGATATACTTTGGGCCCTCTCGGTGATATCACATTGATTAGCTTGCAAGCAAGTGATTTGATCACTACAATGTTATATCACGGGAACGAGAAAAGAGTACATGTCAGTAACGAGATCAAACTAGGTATGGAGATACCGATGATCAAATCTCGGACATGTAATATATTGCAAAACAAAGGGATTAAGATACTAGCGTAATGTGGCATCCCGCAAAACCACTACTAGAAAATCGCGTTGTTTTTGTGCATTGCATCGTCATGACCGCATGCTCATGTTATCATGCCACATTGCATTTGAGCATCGTCATCATCTTGCATTTTGCTTGCATAAAACTATTTTCAGAAAAACCTGTTTGTGTTTTCTAAACGCCCCGTCTTTATTCAAACGCAAAACCGGGTCTCCGAATTATTTTGTTCTGTCTGCTATCGGTTTGCAGAGGCTTTGTTTTAATCAAATAAAATATTAAGTTATTTTAGTGGGGCAGTCGAACGGGCCGATTCGACCCGAACGACCACCCCCAGTCCAAACAATCGGTCCATCCCAAACCCCTTTTACACCCAGTCCTATTCTACCCACCCAGCCTCCACCTCACCCCGCCCAATAACTTGTAGCCACCTCACCCTCTGCCCTCATCCCCTCCAATCAGCAGCTGCCACATCAGCCAGCCTCTCCCCTCCCTCTCTCTCTCTCCCTCTCTCTCTTCCCCCCCTCACACGCACCCACTCCTCCACTCACCACCAGCCCTGGCCCCACCCGGTCCCACCACCCACTTGCCCGTGCCCTGTTCTTCCCCTTCCTCTCTCCTTCCTCAACCTCCCGCTCCCCACCCGACAGCGCCGCCCGCCTCCCTCTTTCTTCCTCCATCTCTGCCGGCCACCTCCTTTCCTTCTCCCTCCGCCGCTCGCCGGCCGCGCCTCCGGTCCGCTCCTCCCTTCCTTCTCCGGCCGCCCCCGCCGGCTCGCGCCTCCCCCGACCCGCCTCTCTCCCTTTTCCCCCAACCTCGCCGGCTCGCCTCCCCTCTCCCTGAGCCGCGCCCGGCACCGCCCGTCTCCGGCCGGCCGCTCCCTCCTCCCCGGCGTCGCCTCCCCCGACGCGGACGCCCCCGAGCTCGCCCTCCGTCCCCCTCGCCGGCTCGCCCCGCGCCGCCAGTCGCCGTCCTCGCCGCCCGCGCTCGCCCTTTCCCCATGCTCCGGCGACCCTCCGTTCCTCCCCGCCGGCCTCCCGCGACGCCCTCTGCTCGAGCTCCGTCGCCGCCCGACCTCCTCCGGCGCCGCCCTCCTCCCGGCCAACCTCGACATCGGCTCCCCCACCGCCCTGCGACCTCGTCCGCCCTGCGACCTCGTCCGCCAGCAGGACCGAGCGTCCTTCCCCTGCGGCCATGGCGCTGCCACCATCGGATCCGCCGTGGTCCTGGCTCCCTCCTCCCAGCACAGCGCGCGCGGCCTGCCGCTGTGTATGCAGTCGCGTGTTCGTGCTATTTTGTGCTGCCTCCATACCCTGGTGCTGGGATGGTTCCTGCCGTTTATGTTTTGGTTGTGTGTGACGCGAAGTTGTCCTCCGCTCCAGCCAAGATGCCCGTTTTTGCAATCTCCCCGTGCGAGTTTACCGTGTTTTCGTCAAGATTAACCGACGCCAAGATCTTCTATGCCGACGTGTGAAGCCAAACCGGAGGGGACATATCGGACACGGTGAACTCGAAGATCCTCGATACTTGAAGAAGTACCGAGAAGCCACACAAGATCTCCCTCACGGATATCAAACTCTCCTTCTCGGATCCCAAGTTCAGCCGCTTCCGTACCCGATGACTGCCAAGATCGCCACCGGTACGACAAGTACTCCGACAAGGACGCCAAGATCTACTAACGCCCGGCGTCCGAAGCCGAGAACCCCGACAAGAACCCCGACACGGACACACCGAGTTCTCCATCGAGGAAACCAAGGCCGTCTACATGGAACCAAAGGGCGTCGAGCACTTCACCCCGGACACCGAGACCCTGGACGACAAGTTCTCCTTCCCGGACGCCGAGTTCGCCGAGAACCCGGATGCGACAAGATCTACCCCAGTAATCCGAGAACGCTTCCGCCGAGTCCGACCCCGTCGAACCCTGAACCCTGAGACCGACCCCGAACCCCGGAACCCCAAGACCGTCGAGACCCCTCAATGTGTGACCCTTTCCTCGAGCCCTATTTTATAAATGCTATACATAAAACCTGTTGCATATTAAATTTTCATACTCGCATGCATATTTGTGTGGTTTGGGGGCCTTATGCCGATTCACCTTATAATTAAATATGGGGCCCATATGCGGGCAAATCTAGCCTTATATTGGCCTCATTTAAATTGGTGTAGCGAACCGGTGCCATATTTTGCCATGTTCAAACAACATTTAATTTGCGGGGTAGATAAATAACTTGAACCGTTTAATTAATTGTCGGGACCCCCGGTTCCGCTTAACATTGCCTAATTACATCGCATCCTTGCCATGTCATACATCACACATGCAACATGCCCGATCTTTTGCCGTAGTATTAAATATTGCATCCGGTGTTTATTCTAGTGTTTTGCTTCTTCACGGATAAGGCCGTTGAGTTGATGTGAGCTTCGCCCCGATCTTCGGATGAACCTTCGGCAATGTTTTTCAGGCGAGCATCTCCCCCTTTCTACCTATCTTACTTTTATAGTCTTTATTCCCTCCTGTTGATCTATTGCTATCTGTGTTGCGATGCTCTAGTTTTCGTACCCGAGATATCCCTTGCCGCCTTATATTGCCTTGGACACATCCTATTACCTGTTGTTTGGTAGATAGTTGGACTTGCACGTCGTAGTCGCTTGCTCAAGTGCTGTTGCGTGTCGTCAAGTGCCACAGTTGTTGGTGTATTGCCGCATGTTGATGTTGGAGATGATCATGGCTTTACTTATCGTTCACTTTAATTACTGTTTAACAACTAAAATTGAAGTAAGTAAGCAGAGGCATCGGTGGGTGATAGATAATATTTGGTTTCCGACCGCCCACTTGTGTCCCGTAGGACCCCGAGTACTTGATACCTGTTCCTTGATTTATCGCGCTATCCACATACGGGGAATTATGGGACCCTCCTTAGCCAAAGCTTGATTCATTCTTATTTCTTGGGGCCACAAACTAGTTTGAGGTTTTATTTACTATCCTGTACTTATGCCATGCTACTGCTTTATTTACGATTGTGCGAGGAGCACACTGTACTGTTTAGGTAAGCGGAGTGTTTTCGCGGTATCGACAAGCCCAGTCACACTTTCGGGTTCCCAGTCGTTTACAGCCATTGACGCAAACCTTGAGTCCGTCTCGGAGCTAGCTTACTTCGTTGCGGGTCTACTCAATGGGGTGGCCCCCTGAAATATTTCTGAATCTTGTGATTGCTCTGTCGTGAAAGCCTCGTTGGGTTTTGATTTGGTTTTTTCCGAGGTCGATCGTGTGTGTGTTGCTATTTGTGCACCCCGGTCGGGTTAAAACTTTCTGAAAGCCGTGTCCGCGGTTATGGACGACTTGGAGCACAGTATCTCGATCATAGACAACTATAACTAAAGTTTACTGTTATAAATTGACGTGTATCTGATATGATTAGTAATCAGCTTCAACTACAACGGAATGGCTAAATAAAACTGCCAACAATTGCTTGTTTGGTTTGTCGCTTGCGACAATTGTATCTGACTAGTAAGTATTGCAACTACAACGGAATGGCTAAATAAAAGTACCAACAACTGATGGGTTTTTGGGATATCTCATGCCATGTGTATCTGACTAGTAAGTGCCGCAACTACAACGGAATGGTTGAATAAAAGTGCCCACTGCTTATTTTATCAGGATGATTATCTATACCTGACTAGTAATTGTTGCAACGATAACCGAATAAATAAAACTGCCAACCGTGTGAGTTCCTCGGTTGACTTCCTCGTTTGGTCTCGAGGGGGAAACACCAGGATGGGTTTGTTTGGTGGTAGTATCAGGTTGGATCCGAATAGGTCTTTCTTACCCCTCTCTGATCGCCGCCAGTTGTATCGAGTCTCCATAGGGGTGTTTAGTGCATGCTGCCGCCGCCGCTTCAGTCCACCATACCTATGTAGGCGAGGACCGCCGAATTCTAGCCTCGCCGTGTACTGGCCTCAGTACTGACGCTCCTCTTTTTCCTTTGCCCTTTGTCGGCACCCCTTTTGTTTAAGTAGGTTTTGAGATCGACGTCGTTAGCAGGGTTACCCTTCCGGCCTGGCCTGGGCAGGGTTATGGACGCCATTGGTTATTCTTCAGGGCTCTTAGCCCCATTTGCATCTTGTCCGTAGTCGGACGCTCTATCATTTTCAAGGTGATTTGGATCTTTGTATATTATATCTGTATTCTTGGCTCTTTGAGTCGCTGTTATATATATCTGTTCTGTGGGTCCCATCGAGGACTGTTGTGTAATGCTATTACTTCGTTTTCCACCCGCACGAAAGTGCCTGGTGGGCACCTTTGAATCGTTTCTATGCGGGTTTGGCGGGAATCGCTGAAACTTGCATAGGTCCGATTCTGAGGGTGTTACAGAGTGGTATCAGAGCTCAGCAGTTGCGATACCCCACAAGTCCAGCCTGTAGGATAACCTAGCTAACGGCCGAAGTAGAGTGTCAAAACTATTTTTCAAAATCGGTTGGATAGTTCTGATTAGGTCTGATTTTACTCCTTACCCCTCTGCTGTTCTCCTCTTACCTCTACGTGTTTCGAATCCGCTCTCGTCCCTTTCTTCGAGTCCAGGAATTCTCGTGGTGGGGTTTTCCGTCGTACCTTCAGGATTTCGCTTCCTCCTCTGTTAACGGTGTTCTACCGTCCGGTGTTCCAGCTGCCTGATGAATCCGTCTACGGTGTCACCATTCTTTATTCCTTGTTTGTGCCTTCCGGTGTTTTCCGACGCGACGACATCATCTACGCCAGATCCGATGCAGAGTCTGCATCACTCTTTTGTTTCCGAACCTCGATTGTCGAGATCTTCAGTCTGATTCCGAGAATGGTTGCACTCTTTTCTACTGATTGTGCAGAGTAATAGTTTGGGTGCGTGATGGATTGGCCCCCATGCCGACTACCCCTTCTATTCGCTTTTGTACATTGAAGTGGATGAGAATGCATCGGTTCCCTCTTTCTATCGAAGTTAGAGGTGGCTTTATTTGTTGATGCCTCTACCTTCGCCCTTTTGTTTCCGGAGTGTTCTCTCGACGATCACGGACAACGATCTCTTGTTAGTGGTGCCGCGAGGATCTACACGAAGCGAGAAGACGCAGAGCGCCGCCCTTCTTCCGGTACCATGAGGCGGATCTCGAGGGCGAGATCCATTGTTAGTGGTGTCGAATTGTGGCATCCCGCAAAACCACTACTAGAAAATCGCGTTGTTTTTGTGCATTGCATCGTCATGACCGCATGCTCATGTCATCATGCCACATTGCATTTGAGCATCGTCATCATCTTGCATTTTGCTTGCATAAAACTATTTTCAGAAAAACCTGTTTGTGTTTTCTAAACGCCCCGTCTTTATTCAAACGCAAAACCGGGTCTCCGGATTATTTTCTTTTGTCTGCTATCGGTTTGCAGAGGCTTTGTTTCAATCAAATAAAATATTAAGTTATTTTAGTGGGGCAGTCAAACGGGCTGATTCGACCCGAACGACCACCCCCAGTCCAAACAATCGGTCCATCCCAAACCCCTTTTACACCCAGTCCTATTCTACCCACCCAGCCTCCACCTCACCCCGCCCAATAACTTGTAGCCACCTCACCCTCTTCCCTCATCCCCTCCAATCAGCAGCTGCCACATCAGCCAGCCTCTCCCCTCCCTCTCTCTCTCTCTCTTCCCCCCCTCACACGCACCCACTCCTCCACTCACCACCAGCCCTGGCCCCACCCGGTCCCACCACCCACTTGCCCGTGCCCTGTTCTTCCCCTTCCTCTCTCCTTCCTCAACCTCCCGCTCCCCACCCGACAGCGCCGCCCGCCTCCCTCTTTCTTCCTCCATCTCCGCCGGCCACCTCCTTTCCTTCTCCCTCCGCCGCTCGCCGGCCGCGCCTCCGGTCCGCTCCTCCCTTCCTTCTCCGGCTGCCCCCGCCGGCACGCGCCTCCCCCGACCCGCCTCTCTCCCTTTTCCCCCAACCTCGCCAGCTCCCCTCCCCTCTCCCTGAGCCGAGCCCGGCGCCGCCCGTCTCCGGCCGGCCGTTCCCTCCTCCCCGGCGTCGCCTCCCCCGACGCGGACGCCCCCGAGCTCGCCCTCCGTCCCCCTCGCTGGCTCGCCCCGCGCCGCCAGTCGCCGTCCTCGCCGCCCGCGCTCGCCCTTTCAACCATGCTCCGGCGACCCTCCGTTCCTTCCCGCCGGACTCCCGCGACGCCCTCTGCTCGAGCTCCGTCGCCGCCCGACCTCCTCCGGCGCCGCCCTCCTCCCGGCCAACCTCGGCCTCGGCTCCCCTACCGCCTTGCGAGCTCGTCCGCCCTGCGACCTCGTCCGCCAGCAGGCCCGAGCGTCCTTCCCCTGCGGCCATGGCGCTGCCACCATCGGATCCGCCGTGGTCCTGGCTCCCTCCTCCCAGCACAGCGCGCGCGGCCTGCCGCTGTGTATGTAGTCGCGTGTTCGTGCTATTTTGTGCTGCCTCCATACCCTGGTGCTGGGATGGTTCCTGCCGTTTATGTTTTGGTTGTGTGTGACGCGAAGTTGTCCTCCGCTCCAGCCACGATGCCCGTTTTTGCAATCTCCCCGTGCGTGTTTACCGTGTTTTCGTCAAGATTAACCGACGCCAAGATCTTCTATGCCGACGTGTGAAGCCAAACCGGAGGGGACATATCGGACACGGTGAACTCGAAGATCCTCGATACTTGAAGAAGTACCGAGAAGCCACACAAGATATCCCTCACGGATATCAAACTCTCCTTCTCGGATCCCAAGTTCAGCCGCTTCCGGACCCGATGACCACCAAGATCGCCACCGGTACGACAAGTACTCCGACAAGGATGCCAAGATCTACTGACGCCCGGCGTCCGAAGCCGAGAACCCCGACAAGAACCCCGACACGGACACACCGAGTTCTCCATCGAGGAAACCAAGGCCGTCGACATGGAACCAAAGGGCGTCGAGCACTTCACCCCGGACACCGAGACCCTGGACGACAAGTTCTCCTTCCCGGACGCCGAGTTCGCCGAGAACCCGGATGCGACAAGATCTACCCCAGTAATCCGAGAACGCTTCCGCCGAGTCCGACCCCGTCGAACCCTGAACCCTGAGACCGACCCCAAACCCCGGAACCCCAAGACCGTCGAGACCCCTCAATGTGTGACCCTTTCCTCGAGCCCTATTTTATAAATGCTATACATAAAACCTGTTGCATATTAAATTGTCATACTCGCATGCATATTTGTGTGGTTTGGGGGCCTTATGCCGATTCACCTTATAATTAAATATGGGGCCCATATGCGGGCAAATCTAGCCTTATATTGGCCTCATTTAAATTGGTGTAGCGAACCGGTGCCATATTTTGCCATGTTCAAACAACATTTAATTTGCGGGGTAGATAAATAACTTGAACCGTTTAATTAATTGTCGGGACCCCCGGTTCCGCTTAACATTGCCTAATTGCATCGCATCCTTGCCATGTCATACATCACACATGCAACATGCCCGATCTTTTGCCATAGTATTAAATATTGCATCCGGTGTTTATTCTAGTGTTTTGCTTCTTCACGGATAAGGCCGTTGAGTTGATGTGAGCTTCGCCCCGATCTTCGGATGAACCTTCGGCAATGTTTTTCAGGCGAGCATCTCCCCCTTTCTACCTATCTTACTTTTATAGTCTTTATTCCCTCCTGTTGATCTATTGCTATTTGTGTTGCGATGCTCTAGTTTTCGTACCCGAGATATCCCTTGCCGCCTTATATTGCCTTGGACACATCCTATTACCTGTTGTTTGGTAGATAGTTGGACTTGCGCGTCGTAGTCGCTTGCTCAAGTGTTGTTGCGTGTCGTCAAGTGCCACAGTTGTTGGTGTATTGCCGCATGTTGATGTTGGAGATGATCATGGCTTTACTTATCGTTCACTTTAATTCCTGTTTAACAACTAAAATTGAAGTAAGTAAGCAGAGGCATCGGTGGGTGATAGATAATATTTGGTTTCCGACCGCCCACTTGTGTCCCGTAGGACCCCGAGTAATTGATACTTGTTCCTTGATTTATCGCGCTATCCACATACGGGGAATTATGGGACCCCCCTTTGCCAGAGCTTGATTCATTCTTATTTCTTGGGGCCACAAACTAGTTTGAGGTTTTATTTACTATCATGTACTTATGCCATGCTACTGCTTTATTTACGATTGTGCGAGGAGCACACTGTACTGTTTAGGTAAGCGGAGTGTTTTCGCGGTATCGACAAGCCCAGTCACACTTTCGGGTTCCCAGTCGTTTACAGCCATTGACGCAAACCTTGAGTCCGTCTCGGAGCTAGCTTACTTCGTTGCGGGTCTACTCAATGGGGTGGCCCCCTGAAATATTTCTGAATCTTGTGATTGCTCTGTCGTGAAAGCCTCGTTGGGTTTTGATTTGGTTTTTTCCGAGGTCGATCGTGTGTGTGTTGCTATTTGTGCACCCCGGCCGGGTTAAAACTTTCTGAAAGCCGTGTCCGCGGTTATGGACGACTTGGAGCACAGTATCTCGATCATAGACAACTATAACTAAAGTTTACTGTTATAAATTGACTTGTATCTGATATGATTAGTAATCAGCTTCAACTACAACGGAATGGCTAAATAAAACTGCCAACAATTGCTTGTTTGGTTTGTCGCTTGCGACAATTGTATCTGACTAGTAAGTATTGCAACTACAACGGAATGGCTAAATAAAAGTACCAACAACTGCTGGGTTTTTGGGATATCTCATGCCATGTGTATCTGACTAGTAAGTGCCGCAACTACAACGGAATGGTTGAATAAAAGTGCCCACTGCTTATTTTATCAGGATGATTATCTATACCTGACTAGTAATTGTTGCAACGATAACCGAATAAATAAAACTGCCAACCGTGTGAGTTCCTCGGTTGACTTCCTCGTTTGGTCTCGAGGGGGAAACACCAGGATGGGTTTGTTTGGTGGTAGTATCAGGTTGGATCCGGATAGGTCTTTCTTACCCCTCTCTGATCGCCGCCAGTTGTATCGAGTCTCCATAGGGGTGTTTAGTGCATGCTGCCGCCGCCGCTTCAGTCCACCATACCTATGTAGGCGAGGACCACCGAATTCTAGCCTCGTCGTGTACTGGCCTCAATACTGACGCCCCTCTTTTTCCTCTGCCCTTTGTCGGCACCCCTTTTGTTTAAGCAGATTTTGAGATCGACGTTGTTAGCAGGGTTACCCTTCCGGCTTGGCCTGGGTAGGGTTATGGACGCCATTGGTTATTCTTCAGGGCTCTTAGCCCCATTTGCATCTTGTCCGTAGTCGGACGCTCTATCATTTTCAAGGTGATTTGGATCTTTGTATATTATATCTGTATTCTTGGCTCTTTGAGTCGCTGTTATATATATATCTGTTCTGTGGGTCCCATCGAGGACTGTTGTGTAATGCTATTACTTCGTTTTCCACCCGCACGAAAGTGCCTGGTGGGCACCTTTGAATCGTTTCTATGCGGGTTTGGCGGGAATTTATTTCACTAGATACCGAAATAGGTTTTCGGGTGAAATCGCATAAAGTGGTTATGCATGTGAAATAGAATTCTAGCAAGGGGTTATTTGTGAATGTTTGTCATTAAAGTAATTGACAAAATTCTGAATAAAATAAAATAGTCTTATTTAATGAGAGTTTGCATTAAATTTTGTGGAAATTTAATGGGAATTTGAGTGGACTTTTGAGTGGAGAAAATTGAAGGGCCATTTTGTGAGTGGAGTGTCCACCCACATGAATGAGGGAGAGGTGGGGGCACCCTCCATGGCCGGCGGCCATGCCCCCTTGGGATGCCCCCCTCCCATATAAAAGGAGCCCCTCCTCTCACTTGTCTCTGACACCTCCTCGTGAAGGATCTCTCTCCCCCTCTAGAATTTATCCCCCATGGTCTCGGACTATCGAGATACATGTTCCCGGTGGCTTTTTGGCAAGAAAGAGTTGTGCTTCCGCTGCATCGCTGGAGCGAGGAGGCGGAGGTTGCTCGGTGCCTCGAACGTGTGTGTGAGCACGGATGCGCTGTTGTTTTGTGGCGCTAGGAGTTCCTCTCGATCTTGAGATCGGCAAGAGATCGTCTACATCAACCACGAGTTGAACTCGTTAAGCTTTGTCGGTCTTCAAGGGTATGTTCTCTACGGATATACATCCGCCCGTTGTTTGTATCTAATAGATAGATCTTGGTACATAGTTCACAACATAGGAAAATTTTTGTTTTCTATGTTGCGAACCCTACAGAACCATCCTCCGATTCATCTTGATCGGCCGAGTCACCGCCCGATGCCTCTTCAGCTTCAGAGTCATCAACCGGGTTGGGATGAAAACTTGCCCCCTCGATCTAATGATGCAAAAGAGCATACTCGATAAGATGGAAGGCACGGGCTTGACGGCGAGCAACGAACTCCGGATTATCAACCCAAGGAGAGCCGGTGCGCAGATTCATCAGAATATCGAGGGAGATATCCTCGTACCAAGACAAAACGGCCGTAAGTGCCATATCAGCACCAGCCTTCCAGCAGATTCCCTCTAGAGGTTAAGTTGAGTTTGAGATGCCATTAGCCTCGTCACAAGCACTTCAACTTCATCAATATCCAGCGAATTCGGCCAGAGAACATGGTAGGCTCGGATAGCTGCTTGCACCAGATCTCTTCCCATAATCTTCATTGGTCCAATAGCAGCGCCAACGGCAATCACGAAATCTTCTATGGAATACTCTGGATTCGAAGCAACGGGAACACCTCGGCGCTCGCGAGCAGAAATCACAGCCTTGGAGCTCACATGTTTAGCTTCTGGAAAATGATCTGCATGAAAGAACGACATATGGGTTAGAATAGGAAAAGAGGAAGGATAAATCGACGAAAGACAAAAACTTACGATGGATGTAATTCAGCATTTTATGGAGATCTTGGGACCAGTCGGTCCCACTCTTCTCAAAGCGAATGATTTCCTCGCTCATCGCCCGGTTCTTTAATTCGGCAGCATCAAGAAGTTCCTTGTCTTTCTGCAACTGCAGACTGAGTCGGTTCTTTTCTTCAGAGAACTCTTGATCAACTTTTTCCAACTCAAACTTCTAGGAAAGCTTGAGAGATTCAACCTCGGCACGCAACCGGGTTATCTCGTTGTCCTTTACCTTGAGTTGCGCCGAATGAGCAGCAGCTTGTTATAAAAAATGCAGCATCATATCAGGCATAGATATGCATTCTTGATGCGACGCTGCAAGTGTTTGTAACTCGGCTATACCAAAGCCGGAAGGTTGTAAGGGACTCAAGATTTACCTCGAACAAAAAGTCGACAAATTAAAAGGCAAAAGGAGTAACTAACCTTCAAGAAAGCCAACTTTCTTGGTAAGGCGAGCATTCAGGTTGTTGATACCAGCTGCGCACCAGCAATAAACTAATTATCACGAAAAACTAAATCTATTAGAAAGATAAGAGAAATTACACAGACAAGTTGATTTACCAGTTTTCTTCACAACAGGGACAATCTGCTCATATTTATCTTGCAGTTTATTGTGCGCAAAAAGCAACCTTTGAAATTCATCTATCCACCGATCATGGGCAACCTAAAAAAGGAAACAAGTTACGCAAAGAATAGACAAATCCGAATCAAGTAAAACTTGACTCGGATCTAGGTGGCTAGATATTCAAAAGTAAGGTAGATCTGAATCAAGCAAAACTTGACTTGGATCTAGGTGGCTAGATATTCAAAAGTAAGGCAGATCCAAATCAAGCAAAACTTGACTCGGATCTAGGTGGCTAGATATTCAAAAGTAAGGCAGATCCGAATCAAGCAAAACTTGACTCGGATCTAGGTGGCTAGATATTCAAAAGTAAGGCAGATCTGAATCAAGCAAAACTTGACTCGGATCTAGGTGGCTAGATATTCAAAAATAAGGCAGATCCGAATCAAGTAAAACTTGACTCGGATCCAGATGGTTATATATTCAAACGTAAAAATAGATCCAGATCAAGTAAATCATGTAATGCATTTAAAACAAGATGAAGCTTCCAAACGAACAACAAATTATCTGGTTGCAAGCTTCGGGGACTAGTGTATATATAATATCGTCTAAATAATAGACAAAGTATCAACAAAGACGCTTACCTCGTTCATCTTATCACTTTCGAGAACAATCTTAGCAGTCATATGCAAACGACTGCTGATGTTTGAAAGTTGAAATGGTTGGCTACTTGGATTTCCCTCAAGTTGATCGGTGGCATTCCAGTTGTTCGCATATTCCACCAGTGAGCCGAGGCTATGCCCGCTCTCAGTATGGGTCAACACTTTACCTCAGGCCTGCTGAGTAACTTCAGCCGCCGCCGGACTCGTATGAAGAATAAGATGAGTGTCGACGGCAAGGGCGACACGGGGTTTAGCAGTAGAAGATCCTTTGCGAAGTGCATCAGCAATGCTGGGCTGAGAAGAGCTTGTTGGCCCCTTCTGAGATGTCGAGGGTTTAGTGACAACAACTTTCTTGCTCTTAGTAGAGACTTCGGCGGGGGCAACAACTTCAGCACTGGGAACCATGTTCTTGGCGGCAGGAGGAACTATAGTTTCCAAAGGGGTCGAGGTGGTGGTATCCTCGGTAGGAGTTGGAGTAGGAGCTGGAACTGCGGTGATCAAAGGATCATTGGGGGAAACCTCGGGGGTATTAAGAGGGACAACAGGACAACCGGGTGATCCGGTGTGGGGGTTATGTCAGCAATAACGGTGGGAGCGATAGGATCATCTTGTTGGGGCGATACGTTAGTCGGCGCAGGAGGAGAGTCAACACGAGAGGGACTGGGAACCCGAGTATCCTCCGGAGGTGAGGAGAAGACGGCCGAGTACTATGGGTTGTCATTATCGGACCGCTTGACTTTGCGGAAAGAGGAGCTTTGCAAGGAAGTAAAAGCTGAGTCAGAATCAGAGAGAGAGAGAAACAAGAAATATAAATAAAAGTAAACTCACCCAGTAACCCCAGGCATGGTCTTACGCCTCGGGATATGCTGGGCAGACTTCTTGACTCGCTTCTTGGGGGCATCACTGAAGGGATCCGTTGAAGCGGTGCGCTTCTTCGAAGCAACAGGAGCCTCGGAAGCAAGAGGTTCGGCGTCATGCACCTGACCAGCTTGATTAGCTGGGAAAGAAAGGAGCCGGAAATGCGTAAGAGATAGGCACCACGTCAACTACCTCAAGAATTTGGATGTCGTCCGATTCACCTTCATCTGCACGGGCCGAGGTCTTGCTCCGGGTACGAACAGGAGCAACATCCGACTTAGGGACAAACTCCTCCGAGTCAGGTTCCCCATTGTCCGGGGTATTGCGATCAGCAGTCCAGGGAAGAGCCAAAACCTCGACATCTTTTGTCTTCTGCTCCGTAAACCTCTGCGAGAGAAGAAAATAAGAGTTAGCAAAAGAATACTTGAAAAAGCAACTCAGAAGAAAGCACTAGTGTGTAACTTACCTGAGGAGGAGGATTCCCGCAAGAAAATGGCTTCAATCCCCATTTCCATTCTTCGGGCATCTCGGTCTTGAAAATAGCCCAGACGCGCTTATAGATCTGATAATCATCAAGATCAACCGTACATACTCGGTTGGGATCCAGAGGACCACTCATATAACAGAACTTATGAGAGCGAAGCTAAAAAGGGCAGATTCGGCTGCTGATGAATGCAGTCATCAAATCTTCACCTCGGAGCCCAGCACGAATCAATTCTTTAAGCCGGATCTCAAATGCCTCGGCAAGAGCATGGCTTTTCCTAGGATTGTAGATCCAATTTTTCTTGGAGGGAGGACCAATAGAGAAAGCGGGGAGCCAACTCTTATTCTCTTTCCCAGTGTTCTTGACATAGAAAATGATCTATGCCACTTCTTACAAGATTCGAGGCCGGCGACACGGGTGAACACAGAGTTTTTCCGAGGTGTAATGGATGAAGCCCCACATTGTGTGAGAGATTTCTTAGAAGGATGAAGAGATTTGTCTGGCACTACGTTGGCTCGGATCTGAAAGAACTTGGACCAAATATCTACGGAAGGCCAGAGGCCGAAATACCCCTCCGAAGCCAAGATAAAGGCTGACAGAGAGGCAACGGCGTTAGCCGGCAGGTGATGCGGCTGAAGGCCAAAATAATCGAGGAAGCCCCTAGCGAATTTGCTAAGAGGGAGGCCAAATCCACGAGCGAAGTGGGACATAAAAACTACGTACTCGCCCTCATTGAGTACTAGGGAGGATTCTTTGTCGGGTAAGCGACAACTCACCTTGGCGGGAATTTGGCGTATTTTGATTAGCCACTCTATCTCATAGCGAGTAACCGTGGAATCCTTCCAGGATCCACGCTTTGGACCGGCCGCAAGGTCATATTCCCCGATGAGAGCACCGCTAGCGGAGCTAGACATAGGCTCGTCGGAGGAATCGACAGAGGAAAAACTGGCGGCGGGGAGAGGCCTAGAGGTGCAGGGCCCCGTCGCGACGGTGATGAGCACGACGGCGGAACATAAACAGAACCGCCGCGGGGAGTCTTGGAAAACTATAAAAATGCCTAGCACAGGGACCTAGCAGTGGTGCTGTAGAAAAACTCACCGGCGAGAATGCCAAAGCGGAGGCACTGCGACGAGGTCACGGGAGCCGGAGAACTGCAGCGTGACCGTCGAGGGGGACGACGATGGCGCGGCCACTGGAACACGAACAGAGGCGGCTGCACAAGGAAGAAGATGAAGGGAAAAGAAAGGGGGAAAGTGAATCATCCGACCCCACTCCCCTCTTTATAACCGCGTAGGGTTAACCGTAGTGGGATCATGGCTATGCCATGTTAACCGCATAATCGCGTGTATGGCTTAACCGCTCGCAGGTAGTGGAGCCACACCGAAGACCACATGGCGCAGGAGGGGATCGGGCCTTCTGACTGATGCGATACTCGAGGCGTCACTGTGCTGACGCGACGAGCGCAGTAATCACTGTAGCTTGTCAGTGGACATAGTAGAGGAACAAAAAACTAGAGAACAATGATGATTGGGACAAGTAGGACGAGGCTTACCCAGTAAGCCAAGCAAATATCTCGAACGAAAGGAGATAACTCGGAGCGTAGCCCACAGCGGTAAAAGGATGAAAAGAGGAAGAGGATAACGGAAAAAGAACGTCGGCTAAGAAATACCTCGAAAAGAAAGAAAGAAGATAAATGTCTGGAAACTGATGTGGCCCGGGCGAGGTTTCCGGCAGGACCGCACCAGCTTTGGGGACTAATGTTGGGAGGGTGACCCCGGATAGGGTCAAGATAGGGGAAATAAGAAAGGAGTCTCCCTTACCTTAAACCAAATTACTGACTGTGTCGGCCGAATCATGTAAGATCCGGCTGAGATAAGTTGAGCCTTGGCAAATATAGAATGAGTAACACCTTACTCGGCCGAAGTATGAGCTATGTCGGCCGAATGAGGCTGATCGACTTGTCAGGTGAAGGCCGAGCCGAGTTATGCAAGATGAGGCCGAGTAATGTGAGACTTGCAAGAGAAGGAGAAGCCTATAATCAGATCCTAGTCTCTGGCTAGGAGGAATCTAGACAGTGCCAAGCACAAAGGACAAAGAGCAGAGCTGCAGAGGGGCAGACAAGCGTCACGGAGGAGACAGTGAGAAAGCCCGAGGTGCACATGTGAAGGTCTCTAGAACATTGCCACCGATAGAAGGGGGACATGGAAAGGAGCCCACCGAGTTACCATTTCGGGACAAGCGAATATGCTTGCCACGTCATCCCTAGAAGGAGTCAAGGAACCCCTTTATAAGGAGGGGCACGGGCTCCAGAGAGAGGGATCGATTCATACAAGGCCAAAGGGCTCGCGTAGTAGTTCTCTGCTTCCCTTTGATACAGCTCAAGGAGCATTTGTAGCCCTTGAGAGGAGGAATAAAGAGCTATTTGTTAGTCATCTGAGTGTAGAAATCACTACATCTTCCCTTCTCGGATCCCTCTAGCATCCATTGGCCCCAAACTTTAGCCTACCCATGGCATCTGCCGTGCCACCACCACGACACTTTTTGGATATCTCATCTAGTTGATTCCTTGCTCCTTTGTTTGCGGATGTCGACGATGTGAAATAAAAGGAGAGGTTGTGAGTTCATGGAGTGTATACATTGTGTTAGAAAAACGCCTGGGCCGCTATCCTAAGCCATGCCTAATCATGGTGGAAACTTGCAGCATCACCATAATGGGCATTTGTGAAGCATCCTCAATAAAAATCTATACACATAGTAAATAAAAAGATCGCTGAGATGCTCATTGTCTGCTTGCCTTGTCATTTTGATCACGTGATTGCTCCTGTATCATGTGCAAGGGGTACCCCGTTGGCGGTTCTCGATGATATGCATATATTTACAATGACAAGAACTTTCAGGTGACCAAAGTTGAGTATCATGCGGAGTGTCCCTCGCACTCAGGGGACTTGGGATTTCCAGTTTATGGTCTGTCAAGCATATAATTGAGAGTGGACCTCACTTTCACCTTAACCACATGAAGATGCCTATGATAGGGGCAATGAGGGCTCAAAGCTAATGAGTACCTTCCTTTCAGAATTTGGAAGCCTTTCAAACCTTTCAAAACCATTTTCACAACCTTGTTGAGTCACCACTTATTCTATGAGCACCTTCTTGAGAGCATAATTGTCATTCTTGTGTTTGTTCCAAAACTTGGTTAATTATGTCATGACTTTGATGCTTGTATCTCTGATATCTTTATCTCTAGTCTTCATGTGAACTTCAAAGGTGCCTTGGCATTTATACTGTGCTCTTCAAACAAAGGCAAGCGAGATACCACTCTATCATACCTTATTATGAGCATTGCAATGTTGCTTATTGTAAGACCCCTCCTTTGTAAAGGAAAAGGATCCCTGTGATTGCAATGCTAGTCCCTGGATCAATGCTAGCATCCACAGTTTAAGATGAAGTACACAGATACAAAGGTCGTTTATTACATTCATTCCAGAGATAAAACATAGTCTTTTACAACTCAGGGCCAAAGGCCTAATACAAGAGTTTATGGAATAAGTAAATAAACACAAGTCCTCATCTTCATGTGCCACAGGCAAGCATGTTGAGTGTAGACTCATGACTCCTACTCATCATCGGAGTAACCTGCAACATCACAAGTTACAGCCACAGTGGGTCAATACTTTGGAATAGTATTGGCAAGTGATACCTTAGTAAATTTTAAGTGGACTAAATTACTATATGCATTTTGGCTAAGTGTAGCTTGGCTTGCTTTGCTTGAAAATAGGTTTTTCCTATTAGTTGAAATCACTAAGTTTTCCTTTGTCAAAAACTTTCCCAAGAAACCACCAATAGACATTGGGGTTCTTCACCCTTGTTCACCCACATGTTTTACTTAGAAGTTGGAGTGATGAGATTCTTGTAGCTTCCATGTCTTGATGCTCAGCCATGGACTTGGCTAAGTACTTAGATTTTCCATCTGCAGAGGTTGTGCACTTTCCCCACCAGACTTGGTTTCCCAAGACAGGACCTTTCAGAAGCCTTTCCTTAGTCAAATGGACGCGTTCCAACCTATCATCCCACTACCACCAACTGTCCAAATGACTAAGTTCTAGCAACCTATATGATCGAGGAAGAGCCCATATTGCCAAGTGGTTGCACTGTAAGCTTTCTCAACACTTGGCCTCCAAATCCCTTTGTGCCTGGGTGGCATACCACAAGTGAGATACACAAGCCAAATCCATGGCCTTGTGTAACCACTCAACCAAAAAACCACCATTCAAGTCCCATTCCACCCAGGAAGTTCATTTACTTAGTTGTTTTTATTAAGAAAAGCATGAGTCCCAAAGGACTTAGAATTATTTCACCATAGCATGTACATACTTTTACCAACCCTTGTTTTCTACTAGCTAGGCTAAGCATGGCATAGTAACTTAACTTAGGAAAATTCCCTAGCAATTCTACAATTCTACACTACATAGGATTTCCCAACATAGCATTTGGCAAAAGTAGCATGCAAGACTTAGCAAAAATAATTCTAATGCTTATTCAAAATAAAGGGTGGAAATATCATGAAGTATCACTTGCCTTGGTAATGAGGAGAGTAGCACTCTTCACAATCACAGTCACTAGCAAAATCTACACAAAAATTTGTAGCATACAATTACACACAATTTATATACAAGCAAAAATATGAATGCATGCATGCAAGAATTTACTAAGTGATGATTTTGAAAACCCTACCAAGCAAGTGCAAGATACATAATCATAACAAGTCACAAAGTTTGCTAACTGAACTTATTTAGCCCTAAACCAATTTGCTAAACTAAAACTATACTCAAATTGGACCTAAACATGTTTCTGTATATAAAGTCATTTTTAACAGTTACTATTTGTTAAACACATTGGATATTCAGAAAGGTCTTGTCTCACTGAATCCAACGGTATAAAGTTTGCAAAATTCCAACGTGGGAATCACAAGTTATAGCCAATTGAAAATTTGATCCAAATCTGATTTTGAATTCTATTTTTGAACTAACCCTAGACACGCGTCGCGTTATAACTGATGCGTACCGATTCGCACCGGATCACCCTCCTGCGCCGTTGGATCTAACTAACGTTGTGCGGCTCAGATCTGTCCATACCCCTTCGTTAAGTGAATTGTTTCTACGCGTAGGATCCAGATCTGACGGCTACAATATATTAACCAGAAACGGGCGGCGCTAGTGGCATTGACCGGCGGCGGCGCGTCTGACTACGGTGGTGCCGGCGCTCTAGGTCGTCCGGGGAAGCAAGAAGGCGCTTACCAGGACCGTGGTGGCATGCTGAAGCTCGAGGTGGCTCTGGTTTGTCAAGGGGCGCGCAGATACGGCGATGATTGCTCGTCGGAGTAGAGACAGACGTCGGCACGGTCAGTCGTCGTCGTTGGGGAGGTTGTCGATCACTAGGAGGCAAACAAAGGGCATGGTCAGATGCAGGAGATCATGGAGGAGATGTGTGTGTGAAGGAGGAAGCTTGGGGCGGTCTGGACTTACCACTGGAGGTCGTCGGAGTTGGAACCGAAGACGGTGGCGGCCAGTCGTCGACGTTGCTGGAGCTACGGTTCATGCGGAGGCAAATGGGGTGTGTCAGTAGGTGCGCAGAGACTCACTGAACAAGATAGCATGAATGAGAGGCAGAGGGGAGCTCAGAACTCACCGGAATTCGCCGGCGCAGTCGTCGGAACAGCGGCGGAGTCGTGCGAGTCGTGGGCAACCTGGTGGCGTGAAGGCAAAATTGATTGGGGGAAATGGTCGCGAGGAGGGGGAGATTTTATAGCCCGAGGCTCGACAGGAAATGCTCGTCGTATCAATGCTAATTAAGCTCGCGGTATCAGTGCTGCAACGGCCAGCGGCGGAGATCATGCGCGGAATCAGGGGGAAGACGAAGACGACATGGACGGGGCCCGCTGGTCGGTGAAATAGACAGAGGGGCGTGGGGTCTGGCTGTCAGTGACTGAAGGAGTGCGCTCACGCGTGAGCGAAAAGAAATGTCCCAGGTGGGCTTGATGGACTTGATTCGCTGCTGGGCTAGAATTCTGGCGCGCGGCCTTTTTCTTTTGTTTACTCCTTTTCCTTTTTCTATTTCGATTTTCTGAATAGGTTTTCAAATGGTTTCAAGTTCAATTTGAATTCAAATCTTTCTGAGGTTTTATAGTGGTGAATTGGTCTCAGAAATAGGTCAAAACTCATGGGGTTACTTTGTATAGGCTGGGTCAAGCTTGGATTTAAAATAATCAGAGACTTGAATCTGGTTTGCAAATGTTTTTAAAAAGGGGTTTTGAAATTATTTCTAAGTTGAAAACTTTGGTCCAAATTCTACACACAAACTATCCAACAATGAAGATAAGCATCTAGGTTCCGAAACTTTCAAGCTTTCAAATGGTGATGGCCATTTGAATTTAATCTGCTCACATAAAATCATAGCATCAAGTGCTTCTGTTTTCCTGAAATGAGTTTGAATATGATCTCAAATCTATATGCATGCATGAGTGATATGCAAACTTTGAAATCATGATTTTTGGGATGTTACACTTATGTTTATGTTTATGTTTCATGCTACTTATTATTATAGAGTTGGTTTCTCTTCATAGCTTACAATGACTATTGAGTAGACTTAGTTGCATACTCCTTATTATGAATTGTCTAAGCATCTACTCCTGTGCTAAGAATATTTACATCATATGAAGCAAATTGTTCGTGAAAGTTCTTTTATCGCACTCAGTTTTCAACTGAATTGCTTGAGGACAAGCAATAAGCTAAGCTTGGGGGGAGTTGATACGTCCAAAACATATCTACTTTTTCGAACACTTTGCTATTGTTTCTTCTCTAAACTTGTGTGATTTGGATACAACTAACACGGACTGACGCTGTTTCCAGCAAAATTACCTTGGTGTCTTGTTTTTGTGGAGAAAATGAACTACCAGGAAAAATCCCGGAAAATATGCCAAAAATTATATTTCACCAGAAGATCCACGGAGCCAGAAGAAGAGACGGAGGGGAGGCCTAGGGGGACCAGACCCACTCCAGGCGCGGGCCCACCACTGGCCATGCCTGGAGGGGGTGCATTCTCCCCAGGAACCTCCTCGGCCTCCCTCTGCGCCTATAAGTTGCCTTTCGACCTAAAATCAAGGGGGGTCAATAGTTTTCCAAAAAGAGTTCCGCTCCGCCGCCGTCACCAGAAACCAAGATTCGGATCTAGAAACTCTGTTCTGGCACCCTGCCGGGACGGGGAATTTGGAGAAGATCATCACCATCGTCATCACCAACGCATCTCCATCAACCACCGATGTTTCCCTCATCCATGAGTGAGTAATCCCGCGTTGTAGGATTGGGGATAGTAGGGATTGGATGAGTTCTATCATGTAATCGAATAAGATATGTTAGGGCATAGGGCCTAGTATCTCTTGTGCTATTTGACTTTGTTGCAACTTGTTGTGCTTAATGCTTGTCACTAGGGCCCGAGTGCCAAGATCTCAGATTTGAACTTATTATTGAATCATTATGATAGTATTGTTTGTGATCTTATCTGCAAGTTGTGTATACATATCATTGTTCGGATCCAAAGGCCCCAAAGTGACAATAATTGGGACAACCGGAGGGTATGATTGTGGTGTGAGGATCACATGTGTTCATGGAGTGTTAATGCTTTGCTACGGTGCTCTATTAAAAGAAGCACCTTAATTGCCAGTAGTTTCCTAGAGGCCCCGCTGCCATGGGCTGGCTGGACAGAAGATGTTGTGCAAGTTCCCATTGCGAGCACGTATGACTATATTTGGAGCACATGCCTAGGATTGTTTAGTACTTGGATGCTTGTTATTATTTATCTGCAATGCCCTATATCTTTAAGTTACATGTTTAGACTGGTCCATGCAACGCCCGTCCATTCATCCCTATGCCTATTGCACTCGAATCATACTGTTACTGTTATTGTTACTATTGCTTCTGTTTCACTTTTGCTATTGCTATTGTTGTTGCTTTGCTGTTGCTACTACAAACTGTTGCTACTACAAACTGTTGCTAGTGATAAACTTCTGTGAGCAAGAACTATTTCCAGGTGCAGCTGAACTGACAACTCAGTTGTTAAGGCTTGCAAGTATTCTTTGGCTCCCCTTGTGTCGAATCAATAAATTGGGTAATACTACCCGCGAAGACTATTGCGATCCCCTATACTTGTGGGTCATCAGACATGGGAGAAGTCATGTTGTTATTAGTGGACTTGTGTTGAGTTATTATTCAATGGTTTAGTATTTAAGTTCTGGTGCTATTCTTCTAGTGGTGGCATGTGAATGTCGACTACATGATACTTCACCATTTATGGGCCTAGGGGAATGCATTGTGTATTTGGCTACTAATTGTGGGGTTGCCGGAGTGCCAGAAACCTGAACCCCCGTTAGGACACCTTTGCATAAGGGAGTGTAGGATCTCAGAGTTTAAGGCTGTGGTTTAATTTATATCTTAATTACTTTCATGTAGTTACGGATGTTTGCAGGGGGTTTAATCACAAGTATGTATTAGTACAAGTAAGGTCGGTACATTAGCACATGTTCACCCACACAACACTTACAAACACCAAAGAAGATTACTCACCTATTTGAAGCGAAAGCACTTGACAGAATTCCCATGTGTCCTCGAGAACGTTTGGTCCTTATAAGTATTTCCACCGGCTTGTCCTTTGCTAAGAAAGGATTGGGCCACTTGCTCCGTTTGTTTGTTGTATTTATTACTTTCTCCTTGTTTTGTTGCCTTGTCAGAAACCACTAAAAATCCGTTTGCTAAGTATTCACGGGGATTTCCTGCTCCATACCACTGTTCAGCACCTTCTGCTCCTCGTTGGGATGGACACTCCTATTTATCAAAAGTACTACGATACACCCCTATACTTGTGGGTCATCAAGACTATTTTCTGGCGTTGTTGCCAGGGAGTGAAGCGCTATTGAAGAGTGGAATTGGTAAGGGAAACTTTTACTATGAGTATTGCTTTTGTGACCGCTTGTTACTTTGTTTCCAATATGGATACCCCACTTGGTTTTCTGTTTGGGAAAACTACTACCACTGCTAGGGTAGTAGATGAACCACCACCTATTGAGATAGATCCTTTTAAGATACCTACAAGTATTGTTAATCGAGTTATGGATAATTATTATTTAGGGGATGGAACTGTCCATGTAAGATCCCTCCTTTATAAAGGAAAAGGATCCCTATGATTGCAATGCTAGTCCCTGGATCAATGCTAGCATCCACAGTTTAAGATGAAGTACACAGAAACAAAGGTCATTATTACAGTCATTCCAGAGACAACATAGTCTTTACAACTCCAAGGCCACAGGCCTAATACAAGAGTTTAAATAAGTAAATAGATAAAAGTCTTCATCTTCATGTGCCACAGTCAAACATGTTGAGTGTAGACTCATGACTCCTAATCCTCATTAGAGTAACCTGCAACATCACAAGTTATAGCCACAGTGGGTCAATACATTGGAACAGTATTGGCAAGTGATACCTTAGTATAATTTAGGTGGTCTAGATACTATATGCAATTTGGCTAAGTGTAGCTTGGCTTGCTTTGCTCAAAATAGGTTTTGCCTATTAGTTGAAAACACTAAGTTTTTCTTTGTCAAAACTTTTCCCAAGGAACCTCCAATAGACATTGGAGTCCCTCACCCTTGTTCACCCACAAGTTTTACTTATAAATTGGGATGAGGAGATTCTTGATAGCTTCCATGTCTTGATGCTCAAGTTGTCCTTTTCCAGGGACATGGCTAAGTACTTAGATTATTCCATCTGCAGAGGTTGTGCACTTTCCCCACAAGCCTTGATTTTTACCAAGACAGGACCTTTCAGAAGCCTTCCCTTAGACCAAATGTACGCGCTCCAACCTATCATCCCACTACCACCAACTGTCCAAATGGCTAAGTTCTAGCAACCTATGTGATCCTGGCAGAGCTCATATTGCCAAGTGGCTGCACTAGAAGCTTCTTAACATTTGGCCTCTAAAATCTCTTTGTTCCTGGGTGGCTTTCCACAAGTGAGATACACAAGGTAAACCATAGAAATGGGCCTTGTGTAACCACTCAACATAAACCAATCCTTCCATTCACCCAGGTGTTTCATTCACTTAGTTGTTTTATTAGGCAAAACACAAGTCCAAAGACTTAGAAATATTTTCATCATAGCATGTACATTTCACCACCCTTGGTTGCTACTAGCTAGACTAAGCATGGCATATATAAGCATCTTAACTTAGAAATTTCCTAGCAATTCTACAACTACTAGGATTTCCCATCATGGCATATAAGCAAAATATAACATGCAAGACTAGCAAAATAATTCTAATGCTTAGTAGAAAACATAGGGATAAAAATATCATGAAGCACCACTTGCCTTGGTAGTTTGGAGAGTAGCTACACTCCTCACAATCACAATCACTATTGGCACCAAAATCTACACATAAAATCATAGCAACAATCACATACAAAATATATACAAACAAAAATATATGAATGCATGCAATATGATATGTGACGGTTTTTAAAACTCTACAAAGCAAAAGTACTGTACTGGTTCATAAACAAGTTCAAAACTTGCCAAACAACATTTATTTAAACCTTAAAACATTTCTCAAACAATTCATATACTCAAAATAGCCCTACACATGTTTCTGTAAATAAAACCATTTTAACAGAAGCAAAACATTAAACACATTGCATATTTAGAAAGGATTTGTTCTCCTGATTCCATTGATATAAAATTTGTCAATTTTGAACGTGGGGATCAAAAGTTATAGCTAAAACAAATTCAAACCTCTAATAGATTCAAATCCTGTTTTTAAATCTAATCTCCAGCCATGCGTCACGCTCTGATTAGCGCATACCGTTTCGCGTCGGATCACGCTTCTGAGCCGTTGGATCTAACTTAATCGCGCGGCTCAGATTGAATCGTACCGCTTCATCTAGGTTCTATCGCATCCGCAGGATCTAGATCTAACGGCGCTCAGCACTCGACCATCCAGTCAGAACTGCTACCGGCGTTCTAGGTCGTGCAGGAGAGGGGGAAGGGGCTTACCGAGCTCGCCGTGCGATGCTGATGCTCAAGGTGGCGATGGCTGGTCAAGGGGCGCGCTGTAGTGGCCGAGGGAGCTCGTCGGAGTTGCGGGTGGCGTCAGATGCTTGCTGTCGAAGACGTTGCCGAGGCTCTACGTCGACCTAGCACAAGCCAGATGGTTTAGGAGATGCGCAAGGACCTGGCGATCAAGACAGTACCAAAGGGGAGGCAAGGGGCGGTCTCATTTTACCTGAATCGCACGTCGGAGTCGAGCGGCGGCTGAGGTGCTCGCGGGTGAGAACGAAGACGTCGCTCTAGGTCATGAGAAAGCAAACAGAGGCTATCAGTAAACGCGCAAGGTCGTGCTGGTCACGATGGTTTGAACTAGAGGCTGGGGGCGGTCAGTACTCACCGAGATTCGTCGCCGGAGTGCGTCTGTCTGCGACGGCGCGAGGACGATTGCGGGCAGCCTGGTGGCGGAGAGGTGGCGCTAGGTGAGGGGAAATGGCCGCGGTGCAGAGGGGGTTATATAGGCAGAAGGGGAGCGGCGATTAAGCGCAGAATCAATGGCAATTAAGCCCGCAATGACTGCGGCGAGGTAACGGCAGAGCGAGCGTCGCGGCCGCACGTGATTGACGACGACGATGTGGTCGCAGGGTCCACTCGTCAGCGAGTTAAACAGAGAGGAGGTGGGGTCCTAATGTCAGTCACTAGGTGGGTGTGTCCGCGAGTGAGAGAGAGAGAGAGGGGGAACCCGGGTGGGCTTAGTGGGCTGGATTCGTAGTTGGGCTAGATAGGTGGCGCTGGCCTTTTTCCATTTCTTTTCTCCATTTCTTTTCTCCATTTCTTTTTCTGTTTTGATTTTCTGAAATGATTTTCAATTCCAAATCAAATGAGTTTGAATTCAAATCTTCTCTAGGTTTTTATTCAGGAAACCTTACACTCAAATGTGTGTCAAACACTACTGTTTACTGAAAACACTTTGATCAAATGAAAATAAAAATAAAACCAAGCCTTTATGATATATATACAATAGGCATAATATTTGTTTTATTTACTCATTTTGTTTTGAAACTTTGTTCAAGCTTTTGAATGTGCCTAAGTTTGAATTTCAAACCTTACTGAACCAAAATAAGTACTCTTCTCATTGGAAGATAGCACTAAGGCTAGAGCCAACTTACATGAAATAATAAGCATATATGCTTCTGTTTTGAAATGATTTGTTTGAAATGAAATTCATATGATCATGTATGCATGGATGATATGCATGAGTTTAAAACATGATTTTAGGTATGTTACAGTCCACCCTGGTGATCACTTGCTTTTTATACATGAATTATGCGGGTTGTTTAAGTGTGCAGGTATCACAACTGAACAGGTGAAGAAGAAGTTACTCTCCATATCCTTGAAAGGGAGATTTGAAGAATGGTATAAGATGCTGAAGAATGGACAATCCATGGAATGGGAGGAGATGTCATCTCTCTTTTACTCTAAATTTTATCCTCCCAGTGATATTCATAAGGATAGAAATCTCATATATAACTTTTGGCCTCTTAATGGAGAGAGTACAGCTCAAGCTTGGGGGAGATTGAAGTTACTAATGCTTAAATGTCCTATTCATGAACTCCCTAACAATATTATTCTCAATAACTTTTATGCTAGGCTTCCTCTTCATGATAAAGATTTACTAGATGCTTCTTGTGCTGGATCATTCACATGTATGAAGGAAGAAGCTAAATGGTATCTCTTAGACCGTATTCAAGATAAAACTGAAGCTTGGGAGAATGACAAAGGAAGAAAGTCAGGTATAAACTATGATTATGAATGCATTTAATCTTTTATGGGAACTGATGACTTCCGTGATATTAGCAATGAGTTTGGTCTTGATTCCCAAAGTATTGCCAACTGTTTTAAGGCCTTTGCCTCTTACATAGAAATTCCCCAAAAGAAGTGGAATAAGTACCATGCTCCCTATAAATATGTTGTTAATCATTTTCCTGTTAGAAGTGCTGAAGTTTGTACTACTAATCATATTGTGCCTGAACCTCATGTTGAGAAAATGCCTTTCCCAGCTAAGGTAAAGCAGTATTCTATGATTATTAGTGCAAATAACAAAGGTACAATGAAAACTGTGGAGCCTGATGAGAAATTGAATGTTGAAGCTGTGGTAGCTATTGTGAAAGACATGGTCACTAAAAATATAGAGGATGAGCACATTTTCTTCTGTGAAGACGCTTCTAATATTATCTCTCATCCTAGTAAGGCTAGAAAAGCTAGTGTTCCTGTGCTTTTTGTTAAAATTGGTGATCATTGCTACTATGGTTTATGTGATATTGGTGCTAGTTCTAGTGCTATTCCTTATGACCTTTACAGGGAAATTATGCATGAGATTGGTCCTTGTGAGCTTGAGGGCATTGATGTGGTTATCCACCTTGATAATAAGGAAACCATTTTCCCCATTGGTATTGTAAGAGATGTGGAGGTTCTCTGCGGCAAGATTAAGTATCCTGCTTATTTTCTAGTGCTTAATTCAACAACTAGGAAAACTTGTCCTATCATTTTTGGTAGATCTTTCTTGAACACTTGTGGAGCCATTATAGATTGTAAAAAGGAGAAATTTTTAAATAAGTTTGATGGAGATTCTTATGAGTTTAACTTTTCCAAATTTGCTAAAGCTCCCTGTGAAAATAGCTTGCCTAATAAAGATTCGGGATGGAACAACTTGCTTCTATTGATCCAGTCTATGACCTTGGACCTATTTTTGGTGACTGTAAGTATGCTTATTCTGATGATAAAGTTGTTTCCAGTGACAGTTATATTGTCAACTTTATTCAAAGTGCTACTGAAAGTTATTTTGATGGAGGGAAACATGGTTTTATGCATCCCAATAGTGTTAAGTTTCCCCGTTTTATGTTGAAAGCTTTGAAGTTGCATCTATTTTGTCTTCCTATGCCAGTGGCTTTTTGTTTCAACAATTCATTTTCTCATGATACCCCCATGCATAGGAAGTGGGTTAGACTCAAATGTGTTGGTTATTTGCTTCTTGATGCTCTCTTTCACTTCAAATATATATATCCTATGTGAGCATCTTTGTAAGTTTCAAGCCTAACTTAAAGGCATTAAAGAAAAGTACTTGTTGGGAGATAACCCAAGAGTTTTGTCGAGACTTTGAAGTTATTACCTGTAACATCCCAGCATTAGAGCTTAGAAATAAGCCGAACACATATGTGTGCATTGCATTCATGCATAGAAAATCCGAATAATTTTCGCGCTTTTGAACAAAACTTGTCAAAGTGATTGAAGCTTCTCTTAACTTGATGGAATTGAAGTGGATCATGAAGTTGACTGCGATAAGTTTCAATATGACCTTTGCTAAAACCTTATTTTGGGTAAGGGAAATTTGACCTAAGGGTAGATCAAATGTAATAAAAGTTAAACCCTAATACATTACTTAATGGATTTTATTTGATCCTTAAGTATTCATATCCTAGTATTCATTACACAACTCATGAATACCAAGTTATAAACATAACTTAAGTAATAAGAAGGTAACAACTGAATCATGATCTATCTTAATCTCATCTACTTATACCATGAGTATCATGGTAATACAATCTTAACTCTTTAGTGAGATTGAGTAGGAAAGAAACCAAGTCAAGATCATTATCCATACATATTTCTTTCCATATAAATCTTTATCATCTCTAATGAACCCTATCTTAATATCTGTTGTTCATCAATGTTGATTAATCAACTATTGTTTCACAAATTCTTAAACTATCAATTCTTGATCTATCAACTCTTGTCCTTATCATATCATCCACTCTAAAACCTTTTAGAGAAAGAATTAAGAAGAGATAGGTGGTAATGCTAGATTTAAATATCATCTATAGGATGGAAGTGTTGGAAGAGAATTAAATCAATAGGATTATTGATGGAGTTAACTCACTCCTGAATGGATAGAAGAGTTATTTGAAATAAAGATATATGTGGTAACAAAGAGGATTACAAGGATGAATCCTAAAGATAGATACCAAGGAGTAATCCTATTGGATTAAGGAAGCATAGTCCATGAATAGCATCCCTTAATCTAATAGAGATACTAAGAAGATAATTTCAATACAACTGTAATGTTGTATTAATGAAGCCTTGATTAGCCAACTGGAAACCTAAACCATAAAGGATCAAAGGCTTATAATGATCATGCCTTACTCACCAAGATTGAATGCTTATATCCTGTATAAGTGACATTGGTGGGTAGAACATGCTTATATCCTGTATAAGTGACATTGGTGGGTAGAACATGATTAAACCCTAGTCTAGATATATTATCCTAGGTTAGCCATGACAAGTCACATTAATATAATGTGAGTTTGGAGTATGAGATACTGGAGTTAAGTAGAGACAAGATAGTATCATCAAGATGATGCTAGAGTAACATTGGATTATAGAAGTAGTATTTTCCTCTTTGGAAATACTAAGCACTTGAGGTGAAGTAGAATTTGATATATACAACTACTGGAGTAATATTAGTGGTGGATGATTAAGGAAGAGTATGAATGTAGTTAGAAGTAACCATTTGTTGGATTGGAGATTATTAGTAGTAGAATAGTTTGATAACCAAGTATGGATATGATAAGATTATGAAAGGCTGTAGTGTCAAGCTCATTGGATTTATAAATGGATTAGAAGAATAAAAGGAGGATAAAAATATTCTTGATAAGTAAAGCTCATCATATTAACACATGATGATGGATATGGATAAGTAGTATATCTAGGAAAGGAATTCCTTAATCAGAAATCCAGAATTATGAATTATGGAAGATAGGAATTCTTGGTAAACACTAAACCCTAAATCTTTAACCAAACATAATATCCATTTCATCTAATTGATTCATCATATTATCTCCATACAACTTTATAGGAATATTTCCTATAGCAAATCACTCAAGCATATCTTTAACACTTTCTAACCTCTAAATCATGTATACCACATAATTGGAAATTACTACAAACCATTATGCCTAATATTATATCCATATATTAATCACACTTAAAGTAATGAATAGCTAGTTCCAGAAAAAAACTATGCATATTTTAAATAAGAAGGGTGGTTAGGATTCACCTGTTAGTAGGTTTTGAATAAATAATTCACCATTTTGAGAACCCTAATAATTAAATTCTCTTATGTAATGATTGTAATATAATAATAAATATGGATACATGCTTTGCATATATTCAGCTATCTTAAACCATTATCATTACATTCTTTAGGAGGAAATAAAAAATCATTCTATAAGGGTATAATATAATTAACCAATCCCTAAAACCCTAACTCCTATATTGGGTATAATAAAATATATACCTTGGAATTTTCTTGATTTAAGGGAATAATAGTAGCCATATTGATTCCTTAGAATATCATGCATCAATAAATGATATAGGATTATTATATTAAATTTTCTCCAAACTATAAGTTAATTAAAACCAAATTTTATAAACAAATAAGGAAATATCATATAATAAAGCCATGGTTTATTATGGAAAGAAAATTAATAACAAAGTCCCTTACCAAATATTAGAATGATCTATACAAACAAAATAAGAAATATAACATTATTTAATAAAAGCTCACAAAATGCTATTAAACACATTCCATCATTGCAACAATTATTTAGCAAATAACGTCTATGAAGAGAGTTTCCAAAACAAATAAAAAACATAAATCTAAAAACAAAATTGAAAATAGATAAGGAAAAACAGAAAGAAAAGAAAATGAGAACCTGGCTTGAGCAGCAGGCCGGCCCAGTGTTTCCCTCTACCTATCTACCGCCCAACAGCAACACCTTTCCTCCTCCACTCACTTCTCCACGGACCAACAGAATCCCGACCCAGATACCGTTTTGTTCCTCCTATCTGTCGTCTTCCTCCCCAGCGACAAGCAGCTCGGTGGCACCGCCGTCGCCGTTCGCCAGCATCACGATGCCTACCGCCGCCCGCCGTCTTCTGGAGAGGAGATAAGGATGCCGTGGTGATATGCTTCGATCTCATCCTCTTTTCCTCTTCCCAGCAACCTCCCTCTTTTCGGTTCCTCAAACCCGAAACCCTAAGTCGATGAATCGCCAGCGTTCCGAGCTTCCCCGGGGCAGTACAAGCACGCTGTGAGCACCTTGCTCCCCTATGTCGATTAGCCGGAGGAATTGAGCTGAAGTTCTCGGAATCGAACCCCCACGTCACTTCTTCCCAAACTCCGAACAAACTCCGTCGTAGGCTCCATCGCCGTTACAGGCCACCACAAGCCTCGCCATCAACCCCTTCTGATTCCAGGTGAGCTCACGAATCCCCAGCACCCTCTATCTCGTTTTCCCGTGGTCTCTAAGCATGTTCGTGTCGTTGTACTTAGTGCGTCGCGGCCAACCGTCGCCGTACTCCCTGCTCCGATGACCATCAGTGGGCGGCGCCACCCCATATGGGTTCTGCATAGTCCGCTGCATCGAAACCCTCAAACCGCACCTCACAGAAACCTCTCTGCCGCCATTCCCGTAGAAATTCCGATGATGCTCCGTCGAGCACATGTGGCAGCTTATGTGGCCATGGGCCCATCTGTCTATCTATGTGGCTAGATTGGCTAGGAGCGTTAAAATAAATTACTGGTCCACGCCAGCGTGGCACACCAACGTGGCCCTGAGCCCCACCTGTCTGTGGCTTGGGGTAGATCTAGTCTAGGTGTAAAAAGTAAAACGATTGTTTAGAAAAGAAATTATTTAGAAAATGATTTAAGAAATGATTAAATTTTGTTTAATCAATAACTTTTTGTTTTATAATTCAGAAAAATGTGTATAATATATGAAAATTTGTAGAAAAATAAAATCTATAACTTAAAACTATTATCAAACATTATTATGCTAATAATTTAAATAATTACTATTTAATAAAGATTTTATAAGTAATAAAACTTTGATAATTCATATTTTAATAATAGTAAATGTTAAAAATATAAATAAAATACCAAAAATCTTAGAAAAATAAGAACTATAATTAAAAACAATAATCATGCATTATTATTCCACTTAATTAAATATTTACTATTTATTAAGTATTTATAAAGTAATAAATCTTATAAAAATCATATCTTATTATTTCTAAATCACAAAAATAAATGTAATATACCAAAATGATCACAAAAATAATACCTACATGATAAAAATATAATATTCTAATTTTGAAGTAAATAAAAACTTAATACCCTAATAACTTGAATTTAAAACTAATTTCCTTAATTAATAATTCATATAAGGGTAAATAAAATTTGATAATATTTCTAAAATTGTCAATTTAGGTCTAATAAGTAATATTAATCTTAAATATTCATAATTTAAGGTCTAATTGGTTCAACACATTTTAAATACAATTATATAGAATTATCATTCAAACCATATATGTAGTTTATTTTCTAAAAAAGATCTTTAACAAATATAAAATATTTAAGAATGATATTTTAACCAAATAAAATATTTTACCATTGTTTCACTCACAACTTTATAATGGACTAATCCTGAGATAATTCATAAGTAGTTAAGTAATATTACTTCCTTGATTACAAACCATAACCACTCATTTATAAAAACATAAATGATTTTATTCCATTATAATCTTGAGAAACCACTATACCAAAAAAAGTAGTACCATCCCTAATTAACTATAAAGAAAACATATAAAGTAAACAAGATACAAATATTATAAGCATTACACCTGAAGCCCATCTATGTTTTTAAAGTTAACTTTAGTCTCAAGGCTTATAAACAGTATGTCTAATAAACTACATATATTTTTATAGTTAACTTTAGTCTATTCCAATTAAGACATAAAGCATCTCAAGTCCAAACTAATCAATCACACACCAAAATACATTGAACACATCCTATTAACAATAAATATTGTTTAAACCTTAGAAAATAAATTTTTTCTTCAAATGTTATTCTTTTTGCCACATCAAACAACAACTCTTATATAAGTAATTTTGAGTAGCATTTCACATTTGTGTGTGTCTCATTGTTTTATGATTTTGTAATTACATGTTGTTTCATACACTCACAAGCCTTAATAAGAAGCACAAGTATGAAACTTATCTAAAAAGGACAACACATTCTAAAGTAACCATTTCCAGTATCCAAACCCTAGAACAACGTTAACCCCGGGATTCGAGTTTACGAAATTGCATTACATTACTTATGCATAATAGCATCTTGCTTCTTTAAACATTAGTCCTTATCGGACCAATGATGCTGATTTTAGATATTGGATCTTATATTGTCTCGAAGACCGTGAGTGCATAGTCTTACAATCACAAAAGGCAAGTTATGTCCTTTGGTTATTCTCTGTAAAGTATTTTACAAATACAGTGTTGTCATCACCTGCATTTGAAAAAGGTCCGAAAACACTATTTTCATAATAATGTGATTATAGGTTATTTACCATGAGGTAATAACCTACTATGAAAGTTCCGGTGGTAAAGGAACATATTATCTAGGACTTAACAACCAATGTCGCTAATGATTCTTGCGCCGTATATCACGCGTTAACCATGAGATTTGGAATGGGACGGAGAGGTCAGCTGTATCTTCTTCCTCTCGCATGTAGCCGGATGTGCAGGTCATGGCTGTTATCACTCATAGCGTGCATATTAATTGGTAATTCGTAGAGGATATGCAGCATATGGGTGGGAACCCTCAACTTCCCACGATAGTTCTGGCATCTAACAGTCTGTACAAACCATTGCCGTAATTTAATATGTGGGCATGGTGTACACCAAGGAGGCATGCGAGGTCACGAAGGGGGCAGTGATTGGCTTGGATCATCTACTGGGCTCCACACCATAGGAAGTGTGGACGGGAAAGATCGCCCTGTTGTGCAACAAGGATTTGATCTCTCATGGGTAAAGTAACTCACCTCTGCAGAGTGTAAGAACTGTAACTTGTTACTCCCTGTTCCGGGAAGGAGCTGCGAACACCGCGGGAAAGTAACTCCATGAAAGTTCTGGTAAACCCGTGAAGGCTGACGGACATAGCTTTTCAGAATAAAAGCAACCTTTGAAGAAATGTTTACGAAAACTTGCATTGCCTACGACCTACGGTCTGTGGCTTTAGATATAGTGCATCAAACACTCCTTTTCTAGTGAACTTGCTGAGTACGCTCGTACTCAATGTATCTTCTTAACCCTTGCTAGATTCTGAACCATTAAGACGACATCTACATTAATATATGCTCCAGGAATCATCATCAAAGGCTAAAGCTCTTTAATGAATTCAAGGAAGTCAACATATACATCAACCCAAGTGAATACGAAGTTACTGATTAGATAGGAATATAATCTCTAGCCATAGAACCGATTTGTGCAGCGTATTGCTATAGCAGCAATGCCAGACCATTAGTTAAAATACTAGTCTTATTAGTATGATAGTTTTTTATTGTTTATTTCCGATTCTTCTTTGTAAGAAGTTTCTTTCTCTCTCTTTAACCTAGAGTGTTCTCCGGATCTTGTGTAAAGAATTGAGTTGTAACCTATAGCCATGTCTTGGATCTGTTGTGTTTCTGTTGTACCACTCTGAGGGATGTAATACTAGTGAACGGTGTTTCATTGGTGTTATGTCAACGACTATAGTGTACTACATCATGCAGTGGTATGCTGGGTCACCGCATTACCTCAGTAATAACCGCTCCTTATCCTTTTTGCTTTGGTTTTTGTGTCAAGTTCAACTACTTTTGTAAAGTAGAGGAGTTGTGAAAAGTGGCTGTCCTGGGACAGACTTTTGTGCTGTATTGTAAAAATTTGTGAGGAAGCTCAGTACTTCAGATGGAGATGAATTTTACTGAGCTTGTTCTCCAAGTTGTTACCCAACTTTCATCAGTTCTGCACTTTTTGATTTGAGCAACAGAAAGTTTTCGAAAAAAATCAATCTTTACCTGCTGGTCTGTTTTGATAGATTTCTGCCATCATTTGCATTTGCCTCTTACAGAAGCTTTTATGTTGATGGGTTTTCAGTTGAAGTGTGTACCCAAAGGTTTATTGGTTTTACTTACACTAATGTTGTCTTTGATTTTGTGCAAGGGTTTTGTTTGAAGGAAATTTTCAGGAGAAGGAGAAAAGGAAACTGTAGAGTTCGTCTTTGAATAGGTAAAAGTGGTGAAAACAAAAGGTTCATGAAACCTCAATCTTTTTATATTTTTGATGTTTTTACTACATGAGGCAAGTTACTAGATGGAACAGAGGAGGAACCAGAAGCCGGGGTGACCAAACCCACCCCAGGCGCGGGCCCCAGCTGGCCGCGCCTGGAGGGGGTTTGACTCCCCCGAGCTCCGAATCCGCCTCGTTTCTGTGTCAGTACCTTCCTTTTGCCTTGAAACTTCGTAATATATAACCCCCTTGGTCCCCCGAGGTTCTTGCATCGTGTTCTCGTCATGCTTTCGTTTCAATCTGTTTCTGTTAGGAAATCTTCTAAAGTTTAGAGCACCATGGTCTCTTCCAACGACAAAGGCAAGAAGCCCGTGGAGGAGATAAAGTTGGAAGAACAAACCGTCGTAGGGACAAGGGCAAGGAAACCTACTTTTGTAGGAGCAATTAACATTGGGGATGCTTTTTCTCGTAACATGCAGGGAATCATAGCCTTCGGTCCAGACTTCAGATACTGTCCTGAGGCAGTGGAATCCCTTCTAACCACTGATGAGTTTTGTGACAAGTACCGTGCCTTGAGGTTGAAGGTGGATATACTCCAAGACGAGAATGACAGGCTTCGTAAGATGCTGGAAGAATTTCTTACCCTAAACAAGGGAACACCACCACCACCGAAGGAGTAATTCATCATCAGGTTTGGCATCCCCTTGGCTTGTTCCAAGATTGGGGGAGTGCCGCGGTATCACCACCATTATCTTATATCTTTTACCTTTTTAGTGGATTCATATCTGTGGTAGAGAGGTTATCTTATAGTTTGGTTTGCATGTGGAAGTATCTCTCCTTTAGTTGATTGTGTATGTATCCCTTGGTGGAGTGCATTTATTGAATATTAATGAGAAGTCTCATCTTTTACTTTTTGCACTTCTTATTTTAGTTTGCAATCTCTATTATATGATGGATCTTGTTGATCAGTATTGGCATCATCATCAAGTGGATCTAAATTGGTTTTGGCAAACCGAGTTCTGGTCAGTAGCATTACTTTGAAAGAGAAAAAGCTTATAGGTATTTTGTATCATTTGTTTTATTTCTTGTTGGCTCATAAGCTTAGTATTCTCTATTTAAGAATCTTTTGTGTCTTCAAGGAAGATTGCATGTTTGGCTTTATTACTTGTATGTTTACTTGTTTCTTTCAACTCTCTTGCTTGCTACCCAGCGTTGCTAGCCAAAAACCTATTTTGAGAAAGCATACTTCTCATGTTTCCAAATCCCTTTGAACCAAAACTTTTGCCACTTGTGTCCACCATATCTAGCCAGTAGCTTTTGCTATTCCAAGCAAATTCTCAAGCTTCATCTATCTTTCGAATTAAAAAGTATTTTGTTATGTGAAAACTAGTTAGTAAAGCTCTCACGAACTTGATGGCACACTTTATTTCCTTGCCCCTAATAGACTTAAACCATTGTTCCATCGAAGTTGTATATGCTTGCATCTATACGTTGGAATTAGCAGCGTGCTGTCACGGGGAACGTTTTCAACATTGCACTTGTACTCTATACACAATTGATATCGTGCTCTTTTGTCTATGGATGTCAACAGTGTGAAAAAAGAGGGAACTTGTAAGTTCATGGAGTATGTATTTTGTGTTAGAGAAACGCCTGGACCGCTAGCCTAAGCCATGCCTAATCATGGTGGAAACTTGCAGCATCACCATAGTGAGCTATCTATGAAGCATCCTCAATAAAAAGCTATGCACATAGTAAATAAAAAGATCGCTGAGATGCTCATTGTCTGCTTGCCTTGTCATTTTGGTTATGGGAAAGCTCATGTGCCATGTGCAAGGGGTACCCCGTTGGCGGTTCTCTATGATACTCATGCACTTACAATGACAAGAACTTACCTTTCACCGAAGTTGAGTAGCATGAGGAGTGGCCCTCATATTCAAGGGACATGATATTGCCAACTTATATTTCGTCAAGCATATACTCCATCTTTGTGCACTTTAACCTTAATCATCTCAAGATGCCTATGATAGGGGCAATGAGGGCTCAAAGCTAGTAAGTACCATAATCTTTTGAAAGCTCTTTATGACTTGTAATCCCTGCTTCCCTCTATAAAGGGACCTTTCTCCCACTTCCAATTTGAGTTAGTAAACCTACTTCCTCTCTATCTCCAGCAAACATTTGAGTTGTTGTGTTTCAAGCATTCATATGGTGATTTATTCAATCATGTTCTTTATCTTCCTTGTTTGCACAAAACTCTTATCTATTGAGTATTACTTTGAAAGCCTTCACTTGTGAAAGACCTTTTCGAGCAAAGAGTGCTCTTGTTTTGAAACTTCTGCAAAAAGCTTTTTGTGAAACTGTTTGCTAGGTGTTCTCTGACCAAGAACAAGTTTGCCAATTCCAATTATGATTTATCTTTATGCATCTCTATTGTGACTGTTGTACTTGTTTGCAAGCTAAGTTATATAATGGTGAGTTGCTCTCTTCTATGAGTTGTGCAATGGTAAGTGTGACGCTTCTTGTTCGTATTCTTTTATCGACACTTCACACCATAAACCCGTGGACATGTTTACTGAGCTCGGTTTTCGCTTGGGGACAAGCGAAGGTCTAAGCTTTGGGGAGTTGACACGCCCAATTTGCATCACCATTCTATATCATAATTTACCTCTATTCATTGATATTTGTCTTATTATGAGGTATTACTTATGGCTTTTCATCTGTTTATGCATGTTGGATGGTTCTTGGAGGATGGACTGCCGGAGTCTGGATTCTGATGGAAAAGAAGGCGTTTCTGTGCAATTTCGCAAAGATCAGAAAAATACCAGAAAAATATGGGAAAATATTATTTCTCCAGAAGAATGGGGAAGCCAGAAGGAGGAGCGAAGAGGGGTCGCAGGGGGCCCACACCCCCTAGGTGCGGGCCCACCCTTGGCTGCGCCTAGGGCAGGTGTGGCCCACCTACCTGGCTCCCGACTCTGCCCCTTCGCCTATATCTTCCCTATGAAACCCTAAGACCAGGAGAGCGACCACAGATAGATTTACACCGCCTTTGGGGGCGGAAAACAGCGAGAGAGAAAGATCGATCCGGCAGACAGATTTTTGCCAAGGGAATTCCTTCCCGGAGAGGGAAGACTGTCACCATCAACACCATCGTCAAGCTAGGCTTCATCAGGATCGTCATCATCCACACCATCATCTCCACAAGCACCATCATCACCACTCCATCCCGTTGTAACAATTGTGTTGGATATTGCTTTAGTTCTTAGGGGAAACTTTCCCGGTGTTGATTACTATTGTAGTTGATGCTTGTGAGTGGAACCATTGGATTATTGTTTATGTTCATATTGTTATCCATTATCATATCATATTTGATCTTGATCCATATGATGTCTTGTGAGTAGTTCGTTTAGTTCTTGAGGACATGGGAGAAGTCATGTTGTTATTAATGGATTTGTGTTGAGTTATTATTCAATGGTTTAGTATTTAAGTTGTGGTGCTATTCTTCTAGTGGTGTCATGTGAACGTCGACTACATGATACTTCACCATTTATGGGCCTAGGGGAATGCATTGTGTATTCGACTACTAATTGTGGGGTTGCCGGAGTGACAGAAACCTGAACCCACGTTAGGACACCTTTGCACAAGGGAGTGTAGGATCTCAGAGTTTAAGGCTGTGGTTAGATTTATATCTTAATTACTTTCCTGTAGTTACGGATGTTTGCAGGGGGTTTAATCACAAGTATGTATTAGTCCAAGTAAGGTCGGTACATTATCACAGGTTCACCCACACAACACTTACAAACACCAAAGAAGAGTACTCAGCTATTTGAAGCGAAAGCACTTGACAGAATTCCTGTCAACACCCGGATTTTTAATCCCAGATGCATGTTATGCCATACATCGCAATCCCAGGATTACCATTTTTGTGAGACATAACAGATTGGATATCACAGTACATCATCCATTACAAACCATACACAAGGTCTTACACAAATAAGGATCTCATGATCCAGTCTTAATACAATTCAAGCAGCGGAATAACATAATAATAACGATAGCGTAGGAGAAGCTCCATATTCATGGTCATAGGCAATGCTGACGATGGGAGATGATCCTAGTTGTCGTAACCTTCCTGCGGTTCGTCCTCCTGATAGTCCTCTTCATAGTCTGGCCACGGGAATAGCCAGGGACAAAGCCATGAGTACTCTTGAAGTACTCGCAAACTAATACTAACAAGTGAAGTGGTTTTGAGTAGGACTTGCTAGGCTCTAGGTTGTTTTGCAAAAAGCCAGATTTATCTCTACTAAGTTCAGAAGCAAAGAAATCTAGTTTAATGTTTTATAACACCTAAGTGGGAACTTGAATTTCATATCACAACTCTATTGTGGTCAAGTCAAAGTCATGATTCAATTCACAAGTCATTTTGGAAACATATGATAATGGAACAGTATGGCCACTCCAACTGTCCATAACCGCAGACGCGGCTATTCGAATAGTTTAACACTCTGTAGAGGTGGTACACTTTCACCACAACATTCGATACATCCGTCAGGAACAATCCTGAATTCACCATACTCAGTATGCGGATAATCAATCCTAACCTTTCAATTACACGCCCAAGTATAGGCACCTCTCCTGTGAGTTTGGCTTCCCAACCATGACCAATTGTCATCTTGGGAACTGCTCATGTGGACAATCTTCACAAGGTAGCCTCGGCTCAAATCTTGGCCGCAAGGGAACCCATACTAAGGTATATAAATTTCCAGTCAAGCCCTACCCAAATTTCGGGTATTGTGGTTGTACGGTAAAATTGGAATGGTATCGCATCCAGACAACCATCAGTTTTATAAAGGGATAAGGCTCATGCCTTAACATTTTCATCATCAAAATCATCTGGTGTTCAAGAACACATGTCAAAACATTTCAGTAGAATGACTCATCATTCTAAGGTTTTCATAACCATTTTCACCAAGTATTCCCATCTAAAGTGATACAGTTTTATGCTTAGCACTAGCAACTACAATGGGGGTAAACACTAATGAGGGTGGTAATAAAGTGTGAATGACCTAGTTTCAATCTCATGCCTCAGGATGACATCAAGATTATCTAACTTAGATATAGTTTTATGATCTTTATGCTACCTTTAAAATAATCTTTCTAAGCTCTATAAGTCACTAAGTAAACTTTAAAATAAAGCTTTGATAAAGAAATAAAATACTAAGCTTGCAAGTAAAACTAGGATTTGGTATCATCAAATGTATCTAACCAAGCATGTTTAATGCATCGCATAGGTTATCTAACTTTCATAGTTGCAAGTGTTAGCTTGCTTAGATAGTAGCCTGCCTTGTGCAGAGCAGTGGTTGAAGTTCTCTTCGGCTTCTTCCTCGTAGTATCCTCCTTCCTCCTCGTATCCTTGGTCGGTACTAGCGTCTATAAATAAATATGAGGTACACATTCACAAAACAATACTTAACTACTCTTAATTATCAGGGTTTCACTAGATGATCTATTATCATCACAAACATTACAAACATTAAGGCAAGGTTTTAATTATTTTATTTGTAAAAGTAATTTCTACTCATTGAAAAACTACTTAAGATTTAATATTCTCCAACTAAAACATGGGATCATGTTGACACATGTCATCACCACATATTTCAGTACATGGGAATGTGATTTAAAGTGGTGTCACAATTTAATAAGGTTTAACCTTTTTATTTTAATTAATTAAAGTGACTAGAAATGCCTATGGGGCATTCTTTTATTGCTTGACCATTATTTCTGTAAGTAAACCTAGAGATTTTTATATATTCTGAAAGGTCTGGTTAAATGTGATTTTTGAGAGTTGGAATCAACTCAAAAGCTTTCATGGTTGAATTTTGAAAAATGTTTGAATGCGGAAAAGCTTTTGCCTTGTTATTTTTACCATGGGTGATATACAAATCTAAATGGTTTGAATCCAACGGGCTTGGATTAAGCATTCCAGTACCTTTCTAAAAAAAATTGGTTTCATGCGATTTTATTCAGTGAATCGAGTTGGGTTGATTTTTGGATCTAGGTACAGAACTGAGTTTGAAACTAAAAGAATAAACCTCAATTTGAATTACTGGGTCGCGCGGGATGTTAACTAGGCTGGCCCATGGTGCACAGCACATGCGCGGGTGGGTTTAAGTAAACGACCCCACCAGTCAGTGAGACAGGGGGTGCGAAGCGGTATGGGGGATGTGGAACGCACGATCAAGCCCTAATCCTACGGCTGCAGTTCATCGTCCATGTCGGGCAACGCCGGTGAGACAGAACCCTAGCGCGGCCAGTGGGGGTCGTGGGAGGCTCATCGGGGCTCAGGCGATGGTCGATGACGGGGGCGAACGACGAAGTCGACGACAGCGATCCTCCTAGTACCGGCAGCTCCGCCTGGGGTGTCTCCAATCAACGGCGCCCTTCTCCTCCAGTAGCGGCAAGCTCCAACAAAATTTCAGCGATGCACTGCTCGCCTTGCTCTGGGGGTGAGGTGGGGTGCTTTTGAGAGAGAGGGGAGTGAGATGATGTGAAGAATTGGTGCTGCGGTGGCCTCCTTTTATAGTGCCAGAAGGGGACCGACAGGCATGGGTGGAGCTCGTCGTGGTCATCGGCACAGCGAGGTGGTCATCGGCACAGCGAGGTAAATGCATGGGCGATGATAGGGGCGGTGTTGTGTTCCCTAGCGAAGCTCAACGGCATGGATACGCGGCGTGGGGCGATGCGAAATGGTTGGAACGTCGCGGTGCTCTGAGCGGGTCCGGCGGCAGTTTTAATGGTGCACAACGTCTACGGTCCGGGCAGCGGCGAACGGGCGTGTCTGGGGTGTTCCTGGGGTGGTGGCATCCTTCTTGCACGCGGCGAGGGCGGCATGCAGTCTGTGGGAGTGTGTCACGGTTGGCGCTCTGGCGCGCTCTTGGCTCGCTCGCAGAGAGGCTTAGCATGCTCAGGCTGTGTGGTCCAGGGGTTGGCTGCGCTCGAGGCTTGTACAGGGGGTGGCGGTGGATGGTGGAGAGTGTCCCAGACATGGTTGCTAGGCTTGGTGCTTCTCCTAGCTTGTTGTCGACTGAGAGGTAGCAAGTTGAGCTCGGCATGGTCAACATTGATGGCTATGGCAAGCTCACAGTAGTGCTAATGCTTGTTAAATGGGCTAGATGATCTACTAATAGCTTGTTGTGAACCAGAGAGGGAACAAGTTAGGCCAAAATCACTGCTCCTAATAGTGTTTGATGTTTGTTGGTTTGGTGATCACAAGGTGTTTGATGAAATGGCCGAAAGAGATTCAAATTTGAATTTTGGATTCAAACTTGGTGGGTGTGTTGGTTACATACTAGGGAGTCTCTGGTTAGAGGGATTGGTCAAGGTGCATTGGTTTGGTTGGTTTTTGAAAAAGGGGTGATCTTCACATATGAATCAGATTCAATTTTGAAATGTGATTTGAATCAAGTTGCCAAATGTTTCCGTAAGTTTGAAAGGTGGTATTTGATTCACTTTTACTTGGTCTAGCAAGGGGTGAAAAGAAATAAAAATGTTTTTATTTGAAATCTTGGACTAGAAACACTCAAAGTGGCCTAGTGAGCAAGATTGGCAAAAACGACCATTTGCCTTATTTGAATTGTTTTTGATTTTCTCTTGATTTGTTTCTGCTTGGAAATGTTTTATAGGATGTTGTTTTCACCTTTAAACCATTCCTTGCTATTTAGATCAATCACACAAGTCCATTCATTCATACAAACATCACATACACACATCACACATGCATTCATAATGATTTGAATTAACAAAAGTTTTTGTTAACCCTAATTTTGGTGATTGGAATTGGATGATCATTGTCTGATACTTTTGGGATGTTACAATTCCCATGTGTCCTCGAGAATGTTTGGTCCTTATAAGTATTTCCACCGGCTTGTCCTATGCTAAGAAAGGATTGGGCCACTTGCTCCGTTTGTTCGTTGTCTTTATTACTTGCTCCTTGTTTTGTTGCCTTGTCAAAAAACCACTAGAAATCCATTTGCTAAGTATTAACAGGGATTTCCTGCTCCATACCACTGTTCAGCACCTTCTGCTTATCGTTGGGATCGACACTCCTATTTATCGAAAGTACTACTATACACCCCCTATACTTATGGGTCATCAATGCACACCTCCGTCGACCTTTGGCACCGTCGGCTAGGCCATCCCAATAAAAATACAATATCGTCATTGCTTCAAGAATTTAGTCTCCCTATAGATATTTCTAGTTCTTCTCATGATCCCTCTATTTGTAATGCCTGTCAATGCGGAAAACATGTTAGATTACTGATACGTCCAAAACGTATCTACTTTCCTGGACACTTTTGCTATTGTTTCTCCTCTAAACTTGTGTGATTTGGATACAACTAACACGGACTGGCGCTGTTTTCAGCAGAATTACCTTGGTGTCTAGTTTTTTTTGCAGAAAATCAACTATCAAGAAAAATCTCGGAAAATATGCCAAAAATCCTATTTCACCAGAAGACTTATGGAGCCAGAGTACGAGAAGGAGGGGAGGCCTGAGGGGCCCATACCCCCTGCCACGCAGGTGGGACCAGGCCGTGCCTGGAGGGGGTGTGGCTGCCCCAGGCACCCCCTCGGCCTCCCTCTTTGCCTATAAGATGCCTCTTGACCTAAAAACGAGGGGGGTTTGACGTTTTTCCAGAAAGAGTTCCGCTGCGCCGCCACCACCAGAAACCGCGATTCGGAACCAGAAACTCCGTTCTAGCACCCTGACAGGACTGGGAATTTGGAGAGGATCATCTCCATCATCATCACCAACGCCTCTCCATCAACCATCCATGTTTCCCTCATCCATGAGTGAGTAATCCCCCACTGTAGGCTATGGGGATGGTAGGGATTGGATGAGTTCTATCATGTAATCGAATAAGATTGTCAGGGCTTGGTGCCTAGTATCTATATTAGTGCTTTTTGACTTTGTTGCAACTTGTTGTGCTTAATGCTTGTCACTAGGTCCCGAGTGCCATGATCTCAGATCTGAACTTATTATTGAATCATTATGATAGTATTGTTTGTGATCTTATCTGCAAGTTGTGTACACATATCATTGTCCGGATCCAAAGGCCCCGAAGTGACAGAAATTGGGACAACCAGAGGGGATGTCTGTGATGTGAGGATCACATGTGTTCACGGAGTGTTAAAGCTTTGCTCCGGTGCTCTATTAAAAGGATCACCTTAATTGCCAGTAGTTCCCTTGAGGACCCACTACAACGGGTTGGAAGGACAAAAGATGTTGTGCAAGTCCTCATTGCGAGCACGCATGACTATATATGGAGCACATGCCTATGATTGTTTAGTACCTGGATGCTTATTCTTATTATCTGCAATTGCCCTAGATCTTGAAGTTAGATGTTTAGAATTGTCCATGCAACACCTGTCCATCCATCCCTATGCCTACCGCGCCCATATCCTACTGTTTTCTACTACTGTTACTATAGCTCTTGTTTTACTACTGCTGTTACTTTGCTATTGCTACTACAAAACTTTTGCTACTGATAAACTTCTGTGAGCAAGAACTATTTCTAGGTGCAGCTGAATTCACAACTCAGTTGTTAAGGCTTGCAAGTATTCTTTGGCTCCCCTTGTGTCAAATCAATAAATTGGGTAATAATACCCTCGAAGACTGTTGCGATCCCCTATACTTATGGGTCATCAAGACTATTTTCTGGCGCCGTTGCCGGGGAGCATAGCTTTATTTGTAAGTTCACTTGGATCTATTATTGTTCACTGCTACTCCTTTCATCATGGGGAAGTCTCGTGATGGAAAGTTTACTATTTTACCATCCACTACAAGAAAAGGTACAGTCCTAAACACCTCTGTTGCTCTTGATTCACCGTTTGTTATAAGTAAGCTTGTTACACCACCACCACATACTCATGCTACACACACTGCTACTACTGCTGAATCTGAAACTGCTTCTGATACTCATGATGTTACCTCTAAATGTGCTTGATGCGAGTGGTTCATTAGGTCCTTTCCTAGATGCTACTATGGATAGTCTAGGAAATAGTGAAGACACTATTACACCTGTTAGCTCACCTGCGTTTAGAGAGAGATATGATATTAATGATGGTTACATTGAGTTTACTGATGAATTTATTGAAGAGTGCCAAAACACACATGGTGTTAGTGCTATTAAGAGTCTCCTTGAGAGACATACCATTATTCCTAAACTGTCCTCTGATCCTAAGTTTGCCACCTCTCCCATAGATATTAAAGATGAAGACTATGATTTTTCTCTTGATTTATCCTATTTAGACATTGTTGAGAAAGAACCTTTTTGTGGGAATGAAAATGAGAGTGTTGTAGCTCATATGAATGAGCTTTCTACTATGAGTTCTTTATTCTCTGATGATTTTAAGATGCGCAAGTACTTTGTTACTAAGATCTTCCCTTTTTCACTAGAAGGAGAAGCTAAGGATTGGTTTAATAGATTACCTCCTAGATCCATTGATAGTACTGATTGTTTGATTGCTTCTTTCTTCCAGAAATATTTTCCTCCCAGTGCTATACATGCTGCTTTGCAGAAACTTTTTGATTTTAAACATGAAGAAGAAGAGAAATTGCCTGAGTCATGGACAAGGTTCTGTGCCTTGATCCATGCACATCCTGGATGTCCATTACCTAAAAATGAGCTTCTTGATATTTATTATAATGGACTAACTGATGATTCTAGGACATACCTAGATAGTTTTGTTGATTGTGTTTTCAGGAAAAGAACTCCTACAGATGCTCAAGAATTAATGGCTAAAATAAGCAAGAATTATGATGATTGGACTTCAACTGAGCTAAATACACATGATCCTATTACTCCTGAACCAGTTGTGCCTAAACCAGTTCCAACACCAACACCAAAGAAGAGGGGAGTAATTGCATTAAATGATGAAGTGATGAAGGAAGCTAAGAAATGTCTTAAGGATAAAGGTATTAGAGCTGAAGATGTGAATAATCTACCTCCTATAGAAGAATTATGCAAGCCAATTTCCCACTCATCCACTATTGAGGTACACTCTCTCCATTTTGATGAAGGTGATATTCCCTATGGTAAGCCTCCTAATCAATGCTTAGATGAACTTGACACATTTATTGTTAAACAAGGTAATTTTAATAAACAAGTTCAGAATCATTTATTGGAAAACTCTAGAGATATTAATGAGTTGAAAGATATTATGGAAAGAACTGCTAATGATATTAAAATGCTTTTTAAATACTTTCAAATGGTTCAAACTCAAATTGATCAACTTGCTAAGGTACAAAAGGATATGCTAGTTAATGCCTCAGGATATAAACATGCTTAAGCTGAGGAAGAACCTGAGAAGCACACTAAGAATACTAGGTACACTAAGGAAGATTTTATTGCTAATAAACATGGTAGTGAGAGAGAACCTTGGGTGCAGAAACCTATGCCTTTTCCCAATAAGAAACACAAGTCAAAGGAGGAAGAACACTACAACAAGTTTGTGAGTGGATGAAACCTTTATTTTTGCAAATTCCTTTGACTGATGATATTAAGTTGCCTCCTTGTTCAAAGTATATGAAGGATATCTTCTCTAATAACAGGAAGATTCCTAATGAGGAAATTTCTACTTTGCTTGCTAATTATTCCTTCAATGGCAAGGTTCCAAAGAAACTTGGTGATCCAGGTATACCAACTATTCCTTGCTCTATTAAGAATAATTATGTTAGAACTGCTTTATGTGATTTGAGAGCTGGAGTTAGTGTTATGCCATTTTCTCTCTACAAGAGACTCCAGCTGGTAACATGTGATAAGATTGAGTCCTTGGTTACCACAATTGTAACATGTGATAAGATTGAGTTCATCACGTATCCTCTGTGGACAAGTTTCTACATAATGGCCTAGCTCTTTGCAGTTGTTGCACCACACTTGGCTAATCTCCTTATACTTTTGCTTCTCTGGACATTCACTGGCATAGTGTCCCATTTCTTTGCAATGACCACATTTCACATGGATCTTGTCCTTCTTTTTCTTGGGTTTCTCCAAAGCTAGGAGTGCTTCTAATTCATGTTCTTCATATGTTATCTCAAAGGTAGGAACAGCTCCTGATCTCCTTGACCTTCTATTACTCCTTGGATAATACATGTGTCTCCTTTTTGGTCCTTTAAATTGAGTCATGTTGCATGGAGGTACAAGCTGAGATTTTCCTTTGTCTTCATCCTTCTTGGTAGAATTGGCTCTCTCATGGTAGTCTGCAATCAGTTGTTGCACTCCACCTTGTTTCCTTTGTTCAACTATGGAATAGATGGGGCATTGGATAGGGACATGATTGTTTCCTTCACATAGGTAACAAGTAGCTTGAGATGTGGGGCATTGGTCAATTGGATGTTTCTCTTCACAATTGGGGCATTTATCTTCATGCTCTTTGGAAGTGTGATCCTTGTCTCCACAAATATTGCAAGCTTGGTTTCCTTCTAGAATAACATCTTTGTCATCCTTGTTGTCACAAACTCCTTGGGAAGAGTTGTCTCCCATGTTGATCATTTGAGTGGCCATCCCCTGCAACAATTGGGATTGAGTTTCCAAAACCTTTTGCATGGTTGGGTCTATCTCATTGTTGTTGGCTAAAAACTGAGTTGTCACTTGGTTCAACTGGGTTTGTCTTGCAAGCAGTTGGTCTCTCATGTTTAACTCTTGATTGTTGTTGTCACCATCCTTGATGTTGGAGTCTCTTGGGGAAGTCATCTGTTTGGGTTGGTTTGGGGTTAGAATAGGCAAAAATATTTCTAAGGGAATAATTCTAATCACACACATCATAATTCACACAAACAATGTGCAAGCAATCACAAACAAACTTTCCACTCAACAACAAGTTTCAAGCATATTTTTAGGCAACCAAAAATATTTTTGTTACGCCACATAAGTTGGTGGGTTTGACTTAAACTAAATATGGTGTTCCATCTATATGGTTCACTTGAAATCTTTACATCCTTCTTAGTTGATTCTTCATGAACAAGATCTTTGTACCCTTGGAGAATTTCTTGCATCTTGGTTTCAAAACTTCAAGGTGATGATGATTTCTTCTAAGTTGTGTTTCCTTAGTCCTCAAGTCTTGAGTAACAATTCTTGTCTCACTTGTAGTCTTTAGTGATATCCAAGGTTGAAGTCCCTGGTGAAAATGCTGGAGATGTTGAAGTCATTAGAGTTGAAGATGTTGAAGTCATTAGAGTTGATGTAGTCCTTTGCTCATGGTGAAGTCTTTGGCCATGGAGAAGGCTTTATCCATCAAGTTGAAATAGAAGAGATGTAGAGTCAAAACCAAAATAGTTGAGGAAAGAGTTTACAAGATTGTTTGTAAATAAGTTTTGGAACAAATACAACTCCTATTTTTCTAAGGGGTTTTGTCCAATCCTAGGGTTACAAATCCTACAGGCAACACAATGCTCTGATACCATCTGTAAGGTTCCCAACCTTTAATAAGGTAGAGATCCCTGTGTTTACAATGCTAGTCCCTGGATCAATAGCTAGGATCCACAGTTAAGATGTAATATCAAGAAACAAAGGTCATAATACAACTGTATAACCATGAATAAAATAATTTATTACATCTTACATAGCTCATTTGGCTATCGCAGCAGAATATCTATAAGCATGGGGTCCTTCATCTTCAAAGTGCCACAGGCAGACATGTTGGTTGTAGACTTGTAATCCTAATCAATAACTTCACTAATATCAAACAAACCTGCAACATAACAAGTTACAGCCACAAGGGTCAATACATTTGAATTGTATTGGCAAGTGATACTATGGTAGTATAGTGGAGTCTATCATCTATATGCATTTGGCTAAGTGGAGCTTAGGCTTGCTTTGCTCAAAATAGATTTTTCCTTATCATTTGAAAACACTAAGTTTTTGCTTGACAAAATCACCCAAGGAACCACCAATAGAAATTGGTGAACCATAAACCCTTGTTCAACCACAAGTTTTTAACTTAGAAATTAGGATGATGAGATTCTTGATAGCTTCCATGTCTTGATGCTCAAATTGTCCTTTGCCAGGGACATGGCTAAGTACTTAGATTTTTCACTCTGCAGAGGTGGTGCACTTTCCCCACAAGACTTGGTTTCCCAAGACAAGATCTTTCAGAAGCCTTCCCTTAGACCAGAATGGACGCGTTCCAACCTATCAAACCCCTACCACCAACTGTCCATTTGGCTAAGTTCTTGCAACCTATATGATCCAGGTAGAGCCCATAATGCCAAGTGGCTGCACTTGAAGCTTCTCAACATTTGACATCTCAAATCTCTTTGTTCCTGGGTGGCCATCCACAAGTGAGATACACAAGGTTCACCAGTCCCCTGGCCTTGTGTAACCACTCAACATAAACCATTCCTTCCATTCCACCCAGGTGATTCATTCACTTAGTTGTTTTATTAAACAAAACTCAAGTCCTCAGACTTAGAATTTTTCCATAGCATGAATATATGCTCCACCCTTGTTTTCTACTAGCTAAGCTAAGCTTGATTGTAGTAGGAATCTCAACTTAGGAGAATTCTTCTAAGGTGTCATCTACTGGGATTTCCCATAGCATAGTTTATACTTAGCAAAATTCCATGCAAGTCTTACTTAGAAATATCACTAATGCATAGTGAAAATAATGGGACAAATGTATGAAGCATCACTTGCCTTTTTGGTAGATAGTATAGGTTCACTTCCTTGTTCTTTGCAACGTTCACTCACTTCAAATCACTACAATTCAATCAAGCAACAATATTTCAATCTACCATTCAAGCAATTCATCACATAAAATGATAGAAACAAAATAATGCATGCAAGCATGCTAAAGATTGTTTTATTTGTAAAAGTGGTTTCTAATGGTTCATAAACATTTGAAAACACCTAATGGTCATTTTATAAAGTGGCAAAATCATTTGTATAAGATTTTACTTCATAAACCATTTTTAGATCAAGTCAATATTTTATGTGGTGTAGAAATGCTTTTAATAAGGCAAAATTCTATAGGTTTCACAAAACATGTTTTCAAACCATATAACCTTGTGTTTAGGGTCAGAGAGTTTATTTCCAAAACATTTCCCAAGGTTTTCCTCCAAAATCATTTTTAACAATTAACCATATTTTTATTTGACTAGAAATGGTTTAAATCAAAGATTTATTCTTTTGCTTCACCAAATACATATTTGAAACCGCAATTTGTTTCCTATGGTCAGTAGGTTCAAAACAAATCATTTTCCAAAGATTTTATCCTCAAAATCATTTTAGAAAAATTTCTATATTCTAAACATGCATACATAAGTTTCTGTAAAAACAAACAATTTAACATAAGCAATTTTCTAAACAAAGTGCATGGTTGGCTAGGTCTTGTTTTTCTGAATCCATTGATATAAAGTTTGCAAAATTTGGATGTGTAGATTAAAAGTTATAGATTTTACAAAATCTAGCATCTAATAGATCAAATCTGTTTTAATTCAGACGAGCAGAGCCACGTGGCGTGTTCTAATTCGTCGGTACCGGTTCGCGTGGATCAGCAACATGAGGCGTTGGATCAAGTTACATCGCACGGCACAGATTGCATACCCCTTCGGTGTTAAGTGATTCTATTGCATCCTTACGATCTGCATCTAACGGCTAGAGACGACTTGACCAAACTCTGGCGGCGCTCAGCGGCAGCGAGCGGCGGCGACGCTCGGCTAGCGGCGGAGCTGGCGATGCAGGAAGCGAAAAGGGAAGAGGGATGGCTCAAAGTGATCGCCGTGGCGTGGGGATGCTCAACCTGCTCGCGGTTGATGAAGGGGCGCACGGGGTTGCTGATAACTGCTCGTCGGAGTTGCGTCTGACGATGGCCACGCGCTGTCGTCGTCGAGGGCAGCACTACGGGTCACGAGGGAGAAAACGGAAGGCACAGTTAGATGCGCAAGGATGTGGCGATGATGCGTACGTGAAGGAGAAGGAGAGGGGCGGTCAGGTTCTTACCAGAGGAGTCGCCGGAGAAGAAAGCAGACGGTGGTGGCGCTTGGTGTCGTCGTTGTCGAGGCTCTGAGGCACGCGCGAGCGAGCTAATGCCACTGTAAGATGCGCTAGGGCTTGGGGGTCACGTCCGTGTGCTCGAGGAGGCGAGGGGCGACGAGGTATGGCCGAAATCGCCGTCGGAGTTCGTCGGAGCAGTGTGTGGTGCAGGGGGAAATTGGGCGGCCTGGGGGCGCGCTAGGGTGAGGTGACGGAGGGGAAAGAGAGAGGGAAGGCTGGCGATTAACAAGGCGTGGTCGCAGGGGCGTTTAATGGCGTGGTTACGACGTATTAACGCGAGGAAACGGCGACAGAACGGCCGGGGAGGAATGAGGGGCGTGGTCGTCGCGGGGAGGAAGAAGGTGACGTGGGCGTGGGGTCGTCTTGTCAGCGATAGAGGGAAAGGGGGAATGGGTCCAGGCTGTCAGTGAGGGTGTGGGTTAAGTCTGCGGTGCGAAAATGTTTCGCTCGTGAGAGGGAGAGGTGGGTTGGACTGGGCCTTGTTGGGCTGGTTGGGCTGGGTCGGCTTGATTCTCTTTTTTTTGTACTGTTTGTTTTTCTTTTTTCCTTTTCTTTTATTCTGTTTTGATTTCATTTAAGCATTTCAAGCATCCATTTGAATTCAAATATTTGCCAAATTTTGTGTAGCTTCAAACACTGATTAACAAAACATTCTGAAATCATTTTGGAATAATTTATTTATTCTTTTTAAGGTCTTTTTAATTATACCAAATAGGCTCTAGTTTTAAATCAAATAAGATTTAATAATAATTTCAAACACCATTTAAATTTCTAAAACCTTCCAAATCTTTTCAGTAGGTTTTTATTTGTTTATTTGGGTTCAAATAATTCATCTTGAATTATTTGGAAAAGTATTTAATAGGATTCATAATTCATTTGAGTTGGGTATTTGTTTTAATTCCAATGGAATTTAATATAGTTTTAATTCCCTAAATTTTATTTGGAAGATTCCTTTAATCTTAATTAGGTTGAATTAATCAACTTTTATTTCACTTGGGTAAATTCCAAAATACTATTTTCTCATGATTTATATCATTATTCTTATTAGAGATTTGTCTTTATTCTAATAGGATTTGTTTTATGCCATTTTATTTTATTTTGGGAAAATCTTTATCCTTTTATTTTTATTTGGATTTGGATTCCATTCATTCCATTTGCTTATGGTTTTTTCCAAGATTTAATTTGGTCTTTAAATATTCCTTATTTAATATTTCTTTCTTTATCTTATAAAATCCATATCTTTTTATTTAGAGATCCAAACTTGGTGATTCCAATTTGTAAAATTTTATTTGATATTTATTTATCTATTTAAATATCTTTAGGATTAATTGCTCACCATTTGGTATGGATTTTAGATAAGTGCTTTATTAGCTTTGGAATTTGCTTTTCCTTTCATAAGATTTTACTTATGGTTCCAAATTAAGTGAAACCAATTTATATGGATTTATAATATTTCTATTTGTCTTTATTGATCATTTGTAAATGTTTGTTGACAAGTTTTTATATGGATAAAATCCATAGGCTTGGAGATAACTTGGAAATGGTTTTTATTCCATTAGGGTTTAGGGTTTGGTTTTATTTTCCAAGTGTTTAAATTTCCAGATGCATTTAAGAGGAATGCATTTCTCTTGATTTGGATTTTTTTGGATTAAATCTTCAATTAAAGTTTGTTCAAGATGGGATTTTAAGTTTCCCTTTTAGAAACAAAAGTTTCTTTTCACCCTGATTTTCAACAATAATTTTTATTTTGTTTATTTATTTTTCACATTACAAGATTTGGAAAATCTTGGGATGTGACATATTTTAATTGTTTTGCTTGGTTTGTTTCTTTGCCTTTTAGGTTTGGTTTTCCTTAAAGAAAAATCCAAAACGATTTTGCTTTGTTTGCTTTTGCTTTGTTTGTTTTTGCTCTGTTTGCCTGCTTTAAAAAATCGAAATCACCAAAAATATTTGTTGTTCTTTGGTTTTGTGAGTTCTTTGCAGGGTTCAGCCGTCCTCAGTAGAGTTTGGTTTCATGTTTTTATTCAAGCCACACAAGTGAAGGGCAATTATCAAGATTAAGACAACTTGAGGTGTGGTAAGAGGCTGGTAACAAACATTTATATGGCAATACTTATACTCATCATTGTGAGCATGCTTAGTCTGTTCATGTAAGGTGTATGTTATTTATGGATACTTAGTAGTTCTTGCTCTCTTATGATTAGCTCCAGCTTGCTAATAGTTTATAGAATGCCATATGAATGTTTGCTTGCATTGTTTTATTCATAACTTGGTATGATATTGTGGTATCCTCCTCTGAATGTTTCATGTGAATCGACTTGGCACATGCTCACACATGCATATGATTAAACAATAGTCAGTTAAGCCTCGATGATTTATTTTGCCTCGGAGTTCTTATATCACTTTCATGCCATAATTAGTCCTGTTTTTTTGCAAGCATGATTATGACAGTTATTGCTCTCTCGTTTTTCGCTCCCTCTCTATTGCTAGCCTTCACTTGCACTGAGTATGAGCTCTACCTGTGCATCCAACTCCCCAAAACCAATATTGTCAAAAGTGTCCACCATACCTACCCACTAGCATCATTTGCTTTTCCAGTGCATATTCATTATGACTTGTTTTCTTCCAAATAAAATGTTTGTCTGCTTTGAGAAAGTTAGTTAGTAAAGCTCTCATGAACTTGATGGCACACTATATTTCCCGCACTTAATAAACTTGAACCATTGTGACATGTCTATAAAAGTTATATGCTTGCAAATTATAGGCTGGGAGTTAGCAGAACCGTGCTATCACGGGGAATGATTTCAACACTTGTAAATATATACCCAGTTGATATCATGCTCTTTTGTTTGCGGATGTCGTCGGTGTGAAATAAAATGGGAGCTTGTAAGTTCATGGAGTTATGTATATGTGTTAGAGAAATGCCTAGGCCGCTAGCCTAAGCCATGCCTAATCATGGTGAAAACTTGCAGCATAACCATAATGAGCAATCTATGAAGCTTTATTCTTATAAAAAAGAAAGAGACACATATTGAAAAGAGGAAAGAGAGAAAAAAGCGCCATTTTCCCATGGTAAATAAGAAGATTGCTGAGATGCTCATTGTCTGCCTACCTTGGCATTTTGTTTATGGGATAGCTCCTGTACCACAAGCAAGGGGTGCCCCGTTGGCGGTTCTCTATAATACGCATGTATTTACAATGACAAGACCTTACAGGTAACTAAAGTTGAGTAGCATGAGGAGGGGCCCTCGTACTCTAGGGACATGAGATTTCCAGTTTATGGTCTGCCAAGCATATAACTCATACTAGACCTCACTTTCACCTTAATCATCTAAAGATGCCTATGATAGGGGCAATGCGAGCTCAAAGCTAATGAGTACCTTACTTTTAGCATTTGGAAGCCTTTCAAACTTTTCAAAACCTTTTCACTTCCTTGTTGAGTCACCACTTATTCTATGAGCACCTTCTTGAGAGCGTAGTTGTCATTCTTAGTGTAATGTGATTGTCTCAAAACTTGGTTAATTATGTCATGACTTTGATGCTTGTATCTCCGATATGTTTACTTCTAGTCTTCACTTGAACTTCAGAAATGCCTTGACATTTATGTTGTGCTCTAAAAACAAAGGCAAGCGAGATACCACTCTAGCATACCTTCTTATGAGCATTGCAATGTTGCTTATGTTTATGTTTCATGCTACTTATTATTATTGAGTTGGAATCTATTCATAGCTTGCAATGACTATTGAGTAGACTTAGTTGTATATTCCTTATTATGAATTGTCTAAGGATCTACTAATGTGCTGAGAATATATACATCATATGAAGCAAAGTGTTCGTGAAAGTTTTTTTATCGCACTCAGTTTTCAACTGAATTGCTTGAGGACAAGCAATAAGCTAAGCTTGGGGGAAGTTGATACGTCCAAAACATATCTACTTTCTCGAACATTTCTGCTATTGTTTCTCCTCTAAACTTGTGTGATTTGGATACAACTAACACGGACTAGCGCTGTTTTCAGCAAAATTACACTGGTGTCTAGTTTTTGTGCAGAAAATCAACTATCAGGAAAAATCCCGAAAAACATGCCAAGAATCCTATTTCACCAAAAGACTCACGGAGCCAGAGTACGAGACGGAGGGGAGGCCTGAGGGGCCCACACCCCTGCCGCGCGGGTGGACCCAGGTCACGCCTGGAGGGGGTGTGGCTGCCCCAGACACCCTCCTCGGCCCCCCTCTTCGCATATAAGATGCCTCTTGACCTAAAAACCGAGGGAGGTTCAACGTTTTTTCTGAAAGAGTTCCGCTGCGCCGCCACCACCAGAAACCATGATTCAGAACCAGGAACTCCGTTTTGGCACCCTGCCGGGACGGGGAACTTGGAGAGGATCATTGCCATCGTCATCACCAACGCCTCTCCATCAACCATCCATGTTTCCCTCATCCATGAGTGAGTAATCCCCCGCTGTAGACTATGGGGATGGTAGGGATTGGATGAGTTCTATCATGTAATTGAATAAGATTGTTAGGGATTGGTGCCTAGTATCTCTATTAGTGCTTTTTGACTTTATTGCAACTTGTTGTGCTTAATGCTTGTCACTAGGGCCCGAGTGCCATGATCTCAGATCCGGACTTATTATTGAATCATTATGAAAGTATTGTTTATGATCTTGTCCGCAAGTTGTGTACACATATCATTGTCCGGATCCAAAGGCCTCAAAGTGACAGAAATTGGGACAAAATGAGGGGATGGATGTGATGTGAGGATCACATGTGTTCACAGAGTGTTAATGCTTTGCTTCGGTGCTCTATTAAAAGGAGCACCTTAATTGCTAGTAGTTCCATCGAGGCCCCGCTGCAATGGGCTGGCAGGACAAAAGATGTTGTGCAAGTTCTCATTGCGAGCACACATGACTATATATGGGGCACATGCCTATGATTGTTTAGTACTTGGATGCTTATTCTTATTTATCTGCAATTTCCCTAGATCTTGAAGTTACATGTTTATACTTGTCCATGCAACGCCCGTCCATCCATCCCTATGCCTACCGTGCTCATATCCTACTGTTTTCTACTACTGTTACTATTGATCTTGTTTTACTGCTGCTGTTACTTTGCTATTTCTACAACAAAATTGTTGCTACTGATAAATTTCTGTGAGCAAGAACTATTTCCAGGTGCAGCTGAATTGACAACTCAGTTGTTAAGTCTTGCAAGTATTCTTTGGCTCCCTTTGTGTGGAATCAATAAATTGGGTAATACTACCCTCGAAGACTGTTGCGATCCCCTATACTTGTGGGTCATAAATTACCCTTTGGCACATCAACTACCTATAATACTTTTTCGTTTGAGTTATTGCATTGTGATCTATGGACATCTCAACATTGTGGCGCCCGATGTTGACACTGCGGGGGGTATTATAGTTGTGTTTGATTTACATTAGGACTCTAGCCTAAGTCGGTTTGGCCGGCTCCTCCTCTCTCCTATATAATCTTTATACTATTGTTTAAATCAATACAAGTTATTATTATCCCAAAATATCAGATAACGCAGGGTTGATGCCAAGACTCTTGGGTGATTTATCCTCCAAGGTTGACGCACCCCCAAGCGTATGCCTTTGATGTCCCATTGAGTTAATTTGATGCTATTAAAACTTCCATTTATATAGAAGGTATTATCATAGTTGTAATTTTCTATATGCCTGCTATTAGGCTGGTCATAGTGGGAGTATCATGTTACTAGTATCATGCATATGATACTAGTGTATGATAATATGTTTCTAGTGCATTATATCATGTAGTAGTACCATAGTCTAATGGTATTTAATTATTTATAAAATATCAATGCAATTTTATGTACAAGATGTATTGGACATTAAATTTTCTTGTTAGATGTGCCATGATACCGTATCATATTATAATACCAATAGCACCTCTCTCTTTATTAATTGTTATGCCACATCATCATTTTGGTAAGGTGGCATGAATGATACACCTTAGGCTGGTCATAGTGGGAGTAACTTTACTAGTAACTAAGAGTCCAAGTCCGCATTTTTGCTTACGCGGAAATGATTTAATGAAGAGATAGATAGATAGATAGATTGAGTACTAGCTATGTTAATATAACATCACACATACCAAGGCAAAGTGTGTCTATAATCTAATTAATATGGCATTGCATGTTATCAGACCTAAGTTATTTTCCACTATGAAGGTAGTAACTTAGACTAGTAAAATATGTATGTTACTACTCTAAGTTACTCTCCACTATGACCAGCCTTATGATACTACCACTAGGACTAGCCTTATGGCTGACTATGTGGATATCTTGGCAACAATTGGACAAGTCAAATTTTAACACTGCTTGAAGGATGCAAATAAAGTGGCACATAAGATAGTTAGATTTTTTTAATGGTAAACTAATCTTGTAACTGGGATGATGAGCCCCTAGTTTTTTTAGCTAATTCCCTCATAAAAGATGTAACGATTATTTGAAATGCTACAAATTTTTAGCACACTATTTTTCCTTACCAGGATACCTATTAGAACTAAATGGTTTTAATTAGACGACTTGCATGGATAATATATGATTTTTTTCAAAAATACGTCCTGGGAGACGTATCGTTTTTATAGAAGGAAGGCCAAGAGGCCAAGTTTTACAACGCATCGTGACACAGGTGCCAAGGGTACAACTCCACGCCACCACAAGGACAACAAACGCAACCTAAGCAACTACTCGCAACATATCCACCTATCCACCTGCCCTAGACAATTGTGGAAAAGCCCAGCAGTCCTCTAGAGGTCTGCCTCCGTGGTGATTTTCTAGATGACCTCTCTGGAAGAAGGAGCGGCCCCATCGAAGACCACGTCATTCAGGTGGCGCCATAGCGTCCAACAAACCAAAGAGATCCCTATCCAGAGGTCGCGCTCGTGGCCCTTGCCACCCTGCCTATCTTGGAGCCAAGCAACAAATTGGGAGTCATGCTCCGGCATCCAATGCCTCCTGTTCCACCAGCCTAAGCAGGCTTCCCAAACTTCGCGGGTTGATGGCGCTGCGTCAATGTGGAGCGCTTCGTCGGGAAACCCCAAGAGCAAGGTATGATGCAACACAGCAACAAGTCTTCCCTCGGTAAGAAACCGAGGTTATCGAACCAGTAGGAGGAAGGAAACGTCTCAAAGGTGTTGCAATCAACGTGGAAACCTGCACAACACAAACTCAAGACTTTGCCCCATACAGTGAGGTTGTCAATCTCATCAGTTGCTGTAACAAAGGATTAACTGTATGGTGTGGAAGGTGATGATGGTTTGCAGCAAGTAAACAATAACAGTGGAAGATGTATCAATGGTAAAGATTGGACCGGGGTCCATAGTTCACTATAGGTGTTCTCCTTAGATAAACAAACATGGCATGTAGGGTAAACAAATTACAGTAGGGCAATTGAAAGGACTGATCAAGGCATAACAATGCAATACTAGACATAAAGATCCTATGAGATTCGATTGGGCAATACAACAATATACATTGACCGCCATCCAACTGCATCTATGACTAGAATTCCACCTTCAGGTTATCATCCGAACCTCCTCCAGTATTAAGTTGCAAGCAACAGATAACTGCTTTAGGAAAAGTGTGTAAGGTAAACAATCCACTTGTTCCATGAACAAGAGACCGTTTTTTCTCCCTAGTGGCAACAACACATCTACAACCGTAGAGATTTCTGTAACTTCCCTTGATTAAGTAGAGGCATGAACCCACTATCGAGCATAAATACCCCCTCTTGGAGTCAGTAGCAACTACTTGGCCAAGATAGCTACTAACAACGGAGATCATACAAGATCACAAACAACACAGACATGATAGAATCAATAAGACAAAACCATTAATCAATCTGACATAGTAATCTCAATATCCATCGGATCCCCGCAAACACAACATGCATGATTACAAATAGATGAGATATTGATCATGAACGGAGCTTACAAGATCTAGACATGAAAGCACAAGGAGGAGATACAACCATCTAGCTACTACATGGACCCGTAGTCCAAGGTGGAACTACTCACGCTTCATATCGGAGGCTGGCATGATGAAGAAGAAGGCCTCCAGGATGATCTCCCCCCCCCCCCCGGCAGGGTGCCAAGAAGAGTTAGATCCCCCGATCCAGGGACGATGGTGGCGGCTACAGACAGTTTTGTAGAATATTGATTGGGTGCTTAGGGTTTAGGCATCGGGGGCTTCTTATAGGCAAAGAGGCAAGGCTGGGAGGCGGCCAGGGGGCCCACACCCTGCCCAGGCGCGGGCCCATCCTAGGTCATGCCTGGGGGGTGGCCACCCTGTGGCTCCCCTCCGTCTCTCCTATGGACTCCGTGTTCTCCTCGATGAAATATTGACTTTGGCTTTTGTCTCGTCCAATTCCGTGAATATTTCCTTACTAGCTTTTCTGGAACCAAAAACAGCAGAAAACATGCAACTGGCACTGTGGCAACTTGTCAATAGGTTAGTACCATAAAACATATGAAAAGCACATCAAAGTGTGGAAAAAGCAAAGCAAAGTAGATACTAAACAAGCATGGAACATAAAAAATTATAGATACGTTTCCGACGTATCATGGGCTAGGACGCATCCCATGAAAAGATGATCGATGGTATCTCCACATTGGTCACAGAAGGGGCAAGTCGCCGGATGTTGAAGGCCACGCCGGCTCAGCCTATCGGCGGTCCAGCATCTGTTCCTCATGGCTAACCAAAGTGTCACCCTGCAGCTGGCAGGGGCTCGGGACCGCCAGATTTGAAGAGCACCTGCCATCGAAGTTCGCCCGACAAAAAGGGTCTGGTAGTAGGATCGAGCAATGTAGTAGTTGCTCGGGTCCCAGTTCCACTTGAGGACGTCCTGTGTCCCCTCTGTGAGGGTGATTTCTTCCACTAGATCCGCCACTTCGAGGAGCTCCCTGATTGCTCCTGTGTTGAGATCCCAGGGGACGTCATGCAACCAGCCCCTGCTAGGCCTTCACGCACACGATGCATGGAGGCTAACCTCGGTGGGACTACCGCAAAAAGGTTGGGCACGACATCGCAGAGACGCCCACATGGAAGCCACTTGTCCGTCCAGAAGAATGTAGTTGCTCTGTACCCAAGCACCGAGGTAGTTGCCGCGTCGAAGAGTCGCCTTGAGATCTCCGGGACACGGATGTCGAGGTCATTCCATGGCTTGTCCACCTCCACACGCTTCAGCCACAACCATCTGGCCCTCAACGCAATGTTCATGAGACTCAGGTTGGGGATGCCAAGTCCCCCCAGTTCTTTGGGTATGCACACCCTGTCCCATGCCACTAGGCAGTGCCCGCCATGCACGTCCTTCCTCCCCTTCCAAAGAAAGCCGCGAATGATTTTCTCGATGGCGGTGATGACTTCTATGGGAATGTCGAGGGACATCATGGCAAAAATAGGTATGGCGAACAAAGTTGTCTTGACGAGTTCGAGCCGACCCCTCTATTGAGCATGGAGGCTTTCCACGATGGCAACCTGGCGGCCACCAGCTCTACCAGCGCTTTGAGTTGCGCCAGTGACGGCTTCCGCAGGGAGAGCGGCAACCCTAGGTAACGAAGGAGGAAGTGCATGTTGGGGCAATGCAGCTCCCACTCCACCAAGTCTCTGTCTTCAGCCGAACACCTGATCAGGTTGGCCGAGCACTTCTCGAAGTTGGTTCGGAGACCGGACGCCTCCCCAAAGTCCTCGATGATCCCGGAGATCACCTAGAAATCCACCACCGACGGCCTCAGGAATGTGACCACATCATCCGCATAGATTGATGTTCGGTGTTGGAGGCCTGTGGCTGCGAGTCGTGTGAGCATCCCCTGTTCTTCTGCCTTGACGACCATCAGGTGGAAAATCTCCATGATCAGGATGAAAAGTTGTGGGGAGAGTGGGTCTCCTTGCCGTAGTCCACGCCCATGGGCCCCATTCGCCCCTGGGCAGCCGTTTATCAAGACGCGTGTGGAGGCCGTGGAGAGTAGTGCGCAGATGCAAGGCGCTCTCCGAAGCCCAGCCTCTTTAGCACTTCCAACAGGAAAGACCAGTCCAGAGTGTCAAAGGCTTTGGTGATGTCCAGCTTGAGCAACACCGCTGGAGTCTTGCTGGTGTGCAGCTTGCGGGTAGTACCTTGTGCCATCATGAAATTGTCGTGAAAACACCGTCCACGCACAAAAGCACTCTGATGTACCCCTACCAATTGTCGTAGGATCGGGGCCAATCAGTTGGCGATCACCTTAGCCACCCACTTGGCGATTCCGTGAATTAGGCTGATCGGTCGGAAGTCCCGCACTTCCTCGGCGCCCGGCTTCTTGGGCAGGAGTGTAATCAAAGCATTGTTCACCGATCCAAAACCACGGCTGTCCAGCCTAGAGAGTGAGTGGAAGGCATCCATAACATTCTCCTTGATGATGCTCCAGCAAGTAACGAAGAAACGGGCAGAGAAGCCATCAGGCCCAAGGCACTTGTCCAACGGCATTCCTTTGATGGCCGCCAAAACTTCCTCCTCCATGGAGGCCCCGTCAATGTGTTGAAGGTCCATCGATTGGACCCCCAAGAAGTCCAGTCTAGGTAGAATGGTCGGTCTCCAGCCACGCCGAGCAGGTTCTCGAAAAAAAAACTATCCACGGCTTCTGCCTTTTCCACGTGGTCCGAGATCCGCACATTATCCACTATAAAGGTGACTGGTGAAGTTCTTACGCCTTCGATGGCTGACATACATGTGAAAGAAGCGCGTGCATGCATCTCCCTCTCGTAACCAGAGGATCTTCGATCTCTGTCGTGCCAAAGTCCTTTTAAGGAAAAAAATTGTTGGTTACTATCCATGGCTAATATATGATGGTTCATGAAAAAAAATGGTTTCCTTGAGCAACAGTTTAGTGTTGAATTATAATCACGCCAAAGCCACGCACACCCGGTGTACGTCCTACTCCAGTATTATTTGTTACAAATCGTCTTTCACGTACTGTGACCGATTAATCCTGTCGGAGAAAATATCTCGGCCGTGAACACGTGTCACGCACGGCGCCCAACGTACCGGTCCGGTGGGCACGCACGCCGACGCCACTGTGTGCTCGTTCGCTCGCTCGACGCCGCCCGGCCACGCCGAGCCGCACACGTACGCGCGGGCGGGCGGGCGGGCGGACCATGCATGCCCAGTTAGTTGGTGACCAGCAGCGAGCGAGCGAGCGAGCAAATAAAGTGGCGACGCGCGGCCGGGCCTGCCACCACACCAACCGAGCAGGAACGAAATGAATGGCGCCGGTGGGGCTCGTCACACGGCCGACCCATGTGTGCCCATGTGAGGCCGGAGCCCCGATCAACGTGGGGTTGTTCCCCTCCTCCTCCTCCTCTCGTCGCATCGCATCGCCTCGGCCTCACGCGTGCGCGCGTGTAGCTACGCCGTCGACGCCACGGCGCGCGAGAGAGATATCTCCTCCGGATCACCGGTCACCGCGCGCGTGGCGCGTGGGTGGCTGCACGCTTGCAAGGAGCTGTCCTTACGCGTCCGTGTACTTACTTTGCCTGGTGCTGATTGAGGCGCGGTGCGTGTGTGGTGCCCTGATTGATCGGGTTTAACGCGGCTCGCATGTGGTGGCCATCTGTTCCGTTTGTTGGTGGATTCGATCGGGCTGGTGTGTTTCCGGCAGGAAACTTCGCGAACGTGTGCGCTACCGGTTCAGTTCATTTTCGCCATCTGGAGCACACAAATATCACAGGAAAACAACCCGTACCATACGCAAGACTCCGAAAAAATTCCTCCACTACGTCCACTAGGTTCAGCGACGCACGGAAGATCGAGACAACAGGGTGGATCTGTCTACGTCTCTGTATCCCCCGTCGGTACACCGTAGACGGAGCATCGACCAGACGCACAGAATAAAGTTCAAGAATAAAGAAGTTATTATTATCCGAGGCTGATCCGATCCGAGGGGAACCAGACGGAGGGAGATAATTCGCAAAAAAAAAATAAAAAAAAAAAACAGACTCGGAGAGGATAAGGACTGATCTCGCTTGGGGCCTCTGCGTGCGTGCATGCATGCACGATTCGCAGGGATACAAAACCTTTATTCAACCGTTGTCGCCTGGCGACATGCCTCGTTTCGTTTCCCCTGTACAGCGCTGTCAGTGTAGCTCAGTGCATGAATGCATGCGCTCTCCGACCCAATCCACTCCGTGCGGCCATATCTCTTCGCGCACCAATTGTTTTTTTGGCACGCACGAATTTTGCAGCTGCAGAAGTAATTTTTTTTGTAGACGTGCAGGAGTAGGTGCTGCATTGCTGCTCTATTTCGATAGTTCCCGCTGACGGGCCAATTATTTCCACTAAAACAGATTCTCAAAGACGGAAGCCCTTAATAAAAGAGCGAAGATTTTTAGCTCCAGTGCTCTTGTTATTTAAAAAAAAATCATAATTATGACTTTCAAAAATTATTAAAAAAGTTCTAGACTGTAGCCCGTGATTTATCGCACAAAAGTGTAAAATATTAATTTTATATACTCTGTATTCTAGGCTGTACAAAAATGGAAACGGTGTAGATTTGTGCAAGTATCATTTCAAATTCCTAAATTTTATAAAATTTATAATTTTTTGTGTATGCCAGAATACAAAGAATTTCATGTAGCGGGTTTACATATTTGTGGGATACATCATTGGTTATATCCAGAATTACTTTTAGATATTTCTAAAATCTGAAAAATGTGTTTTTTAATTTTTTAAATAAAACATGGTTTTGTTCTTTGAGCTTATACCTATTTCCAAATCAACTCGTATATCAAAATTTCTCTTACGACTCCTGCAATTGCTTGTGAACAGTGAAAATATCTATGCCCAAGGTGAGGCCAAAATAGTCAGCCAACGATGTCTCCTGTCAAGAAAAAACGAAAACGGAAAAGAACTCTTTGACTCTTCTCTTTCTCACCGTTCTTTAACGTTCCTGTGTGTACCGTCCTCTTATATAAGCGGAGCTCCCCTGCTCTCTTCCCCCTCCACACCAATACACCATCGCATACGCCTGAACTGATCCAAGCGAAGCTAGAGCATACACCCCGAGCACCCTACGCTTTCGACCGACCATGTCGTCGCAGCGGCTCGGCCGTCACCAGCGGAGGGCGTCGCAGAGCGTCTTCGCGCTGCCGGAGAACTTCGCTGCCCTTGACGACGTGCCGGCGTCCGACGGCGAGCACCGGAAGGCCTCGGTGGATGGCGGCTCGGCCGAGCAGCAGCAGGGGGCCAGGCCCTCGACGGGGCGCCACCGGCGGGCCATGTCCATGGCCACCGCATCCTCCAGGGACCTCGAGATGATTAAGGAGGACATCGGCGGCTACAACTACAAGATCGGTGCTTAAATTAGTACGCCGGCCGCGCATGGCCTGCGCCGGCGCCGGCGCCGGCTCAAGTACACATGTGTATGTTGTCAGTGACACGTAAGCCTCGCGCGCTTGTGCGGCTAAGCTTTACTTTGGCTGGTGCCCAAGGGCCAAGGCCATGTGGCACGTGCTGGTTTGTTTGTATGGTCAAGCGACCATGTCTAGTAAGGTCTTGCTTGCTTTTCCGTTTTTACCTTAGCTCAAGAAACATGCATGTAAGGAGACGTGATGTTATTTGCGAGCTCAAAGCACTTCAAACTACAAATCGTGTTCTTACTCGATGGTGTTTCTGCATTACCGCTGCTATTACATTGTCTTACATTAGTGTTCTATAGTCTGTTTGCTGATGTGCGGTTAAATCCTCGGCGTGAAAAAGGTTCAGCCTGGTCCGCTCAAAAGTGGTTAAATCCTTGACATAAATAAAATAAATATAGTAGTCATTCTGTTTTAAAATATAAGATGTTTTAGTTTTGTGAAAGAATGTATTTAGTTCAAAATATAAGATGTTTTAGTTTTGTGAAAGAATGTATTTAGTTCTTTTAGTGCCTAGATTAATTCCCCAATTTAAATACTTCCTTCGATCCATATTAGTAGTCGATTTGTTTAGATTTTAGATGAATCTAGACACTATTTAGTATATAGATTTATTTAATTTTTTATAAATCTAAGTCAACTAATATAGACTAGAGGAGTACTAAAACATGTATATATACACTTCTTTCGTAAAGCTGAAATATCTTATATTTTCAATCGGAGGGACTATTTGATATCAAAAGTTTTAGGAATGTAAGAGCATCTCCACTCGTTGAGCGTTTTTAGACAGAAATCCGGACCAAACCGAACCGGCCAAGTTCGGCATAAAATAGACCACAATTAGACGTAAATTTAAAAATAGTTCATCGTCGGAGTCCATGACCAAACCGGTCAAATGCCGAACACTTGGCAAGCGTGGTGATGGAAGCTCACATCGAAGTTCGGACGGTGAAAGCGGCGGCGGAATGGGCGGCCGGATGGGTGGCGATTACGGCGAGCCTATCTAGAGGCGTGGGCATGTCTCGGCGTGAAGGAGCTCCGTCGGCGAAGTCATGATGATAGAGGCACTGGGAGCTCTTCGTCGTAGTCTGGGCGAGTGGATTGAGGGAGGGGATGGGACAGTCTCGTCGACAGAGCTGGCTCATGCGCGTTTCCATGCGTTTCTAGGATCCTAGAATGTACTGAAAAGTTCGGATCAAAGTTCGCTCGAATTCAGACAGCTAAAAACATGATTGAGCCGATTTTCAGGGTCCAAACTAAAAAAACATCCTAGACTCGGCGTTCTAGAACTTTGAGTAGAAATGTTCTAAGGCTTGGCGACACGTATGGTGCGCTCAGCCAAGCGTATGCGCGTGCTAATTATTCTCCCAAAATTACAACTCGCCAGATCATACGAAAACAGAAAGTGAAACCGGTGATGCTCTGTCCCCGATACGCGAAACACGAGCATGTTCAGCGCACTTTCCACTCTTCCTCCAAACCACAAGTGGGCTGTGCGTATCGAACAATCCAGCCAGGCTTACCAGCAGCAGCAGCAGCAGCATGTTCTCCCTTCCGTATACAGCAGTCAGCAGTGTGGAGCGCAATAATGCCATACAAAATGTAGCGTGTAGATATATCTCAATAAATAATGTTATTCCCACCGATCAGGATCTGTACATATACACATGGTTCAAATAAATAAGGATCTGGTACGTGCATACCTAGTTGTACTTGTACCACCGTGTACTCCATCGTACGCGCCCAATATTTTCTGCACGATGATTGCGTGCTCTTCTCGCCATCGCTCTGCATGATTGGCCCTGGATCTCGATCGGGGACATGTACACATGACGGGCCGTGTGCGGCGGCGATCTCGATTTGACGGCACACGCCACGGCTTTGGATGGATGGATTTACGTACGTGCCGATGGACATTTGTACGGTTCCAACCGTACAAATGCCGGGAACGTTGTGTTGGAGGGAACGATGGCCCACATAAAAGGCAAATAGATTACACAAGGAAAGGGAAGAAAGGAAAGATCCAATCCTTGTACTACATCATACGGTTTGTTCATAGCCCATACACGTGTTGGTTACATTGTTTGTCTAACACACTCTTAGTTTAAGCCGTGAAAAAAGTTAATACGTTGAGATTACGGTTGAATTCGTCAAAAGTCTTCGCAAGTAATGCCTTGGTAAAACCATCGGTCAACTGATCTTTGCTCGAGATTAAATTGATCTCGAGTAATTTTCTTGCAACCCTTTCTCTCACAAAATGGCAATCAATTTTAGTGTGTTGTGCGGGCATGGAAAATTGGATTTGGCGAGAGATAGGTGGTGTTGAGATTGTCACACCACAAACAAGAAGTGGCATTAAAAGGCACCTCGAGCTCACCAAGGAGTGATTCAACCCAAATCATCCCCAGTCGTGGCATTTGCCATGGCGTTGTATTATGGAGTATGTTTGGTAAAAAGTGCTAAATTTCTAGTATTGTCGTGAAGAAATTCTTTAGGTTTGTTTGTGTGTGTAGGGTGGTGGTGGGGAGGGGGGGGGCATGGCCCAAACTTGTGTTGATAGAGACCGAGTTCGAGGTCAACAATGTTCAACCTCTTGACGAGGCTCCCCAACCACAAGTCGCTAGCTAGTAGCGTTAATGGCAAACCGAAGCGAATGTCAGTGTAAAATTGTAGGGGTTCGTAGCATGGAAAAACAAAAAAAATTCTATCGCATACAAACAAACAAGCCAAGATCTATCTACTAGATTGTAGCAACGAGTCGATGGAATAACTTACCCTCGAAGATTCCAAAGTGTTTAACGAGAGCGGATTCTCGTGGGTGATGTAGTCGTACTCTTTCCGATCTCAATATCGTGTAGACGATCCTTCTGGCGCTGCGTTCCGGCAGCGCTCCCGCAGTCGGTCACACGTTCGGTACTCGACGAAGACCTTCCTCTATCTTGTTCCAGCAGGCAGCGGAGGTTGTAGCACTCTCCTCGCGATTCCGGCAGCACAACGGCGTGGAACCGGAAGTAGAGGGGAGATCCCGCAGGGCTTCGCCTTAAGCCGGAGCGAGTATGGTGGAGTATGAGAGAGTACTATTAGTGGTATATGGATTAGACACACCAATTAGAAGGCTCTAAACCGAAGGCTAGGGCAATTAGAATCTCTAAACCAAAACGGCTCTAAACCGGAGATTAGAGGATAGGAACTTGTGTGTCTAGAGGAGGAGGCCCTGCCCCTCCTTTTATAGGTGGGAGGGGGCTGGCGCGCCAGGGGAGGGAGGGGAGTCCCTCCCCAACTCGGCCTGGTGGAGGCGCCGCCGGTTGGAGGAGGGTTTCCCTCCCCAACTTGGTTTTGGCCTCCTCTTGCTTGTTTCCCACATTTTCTTGTTTTAGCGGTTTGACTTTCAAACTGGACATTTGACTTTTCTGTTTTAGGATTCAATTTAATCCTTTATTTGGGACAACAAGAACACTTAGTACATGATGCAATCATTCCAATATGTAATGACACATTCGTGTACTCCTCCCCCCCCCCCCCCCGGAGTGCCGGACAATCCGGAACCTTCTAGAACATTCCCGATGAAAACACCGGAATCATTTCCGAACTCCGAAACGGGACTTTCCTTATATGAATCTTATTCTCCGAACCATTCTGGATCACCTAGTGATATCCCGGATCCCATCCGAGACTCCGAACAACATGCGGTCTCTTTCTCATAATACCATAACTACTCAAACAACGTCGAATCCTTAAGTGTGTCTCCCTACGGTTCGTGAATTATGCGGACATGATCGAGACACTTCTCCGAACAATAACCAATAGAGGAATCTGGAAATTCATATGGCTCCCACATATTTCTACGATTACTTTGCGATCGAATGAACCACTTACATACGATATCAATTTCCCTTTGTCTCACGATAGTTTACTTATCCGAGGTTATGATCGTCGGTATCTCTGCATACCTAGTTCAACCTCGTTACCGATAAGTACTCTTTTCTCGTTCCCGTGATATGTGATCCCTTGTGAGCCAGTCACATGCTTGTAAGCTAATTGGATGACATTCCACCGAGAGGGCCCAGAGTATATCTATCCGTCATAGGAATGGACAAATCCCACTCTTGATCCATGTGTCTCAACCAATACTTTCCGAACACTCAATGCCACCTTTATAACCACCCAGTTACGGTGTGGTGTTTGATGTCATCAAAGCATCCATCCGGCAAAGGTGATATGCATGATCTCGTGGTCGAAGGAATTAGGTTACTATGTATCAGAAAGCATATAGCAATTGAACTATTGAAATGACTTGATCTTTATGCTACGCTTATCTATAGGAGTATGTCCACCATATCATTCTCCTAACGATATGATCTTGTTGTTGATAACATTTTAATGTTCATGATAGGGAAACCACAATCATCTATCAACCAACAAGCTAGTGAAGTATAGAGGCTATACTAGGGACTTCAAATTAAGTTTACAAATCACACAAGTATCAATGTTTCCTTGTTAATACTATTATAGCATGAATGTAAACATTTATCATAAACACAAAGATATAATAATAACTACATTTATTATTGCCTCTAGGGCATATCTCCAACAGTCTCCCACTTGCACTAGAGTCATCTAATCTAGATTACATGGTAATATACCGAACACCCATGGCAGTTTGGTGTTGGTCATGTTTTGCCCTCGGGAGAGGTTTAGTCAACGGATCCGCCACATTCAGATCTGTGTGTACTTTGCAAATCTTTATATCCCCATCCTGGATATGTTCTCGAATAGCGTGAAAACGTAGCTTGATATGCTTCAGCTTCTTGTGTGACCTTGGTTCTTGCGCATTGGCTATGGCGCCCATGTTATCACAGTAGATAGACATTGGGTCCAGCGCACTAGGAACCACACCCAGCTCTGTAATGAACTCTTTCATCCATATCGCTTCTTGTGAAGCCTCTGAGGCAGCCATGTATTCCGATTTAGTTGAAGATCTCGCCACAACGCTTTGCTTTGCACTCCTCCAGCTAACTGCTGCACCATTCAAAATAAATACGTATCCGGATTGTGATTTAGAATCATCCGGATCGGTGTTCCAACTAGCATCGGTGTAACCGTTAACAACGAGTTGTTCATCACCTCCATAAGAAAGAACCATATCCTTAGTTCTTCTCAAGTACTTAAGGATGTTTTTGACCGCTGTCCATTGATCCACTCCTGGATCACTTTGATATCTGCTAGTTAAACTAACAGCATATGCAATGTCGGGTCTAGTACATAGCATGGCATACATTAGAGATCCTATGGCTGAGGCATAGGGAGTCTTACTCATCCTTTCTCTATCTTCTGCCGATGTCGGACTTTGAGTTTTACTCAAGGTCGTATTGGGCAACATGGGCAAGAACCCTTTCTTGCTTTCTTCCATTCCAAATCTCTTTAGAACTTTGTCCAAATATGTACTCTGTGATAATGATATTTGGCGTTTCGATCTATCTCTATAAATCTTTATGCCTAATATGTAAGCTGCTTCGCCAAGATCCTTCATTGAAAAACTATTATTCAAATATTCCTTGACACTATTAAGAAGGTCTACATCATTCCCAATCAACAATATGTCATCCACATATAGTATTAAGAATGCTACAGAGCTCCCACTCACTTTCTTGTAAATACAAGCTTCTCCATAAGTTTGTATAAAACCAAAAATTTTGATCACCTTATCAAAACGTTGATTCCAACTTCGGGATGCTTGCTTCAATCCATAGATGGACCGTTGAAGTTTGCATACCTTGTTAGCATCTTTAGGATCGACAAAACCTTTGGGTTGCATCATATACAATTCTTCATCAATGTCTCCATTGAGGAATGCTGTTTTGACATCCATCTTCCATATCTCATAATCATAATATGCAGCGATTGCTAACATAATCCTCACAGACTTTAGCTTCGCTACTGGTGAGAAAGTCTCATCGTAGTCAACTCCTTGAATTTGTCGAAACCCTTTTGCGACAAGTCGAGCTTTATAGACAGTAACATTACCATCAGCATCTGTTTTCTTCTTGAAAATCCATTTGTTCTCGACAGCCTTCCGGCCATCCGGTAAGTCCACCAAAGTCCATACTTGGTTTTCGTACATGGATCCAATCTCGGATTTCATGGCTTCTTGCCATTTATTGGAATCTGGGCTCATCATCGCTTCCTCATATGTCTCGGGGTCATCGGTGTTGTCCACCAACATGACATTCATAACGGAATCATACCAATCTGGAGTGGTACGAGTTCTCGTTGACCTCCGAGGCTCTGTAGCAACTTCAACCGAAGTTTCATGATCACCATCACTAGCTTCCTCTCTTATTGGTGCAGGCACCACAGGAACTTCTTCCGGTGCTGCGCTACTCGTAATTTCGAGAGAAGGTTCGACAACCTCGTCGAGTTCTACTTTCCTTCCAGTCACTTCTTTCGAGAGAAATTCCTTCTCTAGAAAGGATCCATTCTTGGCAACGGAGATTTTGCCTTCGGATCTATGATAGAAGGTATACCCAATAGTTTCCTTCGGGTATCCTATGAAGACGCATTTTTCCGCTTTGGGTTCAAGCTTGTTCGGCTGTAACTTCTTTACATAGGCTTCGCATCCCCAAACTTTAAGGAACGACAATTTAGATTTCTTCCCAAACCATAATTCATACGGTGTCGTTTCAACGGATTTAGATGGTGCCCTATTTAAAGTGAATGCGGCTGTTTCTAATGCATAACCCCAAAATGATAGCGGTAAATCTGTAAGTGACATTATAGAACGAACCATATCTAAGAGAGTTCGATTACGACGTTCGGACACACCATTACGCTGTGGTGTTCCCGGTGGTGTCAATTGTGAAAGTATTCCGCATTTCTTCAAATGCTCGCCAAACTCGTAACTTAGATATTCACCTCCACGATCAGAACATAGAAATTTAATCTTCTTGTTACGTTGATTCTCTACCTCACTTTGAAACTCCTTAAACTTCTCAAAAGTTTCGGACTTATGTTTCATGAAATAGATATACCCATATCTACTCAAGTCATCCGTGAAGGTAAGAACATAACGATAACCACCGCGCGATGCTACACTCATTGGACCACACACATCGGTATGTATGATTTCCAATAAGTCCGTAGCTCGCTCCATCATACCAGAAAATGGAGTCTTAGTCATTTTTCCCATCAGACATGCTTCGCATCTTTCAAGTGATTCAAAATCAAGTGATTCAAGAAGTCCATCGGAATGGAGTTTCTTCATACGTTTCACTCCAATGTGACCAAGACGACAGTGCCACATATAGGTCGAATAATCGCTTGATTTCAAACGTTTAGCCTCAATGTTGTTGATATGTGTATTTCCACTATCGAGATTCAATAAGAGTAGACCATCTATCAAAGGTGCATGTGCATAAAACATATTACTCATATAAATCGAACAACCATTATTCTCGGACTTAAACAAGTAACCGTCTCGCAATAAACAAGATCCCGATATAATGTTCATGCTCAACGTAGGCACCAAATAACAATTATTTAAGTATAAAACTAATCCCGATGGTAGATGAAGGGGTAGCGTGCCGATCGCGATCACATCAACCTTTGATCCATTTCCCACGCGCATCGTCACCTCGTTCTTCGCTAGCTTCCGTTTATTCTGCAGCACCTGTTTCGAGTTACAAATATGAGCAACCGAACCAGTATCAAATACCCAGGCACTACTAAGAGTACTAGTGAGATACACATCAATAACATGTATATCAGATATACCTTTCTTCTTGATGTTGCCGTTCTTCAAATCCGCCAAGTACTTTGGGCAATTCCGCTTCCAGTGACCTTCTCCCTTGCAGTAAAAGCACTCAGTATCAGGCTTAGGTCCAACCTTGGTCTTCTTCGCTGGCGTGGTAACTTTCTTACCACCCTTCTTGAAGTGTCCCTTTTGCTTAGACTTGCCTTTCTTGAATTTGGTGGTCTTATTGACCAACAACACTTGGTGCTCTTTCTTGATCTCCACTTCTGCAGATTTCAACATGGCAAAGAGTTCTGGCAACGTCTTATTCATGTTCTGCATGTTGTAGTTCATCACAAAGTTCTTGTAACTTGGTGGTAGTGATTGGAGGACACGGTAAATCCCCAAAGCATTAGGAATCACTATACCCAAGCTTTGAAGTTTGTTTGCGTGCCCAGACATCTTAAGCACATGCTCACTGACGGAGCTGCCCTCTTCCATCTTGCAGTTAAAGAACTTTTCAGAAGCCTCATAGCTTTCAATTGCCGCATGAGTCTCAAAAATCAATTTGAGATCCTCGACAATATCATATGGGTCTGAATCCTCAAACCTTTTCTGAAGCTCCGATTCCAAACCATACAAGATAGCACACTGAACTATGGAGTACTGATTCTTCCGAGCGAGGTAAACATTCTTTACTTCATCGGGAGCATCAGCTGCAGGTGGGTCACCCAGCGGTGCATCCAGCACATAGGTCAAATTACCAGCTGTGAGGACAATCCTCAAATTGCGGAACCAATCCGCGAAGTTGCTTCCATTGTTTTTCAACTTTTCTTTCTCTAGGAACGCATTAAAATTGATGGTAGGGGTTGCCATTGATCTACAACATATTTGCAATAGTTTAGACTAAGTTTATGACAAATTGAGTTCAAATTAATTAATAAAGTTAATCTAGGTGAACTCCCACTCAAAACAATATCCCTCACATTGTTTTAGTGATCACACGAACCAAATCCACTACATCAACACCGATCATCACGAGAGTTGATATAGTTTCAATGGCGAACAATCGTCATGTTCATCATATCTACTATATGACTCATGATTTACCTTTCGGTGATCCGTGTTCCGAGACCATGTCTGTACATGCTAGGCTCGTCAAGATCAAACCTTAGTTTCCGCATGAGAAAATCTGGCTTGCTCACGTTGTATACACTTGCGGAATCTAACACACCCGATCATCACGTGGTGCTTCGAAACAACAAGCTTTAGCAACGGTGCTAACTAAGGGTGAACACTTTATGACTTGAAATTCATGTGCATGAGGGATCATCTTATAATGCTACCGTCGTCTACTAAGCAATACAAGATGCATAAAGGATTAACATCACATGCAATTCAATATATATGTGATATGATATGGCCTTTCTTCTTTGTGCTTCCGATCTCCATCTTCAAGCACGAACATGATCTCCATCATCACCGGCATTGCATCAAGGTCAATGACGCGTCTCCATGGTTGTCGTCCACCGGCTTCAACTACTACAACTTTTTGAATAGACACGCGGGTCTTAACATAAATTAAAGACAACCATATGGCTCCTGCCGGTTGCCAACTTATATCAAATATAATCACAATCATGGCCATATCACATCACTGCACACCCCTGCAAAATAAAGTTAGACGCCTCTACTTTCTTTGCATATTTTACGTGGTTTGGGGATTTCAATAAGTGTCGTTCTAACTTACGAACAAGAACCACAACATTGATACTAGTATTGTTAATCACCCGTTGTAAATTGGATCTTAACTATGCTAGGAGAAACAGGCACCCGCAAAGCCACTTATGCAATACAAGTTGCATGTCAAGCGTGGAGCAAGTCTCATGAACGATGTCATGTAAGGTTAGCCCGGGCCGCTTCATCCCAACATACCGCAAGATGCAAAGTACACAAGAAGCAATCGACAATAAAAGCATCAAAGCCCACAATGACCATTGTGTTCTACTCGTGCAACAGATCTACATATAGACACGGCTCTGATACCACTGTAGGGGTTCGTAGCATGGAAAAACAAAAAAATTTCTATCGCATACAAACAAACAAGCCAAGATCTATCTACTAGATTGTAGCAACGAGTCGATGGAATAACTTACCCTCGAAGATTCCAAAGTGTTTAACGAGAGCGGATTCTCGTGGGTGATGTAGTCGTACTCTTTCCGATCTCAAGATCGTGTAGACGATCCTTCTGGCGCTGCGTTCTGGCAGCGCTCCCGCAGTCGGTCACACGTTCGGTACTCGACGAAGACCTTCCTCTCCCTTGTTCCAGCAAGCAGCGGAGGTTGTAGCACTCTCCTCGCGATTCCGGCAGCACAACGGCGTGGTACCGGAAGTAGAGGGGAGATCCCGCAGGGCTTCCCCTTAAGCCGGAGCGAGTATGGTGGAGTATGAGAGAGTACTATTAGTGGTCTAGGGATTAGACACACAAATTAGAAGGCTCTAAACCGAAGGCTAGGGCAATTAGAAGCTCTAAACCAAAACGGCTCTAAACCGGAGATTAGAGGATAGGAACTTGTGTGTCGAGAGGAGGAGGCCCTGCCCCTCCTTTTATAGGTGGGAGGGGGCTGGCGCGCCAGGGGAGGGAGGGGAGTCCCTCCCCAACTCGGCCTGGTGGAGGCGCCGCCGGTTGGAGGAGGGTTTCCCTCCCCAACTCGGTTTTGGCCTCCTCTTGCTTGTTTCCCACAGTTTCTTGTTTTAGCCGTTTGACTTTCAAACTGGACATTTGACTTTTTTGTTTTAGGATTCAATTTAATCCTTTATTTGGGACAGCAAGAACACTTAGTACATGATGCAATCATTCCAATATGTAATGACACATTCATGTACCCCTTCCCCCCCCCGGAGTGCCGGACAATCCGGAACCTTCTAGAACATTCCCGATGAAAACACCGGAATCATTCCCGAACTCCGAAACGGGACTTTCCTTATATGAATCTTATTCTCCGGACCATTCTGGATCACCTCGTGATATCCCGGATCCCATCCGAGACTCCGAACAACATTCGGTCTCTTTCTCATAATACCATAACTACTCAAACAACGTCGAATCCTTAAGTGTGTCTCCCTACGGTTCGTGAATTATGCGGACATGATCGAGACACTTCTCCGAACAATAACCAATAGAGGAATCTGGAAATTCATATGGCTCCCACATATTTCTACGATTACTTTGCGATCGAATGAACCACTTACATACGATACCAATTTCCCTTTGTCTCACGATATGTTACTTATCCGAGGTTATGATCGTCGGTATCTCTGCATACCTAGTTCAACCTCGTTACCGATAAGTACTCTTTTCTCGTTCCCGTGATATGTGATCCCTTGTGACCAAGTCACATGCTTGCAAGCTAATTGGATGACATTCCACCGAGAGGGCCCAGAGTATATCTATCTGTCATAGGGATGGACAAATCCCACTCTTGATCCATGTGTCTCAACCAATACTTTCCGAACACTCAATGCCACCTTTATAACCACCCAGTTACGGTGTGGTGTTTGATGTCATCAAAGCATCCATCCGGCAAAGGTGATATGCATGATCTCATGGTCGAAGGAATTAGGTTACTATGTATCAGAAAGCATATAGCAATTGAACTATTGAAATGACTTGATCTTTATGCTACGCTTATCTATAGGAGTATGTCCACCATATCATTCTCCTAACGATATGATCTTGTTGTTGATAACATCTTAATGTTCATGATAGGGAAACCACAATCATCTATCAACCAACAAGCTAGTGAAGTATAGAGGCTATACTAGGGACTTCAAATTAAGTTTACAAATCACACAAGTATCAATGTTTCCTTGTTAATACTATTATAGCATGAATGTAAACATTTATCATAAACACAAAGATATAATAATAACTACATTTATTATTGCCTCTAGGGCATATCTCCAACAAAAATAAAAGGTGCCTATGTGGCAGTGATGAACAACAGTGGTCATGGAGATGGCAAAGTGCGGGGGAGAGGAGTGTCGACATGAAAAGGTGCTTTGGCGGCTCCCGTCCAAGTGCCAAAGCTTAGAATGGGATGATTCTTAATTTGTGATATTTTCTTTTCTTAGAACATGAACTATGTAGCAAAAAAAATTCAGGCGATGCAGAAATAGATATTTCTAAGTAGATTCACACAAGTATACATGGATGAGTGAGAAGGTCTTGAGTCGAACTACTACTACTAAATTGTTACCTTTTTCCCTATTGGGTATTCTCTTGGGAAAAAAATATTGATCCGTTCTGGGATAAAGTTGAATATGAATTACGATACATTGTTTCTTCTTAGTTTTAGGAAAAGTCATAACTGCGATAAATTTGATTCGAATTCAATACTGTAGAGTATGCTAGTTTTTTTTCTAAAAACTTTGTCAAAGATGGTGTAGTTGAACTTTTCCAAAAACTAATACACCATATAAGATGGAACAAAGGAAGTATGTAAAATGTTATGTAGGATCCAATACAAATGTAGTTGGATCCGTTGTGAGCTTGGATTAGGTAAGTTTTCGTATCCCCTGCTTATAGCAAGGAATGAACATGCTCCACATATCCCTGAGGCACTAGTGAGCACCGTCAAACTTGATAGTTTTTTACTTTTGTGTTTATATTTATATTTTTGTTTCTCCTACTTCGATATCTTTTTCGCCTTTTATTTTACTTCTATTTTCCACTTTAGTTTTGAATTATTTAATTTTGTACCTTTTCTTCTTATATTCTCCTTCTTTATCATAATAAATACAATTCGATTTTTACTTTTTATGTGCCAATTCGATTAATTGTTATTTATCCCATTTTATCTTTATCTTATAGTTTTTATTGCTAGCACATCGAAAATTTTCTGGTATGTATATTTGTTTGGCGCTTTTTTAGATACACGGAATTTTATTTGGGGACAAATGAACATTTTCCCTTTGTTTTATTTTATTTTCACTTTCTAGATGTATATTTTCGAATGACATAAGAAACATACAAATTACATAAAACATTTCTTTATTTACTGAATTAGTTAAATAACTTTCATTAATGTATGAATTTGCTCCAAAGACTAAATAAAATCTTCATGAGTGTCATAAGAAATGTTGTAGTGAGTCATGGAAAATCTTCAAGTGGACATGTTATGTGAATATTTGCCTCAATCAAATGAACACATTTTTCTTGCATTATCTGTTTTTCTGTCTCAGTTGGATATAACGTTCACGCAATTGTTTTTATTAATACATAGCTAGGACCTATCGTTTTTGCAAATAAACACAAATTAGTCTATATGCTTGCACCGCCATAGAAACCATCATTTTTCACTAGAACCACACAGTCATCACGCCAAGCCTCTGCGAAAATCCTCAAAACCATGGTCCAACTACTTGCTTTTTTATGTGTTTTTTCGTAAGGAATGCACGAGTCCGGTGCTTGTATATATCTAGAAAAAATCATGTGGGTGAAAAAACATAAATATAAAATGCAGCATAAAAGTGAAATAAAAGGGTTAAAAAGCAAACAAAACCAGCCAAACAAATTAAAAGAATATTAAAAATTAAAATGAAAAGCGAGAAAAATAAATGATGCGGCACCATCCAGCTGGGCCTGCCCGTTTCCCTTCAGATGTACGTGTAGCTTCCGAACTCGTCGCCACTCTAGATTGGGTTTAATCATAGTTGGGCTTGGCTTGTTCTAGTACCCCTGGCCTTCCATCAGCCCACCCGCAGCGCCGACGCGTCTCGCTCGCTGGGCAACGTCACTCCCGTCTGGTCACGACTCACGAGACAGCTCGATGTCATTCAGTCAGGTAAGTGGAGGTGCAAGCAACTGACACCGACAAATCGACATGTCATTGGAAGTTCAGAATTACTCTTTCCGAACACTGAAGGTTCTTTTTCTTTTCTGCGAGGAACACTCGAGGTTCTTGAGAGATCGTGTCAACTGATGCTACGATTATCCTGTAGCTGTATGGAATATTTCTCTAATATATGTGGAACGAGGTCGTCAGACCGAATCGATCGGATCGCGCTGAACGCTCGCTAATTTACGAACTAACCCAACTAAGATAAGATGATTAGTTACCGAATTAGCGGGGATTTTTGGTTGTGGCGATGATTAGCTGAGATGATTAGCGATAAAATCTTGAAAAAACACGTGACCCTTTAATTTTAGTATATTTTGTAAAGATTTTGAAACAAAAAGATTTCTATGATCTGGTACTTTTAGCAAAGATTTTAAGACAAAAAATATATTTGCTATCGTTAATTACAATTGTTAAATTTAAGCTTAAATTATTAAAATTTTAAGCATTATTGTAGCTATATTCTGTTTCGGTCCTAATTCTTCCAACCAAACACAATATAATATGGGACCATTCCATTTCTCGTTCTTTCCCGAACCGAACACAGGGTTGAAACAGTCTTATGCTTTCAGAATGGACTCACTCTGTTCCGTTTCCTCTCGTTCTCAACACATCCTTACTCGAAAGCATCGTTCCTTGATATGTTTGCCTCTTGGTTCGTGCCCTCTTTTTCGTCTTCCAGGATATGTCTGCAGCCATTCACTTAGAAAATCTCTCATGCGATCTTTCCGTTTGGTTCAAAATTACACTACGAGCTTGTCTACTTCAAACATCCCAAGCTTTTTTTTTTCCTATCAGTGACAAGATTCACTTTTTGTTAAGTTTCTACACTCTCTTGGCGTGCTTTGACTTATTACAGTAAATCCGGTGAATACAATTTGAGTTCGATCTATGTTTTGCCGTATTTAGTTGCATTGTCAACCTTTTCCACTCGAGAGCTTGTTTTCTCCTTTTCCTTCTCCCGTGGCAAGATGAGGCCGTTCCCTTTCCCAGAAGCGTGAGTTGATTTGGTATCTTGATGGCTACTTGAGTCGACCGGCGACCTTGAGGCCAGGAGTAGTAGGAACACGCAATTGACCGATCTTCTTGTTGGAAGCATATCCCTGCGTCTGGTCACCCGACGCCGACGGAGGTTAAAGCGGGTTCCTTTACCATATTTGATCGTGCCCTTTGGATTTCCGTGGCTCCAAAATTGTTGTTTGAGACGACTGAAGTCTTGGAGTAGCACCACTATTTCTCTAGTGTATGTTTGCCTCGCAGTGGTTAAACTCGGACCTTCTCCATTCTGCAAAACAGCAAAAGGCCCCAAGAAGGGTGGGCATTGGTGGGTGGGTGTCTGCTTATTTTTGGTCTGTTTTGGTTTTCCCGTAAAACCCAAGGGAATGGAGTCCAACTCAGACATCCTCGCCATGTCGGAACGAAGTTTTTTTTTTAATAAATTCACAACACCTTAATTCTCAGCGGATCCCATTATTACAAGATTTTTCTCGCGGGAAAGAGAAGGGAGTGTGAGCAACTGAGCATCAGATTCTGATGCGCACGCGACACCACAGCCGACACCGATTGGATATGGAAATATGGAATGGAAACTCCAGTTTGGCTGCCTCCGCGAGTACACTCACGTAGTCCTCGTGAGAGGACGTGTCACGGTGTAAGAGTAAGACCGTCCGAAGTTGAGAAAAAAAAAAGAGAGATTGTCCAAACTCCGAGGCTCCACCACCTTGACTCTCGTTGCCCTGCTGGCGCGTTATCCTCCGTCGGATGAAAGACCGCGCAAAATCACAGCCGTCCCACGTGCGCTCTCCACTCCGCCACGCTTTCCTCGCGTATTACGGCGGCGGCGGCGGGGAGGCGAGCGGAGACGAAGTGCAGTTTCAATTCCGCGTGCAAGTGCAAGCCTCGCTCCACTCTATCCAAGCCTGGTGTGCCGTTTCAATTTCTGCGTGCACTTTTGAGAAGGCCGCGTGGTACTACTAGGCTGCTACGGTTCGGGAGGGAATGGCGGCGGGAGGTAGCGGGGAGGGGGAGGAGCTCTTCCTCATCGGCCCCGTCGAGGAAGGGGGCGGGGGGCTGTGCGTCGGGGAGCGGCCCTGGCGGATCAACTTCGACGCCTTCCGGCGCCAGGAGGCGGAGCAGCAGCACAAGCCGCCGCGCGGCCTCCACGACTGCCTCGGCGTGCTAGGTCTGCCTCGTCTCGTCTCTATCCGCACACCTCACTCCCTCTCTCTACCTGTTCAACGGTTTCCCCTTTAACTGAACTTCTCAGCACTTAGCGACTTGTCATATCTTCCAGTTTTTTTGCTTTATTGATTAATTATTAGTTGGCCGCGGATCAGTTACTAGATTGGGCTCGAACATAAAATTAATAAATTCTCGTAAGATGAAGACTAAAATAATAGGGGATGATGCATGGTTATTTGTACTTATATGTATGTGGCAACATGATTCTGTTTGAAAATGATTGCGAGTCTGACTCTGAAGGCGGGAATCATCTCCCAGTTCAGAGTCTTCATATAAATGTCAAACTCTGTTCTGAATTATTTTTAGGAACTTAGGATGGTCACATATGGAAGAGCAGTGGCCAAATCGGATACTCTGAATTCATTTCTGATCATGTATTTGCTCCACAAATACGTATCGGTGCTGTCGAGTTCTGCTGAAGCTTGTACTGCCTAACTGTTTGGATCTTTGCTTCTTTAATCTGCTACGGTAATCTGCAATTTGTACTACTTCTTTTTACAGCTCAAGGCCCCGGAGACGTTGTGGCTGAGTACTACCAGCAGCAGCTGGAGATGCTGGAAGGTTTCAATGAAATGGATACTCTGACCGACCGTGGTTGTCTTCCTGGAATATCCAAGGTCTGTAGCATGAATAAACCCTTTACTTGCAGATAAAACGAAATGAAGCTATGCCTTTATACCTTCATTAATCCTTCTTGCAGGAAGAACGCGATAAAATTGCCCGAAGTGAGACGTTAGCCATCCGGTTATCTAACATAGCAAACATGATCCTCTTTGCTGCAAAAGTTTATGCATCAATTAGAAGTGGCTCCCTAGCTATTATTGCTTCGACGCTGGATTCTCTACTTGACTTGTTATCCGGGTTTATTTTGTGGTTTACTGCCTTCTCAATGCAAACACCAAACCCATACAGGTACCCGATCGGTAAGAGGCGCATGCAACCTTTGGTGAGTTTTCTTTCATTTGGCCTATCTGTTCATACTTTTATTGATCGATTTGTTTTTGTATGAGTATCCATTTTTTTGTACTCTTACTTTTCTTCAGTATGCCTTCTTCTTTTGTTTCACAAAATAGGTGCATAAGTCAATGTTAGTTCAACTAAAATAGTAAATCAGCACCCCAGAAAAGAAGAATCACTAAATGAGTCTGAGTGCAGAATGAACAGAAGTATGTAATATGCTTGTTCATTACAATTTTTTGATCGCTTTTTTCCTCAAGGAGTTTAACTGGGGCTCAATCATGGTCATCTATGCTGCCATGTGAACCAAGCAACTTAAGACCGCGATGATAACACATCCAATGCCAAAAATTGGCACCACTCGGTCTAAATTATCCCTAATCCTTGGAATTCCACACAAAACAATCTCGGGTAGAAGTATCAATCTATCTTTCAGCACTATAAAATTAATCTGATTTCACGACATTTGATCTTTACTACTGTAATATAACTGTATTGAATGATTGGCAATTTTTGTTATTTTCCTGCTCCTCTTATTGACAACTTTACCGCAATCTGTTATGTAGGGTATACTTGTTTTTGCTTCTGTTATGGCTACACTCGGTCTACAAATTATCCTAGAATCCACACGCTCATTGGTATCTGATGTAAGTCCTTCTCTTGTGTTCCCTGTTTGTACAGGCGTGCACTTGTGCTCTACATTTTGCTGTTTGTTAAGCATAGTTGAGTGCCAGCAGTAGCATTAGCTGTCTATTCTTTCTAGCATTGTACTGTAGAATCACACCCTTGGAACTAATAACACTAAAGTAAATCCACTAATCATTTTGTTGCATGAACAATCAATATTGAAGTTGAAATGGTTTGTTCTGAATCTTCTATGCAAAATAATTTATGTTTATTTTAAGACTCAGCTTAGAGTTATTATAATCTTCCATGTAAAATAAGTCTGAATTTTCTAGCACTCTTTTGTCAGATAAGAGTTAATTAAATAATGTTGCAGAACAGTATTCCTCTGTCGTTTCATCTCATATCTAGATCACAGAAACAAATTTTCTAAGTTTGTATTATTTTGTGCTCTAGGGAGGTGAATTCCGCTTGACAAAAGAACAGGAAATGTGGGTTGTGGATATCATGCTCGCAGTGACACTGGTGAAGCTTCTGCTGGTTATATACTGTCGCTCATTCACCAACGAAATTGTGAAGGCATATGCGCAGGATCACTTCTTTGATGTTATCACCAACATTATTGGGCTTGTGGCCGCACTTCTTGCTAACTATTTCGAAGGCTGGATCGACCCAGTTGGTGCTATCATTGTAAGTACAAAAACACCATTTCTGTATAACATTTGAGTCCTCTGTCAGTTTAGCTGCACGACGAGACATGGACGATGCGTTCTTCTGCATTTATCTGAATCATCATAGAGTAACTGCAATAATAATACTGTACCTATCTTGAAGGATAATTCTCTCTTTTCTGGTCTGCAGCTAGCGATCTATACAATCAGGACATGGTCGATGACGGTGCTGGAGAACGTGCACTCCCTGGTGGGCCAGTCGGCCTCGCCGGAGTTCCTCCAAAAGCTCACCTACCTGTGCTGGAACCACCACGAGGCCGTGAGGCACCTCGACACGGTGCGGGCGTACACCTTCGGCTCCCACTACTTCGTGGAGGTGGACATCGTTCTGCCGTGCGGCATGCCCCTGCAGGAGGCGCACGACATCGGCGAGGCCCTGCAGGAGAAGCTGGAGAGCCTGCCCGAGATCGAGCGCGCCTTCGTCCACCTCGACTACGAGTTCACCCACCAGCCCGAGCACGCTCGGTCCTACGACACATAGTGTATAGATCTGTATAGCCTCAACTTCTTCGTGGAACTTCAGAGATCCTGACCTGCTCTGCTTTGTTATTACTACAGTACCTGTTACAGTGCGTGTGGTGTCTCACTCCTAGTATTGCCCATCTCTGGTGCATTATTTTTGCTGTTGTGATCATATCTCTCTCGCTCACGGAAAAGCTAAACGTCTCCTTGCCTCAACTGATCAGTCGTGACTCGTGAGACCGAGTGTGGGACCCGTGTAACCCCTCCTGATGCCTGCGTTACCATTAATTCACCGGCTAGTATGTATCCACTGTAGCCGGAGCGAGACCAGTGGCATCACTCTCGCGAGAATCTTAGTACACGTCAGCCGCCCAGATTGCTGCACGCCTCGATATGGGGAGGTGTACATACGGCCGTAGACGTCCAGCTCAGCTCACGCCAGGCCAGGCACCAATACGGACGACGATCACGGTTCACGGCCCGGTGTCGTGAGAGAAAGCGAAACGACTGCGGGAACCAGACAAGAAAGAAGGCAGAGGTATCTATCCACATTGTTTTCGCCAATCCTGCTGCACGCTACCATGGGCCAAGCGAATTTAGGAAGCACATAAAGGCCTCAACTTTTATAATCATATTAATCTAGTTAAGCTTTTAGACTAAGTACATTCGTATCTAGATAAAATTGAAATCATTAATATAAACCGGAGGGAGTAACATTTCTTGCAAGTTAGGGATACGCCATGTTTTGGTCTGAAATATTGGATTGCTTTTAGAAAGATAGTTCTCCGTGGGTCGCCTCTTCTCCTGTTGCTAGGTCAGTTGTCGAGGTCGTACCCTTTCGAGAGTCAGCTAGTGTTTTTTCTCCTTTTTCTGTTTTATACATGTGGGTGTGTGTTCACATGTATTCAGTCGTGTACTTTGTCCTATGTGGCTTTCTTCTTAATATTACACGTGCACCTTCACGGTTGGAAAAAAATGTTGTATTGCTTACCAACTCCTTCATAGATCAGTGTACAATGGTAGTATCGGATTTTGAAACCATGATGTGAGCCCTACAAAAAATATCACAAGATGCTGCTACAAAAAAACAATACTATTAGCACTATAGAATTTGCATATCTGTGCATTTATTGTATAATAATTTTACACACAAAATCATTTGCACTATATTTCTAAAACACAGTTTGGTATCTTGGGTGAGTGATTCTATTTTAGAAATAAATATGCACTGCTTTGTAATTTCTTCCAGGATTGTCCAAATATAATTATGTATTGCGAATGAGCATATCTAGTAATACATGAAGACTATTATTCTCTCCTCTTTTGACGATGGGGACATAAAGAAAATACTTAATTGGAATCTATGCACATTATTCTATCCATATGGCCATGCATGTATTTTGATGATGTGGACGTAATGATAAATTATTATCTGGAAGCCATTAACATTGTTCTACCTGTGGGATATATATGTGTATATATAGCTCAACCATGAAACAATATGTCTAGCCCTCAACTATTGTTAATGCTTAAATTTTACCCCTGAACTCCAATATCTAAACCTTTTGGTCTTCTGCTCCACTGAGAGTTGTCTTAAAATGACATGTTGGCGACTGTTTGCACATGTGGCAGTCCACTCAACACAAAGTACCAGGAAAGTATGGTCAAACCAAGAAAATTAGATTTGTTTTGTTTAAAAAAACTCTACCAAAATGAAGAAATGTGGGTAAATATAAATACAAAATGAAAATATTTTTCTAGAATTACTTTCCATTAGCATATTTGCTAGAAAACAAGGAATGTGCTAGAATTTCTAGTGGACAATAGAAAATAATATTATTATATTAAAATGTAAATATTTATGGAATAAAAGTTCTTATTCTTGTAAGTTCAGAATTCTTTAAATTTGTAGTCATTTTACTAGAATGTTTATGTTTATGCTTAAGTTTACATTCATTTCTACTTCTTATATTTAACCCTTATTTTAGGATTACTTTCCAAAACTACCACATGTTTGAACTATTTGCCATGTCATCCATTAACCATGGAGTAGAGAACCAAATCTGGGTTGTGTTGAAGTTGAATGATCAAACTTAGATTGTGGCAATAGTTAAAGGACCAAACAAATACTTTTCATAAATAAAAGGTACATGCGGTCAGCCCTATAAAATATCACCAAATAATGTTACAAAATTCAATACTAGTAGCACTATATTTTCATATTTGTGCACTCTTTGTATAATAATTTTAGACGCAAAATCATGCGTGGTATATTTTTAAAAATAATGTGGTATCTTGGGTAATTGATTCTATTTTAAAACCAAATGTTGATTGCTTTGTAATTTATTTTGTGAGTTTATAAATATAATTATCTATCTCGAATGAGTGATCCTATGCTCATCTCCATTTTATGATATCGAATGATCTTAAGAAATTTGAGGAATGAATCAAAAATAAAACAAAGAAAATGTATATGTAACAACGTAACAAGTTAAATGACAATGGGGCATAAAGAAAATACTTATGGCCCTCTTGTGACAAGGGGGCATAAAGAAAATACTTAAATGAAATCTATGCACCATTGTTCTATCCATATGGCCATGCATGTATTTTGTTGATGTGGATGTAATGATAAGAACCCAATTGGAAGTCGTGCACATTGTTCTTCTTGTGGGATATATATGTGTAGATATAGCTTAACCAAGAAACGATATTTCTAGCCCTCAGCTACTGCCAGTGTTTAGATTTTACCCCTGGACTCCAATATCACAACATTTTGATCACACAAATGGTATATTCCGTCTTATGCTCCACCGAGAGTTGTGTTAACAATGACATGTGGACGATTTGTTTGCACTTATGGAAGTCAGCTCAACACAAAATACGAGAGAAGTGTGGGAAAATCAAGAAAATTTGATTACTCCAAGTTCTGTTTAAAAACTCTACTAAAAACTAATGAAACATTGGAAACGATAATTAAAGAATAAACATGAAATTATTTTTCTAGAAATAGTTTGGCACTATAATATTTTCTAGAATATAGCGAATACTCAAGAAGTTATAATGAAAATATGTTAATGAAATAATATTTATAAATTAGAAATTTCAGATTTAGGAGATGTATATATCATGATTTTCTAGAGAATTACTTATTCTTATCATTTTCCAGAATTCTTTAAATTTGTAGTAACTTTACTAAAATATTTATGTTTAATCATAATTTTTCATTTTCCCCTTATATTTAAACCTCATTTTAGGATTACATTTCAAACACATGCGTGAAATCTTTGCCATGTCATCCATTATCCGTGGAGGAGAGAAGTAAATTTGGATAAAAAGTTGCGAAAAAATCTGGATAATGTTAACACCTAAAAGAATGGACCATGTTGAAAGTGAGGGATCAAACTTAGCATTTTCTTATAATTAAAGGACCAAAGATATACTTTTCCTAAACAAAATGTACAATGAATGATAATAATATGAAACCCAAGGCATACAAAATACAAATGTACTAGATTTTTGTTTCTTGATTAATGATGTAGATACTTAAAAACTATTGGCAACAAATACTCCACGTGGTCACGAAAGGATCAGGAGTAATACATTTGGGTATTATATTAACTGTCAAGTAAATATCTAATCAATTTTAGATTAGTAAGGTGTGAAGTAGAGAAGACTGATTAGGAAGCATGCAAAAACGTGATGTGAAATTCTTTGCAGTTCGGTATATAAAAATGAGAAATCTGACAGGAATGAAAAGCTACGCCGACGGCCGGTCGCTACGCCGACGGCCAAACGTCGGGGCCGTCGGCGTAGCCATCGTCCAGGTCAGCCCCGCCAAGCAGCCGTCGGCGTAAAATTGCCCTCGGCATATTCTATGCTACGCCGACGACTGCCCTCGGCGTAGCATACTCCGACGGCTGCCCTCGGCGTAGCTATTTTTTATTTTATCTCATTAAACTTTGAAAAATCATAACTAAATCATTCTAATTCGGAAAAATACAAATAATATATCAAAATTTGCAGAAAAATAAGACCTATCTATCTACACTCAAATATTACACATTTATAAATAAAAATTAAGTAAAACAAAAAAATTATATATAGTTTAAAACGGGCATAAAAAATTCAAAAACGATCGAAACAATGCGAAACCTTCGCGTGGTGTTATATTATGTGACATAGTTAGAAGGAAAAATATCAAACTTGGTATATTGATTATGTCTCAAAGAAACCTTCACAAAATGACCTATCTCATTCGAGGTTTCTTAATTTTCAGGTCAAATGACCAATGTTATGGCTAGAATCAAGGCATAGTTTGTGATAATGTGTCCATATTGTACATACACATGCATCATGGGATGGCGAACAATGTTGCAGGAGGAAGATTTCCTTTTCGTCGCACCAAAAAGCCATTTCCCATTTTTTGAGCATAAAAAACGGCCGGTTTTGTGAAGCAACCACCAAATGGCTAATTCAAAATACTACCACCACATTTTACAAAATTACTATACCACCTTATACGGACAATGTACCAATAGGGGGATCCGAAACCTTTTCGTCCACCTTTGGTGAAAAAGACAAATTTCTGCCGAATCGGCAGGAAGTGGGTCAGATATGAACTACAGGTACATGATCCGATGCTCATGTTTTTTTACAAAAATCATTTTTAGGTTCACAATATGCTATTTTATCAAATATCTAATGAAAGTTTAGCGAGGCTCTGCCCCGAGCTAAGAATATTTATGTCCGCCGTTCGACAAAGTTTGACGATAGTTTAAAACGGGCATAAAAAATAAAAAACGATCGAAACAATGCGAAACCTTCGCGTGGTGTCATATTATGTGACATATTTATAAGTAAAAATAGCAAACCTTATATATTGATTATGTCTCAAAAAACCCTTCACAAAATGACCTATCTCATTTGAGGTTTCTTGGCTTTCGGGTCAAATGACCAATGTTATGGCTAGAATCAAGACATAGTTTGTGATAATGTGCTCATATTATGCATACACATGCATCATGGGATGGCGAACAATGTTGCAGGAGGAAGTTTTCCTTTTCGTCGCACCAAAAAGCCATTTTCTATTTTCCAAGTATAAAAAACGGCCGGTTTTGTGAAGCAACCACCAAATGGCTAATTCAAAATACTATCACCACATTTTACAAAAACACTATACCATCTTATATGGACAATGTCCCAACAGGGGGATCTAAAACCTTTCCGTCCACCTTTGGTGAAAAAGACAAATTCCTGCCGAATTGGTAGGAAGTGGGTCAGATATGAACTACAGGTACATGATTCGATGCTCATGTTTTTTTACAAAAATAATTTTTAGGTTCACAATATGCTATTTTATCAAAGATCTAATGAAAGTTTAGCGAGGCTCTGCCCCGAGCTAAGAATCTTTATGTCCGTCGTTCGACAAAGTTTGACGATAGTTTAAAACGGGTATAAAAAAATAAAAAACGATCAAAACAATGCGAAACCTTCGCGTGGTGTCATATTATGTGACATATTTATAAGGAAAAATAGCAAACTTGATATATTGATTATGTCTCAAAAAACCCTTCACAATTACCTATCTAATTTGAGATTTTTTGGCTTTCGGGTCAAATGACCAATGTTATGGCTAGAATCAAGGCATAGTTTGTGATAATATGCCCATATTATGCATACACATGCATCATGGGATGGCGAACAATGTTGCAGGAGGAAGTTTTCCTTTTCATCGCACCAAAAAATCATTTTCTATTTTTTGAGCATAAAAAACGGACGATTTTGTGGAGCAACCACCAAATGGCTAATTCAAAATACTACCACCACATTTTACAAAAATAATATACCACCTTATATGGACAATGTCCCAACAGGGGGATCCGAAACCTTTCCGTCCACCTTTGGTGAAAAAGACAAATTCCTGCCGAATCGATAGGAAGTGGGTCAGATATGAACTACAGGTACATGATCCGATGCTCATGTTTTCTTACAAAAATCATTTTTAGGTTCACAATATGCTATTTTATCAAAGATCTAATGAAAGTTTAGCGAGGCTCTGCCCCGAGCTAAGAATCTTTATGTCCGCCGTTCGACAAAGTTTGACGATAGTTTAAAACGGGCATAAAAAAAATAAAAAACGATCGATACAATGCGAAACCTTCGCGTGGTGTCATATTATGTGACATATTTATAAGGAAAAATAGCAAACTTGATATATTGATTATGTCTCAAAAAACCCTTCACAAAATGACCTATCTCATTTGAGGTTTCTTGGCTTTCGGATCAAATGACCAATGTTATGGCTAGAATCAAGGCATAGTTTGTGATAATGTGTCCATATTATGCATACACATGCATCATGGGATGACGAACAATGTTGCAGGAGGAATTTTCCTTTTCGTCGCACCGAAAAACCATTTTCTATTTTTCGAGCATAAAAAACGGACGGTTTTGTGAAGCAACCACCAAATGGCTAATTCAAAATACTACCACCACATTTTACAAAAATACTATAACATCTTATATGGACAATGTCCCAACAGGGGGATCCGAAACCTTTCCGTCCACCTTTGGTGAAAAAGATAAATTCCTGCCGAATCGGTAGGAAGTGGGTCAGATATGAACTACAGGTACATGATCCGATGCTCATGTTTTTTTACAAAAATCATTTTTAGGTTCACAATATGCTATTTTATCAAAGATCCAATGCAAGTTTTCCTTTTCATCGCACCAAAAAGGAATTTTTCATTATCCGAGCGCAAAAAGGGGATTTTCTAAAGCAACCACCAAATAGCTAATTCAAAAACGAAGGGTTTGTGATTAGTTGATATGGATATCATATTTGGATTCCTCTCATTTTTCTGATCAATTTAAACATATTATTTGTTGAATTTCGATTTACAGATTTAAAGATATTAATTATTCTATATTAAATAGAAAAATACAAAAAAAATAAAATTATTATATTTTTATTTGAATTCAATAATATTTTTACTTATTCATTAATATTTACTTAAATAATTGTTTATAATTTCAAAAAATACAAACATGTGACATGATGATATAAGAGTTAATAAGATTGATATCATAGTATTGACACCAATGTATGAATTACTTTGCGGAAACGGATTCTGAAGGAACGAGGAAGTTAAGCGTGCTGAAGCTGCAGTAGTATTAGGATGGGTGACCTGCTGGGAAGTTTGAATAAGACTGGAATTTAATCAAATAGTAAGTATAATTAGTGTTAAAAATGTTCAAAGTAGGAGATTAACGAGTGAAACAATTCAAAGAATAAAAAATTGAGAAAAAAAAAATAAAATTATTATTTTTCAAAAATAAAAAAAATCAAAAAAAATATATTTTTGCAACCGGTCGACAGGCTATGCCGACGGCCGCTACGCCGACGACAAAGCCCTCGGCGTAGCATACGCCGACGGCATTTTGATACGCCGACGGCATTTTGATACGCCGACGACTTGACTGTGCTCCGCCGAGGGAGATCTTTGCCGAGGAGGCTACGCCGAGGGCAGCCCTCGGCGTGGGCATTTTGGCCTATGCCGACGGCCTTTTACCCTCGGCGTAGCGCGCGCGTCCCGTAGTGTGATAAACTTTGGGGATTTGAAAACATACTTGCACAAATCTACACTCTTGTCATTTTTGTATAGCTTAGAATACAAAGCATTGGAAATTGATATTTCACACGTTTATGGGATAAATCATGGACTACATCCAAATATATTTTAATTTTTTTCTAGAACTCATAAATATTATCTTGAATTTTTTTAAATAGCAAGAGCACTAGAACACGGGAGCCAATAGAAAAAATCTCTTTCATACTCTGAATGACGCGGAGAGTAGCTCTACTTTTTGTGCACGCTATGGCTACGATCGGGGTGTACACGTCATCATCGACGCATGTACTCACTGCCACGTGGTCACGAAAGGATCAGCGGTGATAAGATCAGAGCTATAGCAGCTCTAGGCAGTAGACCCGGGCTGTACCTAGGTAGGTCCTCTTGAATATTCCATGCATTATACACACACGTACACAGACAGTAAGATGCTTTGCTTGCCAGCCCTTCTCCAGCTTCTAGTCGTGTCATACATGCATGGTTTTATGCTAGCTACCTACAGCATACTGTTTTGTTATGAGCTAGGTGCAATACATTCGAACCCCTAATTAATCATATGGATCCAAATTAAACGAGGGCATGGTGGTACAAATTAATTAGCTAGAGGCGGCCCTGCGCATGCGTGATCAGGTCGATCGAGACAACAAGCTAGTACTAGTCCTCGATCTAGCCCTCGTCTTCGTCGGAGCTCTTGGCGGCAGCCGCGTCGGAGAGCATCTTCTGGATCCGCTGCATCGTCTCCGCCTCGATCTTCCGCTCCTCGCGGTCCTTGGTGTACGTCTCGAAGAACTCCTTGTTCTCCTTCTCGAGCTCTTTCCACACTGTTAATGAGATCAAATTAATTGATTGCTTCTCCCCATATTAATATATATTCACATGAAATGACATACACAAGCAGTAGTAGTACGACTAGCTATGTATAATTAATCAAAGAGCTGGCATATATAGGATCACGCATGCATGGCATATATATCCAATTAATCGGAATTTGCAATGGAAGAATTCAGTATGAGCTGAAGCTAGCTACAGCATGCAGATCCAAGCCAGAGCATATATACATGCAGAGTAGGTAGGTAATTAAGCTAGGCATACATCATACCGGTGGAGGTGACGACAGGGTTGACGCGGGCATGCTTCTCTAGGGCCTCCATGCACTCCTCCTTGCTCAGGCTGAAGCAAATGCACTTCTCTATCAGATGGTGTACCTGAAATCAATTAACGGCGGTACAAGCATTTTTAATCGAAATTTATGGATCATTTGATTGACATACACCTCCCAGCTGGGCGCTTAATTATATATCCAAATTGAAATGCTATAAGTACATACCATTCTGATGTAGGAGGCCGAGGACGAGGAGTGGCCGGCCATGGCGGAACGGAAGCTTGGGATGATGGGGCGTGAAGAAGGAGGCTAGCTAGGTGCTGACGCCAAGTGTTCCGGGATGGAGTGGTAGGCGCTGCGTTGCGCAACGAAGGCCGGCGATGGGATAGAAATAGTGGAGGGCGGGGAGGGGGACGTGGAAGGGTTGGCACGTGGGCGCCGCCACCCCATTGGCGGAGAGGTGGACGGGCAGATTTTTCCGGGCCCACGCCTCGCTCTCGCCTGCGTTTCTGTGGCTGCCCAGTGTGGGCGAATGGCGATCCAATTTGTTCGCGGCCGGCTATAGCCCTTTCACCCTTTTCTCTCTGGCGTCTTGCTGCCAGTGCCGATGATCCTTTTTATTACCTGACGTCGGGTGCGCGCTACTCTACCTCGTGCAATAATGGTGTGGTGAGTGGACAATGTAGAAATAACCGTATGTCTCTTTATTTCTTTTTTCTCAAAATCATGTGAATTTCATGTTTCTGTGTGTTTTGTCGTCTCTAGCAAGCCTTTAATATATTTCCAACGGAGAAGGAGGCCAATTTGACAAGTTATGCTCATACCCATTCCATTCCAACTTACAATATATAACTATTTTCTTTTGACGAATCTGATTGCGCAATTCTAAATTATGTACTCCCTCCGTCTCAAAACAGATGTCTCAAATTGTCAAAATTTGGATGAATCTAGACACTATTTAGTATATAGATTCATCCAAATTTTTAAAAACCTAAGACATCTATTTTGAGACGGAGGGATAGTATTTATATTTTATGTATATAAAGATCAAAGATAACAAGGTTTGGCTGCACATCACTTCCGAGGATCAACATGGATATTAGAAGAGGGATATTACTCATTAGGTCTTTGATCACCCAAAAATATGTAGTGATCCATATATGCACCTGTGATTTTCATGTTATTACTGTGGTTATATCTTTCTCATCAATGGGAGCTCTAAATTTCATCAAGAAATTAAGGAAACCATCGGTCACAAACCATATAACAATAAACTAGCCTAAGATTCAACTAGTATCACACTGCATACCAAAATGCTCAGATACAATGAAAACATGAAGGCACTGAAGCCCACGGGAAGCACATGCAGGCCATACAAAATGAATCTCGACGCCAACACTTAGGAAACATTGCAATGCATGCAATTGCCACACAAAGAGCTAGATCGACATCTAATCCACCCACTGGGAGAAGCGAAGAGACAACCAACCAATATAAGCACCTTGTACACTCCAACAGAAAAGCACAGAAGTAAAGAAAACCCACCCTACGCCACCAAAAGAAGTCATTGACACATTAAGATGACCATGCACCTTCTGTTGAGCAAGCAAGATTCAACGGTACCTACTTAATAATTAACAAAAAGTGTAGAAAGCTCTAGCACAAAAGTGCATACAGAAGAACCCGGTACCACGTTGCCACATGACAATCGTGCACCTACACCAGTGCAGAGCGGGTGAAATAGGGTCTTTGTGTGAGTATAATGATATGGTATGCCCTCTATGAGTTCTCGAGAGAAAAATCTCGTAAGTATGACAAGTTTTATGATAACTAGTGCTTAGATCTTATAATTATTGAAGGCTTGTTCTAGGCTATACTCCACTATAGTCTATTTTCACAAGCGTTTGTTCTAGGCATAAATTTTTTTTGCAATCAATATCATATTATATTAATAGAAGAAAATAGTACATGCTAGAGATACATGAGCTAACTCTAACGATTACAAAATAACGTCTAAAAGAAACTAGTAGAACTTCGAGGTCTTCATACTCTTTCTTTTTTCATGACATAATTTTGCACTTTGCTGAAGACAGCAAAACTAAACTGATATAGAAACCAAACCAGAGACCTGTAAAAACCAACCTCGTTGGTCCTCCCATAATTTTAGGCGTACTTGATTTCACACTATTTTTGTCCTAAAACTCCATGATCTTTGCACGCATGGTTGCACACGCCACAACGTTACCACACATACCCAAGCCACAGAAGAACCGACGTTGCTAGGTACTGGAGCGTACCAAAGTATCTCATGCATGTTGATAACATGGCCCACTGCTCAGCGAGGAAAGATCAAGTCCCATAAGATCGCGTGGTGGCCCACCTGACCAAAATGTAGCCAACCGCTGCGCAGGAACAGATCCGGGATCTACGGAGTGGAGGACCCAATGTACGTACGTAGGTCGGTAAGCAGCGGATCCAAATAATAACCACGAAAAAAAAAACAGATACTCAAAACTAAAAAAATGCGATTAAGAATTATACTAATACTACACTAAGCAAGAAGTTGGCTGCTGTAGCTAGGCAAGTCCCATCCCATGCATGATGGATCAATGATTATTGAACGATCTATACGACATGTCCCATGCATGTCCTCGTCGGGGTCGTGTTAATTGCACCAGATACAAAAGCTTTAAATGCAGTGAGGTTGACCATGAACAGTCCGTGGATAGCGTTCAGAAATTAGAAATGAACTTGTTGAAGGGCCCAACCCAACGACCGTGGATGCATCACGCATACATACTACCCCTATGCTCAACCAGCCAAAGAAGACAGTACAAAGAAGACATACACCTATGCTCAACCAGCCAAAGTGCATAGTGCCTCCTGCAGGAACGATAAAGTTTAACGGTTAAATGCTGATGCAGCGGGTAGCAAAGATAGGAGATGGTGGTGCACTTGCAGTAACCTGTCGCAACGAGACAAGCGAGTTCCTGGGAGAGCATCTTTCCTCGCGGTGCATGGTGATTATTCGCCTGCTACTTTCGAGGCGATGGCGTGCTGTGAGGCTCTGGCATTAGCGCAAGATCTTAATATCCAGAATATCTGGGTAGCAAGCGACTGCCTGGAGGTGATCAAGCATCTGACGGAGCCATATCAGGGAGGGTATGGTGCGATGATCCGTGAGATCAAAGACACGACAACCTTGTTTTAGTCTGTTGTTTTCGAGCATGAATCTAGGGCTTCTAATGGTGAGGCACAGCTCGTAGCTCTGTAAGTTTAGATTTTGGACGTCAGGTTTGGTTGCTTCGACCACCTGATGAAAACCATTGTTTCCTTAGGAATATCGTAAGTGGTCAATAAAGAGCGGGCGGAATTCTCAAAAGAAAAAAAATCGGAAGGCGATTATGTGAATTCTTAAACCAGTTGCCACTGCATGTGTCATTGAGTTCAAGGGAAACAGGTGAAACGAGCCAGACGGAGAAGAATATTCTGCGTTCACCGGCCGGGGATAGATAGGGTGATCCACACTGCTTTGATCCGGACAGGAAAGTAGCTTCCCGATCACTCACGCGTGACATGGCGCAAATTGATTGGCCTCCGAAATTGCATGCGAGGAGGGCAGCCAAATAATTGGCCTGTGACATACAAGAACAACGGGCACGCGAGCACGTACTACAGTCGTACCGTACATACACTGACCGATGCAAGAGAAATGGGCGTCTATAATTGGCCGGTTCTACAAAGATTCGATCCACACTAATATAGATAGACCCATCGTCTTGGCAAATGTACTCATGGTAATAGCTGTATGGCCGGAGGTCGGTGGAATTGCCCCTCTCTCCCCGTCGCCACCGTCGGCAGGGACCGCCAGGCGCGACCCAAGTGGCGCCGCCGCCGGCAGCTTGCCTTTCCTCGAGACCTAGCAGCGGCGGTGCTCTCAGGACAACGGAGGTACGCCAACGACTAGGTGAGGTGAGGACAACGTGGCAATGGTCTGTAGGGCAGCGGGGTGTGCTGGCCGAGCCCAATCAGCCCAGATTTGGGCCCTTAGGGCCTATCTGGGTCAGGGGCAGGCAGGCCTGCCCTGCTCTCCACATGTTCTGAAGGCCGCGGTGAGACATCTAGTACATGAATCAGCAGCAATCGCGATATGCTCGTTGTAGCGTGACGGCAGGCTTTACAGGTCCGTCTGGACCCGATCGGACCCTTTTGGGACGGGTGTGCCTCCTCATGAGCTTTACGGGTTTGTTGGATGCGGCCGGACCCAACTGGGACTGGTGTGTCTGCGGGTGTGCCCGGTCGACTACGAGAAGGTAGCTTCCTCCCGCGTGGTCGTGGTACCGTTGGCCCCGATTCAAGTTACCTTTTGCCTCTGTCTTGCAAACCTCGCAACGGTAATCTCGGTGAGACGACGATGGCGGCGTCATGACCGTGGATGGCGAGCTTGGTGGTGGCGAGGCTCGACCTCGCGGCGCTCATGTGCAACGGATCACCCGGGGGTTGTGGGTAGGGTTTTTCGGGAGAAATCCTTGTCGGTTCGTCCGACATCGACGCGGTGCCGCCCGCGGGTGGCATCTTTCCTTCATAGAGGGCGTAGTGGCTACCCTTTAAGATCCGCTGCCCTTTGTGTACAGGGGAATACCCTAGGGTCATGCTCTGGTTCGGGCAGTAGCGTTTGCTTTCCTTTTTTAGGTGAGGAACTAGTGCTTGGAGCGTGGTGGGAGTTCTCCGGAGGGCGCAACGGTTGTGGGTCACCATCGTTTAGTTGATCCGTCTCTGTCTCCGTTCTATTTCTACTTTGTTTATTTTAGACGTGTGTTTGCTGCTGATCAAGCATTTATATTTGTTTCGAGACTATCGTTTTGTTTTCTTCTTTGTAGTACTAATATAGCGGGTTGAAAGACCGTTCCGAGGTAAAAGCTGTCTAGGCATGTTCGCTGGCTGGGCAAGATCGATCAAGGCGAGAATGAAAGAATGGACTTTTCACCTACTTGACCCGATGCATGCATGCGCGCGGCCGCCCGTACGACGAGGTCGTCGGCTTCCTCAACTTACCCAGGGATATGTGAGATCGATCTATCTCATGCTTGCTCTCATCCTCTATCCGATCCTATCCTTGGTATCCATATCTCGGAGGATTGATGCGCCGTTGTGGATCACAAGTGGTAGCAGATGGATTCTCGACGCCGCGCCGCGCCGCGCCTGCCTCCGGCTCCGAGCGAGCGCTTGATCCATCGGCGTGCGGAAGGCGGCACCAGCGGACAAGAAACCTGAGGTCCGAGGAATGCATCCAAGAGCTACCTAGCTAGATTGTTTTGCCAAGCTAGCGTGTAGCCGTGACGTCCCGCCAGGCCGTGTGTCGGCGACAAGATTCCACCCGGTAGCACCGTACCTGTCCACCCTACCGTGCCGTGCATATGCATACGCTGATGCATTTAGTTTATTGTGATGAAATTTTTGATATTTTAATTTTGTATTATGTTTATTAGCACTATAATTTACTAATAGTTGCAAAAGTGCATTTTTTAATATTTTGATGGGTAGGAATTACATGATTATGGAAAGAAGTCATGCAATATGGTGAAATTCGGAGTTTTCCAAAAGCAGAACTGTTTTCAAAGATTACCATGACTCGACCCGAAATGATAGCAAACGACAGAACGTTCGACATGAAAGTTGTTGAAAAATTTAAGTTAATAATTTTATATATAAATATTATCTGCCGGAGTTGTCTGGATGCGCCGCATGCCATCCCGCCGTACTGGCCTCCGCGTGTCGCGACTGGACGCGCGACAACCTCTGCGTGGCGCACAACCTGCTCGGTCGTTTGCCTGACCGTGGTAGTTGGCATGGCCATTGATAGCCGTATACTTTACTGATGGGTAGCAGCCAAGGGCAATCGAGTTCTTCTACAAAAATTTCGTTGATTTATCGTTCGAGGAGGAGTCCGACGGTGAGACCGAAATTCTGCTAGCGGCTGCATGTTGCACGATCACTATCTCCTGCCGCCGCGTAGAGGTGGCTCAACCAAGCTGGCCACATATGCTTAGAAGGACTACTTCCACCCAACTAATCCGGTCTTCAAAGAGAAGGCATTTCGTCGCTGCTATCGGATGCCTAGGAATTTGTTCTTGAATATTCTCAATAGGGTGAAGGACTACGATGACTACTTCGAGGCCAAGTACGATTGTACTGGTAAAATTGGCTTCTTCTCTTAACAGAAATGTTTCGCTGCCATTCGGCAGCTTGCATGTGGAGTGTTCGGTGATCTCCTTGACGACTACATGCACCTGAGCGAGTCCACATGCCATGAGGCAATGTACCCGTTTTGCAGCGCAATAACTGCGGTGTTTGGCAAAGTTTACATGAGAGAGCCAAACACCAAAGACACTACCCACCTTTTGTCCATCAACGAGAGAAGGGGATTTCCTGGGATGCTTGACAGCATCGACTGAGTGCATTGGCAGTGGAAGAACTGTTCCTTTGGCTGGCAAGGGAAATTCAAAGGATATGTCGATGGGTGTGCCGTCATACAAGAGGCTGCTGCATCATATGAGCTCTAGATTTTGGACTCCTTTTTTTGGCATGGCTGAATCAAACAATGACATCGATGTGCTACATCGGTCTCGGGTGTTTGCTAGGCCGGCAGAAGACAATGCACCATAGGTATCCTATGAGATTAATGGCAATCAATATGATATTACTATCTAGCTGACGGTATCTAACCCTCCTGGGTCACCTTTGTGAAAACAATCCGCAACCCTGCAGATGAGAAATGCAAGAGGTTTGCGAAAGAGCAAGAAGCCGCTAGGAAGGATGTGGAGCGCGCATTTGGGATGCTTAAGTCAAGGTAGGCTATTGTTCGATACCCTGCTAGAACTTGGAGCACAGGATGTGGGGTGTGATGAATGCTTGTGTGATCATGCACAACATGATCGTCGAGGACGAGCATGATGACGGCATCTTGGACCAAGGCTGAGACTTTCATGATCAGTTGGTTGAGCCAGATCCAGGTCTAGAAGATTTCATGCAAGTGCATGAAAATTTGCGTCACCGGAAGATCTATGATCGGCTTCAACGAGATTTGGTTGAGCATATATATGCTCGTGCGGTAAACCTAAACAGTTAATCTTTTATTTGTTTCTTGTAATTTAAATATCGTTTGGTTGTTTTCTATCGAACCATGTGAGTGTGAAGTAGTCATATGTAAGCACTATTTTAATTAGATTATCTAATCTAGTTTTTTTGTTTGTCAAAATATACATTTATATATGTACTTTGTGCTAAATATGCAAACATATAAAAAATTGGCTAGCGCTGGTTAGCGTGGACAAATGGGTCGCACCACTGGACACGGTTGGCCGAACAGACCGGACCCTGACCCAAAAACGACCGCACCCAACCTAAACAGACAACAACAAACCATTTCGATCGGCCGTTTGGATCGATTCGGTAGAGATGCCCTAAGTTCCATGTTGTCCTTACCTTGAACTTGATGACGTTGGTGTGACAAAGCACACATCGTCTCTGCCTTTGTGGCTTAGCTAGCATCAAACTAGGATTCTGGGAAAAAACTTTCCTCTCTTTCTTCCATGTATCTCCCCAACCTACTGATGTGTGCACCCAGTGTTGTCGTGGGACACTTCGTTGGAACCCCAAGAGCAAGGTGTAATAAGCACATTAGCAAGTTTACCTTCAGTAGAGATCGAGGTTATCGAACCAAAAGGAGGAAGGAAACGTCACACAGGTGTTGCCAACAACGTGGAGACCTGCACAACACAAACTTAAGACTTTGTCCCAACGAACCAGTGAGGTTGTCAAGCTCACCGGTTTGCTGTAACAAAGGATTAACTGTATGGTGTGGAAGGTAATGGTTTATAGCAAGTAAACAAGTAACATTGGAAGATGTATCAATGGTAAAGATTGGACCGGGGTCCATAGTTCACTAGAGGTGCTCTCCTTAGGTAAATAACATGGCATGAAGGGTAAACAAATTATAGTAGGGAAATTGACAGGAACTGAGCAAGGCATAACAATGCAATACTAGTCAGAAAGATCCTATGAGATTCAATTGGGCAATACAACAAGATACATAGACCGCCATCCAACTGCATTTATGACTAGAAGTCCACCTTCAGGTTATCATCCGAACCCCCTCCATTATTAAGTTGCAAGCAACATGCAACTGCTTTAAGAAAAGTGTGTAAGGTAAACAATCCACTTGTTCCATGAACAAGAGAATGTTGTTTTCTCCCTAGTGGCAACAACACATCTACAACCAAAGAGATTTCTGTCACTTCCCTTGGAAACTAGAGGCATGAACCCACTATCGAGCATAAATACCCTCTCTTGGAGTCACTAGCAACTACTCGGCCAAGATAGCTACTAACAATGGAGAGCATGCTAGATAAAAAAACAACACAGACATGATATAATCATAAAGACAAAACCATTAACCAAACTGACATAATAATCTCAATATCCATCGGACCCCCGCAAACACAACATGCATGACTACAAATATATTAGATCTTGATCATGAACGGAGCTCACAAGACCTATACATGAAAGCACAAGGAGGAGATACAACCATCTAGCTACTACATGGACCCATAGTCCAAGGTGGAACTATTCACGCATCATACCGGAGAAGAAGGCCTCTAGGATGATCTCCCCTCCGGTAGGGTGCCGGGAAGAACTTCAGATCCCCCCGATCTAGGGACGATGGTGGCGGCGGCTACAGATGGTTTCGTGGAGTTTTTATCGGGTGCCTAGGGTTTCTCCATCGGGGGCTTGTTATAGGCGAAGAGGCAAGGCTGGGAGATGGCCAGAGGGCCCACATCCTGCCTAGGCGCGAGCCTACCCCTAGCCGTGCGTAGGAGGGTGTGGCAGCCCTGGCTCGCCCCCTCGTCTCTCCTCTGGACTTCGTGTTCCCCACGGAAAGATATTGACTTTGGCTTTTGTCCCGTCCAATTCTGAGAATATTGATTTTCTGCCTTTCTAGAACCAAAAACAGAAGAAAACATGCAACTGCCACTGTGGCAACTTGTTAATAGGTTAGTTCGAGAAAAGATATAAAAACACCTCAAAGTGTAGACAAAGCAAAGCAAAGTAGATACTAAACAAGCATGGAACATCAAAAATTATAGATACGTTTCCGATGTATCAAGCATCCCCAAGCTTAACTCCTACTCGTCTTCGAGTAGGTAAGTGATAAAAAGAATAATTTTTGAGGTGACATGCACCATCAAAACCAAGATCAAACCATTTGCAAGCATTGAAAGCTGGGATCAAAGAACTCTAAACATGTGCACGAAATATGAAGTTCTAACAATAGGACAAAGTAACTATGCATGCAACATGAAAGGCTACAAACAAAGATCATGAATAACATGCATTGAAAAACGTTTGTTTGTTTCACATACAGAAAACATGGCATAGTGGCAATCAGCTTGTTCCTCATAAATTAGCAAATAGATGCATAGGACACCTTCAAAGTTCACAAGGGTGACTAGAAACAAGTAGCACAAGAACAAGTAATATCACAATATGCATCAATCAACTTTGGGACACTTCACAGAGAACTAAGAATGGCAACTATGCTCTCTTAATGGTGCCTAAGGGTAGAAGGTGGAGACTCAATAGTGGTGGAAGAAAGGAATTTTACAAAGTAAGCAGGGCTTTCAAGTTTCAAAAAGAGCTTCCAAAAATGATGGTACTTGTTAGCTTTCAGCCCTCATTGCCCATATCATAAGCATCTTGAAGTGATTAAGGTTAAAGTGAACAAACTATGGAGTATATGCTTGACAAAGTATACGTTCGCAATCTCAAGTCCCTTGAATACGAGGGCCACACCTCATGCTACTCAACTTCAGTCACCTGTAAGTTCTTGTCATTGTAAGTATTTGCATATCATAGAGAACCGCCAACGGGGTACCCCTTGCACATGGTACATGAGCTATCCCATAACCAAAATTACAAGGCAAGCAGACAATGAGCATCTCAGCGATCTTTTTATTTACTATATGCATAGATTTTTATTGAGGATGCTTCATAGATAGCTCACTATGGTGATGCTGAAAGTTTCCACCATGCTTAGGCATGGTTTAGGCTAGCGGTCCAGGCGTTTCTCTAACACAAAATACAAACTTCATGGACTTACAAGTTCACTCTTTATTTCACACCGGTGACATCCATAGACAAAAGAGCATGATATCAACTGAGTACAAAGTACAAGTGCAATGTTGAAAACGTTACCCATGACAACATGGTTTTGCTAATTCCAACGTATAAGTGCAAGCATATACAACATAGACGATACAATGGTTCAAGTTTATTAGGGGCAAAGAATATAAAGTGTGCCATCAAGTTTGTGAGGGCTTTAATCACTAAGTTTTCACATAACAAAATAGTTTTTAATTGGAAGATAGCTAAAAATAATAATATACTTGGAATGGTATAACACACCATGCATAGGAGTTTATAGTGGACACTTTGAAAAACTTGGTTTCTTGGGAGTTAGAAGCATGAGCAGAGCTTACTCATACAAGTGGAAGCTAGCAAAAGACTAGAAGCAACCAACTAAGAGAGTAATAGTGAGCATAATCATGTAGAGCGACAAAACAGTACTAATCAAAGCATAGAGTGGTACTGCAAGTGAAGGACTAAATGATCATAGAGGCTATGGTGACTTGTCATAGTCATAACATGGTGTGAGAATGTGCCATGTCAACCCAAACAAAGCATCAAAGGAGAATACCATAATACTATGCTTTTGCATGCTAAAACAACACATAATTTCTTCAAGGCACACTAAGCAATCCCAATTGTTTGGAACAAGACATGCTACAGCAATAATCACTAAGCATAAGGTCAAAACAACACCTAGCATGGCATGCTAAAGTCTAAGTCACAGTCAATACAAGCTCCTCTTGTACTTTTAAGAAGGAACTTCCTACTCCTGTCCAACACCAAGCAACTTATTTGCAACAACACAGCGAGAACGGCGGTCCAAACAACTTTATTCAAGCAAACTAAACAACCTAAGCAAAGCAAACGAAAACTAAGACGCTCCAAGAACAACACAATAGTGCATGAAACAATAAAAACAAAGTGTCTAGAAAGATCTGAGCTTTTTATTGATGAAGAAGGGGATGCCTTGGGCATCCCCAAGCTTTGGCGCTTGTACCTCTTGGATATTTCTTGGGGTGACACCATGGGGGCATCCCCAAGCTTGAGCTTTTGTCCATTCTTCATCTCATTACATCATTCTATTTCTACACCTGAAATTTTTCCTTCATACAAAACTTCACACAATCTTCATTAGCAACATTAGTTTATTCAAAAGATATTAGACCTCTGGCAAAGCTTTGTGAAAGGATAGTGATGTCGCCTAGAGGGGGTGAATAGGAATTTTCAAAACTATTACGGTTTTGGCTTGATAGAATGCGGAATTAAACTAATGTTTATTTTACAAGCACAAAACCTAAATACACTAGGCTCAACTAAGTGCACCACTAACAAATTAAGCTAAGCAAGATAGCACAAGATAAATATACCACAAGTGATAAGCAAGATATAAGTACTTCAAGCTCGATGGCTATCACAAGGAAAGTAAGCTCGGATATATAGATAACCGAGGCACGCGGAGACGAAGATGTATTCCCGTATTCACCACCTTTGGGAAGGGGGCTACGTCACGTTGGAGAGGTGTGAGGTTCCATGAAGGATTCCTCATGCGCCACAAAGGCTCACCTTCTTCTCCGAGTCTATCCCACGAAGGAATAGGCCCTTTCCTTATGGCTAGCTTTTCCTCCACTCCGGAGATGGCAAGCTCCACAACCACTTCACAAGCTCCACGAAGGAGAAGCCCGGGTCTCTTCACAATCTTCCACGAAGAGAACACCGCGGCACCAACCGCCAAGCCAACTAGGAGGTCACCCTCCAAGAGTAACAAGCTTACAGTCTCTCACTCGAACAAATCGTAATGGAGAGCTCAACACTTATGCAAGAATGCAAAGCAAGAACACCAAGGATGCTCAAATCCTTCACTCTCAAATCCCACCAAAGCAACAAGTTCTAGGGAGGAATTAGAGAGGAAGAACAATGGTGGAAACCAACAAATGACTCCAAGATCTAGATCCAATGGGTTCCCCTTACTTAGAGGAGGAATTGAATGGTGGGGATTGTAGATCTAGATCTCCTCTTCCAAAGCCCTCAAAAAGATGCAAGAATCATAGGAGGGAAGGGAGAGGAAGAAAGCTCAAAGGGGTCAACAATGGAGGTAAAAAACGTGCTCTCAAGCCTTAGAACTTTGGGGAAGAAGCCCCCCTTTTATACCCCTTCAAGGGGGATGACCGTTGGAGGCAAAACATGCTGGACGGACACCGGAATTTCCGGTCAAAACCGGAAGTTCCGTCAAAAACCGAAACAGCATACTGGACCGTTTTTTGACGATTTGCCGGAAATTTCCGGCGGTCACCGGAAATTCCGGCCACAGGTCCGGTTCCGCCGGAACAAAACAGGGCACACGAAAACGGCGATAACTTTTGCGCCAGGACTCCGATTTCGATGATCTTGGGCTTGTTTTGACGAGGACAACAAACCCTAAAACATGGTACAGAGAAAAATCATAGTCCATCAAAGAAGGATAGGACCAAATAAAGAAATGTAAGAAGCCTTCGTACACGAAGAACCGATAAAACCTTCAAACTCGAAAACGCCATAGAAGATGCATACGAATTTCGTTTTCGATGAACTTGGGCTTGTTGAAGAGATAGAAACAAGCTCAAGAACATCACATGGAGAAACACCAAGAAGCAAAAAAAATAGGAAGATGCAAAGTTTGCAAAGGATTGAGCTCCCTATGACGATGTGATTAAGTTACCCAACCGAAAGCCCCTCTTAATAGTGCGGCTATGTATCCTATAACCCGGTCTCCCGACAACCACCTTGAGACCGGTAAAAGGAAAACCTATCAAGGCTATACCTTTGCCTTGCGCATACCGCTTGATCTTGATGACAACACTTCAATCTCCATCCAAGCCGGAATGCATCACTTGATCATTGTTGCTTCGTGAAGGCTCCTAATTTGCTCTCCCATACACCATTATTGGATAGCTTCATTAATACATGTATTCACATGTACATTATCACCAATATGGATGGCAAGCTTCAAGCAAATGATCTTCTCGAGATGCTTATATTGAACTTGCCCTTCTCAACCTTGATGACGATCACCACTTGATGTCATCCTCTCATGTGCTATATAAGATCTTCACTTTTGAAGCACGCCCATGGAAAGATACCTATCCCATATAGAAAATGCAAAGGCACATATATAATGGGTTAGTTCATGATGCATAATTGACAAGGCTTACCATACCACAAGATACATGTGGTACATTCTTTATGCTTCATGTGTTTACCAACTTGAAATCACTCTTCACTCTTTGTATAGGTCAACCATGTATATTATCATGCTCCATCTCAATATCTTGAGGTACATAAATAAACCTTAATTTGATTGCATGCTCTAAATCTTAGTCAATCATAGCTCAACTAATGAGGCTATCATGACACCGTCTTAGAGCCATATCTCGAATTCTTCTATTGAGATCACACTCTCAAGATATTGCTCATATCATATTCTTCTCTTCAACTCGATGATCTTGATGCCAATACTCAAGGTATATATTTATCTTCATGGCATCCATACTTGAATCCAACACATAGACTACAAGGATGACCTATGGAATATCCCTTCATATAAAACTCAGTGAAAACATTAGTCCATAGGGATTGTCATTAATCACCAAAACCACACATAGGGGCAATTACTATTTCAATCTCCCCCATTTTGATAATTTATGACAATCACAACAAGAGGGTTTATATAATGAATATTAGAAACAAGTACGCGGCTTATCCGAGAATAAGTTGTGTATAAGAGGTTGCATTTGATATGGTCAAGTAACACAAAGCTACTAGCACATATCAAAAACAATTCTACTTACACAAACTACAACTAATGTAAGTGATGTGAGTAGAACCAACATATATAGAGCAAACTCCCCCACAATATATGCATGTGTGATGAACTTGAATTTCATTGCATACATTGTCAATAATAAACTTTGGGAGATTTTACACTATATATACAACCATGCAAAACATAATAAATATGAAAGGCAAACACTTAAGAACAAACCAATCTTAAGTAAAAACCATTTCCCTTAAACCCTCTAAACTTCTCCCCCATTGACAACAAGTGCCAAAATGGATAACAAAGATAGATGGCCAATATTGTATGAGTTCCTCCCCAAGGTGTGCATTTCCAATATTTTGAGTGAAGTCAAATGCACATATCCAATGACAAATATTTGGAAGAAATCAAGCTATATTGAGGATCAAAGATTGCTACAATGATAAAACGGTGAAGAAACTTCAACGGATGAAGCAAGCAATCCAATGGTCCAAAAAATCAAATGGAAAAATAGTGCTCTAAATGAAATAAGGAAACTCCCCAAGGTTCGTGCATAAATTTTAATTATTGTATCTGAATACAATATCCACAAACATGTAATCCTCACTCCCTCTATATTATTTAGAACACAAGCAAGATACACGGAGTAGATATAAATAAATACATAAGACAAGCTTACGTGCATATATAGCACATGGCTCTATTTTCTCTTATGGTATATCAATGAACTTCACCAAAGAAAAAAAGAAAAACCTCAAAAACATCACAACTAACACTAAGGGAACAAATGCTAGTTGGGATACTTTGAGAAAGGAAACAATATTACACATGAGAGTACCTTGAGGAATTGATATGCAATAAATTGCTAGAAGGCATATTTGGAATTGGTGAATCATGAACATGAGTTTATATACTCCCCATTATATGCATCATGTCAAATTACTCACATAAGCAATAAGGATAAAGAAGTCTTTCAAAGATCCTTGCAAGAACCACAACATTTACAAACAGATAAATTCATGCCAAGATACAACCTACAAGAGATTGGATGAAAGAATAGTATGCATGAATAAGATACTTGTTACCGAGATAGCAATGGTATGATGTAGTAGATAAGAATTTTTCGATCATCCTAGCTTGGCTCCAAATATCATGTGGTGATAACACTTTCCTTATAGACGAGACAAGCATCCATTGCATCTCCAATGTACCTAAAACAACATTCAAGTACATCTTGGTCCCCAAACTTATTGGGTCCAAAGTGGTTAGACTAACCACAACACATAGGACACACTCCATAAAAATATGTGCATATTTAGAGATGAAATTTGAATTTCATGCACATCTTAGTTGTTTAAGGATTTGATGGAGTATGCCCTATATATTGGATCAAAAAGCAAAAATGATATGAGATCTACATTTAGTAAGCATGCATGCGCGAGACTTTCAAGATCCAACGAAGATATAATTTGGACAAATCACCCAAATATTCAATAAGGCATACAAGGTGTGACCAAACACATTTGTTTCCCAAACTATATCAAAGAATCAAATCAACACTTGATTTGTTCAACGAAGTTCAACAAATGAACTAAGCAAAAACTATTGAGCAAAAAGATGAAATAAAAACACAAATACTCAAACATTTATCTCATTCAAGCAAATAAATTAGAGAAGAAAGAATGAGATAACAAACTCCCAAAAGAGCAAGGTTTCAACAAATAAACCAAACCCTTAACACTTTTCACAATGGCACAAAGGTTCCGAGAAGAAGAGGTTTGTCTTCCACTAAAACACATTTGATAATAATCAAAAACATCATCAAAGAGATGTTCAAAAGCCAAGGAAGACAATGGGAGCCACACCAAAATTTTGGAAAAGAAAATAAGTCGATAATAGGTGAAATCCAAGGTGAAGATGATCCATAAATGCTACCACACACAAGTATCTCAATTTTCGAAGACAATGAGTGTATTGGAATTGATTTCCGGTGGTATATTACACGGGTATTAAAGATAAATCTTCACAATAAAAAGCATAGGATAGGAATAAAAAGTTAAGCACTATGCAAAGATAGAGATTCTTGATAGCTTCAACTAGTCACACAATCATGCAATGCAACAATTAGAATAACTTGAAGCAAATGGTCTCCCAAACAAGATATAGAGATATGTATTTGAGGAAGATCGCACCAAGAATTTCTTACTCAAACAAGGACCAAAAATACGAGCAATAAAAGCTTCAAACAAAAATAGTACCTTGTTTGAGTCAACATGCCACCTAGAAACAAGATAATCAACAATATCAACTCTAAGTGGCACTACCTCATATGTTCACATTTCCTAGGATTGTGATATGCAAAAGAAGCATATTACTCCCCCATAATGTGATATTCATTTTTTCTTAATAAGAGGCAAAGCAACCTCAACTAGAGATAATTTATGGACATTTAGAATTTGAATTTCTCATGAGTATGACACACCACATAGTGTAGCACCCCGGGTAAAAACCACTACTAGAAAATCGCTGTTGTTTTTATTATGTGCATCATCATGACATCATCATGCATTTATTCGCCTAAAACAATTTCCCAAAAACCTATTTTGTTTTCTAGAGATTCCCCTCTTTGTTCAAATCAAAATCCTAGATCCGTCCGGATCTTTTAATTGTCTAAAACCTTTTTTTGCAAATGTTTTGTTTTAAAAGAAAGAAAAATATAAAATATAAAATATTTTGTATCGGGGGAGGAAGCCGCAGGCCAGGACCAAAAGGCCCAGCCAGCAGCCGGCCTACCACCCCTCTACCAAACCCTAATCCCAACCCTACCCAAACCCTGCTCCCTCACCCCATCCACCCAGCCGCCAGCGCCCACACACACCACGCACGCCTACACGCGCGCGCCTGCCCACCCACACACAACATCGCCCGCGAGCCCCAACCACGGCCCCACCACACGCATCCCCGCGACCCCTTCCTCTCGCATGACAATCCCACCTCTTCCTTGGTCCACCCCCGCCGCCTCCCTCCTCTGTCTCTCCCCATCCCGAGGCCGCCGCCGTTGCTCTGCCTCACCGCAGGCCAGCGCCTCCACTGGAGCTCGGTTCCCCCCGCTGATCCTGCTAGCTCGAGCTCCCCTGCGCCCCGTCGCCATGGTCGCGACCGCCCCTGCAACCAGCGTTGTCCCGCATGCCCTCCGCCGCCGGGAGTCCCGCGGCCGACCTCGACACCTCCTGCGCACCGCCGCTCCTGCAGGTTCTCGTCGCCTGCAGGCCATGCGCTGCCGGCCACGTGCCTGTAACACCCTTAGAATCGGCCCTATGCAAGTTTCAGCACTTCCCGCCAAACTCGCATAGAAACGATTCAAAGGTGCCCACCAGGCACTTGCGTGCGGGTGGAAAACAAAGTAATATCATTACACAATAGTCCTCGATGGAACCCACAAAACATATATGTACAATAGCAACTCAAAGAGTCAAGAATACAGATTTACAGTACAAAGATCCAAATCACCTTGAAAACAATACAGCGTCCGAGTACGGACAAGATGCAAATTGAGCTAAGAGACCTGAAGAATAACCAATGGCGTCCATAACCCTGCCCAGGCCAAGCCGGAAGGGTAACCCTGCTAACGACATCGATCTCAAAACCTGCTAAAAACAAAAGGGGTGCCGACAAAGAGCAAGGAAAAAGAGAGCAGTCAGTACTGAGGCCAGTACACGGCGAGACTAGAATTCGGCGGTCCTCGCCTACATAGGTATGGTGGACTGAAGCGGCAGCGCGACATGCACTAAACAACCTATAGAGACTCGATATAACTGTCGGCTATCAGAGGGGGATAAGAAAGACCTATTCGGAACCAATCTGATACTACCACCAAACATACCCATCCTGGTATTTCCCCCTCGAGGCCAAACGAGGAAGTCAACCGAGGAACTCACACAGTTGGCAGTCTTATTTATTCAGTTATCGTTGCAGCAATTACTAGTCAGGTATAGATAGTCATCCTGATATAATAAGTAGTTGGCACTTTTAGTTAACCATTCTATTGTAGTTGCGACACTTACTTATGATTAGCATGAGATATCCCAAACCCAGCAGTTGTTGGTACTTTTATTTAGCCATTCCGTTGTAGTGAAGCTGATTACTAGTCATATCGGGTACAAGTCAAATTATAACAGTAAACTTTAGTTATAGTTGTCTATGATCGAGAACTGTGCTCCAAGTCGTCCATAACCGCGGACACGGCTTCTCGAAAAGATTTAACCCTGCAGGGGTGCACCAAAGTTTCCACACGCACCTACACCCTTGTTGTCAGATCAGGTAGGTACAAGATCACAAAACATACACCCAACGGTATGTCGACGGGGTTTCGGACACGATGTTTCCCAGACCCAAAGCAAGCACATGGGGGGCCACCCCACTAAGCTACCCGTAACGAAGTCGGCCGGTCTCCGATATGGACCCAGGGTTTGCGAGAACGGCTGTAAACGACTGGGAACCCGAAAGTGTGACTGGGCTTGTCGATACCGCGAAATCGTGCCGTGAACCAAAACAGTACAGGCGCTCCACGCGCAATCATAAATAAAGCAGTAAAGCATGGCATAAGTACAGGATAGTAATAAAGCCCCAAACTACTTTGTGGCCCCCGGTACAGTACTTTGAAATCAGGTACTAATCATTGGGGGTGCCCACACACCCCACCTGTGGTTAGCGCGCTCGATCTCGGAACAGGTGTCAAGAACTCGGGGTCCTACGGGACACCAGTGAGCGGTTAAAAACCAAATATTATCTATTACCCACCGGTGCCTATGCATTTACCTACTTTTAATTTTAGTTATTAAACGGTAATTAAAGCCATGATCATCTCCAACATTAAACATACGGCAAAACTCCAACAACTGTGGTACTTGACGACACGCAACAGCACTTGAGCAAGCGACTACGACACGCAAGTCCAACTATCTACTAAATAACAGGTAATAGGATGTGTCCAAGGCTATATAAGGCTGCAAGGGATTTCCCGGGTACGAAAACTAGAGCATCGCAACACAGATAGCAATAGATCAACAGGAGGAAATAAAAACTATAAAAGTAAAATAGGTAGAAAGGGGGAGAATGCTCGCCTGAAAACATTGCCGAAGTTTCATCCAAAGATCGGGTCGACACTCGTATCAACTCATCGGCCTAACCCGTGAAGAAGCAAAGCACTAGCACAAACACCGGATGCACTATTTGATATTATGGCAGAAGATCGGCATGATGCATGTATGATGTATGACATGGCAAAGATGCGATGCAATTAGGCAATATTAAGTGGAACCGAAGTCCCGACAATTAATTAATAGGTTCTTATTATTTAGCTACCCCGCAATTTAAATGTTGTCTTAACAAGGCAAAATATAGCACCGGTTCGCTACAGAAATTTAAATGGGGCCAATATTAGACTAGATTCGCCCGCATATGACCTCCATATTTAATTTAGGTGAATCAACAAAATACCCCCAAACACCCACAATATGTATGCAAGCATGATCAACTACATGCAACAAGTATAATATGTATATTACAAAAATATAGGGGTCTCGGGAAAAGGGGTCACACATTGTGGTCGAAGGTCTTGGTTCGGAGGGGTTCGAGGGATCGGTCTTCGGATCTCGACGGGAACGGTCTTTGGATCGAGGCGTCGGGTCCGGGAAGGAGATCTTGGCGATATCGCGATGGGGTTTTCCACAGAAGATGCTTCAGAGGCCGGATCGGCCAACGCTCATCTTGGCACCAACATGTCCTGGGTGGAACTTGTACCCGACATTGACAGAACAGAAACGATTGGTCTTGCACGAGCACATCCATCACCATCGGTACACACCAAGACACGCGCAGCCTCAACAGAGAACACAGTGACACAGGTTAGAGGATGTCGACTACGGCGGGACAACGCAAGCACACAGGGTCGCGACAGAGGTCGCGGGCGGGCTCGACGGAGACGGCAGAGCGCCGGGCGACGAGAAGACATGCGGGAGGCATCCTCAAGGGGGCATAGGGAAGGGCGGAGGACGACGAGTCACAGACGACCGGAGGTGGTCGAGGTCGTTCTTGGCAGTGACGCAGAGGAGGCTCAGGCCGCGCAGCTGCAGAGGCCAAACAGGAGGGTCGCCGGGGTGCTCAGGCGGCGGCGGAGGCCAGGAGGCGGGACCGGCGAGGCGGGGAAGTTCAAGCACCACATGACGAGGCGGTGACGACGCTCGCGAGGAGCCTCTGCAGCGGGGATCTGCGCCAGGGAGGAGAGGACGCGGGGCGCCTGTCAACGCCTGGGCTTGTGGCCGGAGGGCGTAGAGGCAGAGGTCGGCCCAGCGGTAGGGCAGACCTTGGCGGCAACAAAGGAGGCCGCGAGGTGGAGGGCGGTGGTTGTGTGGCGTCGAGGCCGCAAGTGAGGCGAGCAGGGGCAGCGGGATGGGGAGAGGAACATGGCGGCGGGGTTCGGTGGATGGGATCGATGGAGACGAGGTGGGGTGGGTCGCGAGAGCAGGAGCGGTGGGAAGTGGGCCAGGGGGTGCATGCGGGAGTTACGGAGGAAGGAGAGGAGCGAGTTACGGGGTGGGCCAGGGTGGTCATCGAGCAGAGAAACGGGGTGGGTGGGTCTGCAGGAAGCGTGGGTTGTGGACGGTGTGGTGAGTGTGCGCGGTGGGTTCCTGGTGGCGGCGGGTGGGGGTGGAAGAGTGGTGGAGTTAGGGGTTGGTCTAGGGATTAGTGTTTGGAGGTTTTGTCTAGATGGGCCGGGTAGTAAACTGCTGGCTTGTCGGGCTTTTGGCCTGGCAGGCTGGCGGTCTCCCCGGACAAAAACAATTTTGATATTTAATATACTGTTACATTCTAAAGCCTTTTGTAAATGATTTTTAGACAAATCAAAATATCTGATGGCCGGGAGTTTGATTTGAAATAAGACGGGGATATTTGGGAAAACAAGATAGGCTTTTGTAAAATAGTTATTCAAAAAGATGCATGCTGATGTTATGATGATGTATAGAGATAACACATGCGATTTTCTAGTAGTGGTTTTACCCGGGGTGCTACAATTCGACACCACTAACAATGGATCTCGCCCTCGAGATCCTCCTCATGATACGGGGAAAAAGGCCGGCGATATGAATCTTCTCGCTCCATGTAGATCCTCGCGACACCACTAACAAGGGTTCTTTATTCGTCTTGAAATCGGCGACACCACCAACAAGAGGTCGTTGCTCTCATTCGTCGAGAGAACACTCCGTATAAACAAAGAAGAAGGTCGAGGTCCCGAAATGGGAAGGCCATCAACTTCTGTGAAATGAGTATAATTGCTTAATCCACTGATTCAATGTACAAGAGCGAATGATAAGAGTAGTCGGATGATGATCAGTCTGTCGCGCACCCAAAGCATTACTCTGCACATGAATGGTAAAATTATGCACCCAACTCTCGAAATCAGAATGAAGATCTCGACAATCGAGTTTTGGAAACAAAGGAGGGATGGAGATTCTCATCAGATCTGATGTAGATGACTTGGTTGTATCGGAAAACACCGGAGGATAGAAAGAAGAAAAAAATAGTGAATTTTTGGTCCACTAAAAGGTACAACAGATGAAAGATTCATCAGATAGCATGAATGCCGGACGTCGAAGCGTCGTTACAAGAGGATGGAAGCGAAACCCTAAAGGTACGACGGAAACCCAACCACGAGAAATCCTGGACTCGAAGAAAAGATAAGAGAGCAGATTCAAAACACGTCGAGATAAGAGGAGAATAGCAGAGGGGTAAGAAGTAAAAGCAGACCTAACCAGACCTATCTAACCGTTTTTTTCCAAAATAGTTTTGACACTCTACGACGTCCATTAGCTAGGTTATCCTACAGGCCAGACCAGTGGGGTATCGTAACTGCTGAGCTCTGATACCACTCTGTAACACCCTCAGAATCGGCCCTATGCAAGTTTCAGCGCTTCCCGCCAAACCCGCATAGAAACGATTCAAAGGTGCCCACCAGGCACTTGCGTGCGGGTGGAAAACGAAGTAATATCATTACACAATAGTCCTCGATGGAACCCACGAAACATATATGTACAATAGCAACTCAAAGAGTCAAGAATACAGATTTACAGTACAAAGATCCAAATCACCTTGAAAACAATACAGCGTCCGAGTACGGACAAGATGCAAATTGAGCTAAGAGACCTGAAGAATAACCAATGGCGTCCATAACCCTGCCCAGGCCAAGCCGGAAGGGTAACCCTGCTAACGACATCGATCTCAAAACCTGCTAAAAACAAAAGGGGTGCCGACAAAGGGCAAGGAAAAAGAGACCGGTCAGTACTGACGCCAGTACACGGCGAGACTAGAATTCGGCGGTCCTCGCCTACATAGGTATGGTGGACTGAAGCGGCAGCGCGACATGCACTAAACAACCTATAGAGACTCGATATAACTGTCGGCTATCAGAGGGGGATAAGAAAGACCTATTCGGAACCAATCTGATACTACCACCAAACATACCCATCCTCGTATTTCCCCCTCGAGGCCAAACGAGAAAGTCAACCGAGGAACTCACACAGTTGGCAGTTTTATTTATTCAGTTATCGTTGCAACAATTACTAGTCAGGTATAGATAGTCATCCTGATATAATAAGTAGTTGGCACTTTTAGTTAACCATTCCGTTGTAGTTGCGGCACTTACTAGTCAGATATGATTAGCATGAGATATCCCAAACCCAACAGTTGTTGGTACTTTTATTTAGCCACTCCGTTGTAGTGAAGCTGATTACTAGTCATATCGGATACAAGTCAAATTATAACAGTAAACTTTAGTTATAGTTGTCTATGATCGAGAACTGTGCTCCAAGTCGTCCATAACCGTGGACACGGCTTCTCGAAAAGATTTAACCCTGCAGGGCTGCACCAAAGTTTCCACACGCACCTACACCCTTGTTGTCAGATCAGGTAGGTACAAGATCACAAAACATACACCCAACGGTATGTCGACGGGGTTTCGGACACGATGTTTCCCAGACCCAAAGCAAGCACATGGGGGGCCACCCCACTAAGCTACCCATAACGAAGTCGGCCGGTCTCCGAGACGGACGCAGGGTTTGCGAGAACGGCTGTAAACGACTGGGAACCCGAAAGTGTGACTGGGCTTGTCGATACCGCGAAATGGTGCCGCGATCCAAAACAGTACAGGCGCTCCACGCGCAATCATAAATAAAGCAGTAAAGCATGGCATAAGTACAGGATAGTAATAAAGCCCCAAACTACTTTGTGGCCCCCGGTACAGTACTTTCAAATCAGGTACTAATCATTGGGGGTGCCCACACACCCCACCTGTGGTTAGCGCGCTCGATCTCGGAACAGGTGTCAAGAACTCGGGGTCCTACGGGACACCAGTGAGCGGTTAAAAACCAAATATTGTCTATTACCCACCGGTGCCTCTGCATTTACCTACTTTTAATTTTAGTTATTAAACGGTAATTAAAGCCATGATCATCTCCAACATTAAACATACGGAAAAACTCCAACAACTGTGGTACTTGATGACACGCAACAACACTTGAGCAAGCGACTACGACACGCAAGTCCAACTATCTACCAAACAACAGGTAATAGGATGTGTCCAAGGCAATATAAGGCTGCAAGGGATTTCCCGGGTACGAAAACTAGAGCATCGCAACACAGATAGCAATAGATCAACAGGAGGAAATAAAAACTATAAAAGTAAAATAGGTAGAAAGGGGGAGAATGCTCGTCTGAAAACATTGTCGAAGTTTCATCCGAAGATCGGGTCGACACTCGCATCAACTCATCGGCCTAACCCGTGAAGAAGCAAAGCACTAGCACAAACACCGGATGCACTATTTAATATTATGGCAGAAGATCAGCATGATGCATGTATGATGTATGACATGGCAAAGATGCGATGCAATTAGGCAATATTAAGTGGAACCGAAGTCCCGACAATTAATTAATATGTTCTTATTATTTAGCTACCCTGCAATTTAAATGTTGTCTTAACAAGGCAAAATATAGCACCGGTTCACTACACAAATTTAAATGGGGCCAATATTAGACTAGATTCGCCCGCATATGGCCTCCATATTTAATTTAGGTGAATCAACAAAATAGCCCCAAACACCCACAATATGTATGCAAGCATGATCAACTGTATGCAACAAGTATAATATGTATATTACAAAAATATAGGGGTCTCGAGAAAAGGGGTCACACATTGTGGTCGAAGGTCTTGGTTCGGAGGGGTTCGAGGGATCGGTCTTCGGATCTCGACGGGAACGGTCTTCGGATTGAGGCGTCGGGGCCGTCGGGTCCGGGAAGGAGATCTTGGCGATATCGCGATGGGGTTTTCCACAGAAGATGCTTCAGAGGCCGGATCGGCCAACGCTCATCTTGGCACCAACATGTCCTGGGTGGAACTTGTACCTGACATTGACACAACAGAAACGATTGGTCTTGCACGAGCACATCCATCACCATCGGTACACACCAAGACACGCGCAGCCTCAACAGAGAACACAGTGACACATGTTAGAGGATGTCGACTACGGCGGGACAACGCAAGCACACAGGGTCGCGACAGAGGTCGCGGGCGGGCTCGACGGAGACGGCAGAGCGCCGGGCGACGAGAAGACATGCGGGAGGCATCCACATCAAGGGGGCATAGGGAAGGGCGGAGGACGACGAGTCACAGACGACCGGAGGTGGTCGTGGTCGTTCTTGGCAGTGACGTAGAGGAGGCTCAGGCCGCGCAACTGCAGAGGCCGAACAGGAGGGTAGCCGGGGTGCTCGGGCGGCGGCGGCGGCCGGGAGGCGGGACCGGCGAGGCGGGGAAGTCCGAGCACCGCAGGACGAGGCGGTGGCGACGCTCGCGAGGAGCCTCTGCAGCGGGGATCGGCGCCAGGGAGGAGAGGACGCGGGGCGCCTGGCAGCGCCTGGGCTTGTGGCCAGAGGGCGTAGAGGCAGAGGTCGGCCCAGCGGTAGGGCAGACCTTGGCGGCAACAAAGGAGGCCGCGAGGTGGAGGGCGGTGGTTGTGTGGCGTCGAGGCCGCAAGTGAGGCGAGCAGGGGTAGCGGTATGGGGAGAGGAACATGGCGGCGGGGTTCGGTGGATGGGATCGATGGAGACGAGGTGCGGTGGGTCGCGAGAGCAGGAGCGATGGGAAGTGGGCCAGGGGTGCATGGGGGAGTTACGGAGGAAGGAGAGGAGCGAGTTACGGGGTGGGCCAGGGTGGTCATCGAGCAGAGAAATGGGGTGGGTGGGTCTGCAGGAAGCGTGGGTTGTGTACGGTGTGGTGAGCGTGTGCGGTGGGTTCCTGGTGGTGGCGGGTGGGGGTGGAAGAGTGGTGGAGTCAGGGGTTGGTCTAGGGATTAGTGTTTGGAGGTTTTGTCTAGATGGGCTGGGTAGTAAACTGCTGGCTTGTCGGGCTTTTGGCCTGGCAGGCTGGCGGTCTCCCCGGACAAAAACAATTTTGATATTTAATATACTGTTACATTCTAAAGCCTTTTGTAAATGATTTTTAGACAAATCAAAATATCTGATGGCCAGGAGTTTGATTTGAAATAAGACGGGGATATTTGGGAAAACAAGATAGGCTTTTGTAAAATAGTTATTCAAAAAGATGCATGCTGATGTTATGATGACGTATAGAGATAACACATGCGATTTTCTAGTAGTGGTTTTACCCGGGGTGCTACAGTGCCCCAGCACTACCGCCGCCTGGGGCCTCCTCTTCGTCGGCCCGCGTCCGGCCCGCTCGCTGTCGCCTCGTCTGCAGCGCCCGCTGGTCGCCGTGCTCTGCCCTCCTCTTGAGCTCGTCTCCCCGTCGCCAGCATGCAGTGTTTGTCGCCGTCGTCCTTGCTGCCTTCCCCTGCACCGCAGTTCCCAGCAACCCTAGGTCGTCCCCACCTCGATCCATGCCTTCCAGACGTGGGCACCGTCAACCGCCAGCGCGCATGCTTCTACTAGTGTGCTCCTATGATATCTGGTGGTGTTAATGTGGTCTGTGTATGCCGTTGTGTTTCAATGGCAGTGTTTGGATCGATGGTCTGGTGAGGTTTCCTCGTGTTGGCACTCATGTGAAGATGGTGTTGCGCAATCTCGACTACCGTCTGTCTATGGGACAAACCCTGGTGATTCAAGGATGAACGAGTACCTCGACTCCGATGCTGAACCAAGTTCTTTGGGACCCCGCACCCTTTGGATCGCCAAGACCTCCTTCCGGACCCAAAGACCGATTCCCAGAACCCTCGGCGAACCCCAAGATCTTCGCAACCCAATGTGTGACCTTTTTCTAAGCCCCATATTTTTATAATATACAATATTTCCTGTTGCATATAAATTATTCATCTCGCATACATACCGTGGATTTGGGGGCCTTATGCCGATTCACCTCATAATTAAATATGGAGACCATATGCAGGCTTTTCTAGTCTAATATTGGTCCCATCTAAAATTGTGTAGCGAACCGATGAAATATTTTGCCTTGTTAAGACAACATTTAAATTGCGGGGTATCTAAACTACTTGAACCATCTAAGCAAATGTCGGGACCCCGGTTCCGTTTAACATTGCCTAATCGCATCGCATCTTGGCCATGTCATACATCATACATGCATCATGCTCGATCTCCTACCATAGTATTAAATAGTGCATCCGTTGTTTCTTCTAGTGTTTTGCTTCTTCACGGATTAGGCCGATGAGTGGATACGAGTGTCGACCCGATCTTCGGATGAACCTTCGGCAATGTTTTCAGGCGAGCATTCTCCCCCTTTCTGCCTATTTTACATTTCTAGTCTTTATTTCCTCCTGTTGATCTATTGCTATCTGTGTTGCGATGCTCTAGTTTTCGTACCCGTGATATCCATTGCAGCCACTATATTGCCATGGACACCTCCTATTACCTGTTGTTTGGTAACTAGTCGGTCTTGCGAGTCGTAGTCGCTTGTGTTGTGTTGTTTCGCGTCGTCGATGTTCCACAGTTGTTGGAGTAATGCCTTATGCTTAATGTTGGAGATGATCATGACTTTAATTACCGTTTAATAACTAAAATTGAAGTAAGTAAATAATGCAGAGGCACGGGTGGGCAATAGATGTTATTTGGTTTTTAACCGTCCACTTGTGTCCCGTAGGACCCCGAGTACTTGATACCTGTTCTTTGAATATTCGCACTATCCGCATGTGGGACCATGAATCCCCCTAGCCAAAGCTTGAGTCATATTTATTTCTTGGGGCCACAAAGTAGTTTGGGGCTTTATTACTATCCTGTACTTATGCCATGCTTTACTGCTTTATTTATGATTGCGTGTGGAGCGCCTTTACTGTTTAGGAACAAATGTGGAATGCTTTCGCGGTATCGACAAGCCCAGTCACACTTTTGGGTTCCCAGTCGTTTACAGCCATTGGCACAAACCTATGGGTCTGTCTCGAAGCCGGCCAACTTCGTCGCGGGTAGCTTGGTGGGGTGCCCCCCTGAAATTTATATGAATCTTGCAATTGCTCTGTCGTGATGCCTCGTTGGGTTTTATTTGGTTTTTCTCGAGGTTGATCGTGCGTGTGTTGCTATTTGTGCCCCCCTGCAGGGTAAAACTTTCTGAAAGCCGTGTCCGCGGTTATCGACGACTTGGAGCACAGTATCTCAATCATAGAGAACTATAACTAAAGTAGTGCTATAAATTTGACTTTATAATGACTAGTAATCAGCTTCACTATAATGGAATGGCCAAATAAAAGTGCCAACAACTGCTGGTTTTGGGTTGTCACTTGTTACCATTGTATCTGACTAGTAAGTATTGCAACTACAACAGAATGGCTAAATAAAAGTGCCAACAACTGCTGGGTTTTGGGATGCCTCCTGCTATATGTATCTGACTAGTAAGTACTACAACTACAACGGAATGGTTATTTAAAACTGCCCACTGCTTATTATATCAGGATGACTCATGCTATCTATATCTGACTAGTAATTGCCGCAACTATAACGAAATGAATAAAACTGCCAACGGTGTGAATTCCTTGGTTGACTTCCTCGGTTGGTATCAAGGGGGAATACCAGGATGGGTATGTTTGGTGTTAGAATCAGGTTGGATCCGAGTAGGTCTTTCTTATCCCTATCTGATAGCCGCCAGTTGTATTGAGTCTCTATAGGTTTTTTAGTGCATGCTGCACTGCCTCTTCAGTCCACCATACCTATGTAGGCGAGGACCGCCGAATTCTAGTCTCGCCGTGTACTGGCCTCAGTACTGACCGCTCTTTTTTTTCCTTTGCCCTTTGTCGGCACCCCTTTTGTTTTAGCAGGTTTTGAGATCGACGTCGTTAGCAGGGTTACCCTTCCGGCTTGTCCTGGGCAGGGTTATGGACGCCATTGGTTATTCTTCAGGGCTCTTAGCTCAATTTGCATCTTGTCCGTACTCGGACGCTGTATTGTTTTCAAGGTGATCTGGATCTTTGTACTGTATATCTGTATTCTTGACTCTTTGAGTCAATGTTGTATATATATGTTTTGTGGGTACCATAGAGGACTATTGTGTAATGATATTACTTCGTTTTCCACCCGCACGCAAGTGCCTGGTGGGCACCTTTGAATCGTTTCTATGCGGGTTTGGCGGGAAGCGCTGAAACTTGCATAGGGCCGATTCTGAGGGTGTTACACATAGTGACTACATAAGCTTGCAATATGAATACTAAGTGGTAGTACTCACATACACACATTTTAAGGTTTGAGAGATGCGCAAGGCATATAACTCCCCCAAAATGGGATGTTCCATTAACAACTCAAAAAGAGCCAAATAAGATATCATCAAGGTGCATTAGAGGCTCAAAACGAGACACACAGGTAAATGATGTGCCAAACACCTAGACATACTTGAATACACAAAATAAGCAAGCATGAGGAACACCAAATACAAACACATACTTGGTATAAAACCAAAACATGTAAAGGGGCAAGTAACTTACAATATAAATGAGTTAACTACAAGTTACCGCGAAGAGGCCATTGGATATGAGATACAGATAAGATAATCCTAATGACTTGGCTTGATAAAATATAATATATGAAGATACCTTAATTCTTCGTGAGTTAGCCAAGTCTCCAATGCCCTCCATAAACACCTATTGATCAAGTTTGAGCTTGTTGGTCCCCAACCAAGTTGGGTCCTAAGAGGTTAGTCACAATAGGCTTGGCAACCCAAATGGTTCTTTTCTTGACACCACTTTGAGTTCCAACAAACTTGCAAAAAACATTGCCATCCTTATCCTTCCTAATAGAATAATCATCATCAATAATGATAGGGTTAGATAAGGTACCATTTGAACATGAAGAGGCAAAGTGCCCCTTCACACGACATATGTAGCAACAGGTGCTCCCATTTCTCTTCTTCCTTGATTTCTTGGCTTGGGGAGCATTATCTTGATTATTCTTCGAAAGTGGCCTAACTTCAACTTGGCCTTGACCTTGTACTTGTGTCCGCTTCCCTTGTTGCTTCTCACTCAAGTGCTTTTTCTTCAATGGACAAGATCTTACATGATGTCCTTCAACCTTGCACTAAGCAAATAATCTTGACCGAATTCTTGACTTGGTTTTGGCCCTTCTTATTGTTTCTCTTGGACTTGTTCTTGTTATTGGATTTGAATCCAAGTCCACATTTATCATTAGGGGATTTTTGCACACTCAAAATATTATCGAGTGTGGATTTCCCTTCATGACTCTTTTCCAAGTCATTCCTCAAGGAAGTGACTTGGGCCTTGAGCTCTTTGATTTCCTCTACATGATTAGTATAAATACAAGTACTGGAGGAAGTAGAAGCTTCATTGTTAGAGCAACAAGGCAAAGCAAGTAATCCAACACAAGGTTTATCAATAGTATGGCTAGATGGATTACTAGGACTAGCACATGGCAAAATAGCATTTTGAGTAGAAGTTGTGCTAATGTCCAAAAGAGGCTCACAAGATGTTATCTTGGTAATACTTGCCTCACGAGCTAACATTATCCCATCATGGGAGATTAGAAGATCATTATGAGAGCCTAAGAGCTTTTCGTGACTTTCTTATAATTTCCTATACTTGCTAGTTAGCAACTCAAGTTGAGCCCTCAGCTCAACGTTCTCCTTTAGGGTAGATGCTTCACAAGAAGTAGAGTTAGTAGCACAAGCATCATTAATGGAATTTTTCTTTTCAAGCTCATAAGATTCAATTTTTTGTGTGAGGAAACAATTAGTGTGCTTCTCCTCGGCAAGCTCTTGCTTAAGGAGATTAAATCTCCGATTCCCATCATCAAGATGGAAATCCAACTCCTCTATGGTTCCCATTTGTTTAGTTATGGTGTCCATAATGTGTTTAAGACAATTAACGGCCTTATTATTACCACCGAAGAGAGGTACACAAAAAAGTCAACTCAAGCAAGATAACACTAGTATCCTCATCAATGTCATCATCACTATCATCATTATCATTGCTATTATCTTTAGAAGATATATTGGGATCCAAAGTAGGAGATACCTTTGATCCTCTTGCCATAAGGCACATGTGAGCACGGGAGGATGAAGATGAGGATATTATTGAATCTTCATTCATGATCATGTATTGCTCCATGGGAACAATGCAAATCAAGCATATCATCTACACTAGTACTCAAATAATTTCTAGATGATATACAAGGACTAGCAACAAAAGGGGATATAGCATTATTGTTGCAAGAAGTGCTTAAGTCCAAATAAGAAACATTGCAATGGTATAGAGATGAAGGATCATCATTAGCGAGCACAATATCTGTTGGAATTTGGTGTATATTGGGCTGTTGGCCCATTAGACAAATTCTGAAATTCTCTTTGGCCCACTTGTATATGACAACATATGGCTGTGTAGTGGTGCTAAAGTTTAGTCCCATATTGCTAGTTGAAGGGGAGTTGGACCACCTTATATAGTAGAGTGTTGCACCACTCACTAAGGTGTGACAAGAAGAGTATCCCTCGCGCACTCCTCCTCCGATGCCGCCCGCCTCGTCTCGCCACGCCTCGCCTCGCCTCGTCACGATGCGCGCGCGCCGCGGGTTGCGGGAATCTCGCCGAGCCGAGCTTTATTTTGCTTGTTGGGAAAACTGATTATGAGTCATTAATGGACGCGTTAATTACAGATGTTTCCAGTTTTTATGGACGTGGCTGTTACCGACTCGGACGTGGGCTGAGCCCACGATCCTCCTAACCTGCACTATATAAGCGTCCGGGCTAAACCTAATCGGCACCGAATTAATCCACAGACGCGCCTACCTCCAGAACCTTGCGCCGCCGCTTTCGTCTTCCCCATCCCGGCTTGCGGCGTGCATCGCCTCTCGTGAACCTGTACGGGTGAGGGGCGATCAGGTTTTTGGGGATCGCTCAAGCGCGACTACTGGTAACTACGATGTCGTCCGACGAGGAGTTCCCGAACAACGACTTCTTCCCGGACGTCAGCGACCTCTTCGACAACCTCAACATGGGCGACGCTGCTGCAACCGCTGCAGCTGCTATTCATCCTACACTGTACGTGATATTCAACTATCTTTTTCAGATTATGCTAGAGTTCTTTGTTCTAGCATTTGGTGTAGATGTGATAGGTTTATCTCCTATAGATGTAATCTATTCATATACTTTGTTGATCTGCATGATTGGTTTTACTACTGTCTGTATGATCATGATTTATCAGTTTATTATTCGGATTAAATCATATGGATTATTGCCTATATTTCCAACAATATCAACATTGCAATTCCCAACACGACTCACCATATATTTACCTTGTGTCTTGCCACACGTTGGTGAAGTGGATGAGGATGAGAACTCATCGCGGCCGGAGGTGGAAGCAACTTGGAGCTCTTCATGATGTGAAGGAAAAGAGATCTCCTCGGAGAAACCACCGACAATATTAGAAATGGAACCACCAAATATTTCTTTAAGCTTGGTCCACTTCTCATGAGACGACTTGCGCTTTACAATCGTCAAGAACAAATTAACTGTGGGGCTCAAAGAGAAAATAATCTCATTAGATACTTGAGCTTGGAGATGTAAATTTTTCTCATCCGCTAAAGATAGATTTTGAGGATCCATCGGAGGGGAAAAACCTACATCTAGAAATCTCTTCTTCCCGGACGTCAGCGACCTCTTCGACAACCTACGACGACTTCTTCCCGGACGTCAGCGACCTCTTAGACAACCACAACATGGGCGATGCTGCTGCAACCGCTGCGGCTGCTATTCATCCTACACTGTACGTGATATTCAACTGTCTTTTTCAGATTATGCTAGAGTTCTTTGTTCTAGCGTTTGGTGTAGATGTGATAGGTTTATCTCCTATAGATGTAATCTATTCATCTACTTTGTTGATCTGTATGATTGGTTTTACTACTGTCTGTATGATCATGATTTATCAGTTTATTATTCGGATTAAATCATATGGATTATTGCTTATATTTCCAACAATCCAAAAACCTGATTATAGGCAACTGAATTCCACTAGTGTAGCCGCGGCTACTAGGCCGCCTCCTTTTGATGGCATGCACTATAAGAGATGCCGCAAGAGAGCAGTTCTCTGGTTTGAAAACCTAAACTGCTCTAGTGCCACTCTTGGCAAGCCTGAAGGAGATCTTTCTGCTGAGCAGGAAGCGAACTTTAAGAAAGTCGATACCATGTTTATGGCGGCTTTGTTCAGTCTTCTTGGGGACAACATTGTTGACCCTTATATGTCATTTGATAATGGCAAGGACGCGTGGGAAGCGCTCGAGGCCAAGTTTGGGGTCTCGGACGCTGGCACTGAGCTGTATGTCATTGAGCAATTCTATGACTACAGGATGGTTGATGAGAGCTTCGTCGTTGAGCAAGCTCATGAGATACAATCACTTGCCAAAGAACTTGAGCAGTTCAAGCGTTCCTTACCGGACAAATTTGTGGCTGGTGGCATTATTGCCAAGCTTCCTCCTTCGTGGAGGAACTTTGCTACTTCTCTGAAACATAAGAGACAAGAGTTTTCCGTTACGGATCTCATTGGGTCTCTTCATGTGGAAGAGAAGGCGAGAGCAAAGGACAAAACTGCTCGACGACTTGAGGGAGGTTCTACTGCCAATTTAGTGCAGAGGAAAAACTTCCAATCCAACAAGTTTAAGAATAAGAACAAAATTGAAGGAAAGGGAAAGTTTGATGGCAAGAACAAGGCCACGCACTCAACCAACTTCAAGAAGAAAAATGATAAGAGTAAAGGCTCTTGCCACGTCTGTGGTGATCCTGGTCATTGGGCTCCTAGCTTCCCTAATCGCTTTGACAAGCGTCAACATGGGAACAGAGGCAATGCCGCTAATGTTGTTATTAGCGATACTGAGATGAAGGATGTTGGGTACGGTATTTTACCTACTATCCTTTCAGTATGTCATTCTCCTGATTGGTGGATAGACACAGGTGCTAATACACATGTTTGTTCTGATATTTCCATGTTTTCCTCTTATCAGGTCTCAAGGACCTCTTCCGTGCTGATGGGAAACGGCTCACGTGCTTCTGTTCATGGTGTTGATACGGTAAATCTGAAGTTTACTTCGGGGAATACCGTACAGCTAAAGAATGTGCAGCACGTTCCCTCCATCAATAAGAATCTCGTCAGTGGATCGCTTTTATGTCGAGATGGCTTTAGGTTAGTTTTTGAGTCCAATAAAGTTGTAATTTCTAAATATGTACAATTTGTTGGAAAGGGTTATGAGTGCGGAGGTCTGTTCCGCTTGTCTTTGTCAGACTCATGACCTAAAGTTATTAATCATGTTTGCAATGATAATGAGTCCAATGTTTGGAATTCACGACTCTGTCATATTAACTTTGGTTGCATGACGCGGCTAGCCAATATGAGTTTAATCCCGAAATTTACCACTGTCAAAGGTTCTAAGTGCCAAGTTTGTGTGCAAGCAAAGCAACCCCGCAAGTCTTATACGGCTGCAGAACCGAGAAACTTAGCACCGCTAGAACTTATACATTCAGATCTTTGTGAGATGAATGGTGTGTTGACAAAAGGTGGAAAAAGATACTTTATGACTTTGATTGATGACTCCTCTAGATACTGCTATGTTTATCTTCTGAAATCTAAAGATGAAGCTTTGAACTACTTCAAAATCTATAAAGCTGAGGCAGAAAACCAACTTGATCTTAAAATCAAGGGGCTAAGGTCGGATCGTGGTGGAGAGTACTTTTCAAACGAATTTGATTTATTCTATATGGAACACGGTATTATACATGAGAGGACGCCTCCCTACTCACCTCAGTCAAATGGTGTGGCCGAAAGAAAGAACCGAACTCTAATTGATTTGGTTAACGCCATGTTAGATACATCGGGTCTTTCCAAGGAATGGTGGGGGGAGGCGCTAATGACTGTGTGTCATGTCCTAAACCGGGTTCCTGTAAAGGATAAAACCATGACTCCATTTGAGGAATGGGAAAAGAAAAGGCTTAAACTCTCTTACTTACGAACTTGGGGTTGTTTGGCGAAAGTCAATATTCCAATACCCAAGAAGCGAAAGCTTGGACCAAAAACCGTTGATTGTGTTTTTCTGGGATATGCTTTTCATAGCATTGGCTATAGATTTTTGATAGTAAAATCTGAGGTATCCGACATGCATGTTGGTACAATTATGGAGTCGAATGATGCGACTTTCTTTGAGGACATGTTTCCTATGAAAGGTATGTCTAGCTCATCAAATCAGGAGATGACTAGTTCATCTAGTCAGGAATTTTCTATAATTCCTGAACCCACTATGCCGATAGAACACTCTGATGATCCTATGGAGGATGACAATGAAGCTCCCAAAAGGAGCAAGAGACAAAGGACTGCAAAGTCATTTGGTGATGATTTCATTGTGTACCTTGTGGATGATACTCCCACTTCTATTTCAGAAGCCTATGCATCTCAAGATGCTGACTACTGTAAGGAAGCTGTCCGAAGCGAGATGGACTCCATCTTAGCTAATGGTACTTGGGAAATCACTGATCGTCCTTATGGGTGTAAACCTGTAGGATGTAAATGGGTGTTCAAGAAAAAGCTTAGACCTGATGGTACTATTTAAAAGTACAAAGCACGTCTTGTGGCTAAGGGTTATATCCAAAAGGAAGGTGAAGACTTCTTTGATACCTACTCACCTGTAGCCAGATTGACCACTATTCGAGTACTACTTTCCTTGGCTGCCTCACATGGTCTTCTCGTTCATCAAATGGACGTTAAGACAACTTTTCTAAATGGAGAGCTAGATGAGGAAATTTATATGGAGCAGCCTGACCGATTTGTAGTAGATGGTCAAGAAGGAAAGGTGTGTAAGTTAGTAAAGTCTTTGTATGGTCTTAAGCAAGCTCCTAAGCAGTGGCACGAGAAGTTTGAAAGTACTTTAACTGTTGAAGGCTTTGTTGTAAATGAAGCTGACAAATGTGTGTACTATCGCCATGGTGGGGGCGACGGAGTTATTATGTGTCTCTACGTTGATGACATATTGATATTCGGGACCAACCTCACTGTTATCGAGGAGGTCAAAGAGTTCCTATCTCGCTGCTTTGAGATGAAGGACTTGGGAGTGGCTGAGGTAATTTTAAACATCAAGCTACTAAAGGATGACAATGGTGGGATTACACTGCTTCAGTCTCACTATGTGGAAAAGATATTGAGTCTCTTCGGGTATAGCGACTACAATTCTTCTCCAACGCCTTATGATTCGAGTGTGCTACTTCGAAAGAATTGAAGGACTGCTAAAGATCAATTGAGATATTCTCAAATTATTGGCTCGCTCATGTATTTAGCCAGCTCTACTAGACCTGGCATCTCCTTTGCTGTAAGCAAACTGAGTCGATTTGTATCAAATCCTGGAGATGATCATTGGCATGCTCTTGAAAGAGTTTTGCGCTATTTGAAAGCCACTGCGAGTTATGGTATTCACTATACTGGGTATCCTCAGGTACTTGAGGGTTATAGTGATTCAAACTGGATATCTGATGCTGATGAGATTAAGGCCACAAGTGGTTATTTGTTTACACTTGGTGGTGGCGCTGTTTCCTGGAAGTCTTGCAAGCAGACCATCTTAACGAGGTCAACAATGGAAGCAAAACTCACAGCATTAGACACGGCCACTGTTGAAGCAGAGTGGCTTCGTGAGCTCTTGATGGACTTACCTGTAGTTGAAAAACCAATACCCGCCATCCCGATGAACTGTGATAATCAAACTATGATCGTCAAAGTAAACAGTTCTAAGGATAATATGAAGTCATCAAGGCATGTGAAGAGGAGATTGAAATCTGTCAGGAAACTGAGAAACTCCGGAGTTATTGCGTTGGATTATATCCAAACATCTAAAAACCTGGCAGATCCCTTCACAAAGGGTTCATCACGCAATGTGATGGATAATGCATCGAGGGAGATGGGTTTGAGACCCACGCTATGAGTTGATCCCAGTGGCAACCCACTCTATGTGATCGGAGATCCCATGAATTAGAGCTGGGAGACAAGCTGTTGGTCAGCTGAGAGGAGAGTATCCCCTTATTATATTTACATCTCCATTAAGATGCAATACTCTCTTAATCTGCATGGCAGGTTGATATTTATCTTAATGTGTTCCAAGTGGCTTTTTATAAGCGGAGATGTTGTCCTGCAGAACATCTCTTGAGGAACACACCTATGTGAGTCTGACTGTCTAACGTCGCAGTCCGTGAGAGTTGGGTGCTCTCTAATAAACTCATGAAAGGCCCTGGAGTATGACGCATAAGCTCTAAACCGCGAGGAAGCCGACGGTAGCCCTGTACTGGTCTAGATTTTGTGTGAAACTAGCGCGCAGAAAACTTGTAGTTCAAGGCATAGTCCACTATTCAAGTTGCAAGCTAGTGTAGCATGAAGTTTAACGTGGAAGTTCAACTTAACAGTCTCCACTACACACCAGTATATAAAACAATGTTCTGGAAGGAAAAGTGATGTGATGTGCCAATGAGACTTTGTGGGGGATTGTTGGAATTTGGTGTATATTGGGTTGTTGGCCCATTAGACAAATTCTGAAATTCTCTTTGGCCCACTTGTATATGACAGCATATGGCTGTGTAGTGGTGCTAAAGTTTAGTCCCACATTGCTAGTTGAAGGGGAGTTGGACCATCTTATATAGTAGAGTGTTGCACCGCTCACTAAGGTGTCAAGAAGAGTAGCCCTCGCGCACTCCTCCTCCGACGCCGCCCACCTCGCCTCGTCACGACGCGCGCGCCGCGGGTTGTGGGTTGCGGGTTGCGGGAATCTCTCCGAGCCGAGCTTTATTTTGCTTGTTGGGAAAACGGATTATGAGTCATTAACGGACGCGTTAATTACAGCCGTTTCCAGTTTTTATGGACGTGGTTGTTACCGACTCGGACGTGGGCTGAGCTCACGATCCTCCTAACCTCCACTATATAAGCGTCTGGGCTAAACCTAATCGGCACCGAATCAATCCACACACGCGCCTACCTCCAGAACCTTGCGTCGCCGCTTTCGTCTTCCCCATCCCGGCTTGCGGCGTGCACCGCCTCTCGTGAACCTGTACGGGTGAGGGGCGATCAGGTTTTTGGGGAGCGCTCAAGCGCGACTACTGGCAACTACGACGTAGTCCGACGAGGAGTTTCCGAACGACGACTTCTTCCCGGACGTCAGCGACCTCTTCGACAACCTCAACATGGGCGACGTTGCTGCAACCGCTGCGGCTGCTATTCATCCTACACTCTACGTGATATTCAACTATCTTTTTCAGATTATGCTAGAGTTCTTTGTTCTAGCATTTGGTGTACATGTGATAGGTTTATCTCCTATAGATGTAATCTATTCATCTACTTTGTTGATCTGCATGATTGGTTTTACTACTGTCTGTATGATCATGATTTATCAGTTTATTATTCGGATTAAATCATATGGATTATTGCCTATATTTCCAACAATATCAACATTGCAATTCCCAACACGACTCACCATATATTTACCTTGTGTCTTGCCACACGTTGGTGAAGTGGATGAGGATGAGAACTCATCGCGGCCGGAGGTGGAAGCAACTTGGAGCTCTTCATGATGTGAAGGAAAAGAGATCTCCTCGGAGAAACCACCGACAATATTAGAAATGGAACCACCAAATATTTCTTTAAGCTTGGTCCACTTCTCATGAGACGACTTGCGCTTTACAATTGTCAAGAACAAATTAACTGTGGGGCTCAAAGAGAAAATAATCTCATTAGATACTTGAGCTTTGAGATGTAAATTTTTCTCATCCGCTAAAGATAGATTTTGAGGATCCATCGGAGGGGAAAAACCTACATCTAGAAATCTCTCAATATTTGTACACAAGGTCCGAAGATTATAAAACAAGCAATTTCTCCACAAAGTATAATTTGTGCCATCAAAGATAATTTTGTCATTGTGCACTATACTACTAGCCGACATATTTACACTCTAGGCGGTGAAGCCTAAACAAGAAGAGACCTTGCTCTGATACCAATTGAAAGGATAGAGATGTCGCCTAGAGGGGGGTGAATAGGCAATTTCAAAACTATTACGGTTTTGGCTTGATAGAATGCGGAATTAAACTAATGCTTATTTTACAAGCACAAAACCTAAATACACTAGGCTCAACTAAGTGCACCAACAACAAATTAAGCTAAGAAAGATAGCACAAGATAAATATACCACAAGTGATAAGCGAGATATAAGTACTTCAAGCTCGATGGATATCACAAGGAAAGTAAGCTCGGATATAGAGATAACCGAGGCACGCGGAGACGAAGATGTATTCCCGTGTTCACCACCTTTGGAAAGGGGGATACGTCACGTTGGAGAGGTGTGAGGTTCCACGAAGGATTCCTCACGCGCCACAAAGGCTTACCTTCTTCTCCGAGTCTATCCCACGAAGGAATAGGCCCTTTCCTTATGGCTAGATTTTCCTCCACTCCGAAGATGGTAAGCTCCACAACCACTTCACAAGCTCCACGAAGGAGAAGCCCGGGTCTCTTCACAATCTTCCACGAGGAGAACACCGCGGCACCAACCGCCAAGCCAACTAGGAGGTCACCCTCTAAGAGTAACAAGCTCACGGTCTCTCACTCGAACAAATCATAATGGAGAGCTCAACACTTATGCAAGAATGCAAAGCAAGAACACCAAGGGTGCTCAAATCCTTCACTCTCAAATCCCACCAAAGCAACAAGTTCTAGGGAGGAATTAGAGAGGAAGAACAATGGTGGAAACCAACAAATGTCTCCAAGATCTAGATCCAATGGGTTCCCCTCACTTAGAGGAGGAATTGATTGGTGGGGATTGTAGATCTAGATCTCCTCTTCCAAAGCCCTCGAAAAGATGCAAGAATCATAGGAGGGAAGGGAGAGGAATAAAGCTCAAAGGGGTCAACAATGGAGGTCAAAAAAGTGCTCTCAAGCCATAGAACTTTGGGGAAGAAGCCCCCTTTTATACCCCTTCAAGGGGGATGACCTTTGGAGGCAAAACATGCTGGACGGACACGTTCCGGCGGCGAAACTGGCGCCGCCGGATCAGCCGCCGGAATTTCCGGTCAAAACCGGAAGTTACGGCAAAAACTAAAACAACATACTGGACCGTTTTTCGGCGATTTGCGGAAATTTCCGACGGTCGCCGGAAATTCCGTCCACAGGTCCGGTCCCGCCGGAATTCCCGCTGGAACAAAACAGGGCACACGAAAACGGCGATAACTTTTGCGTCCAGACTCCGATTTCGATGATCTTGGGCTTGTTTTGATGAGGACAACAAGCCCTACAAGATGGTACAGATAAACATCATAGTCCAGCAAATAAGATAGGACCAAATAATGAAAGGTAAGAAGCCTCCCTACACGAAGAACCGATAAAACCTTCAAACTCGAAAACGCCATAGAAGATGCATACGAATTCCATTTTCGATGAACTTGGGCTTGTTGAAGATCTAGAAACAAGCTCAAGAACCTCACATGGAGAAACACCAAGAAGCAACAAAATAGTAATATGCAAAGTATGCAAAGGATTGAGCTTCCTATGACGATGTGATCAAGTTACCCAACCGAAAGCCCCTCATAATAGTGCGGCTATGTATCCTATAACCCGGTCTCCCGATAACCACCTTGAGACCGGTAAAAGGAAAAGCTATCAAGGCTATACCTTTGCCTTGCGCATCCCGCTTGATCTTGATGAAAACACTTCAATCTCCATCCAAGCCAGAATGCATCACTTGATCATTGTTGCTTCGTGAAGGCTCCTAATTTGCTCTCCCGTACACCATTATTGGATAGCTTCATTAATACATGTATTCACATGTCCATTATCACCAATATGGATGGCAAGCTTCAAGCAAATGATCTTCTCGAGATGCTTATCTTGAACTTGCCCTTCTCAACCTTGATGACGATCACCACTTGATGTCATCCTCTCATGTGATATATAAGATCTTTACTTTTGAAGCATGCCCATGGAAAGATACCTATCCCATATAGAAAATGCAAAGGCACATATATAATGGGTTAGTTCATGATGCATAATTGACAAGGCTTACCATACCACAAGATCCATGTGGTACATTCTTTATGCTTCATGTGTTGACCAACTTGAAATCACTCTTCACTCTTTGTATAGGTCAACCATGTATCTTCTCATGCTCCATCTCAATATCTTGAGGTACATAAATAAACCTTAATTTGATTACATGCTCTAAATCTTAGTCAATCATAGCTCAACTAATAAGGCTATCCTGACATCGTCTTAGAGTCATATCTCGAATTCTTCTGTTGAGATCACACTCTCAAGATATTGCTCATATCTTATTCTTCTCTTCAACTCGATGATCTTGATGCCAATACTCAAGGTATATCTTTATCTTCATGGCATCCATACTTGAATCCAACACATAGACTACAAGCATGACCTATGGAATATTCTTTCATATAAAACTCAGTGAAAACATTAGTCTATAGGGATTGTCATTAATCACCAAAACCACACATAGAGGCAATTACTCTTTCACTTTGGAACAGAAAAACTTTTCACTAAAAACACAAGCTACGATAGTATCTCTTTCAAAAATCTCAATTCCCCAAAAGAGAACTCAAAAAGGAATCAATAAGAAGCAAATGCAAATAATGGCAGAAATCTGTCAAAATAGACCAGCAGGTAGATATCGATTTTTTCGAAAATCTTCTGTAGCTCAAATCAAAAAGTGTTGAACTAACGAAAGTTAGCTAACATACTGGGGGATTTATTCGTAAATTATCATCTCAATCCGAGTTACAAACACTCCTCACAAATATTTATGGTGGAGGACAGAAATCTGTTTCGGGACAGGAACTCCCCAAATCTTACTTCCCTCTCATTAGAGGTCATTCATGGCACAAAAAGCAAACAAAAAGGATAAGGAGAGGTCATCACTGAAGTAATAACTTTCAAGACTCAAGGAAACTCTTGGGTTATCTTCCAACAAGTACTTTTCTTTAACGCCTTTAAGTTAGGCACAAGAAGCAAGAAGAAATCAAGTATTTTCAAATAAGGAAGCATTAACATCAATACTTGCAAAGTCTTCAACTATGAAAGGTATATTATCCAAATGGGTTTTGGAGGATCCCTTCTTATCTCTCTTCGGATTACTAATTTCATCAAAAAGATTTTCAGGAGCAATCTAATCAAAATTCTTTTCAAAGGCTTCATGCATTCCAACAAGCTTAAAGGGTATGGGTATCTTAAATTCTTGTCTAGGATTAGTTTTATCAGAAATACCCACAACATCTACACTTGAGCCTAGCATATTGAAACGCTCAAAGACCTTTTTGGCTTCCCTAGCAACATCATGGAATTCTTTTAATAAAGTTTCAAGGATGATTTCTCTCTTTTCAGCATTCTCTTCTTCTTTTAGTTTTAGGAACAAGAATTGTGTGAAGGGGTTAAGGCTAACAAACCTAGCCTCCAAAATATGAACTAAAGAATCTGCAGCAATCTCATAATTAGGAGCAAGTTTTGCTATAGATCTATCCTCAATATCCTCATGCTTGCTAACATGGTTAAAGAATTCTTCAATATTATCTTTCCCAATTATGGAGCCACTACCTATTACAAGATCTTTCAGGGCGAACTTGGGGAACAACATGGTGGGCTAGAGCAATGTGGCAACTAGAGTAGGAACTAATTTTTTCTGTTTTTGAATAAAGAAAGCAAACCAAACTAGACTAATTTTTTGGGTTTTTTGAAAAGAGGCAAACAAAACCAAGCAAAAGAAACTAAGCAAACTAAAAACAAAGTAAAGAGAAAGGAAGTGAAAGACTCCCCTTGTAAAGACGTCCTTAGCCTCCCCGGCAACAGCGCCAGAAAGTCTTGATGCGTGCACCAAGTGTTGTCGTGGGACACTTTGTTCGAACCCCAAGAGCAAGGTGTGATGAGGATAACAACAAGTTTTCCCTCAGTAGAGACCGATGTTATCGAACCAGAAGGAGGAAGGAAACGTCACACAGGTGTTGCAAACAACGTGGTGACCTTCACAACACAAATTCAAGGCTTTGTCCCAACAAATCGGTGAGGTTGTCAAGCTCACCGGTTTGCTATAATAAAGGATTAACTGTATGGTGTGAAAGGTAATGGTTTGCAGCAAGTAACAGTGGAAGATGTATCAATGGTAAAGATTGGACCGGGTCCATAATTCACTAGAGGTGCTCTCCTTAGATAAACAACATGGCATGAAGGGTAAACAAATTACAGCAGGGCAATTGACAGGAACTGAGCAAGGCATAACAATGCAATACTAGTCAGAAAGATCGTATGCGATTCGATTGGGCAATACAACAAGATACATAGACCGCCATCCAACTGTATCTATGACTAGAAGTCCACCTTCAAGTTATCATCCGAATCCCCTCCAGTATTAAGTTGCAAACAACAGGGAACTGCTTTAAGCAAAGTGTATAAGGTAAACAATCCACTTGTTCCATGAACAAGAGACCGTTGTTTTCTCCCTAGTGGCAACATCACATATACAACCGAAGATATTTCTGTCACTTCCCTTGGAAACTAGAGGCATGAACCCACTATCGAGCATAAATACCCCCTCTTGGAGTCACTAGCAACTACTCGGCCAAGATAGCTACTAAAACATACATGATAGAATCATAAAGACAAAACCATTAATCAAACTAACATAATAATCTCAATATCCATCGGATCCCCGCAAACACAACACGCATGATTACAAATAGATTAGATCATGATCATGAACGAAGCTCACAAGATCTATACATGAAAGCACAAGGAGGAGATACAACCATCTAGCTACTACATGGACCCATAGTCTAAGGTGGAACTACTCACGCATCATACCGGAGAAGAAGGCCTCCAGGATGACCTCCCCTCCGGCAGGGTGCCGGAAAGAACTTCAGATCTCCCCGATCTAGGGACGATGGTGGAAGCGGCTATAGATGGTTTCGTGGAGTTTTGATCGGGTGCCTAGGGTTTCTGCATCGAGGGCTTCTTATAGGCGAAGAGGCGAGGCTGGGAGGTGGCCAAAGGGCCCACACCCTGCCTAGGCGCGGGCCCACCCCTGGCCGCGCCTAGGGGGTGTGGTAGTCCTGGCTCTCCCCCTCGTCTCTCCTCTGGACTTCGTGTTCCCCACGGAAAGATATTGACTTTGGCTTTTGTACCGTCCAGTTCCGAGAATGTTAATTTTCTGCCTTTCTAGAAACAAAAACAGAAGAAAACAGGCAAGTGCCACTGTGGCAACTTATTAATAGGTTAGTTCCAGAAAATATATAAAAACACCTCAAAGTGTAGACAAAGCAAAGCAAAGCAAAGTAGATACTAAACAAGCATGAAACATCAAAAATTATAGATACGTTTCCTTGAGAGTTGACCCTTGCGTCACGGGCCGATCCAACGCCCCCCTCGACGGTGATGCCTTCCTGAGGCGGCCTAGTAGAGGCATCGGTCCCTGTAGCTTAGGTTTTACGTCCTGGTCTTGTAGATGTGTTGCCCCTGTGGCGTCTTGGAGTCGGTCGGCAGACCTCATCGGACAGATCTGGCGCGTCCATGGCTTCACCCTTCTCTCTGTCCTGCTCTGGTGGCAAGAGTTGTCGCATCGGGAGCGGCTGGAGCTTGGCATCTCCATGAATAGGGCCGTCTTCCCCTTTCTTCGAAGGTTGTTCGTCTTGGTCTCTTCCGTGACGCCGGGCTTTCGCCGGTGATCTCCCGCATCGAGCCTTTAAGGTGGCGGCTGGGTACTAGGAGAGGATCTTGTGAAGCCTTCTTCAATAAGCGGTCTATGCTTCTCCTCTGGCTCTGGAGATTGATGCGGCTATCTCCCTTCTTCCTGGCCATGGTGGCTTGGAAGAGGTCGGTCTTGATGCGTTGATCTGCAGCGGTGGAGGATATTGGGAAGTTCATGATACTGCGCGTTTCTGGAGTTTCCCCTCGACAGCACATGTTTGGCTTCCGAATCTTATGGCTGACAGATAGCACCTCCACGCCCTGGCAGCGGCGACTCGCCGGGTAATTTTCAACCTCCAGCGGAGGCCCTCTTCTGGTCTCGCGGTGATGCTCCTTTTCTCCTCAGCTCCATGTGGCATCGTTGGTGCTGACGGTAGAGCTTGCTGCTTCAGGCCAGACCTCGTCGACGGTGACGGCGGATCCGATTACATTTTCTGTAATCTTGTTAGGGTCTACTATGTTTATTGTAAGGACCTGGTTCAAATTGTTTTAATTTTAGAGGTCCTTCTTGTAATTTGTACCGCAACGCTTATTATCCAGGCCCTCCGTGGCCTTTCCGTTGTTAAAAAAAAACTAGCAGGGTGGTGCGAGGGCATAATTTGGCATCATTTTTATCGCATTGTTAGTGATTATAAATATCTTTGGAATTGTAAGAGGCCCAAATTATAGCTTAATCTACATGGTTATGGTAAAAGATTGTTTCATAATCAAAATTGAAGTCTTGCGCTTATGCTACAAATTTGTGCAACCAATAATAGTACCCTCTCAGTCCTGAAAATGATTTCACGCATCTTTCTAGATATATATTTATCTAACAGGGTTTAGTATATATATACATGCAAATCTAGACTAACATTCTTTTTAGGACATAGGAAATACTACTTTAGATTGGATACTCAAACACAGTGTCTACATTTATCACAAAACTTTTTCCAAAAACACTATTTTTTAGCTTTTACACTTGTATTAGAATTTTTTTTCTCAAATATGAAATTTCGAAGATTTTGTCAATGTGCCCAAAAAAATGATAAATATTAAGGACCTTTCAGCTCCTATGCTCAAGGTAGGTCATTTTTATTGTTGTTGAAAATCTTATAGAGTACGAATAGATGTGTAGTACGTAAAACTAATGTTTTTATCAAAATTTCTTTTAGTATGTGATCTACACACAATAAGCAAAAGTGCCAAACAAAATTGATTTGTTTGTCTTTTTTGAGAAACAATTTTGTGATTTTTTATAGCCAAAGATATAAGTATATTTGACAAAACTTCCCTGGTATGTACACTCTTCGTTCCAAAAATATGAGACGTTTTAGCCATTTTTAGGAACACATATACCTATATACCTAGACACCTTTTACCATGTATATTCACTCATTTTGCTCCGAATCTATACACCAAAAGTCGTCTAGATACATGCGCTTTAGAAGAAGGTTAAAACTTCTTATATTTTGAAACTAAGGGAGTACAAAACATTTATACGTATCCACCAAACAGTACCTACTTTAGAAACTTACAAATTCCATTCTTGATTTTTTTTTCAAATTTTGGGCTCCCATAAGCCAAAATTAAGCAACTAATCCAAGAGCGTTCTATATGTATAATGTTTGAAGTGAGATACGATCAGTTGCATGTTCTTGACACTTGATTGGTACGATAATTATCTTTTAGTTCCGACAGAGAGTCGGGATGTACAAAATATGAGTTTTTTTAGCTCTTTCAAATTGCATCACAATATATGGTTAAAAATGAAAAATTGAAGATTCAATGTTCCCAAAGGCTTAACTATTAGAAAATTAAGAAATATTTAGAGAACATTATTGCATCACTACACATGATTAGATTGAGTCTATGTCATCAATCCTATATAGATATGGTAATTATATGATATAAGAACATAGAACCACTTGAGCCTTCTATATCTAGCATAATCAAGCATGTCAAGCTTGATATTTTGCGTGCGTGCGTGCGTGCGTGCGTGCGTGCGTGCGTGCGTGCGTGCGTGCGTGTGTGTGTGTGTGTGTGTGTGTGTGTGTGTGAAACCCTCAATCCTATCTGCCTGCTATTGGTATAGTACACAACAAAATTATCTTCGACCACAACCCAAGTGTTATGCTGTTTATACCCATCTAGCATAAGTTTATTTTTTTTTGTTGAAATCCTAAGCATACACATGATATATGATAAAGAAAACTGCTGAGTATATGATTGTAGGCCAACAAACACAACTAAAGTTTTGGATAACTGAAACATATATCTGGACAATTAGTACGTGATGTGACAGTACGCAGAACTATACATCTCTGATGCTAAAACATTGTTGATACATAATATTTATTTGAACTTTAGATTTACATCAATGCCTATTTATTCTTTGATTACCTGTTTGTGAGTAAGCTACACCACAACATAAAAATATATTATAGGACACACACAATTGTGGCTGCTAATTTTAGCTTAAACTCATAACATGTACCGTTTTCTTCAACATAACAGCATTCCATATATATGTATTCTAACGATTATAAATGGTTCATGGCTCACAAAAATATTTTCTATTAATATTAAAGGTGTATAAATTTGTAGATTTGGGGTTCTTTTATTATTACTATAAAGCAACATTTGAACCTTTTTTTCTATTGTAGTAATATTGTCATTTAGATATCGATTGATCCTACAAAATGTAATTTTAGCATTTAATTTATTCATAATACTCCTAAGACATATTTTAAGACAAATCCATGTGCATGATTTCCTTTTCTAATTCTCAGTATTATACTTACGATTAAATAGTGAAAGAGTGACTCAATGTAGAATCTAAAACATAGAGTTTTATACATGTCCTGGCCAATGAGATAATTATTGTATTCTGGATAAAATTTTAAGGGTGGACACAAATGGATAGTATGAATCAACTCCCAATTGAGAAAATCTTAATTGCATCCTAATTTTTTAATACAAAAGTTGCATGCTGAAGTGTTTCATGTGTCAATAAGTACATACCTGATTTGATTTTCCTGCTCTCGTTTTACATCGTTGGTTATGGCTTCGAGCAATTCATGGTCGCTCTTGTGCATTTGTACGCAGGCATGCATCCTCTTGCCGAGGCTGAGTTTTATGAGTAGGGATGTAGACGGACATGCACCAAACCATGCATGCCTGTCCGTCTAACTGTTTATGAGTACTCACTAAACCAATTCGTTTCCTAAGCTAATTTGTTTCCAACCTTTGCGTCCAGCCTGTCCGCCGGACTGCCCGCTTCCGTGCTGCTCGTTTTATTTGAGAAATTTATGTCGCCCCGTTGCTGCTCGTTTTATTTGATAGAGAGCCAGCAAACATGCGAATGATTTTAGTCATAGCGGTGAAGAGAGTAATATCATGCATATTGGAGAAGATCAAGGAACATTTTTTATGCACGGTGTCCGGCGCGACGTCCGGCGGATGCTAGTACTTATTTTACTTGATGGTAGCGAACACAGCCAACGAGTTTTTCAACATCATGTCAAAGGTGAGTAATCATGGGTCGTAGACTGAAATGGCAAGTGGCCTTATGGTGTGTCAGGAATATGCAACATGTATTCATCTTTGAGGCCAAATGCCATAATATATAATACATATACATATGTAAATATGCAGAAAGTCCTCTAACATATGGGAAAACTACAATACAAATATATACATCTAACACCCCTCTCAAACTCATGGTGAATCCACAACACTGAGTTTGGAGAGTAAGAAATCATGCTGCGCTCTGGTCTGTGCCTTCGTGAAGAAATTCGCCAACTGTAAATCTGAAGGCACATGTTGAAGCGCAACAACCTGAGCCTGCACCTGACACGTGTATAGAAAGCATCAACACCAATATGCTTGGTAAGCTCATGCTTGACCGAATCACGTGCAACATTAATAACACCTGTACTATCAGACAAAACCAGAGTGGGTGTGGTAATAGAGACCCCTAAATCCGCAAGTAACCACCATAACCAGGTCACCTCAGCAGTCAACAAGGCCATAGCACGCAACTCAGCCTCAACACTCGAACGGGAAACCGCTGTCTGTTTCTTCGTCTTCCAAACAATGAGCGAACCACCAAGAAACACACAGTAAACAGAAAGTGAACGACGATCCGAAGGATCACTCGCCCACGTAGCGTCCGAATAGCACTAGAGCTGGAGGGAGCTGGAACAAGGAAAGAAAAGGCGACAAGTGATCGTACCACGAAGATAATGAAAAACACGGAGAAGATGACTATAGTGAACAGTGGTAGGAGCAGAAACAAACTGACTCAGAATATGAACAGGATAAGAAATGTCAGGACGAGTGAGAGCAAGATAAACAAGACTCCCAACAAGATGACGATAACGCGTCGGATCAGAAAGAGGATCACCATCAGTAGGTTGAAGCTTAACATTAAGCTCCATAGGGGTCTCAACAGTGCGCTCATCCCCAAGAGCAGCACGAGCAAGAAGATCCTGAATATACTTTTCCTAATAGATGTAAAAGCCATCAGAAATGGAGGAAACCTCAATCCCAAGAAAGTATCGAAGAGGACCAAGATCAGTCATAATAAACTGATCACGAAGACGAGCCTTAACAAAGGCGATATACTCAGAATCATCACCAGTAATGATCATATCATCAACATAGAGAAGAAGAAGAATGCGGCCACGAGGAGAAGTGTGAACAAACAGTGCTGGATCATGAGCACTAGGGGAGAAACCAGCAACAGTCACTACAGAAGCAAAGCGCTCAAACCAGGCACGAGGGGCTTGTTTGAGGCCATAAAGAGAACGCCTAAGACGACAAACCATCCCCTTGGGAACAGAATACCCAGGAGGAGGCTGCACATAAACCTCCTCAATCAACTCACCATTGAGAAAGACGTTCTAAACATCAAGCTGAGACACAGATCAGTGACGAACAGAAGCAACAGCAAGAAGAGCACGCACAGTGGTCATATGAGCCACATGAGCAAAGGTCTCATCATAGTCACGACCATGCTCCTGCTAAAAACCACGAGCCACAAGATGAGCTTTATAGCGCTCAAGAGATCCATCAGAGCGGGTCTTAATCTTATAGACCCACTTACACGTGATAGGACGAACACCGGGAGGGGGAGAAACAAGATCCCAGGTGCCAGTGCGCTCAAGCGCAGCAATCTCCTCAGCCATGGCCAGCTGCCATTCAGGATGATGCTCACCATCCCGATAAGAGGTCGGCTCGGAGGCAACAGAAAGACCATACTGACTGGGAGAGTAACGGTTGGGGGCACGACGCTGACGAACAGGACGAGTAGAGGGAAGCTCGTCAGAGGAAGACGACTCAGGAGACGACGATGAGGAAGAAGGAATAGCAGAGTAAGACTCCGGAGAACGAGGAGAACTAGACGGAGCAGAGGAGGACGGTGTCGAAGAAGAGACATCAGGAGGAGGAGCTCCTGAAGAAGACACAACAGGAGTAGAAGAAGGTGTGTCAGGAAAGAGAAGAAAAGAGATATCTTCCACCGGGTAGATACCAGCGGTGGGACGAGGATAGAAAGGACGCGTCTCATCAAAAGTAACATCACAAAAGATACGCATCCGACGACCAACATGGTCCCAACAGCGATATCCCTTATGCTCATTACTATATCCAAGAAAAACACACTCAACAGACTGAGCGGTCAGTTTGGTGCGTTCGCGAGGAGTAAGAAGAACATAGCTAACACAACCAAACAGGCGAAGCATGGAGCAGTCTGAAGACTGTTCAGATAAGTGCTAAAGAGGGATACCACCTTGTAGAGCGGCAGAAGGCTGAATATTGATGAGGTAAGAAGACGTAGCAACAGCCTCAGCCCAGAAATGCGGCAGAAGAGAAGAAGCAATCATCATGGCACGAGTGGTCTCAAGAAGATGGCGATGCTTATGCTCAGCAACGCCATTCTGGGCATGGGCACCAGGACAGGAGAACTGAGCAAGGGTGCCCTGCTCAGCAAGAACATCTCGCAACATCTAGGAGATATACTCACCAGCAGAATCAGCACGAAACACACGAATGGGGGTAGAGTATTGAGTACGGACCATGGCCGCAAAATGCTGATATATGGAGAGCACCTCACTGCGAGAGCGCATAAAATACAACCAAGTGTACCGAGAGAAATCATCGATGAATAAAATATAGTAGCGGTGGCCCCCTTTCGAAGCGAAAGGAGCCGGACCCCAAACATCGGAATAAACTAAATCAAAAGGTCGCTGAGATACAGGCGCGCTAGTAGGATAGGGAAGCTGAATCTGTTTACCCAACCTACAGCCCTGGCAATGTAAAGATCCATCTCCTGAGACAGACCCCAGATGACCACGATGAACTAATGACGACAGGCGAGAGTCACAAAGGTGACCAAGACGATGATGCCACTGCTGAAAAGAGCTGGTAGCGGAGGCGATGATCGGAGAAGAATTGGCAGATGAAGTGGCAGCGGAAGGAACACGAAGCCAGTCTAACTCCCAAAGTCCTGAAGAGTCACGACTGCGAGGGCCAGCTCCAACCACGGCCTGTGTGCGACGATCCTAAACAACACAAGAATCAGCATCAAGAATAATGCGACAACCAGAGTCAGTAAGCTGGCTAACAGAGAACAGATTCATCTTAAGAAGAGGGACATGAGAAACATCAGGGACAGAAAAAGAAGAAGTAGAAAGAGTGCCCCGACTAGAAACAGGAAGAGAAGTACCATCAGCCGTGAAAACACAGACAGGAGAAGGGAGAGAACGAAGAGCGGACAGAAAAGAAGACTCAAAGGTCATATGAAAGGAAGCTCCAGAATCCAGATACCACGGGGACGTACCTGACTCTGTAGAGGGTGGTGGTCGCGCAGTGCTAGAAGAATCAGTCACAGAACCAGCAGTGCATGTCGAAGAAGAACTTGTAGCAGCAAGCAGACCGCGAAGACTCCTGATAATGTCCTGATCGGAGAGAGCAACTGCTGAAGAGCCGGAAGAAGCCGATGGAGAGGACTAGTGCAATCCACTTATACACTTCAACACCCCCTCTCACGTGTGACGGGGAGAAGTCAGCACGTGCAACCGGAAGAGAGCGACGGCGCGCGAAACTCACGTATGGCTCAAGAGGCCTATACGTGGACACAAAGAGGTCAACAACAATTTTAGGATAAATTGCGAAAGCCAGGACTCGAACTCGAGACCTTAGGCTCTGATATCATGTCAGGAATATGCAACATGAATTACTCTGGGGGCCAAAGGCCACAATATATAATACAGGTACAGGTGTAAATATGCAGGAAGCCCCCTAACATATGGAAAAACTATAATACAAATATATACATCTAACATGGTGTATAAACAAATCGGACATAGCTAGATTCATAGATACTCCATCTGTTTCAAAATATAAGATGTTTTAGGTTTATGAATAAAATGTATCTAGACTTGTTTTATTGTGTAGATTCACTCTAAACATGAGTGAACCTATATACTAAAAGAAGTCTAGATATATTTGCTTTATAAAGCTAAAACATCTTATATTTTAAAACGGAGGGAGTAGATACGTGTAATTTAAACAGCTATTAACATCAACCGTTCAAATCTCCTGGCATCTTATCTAGTCTTACTGTATATGGTCCGGCGGTTCCCTTCCATGATATGTATATGTTGAAGGGTAGAGGGAGAGAGAGATTGCGGAATATGATGGATGTATTATTGAGCCTCTCGGGCGAGTATATATAGACGTACAGGGACCAACTTGAAGTACAAGACAAGTAACCTACTTGGAGTACAAGACAAGTAACCTAGTCTATCCCTAACAGATACGTATACTCTAACATCCCCCCGCAGTCGTAGCGGTAGCATCGTGAACAACTGGAATGTCGCGAACGGTCAGACTGGAGAGCCGAAGTAGACCAGTGTGCTGACATCCCCCCGCAGTGGTAGCGGGAACGTCGTGGACGGTGTCACGTCGCAGAAGCTTGGACCGTAGAGGATGCTGGTGAGGAGCTCATGCGAGGTGGTAGCCCTTGTGCCGGTGTTGAGTGAGCCGAGAGCGGTGGGTGCTGCAACCTTGGTCGAGGTAGCCGCGCGAGGGGTCGCCGTGGTCGATGTCGTGGTCGGGGTTGCCGGTGTTGAGGTAGCCGCATATTAAGCCGCGTGCGCATAGTGCAGCCAGGAGAAGGACGGAGACGCGTCAGGGCAGTCGTCGGAGAGAGCGATGCCGAAGCCGATGCAGTCCGAGCCGTCGAGGACGAGGTGCGGCCATGGCTTTGCCAAAACCAGGCGCACGTCGGGGACGAAGGCATACTCTGGTTGTGCCAAAACCGAGTATGCAAAGACGAAGTCGGTATGACGCAGTCGAGGCAGACGTAGAGGAGGTAGTCGATGCCGATGAAGACCTTGTCGAAGCCGATGAAGACGAGGCGCTACAACCGAGCTTGCCAGACTCGGGAACGCGTCGGGGACGAAGGCACGCACCGGTGTTGCCAGTACCGGGCATGCGAAGAACGGGACCAGTAGAAACAACTTCACGCCATGTCAGAGAGGAGACTAGCAAAGGAGGACTCTACGACGGTTGCGTTGCGCAGATCGGCGAGGTGCCGATGCAGGCCACGGTTGTCGGAGTAGACGAGTAGGTGTGGTCGAGGACGAGGCGAGGACGATGGCGACGGAGTCGTTCTGGACGAAGACGTCGAAGGCGGCGAACCAGCGACGACCAGGAGTGGTCAGACTGGATGCCTAGACGGAGGGGTAGTCGGCGGGACCTACGACAGCCAGGAGTGGCCATGCAGGCTACCTGTGGAGATGCGGCGGCGGTGCTCGAAGTAGGCGAGGAAGAACCCGACGACGTGACGAAGACCATGCGCGGACGGCGGCGACCCGCGCCGAGGGAGGTGGCGCGGTGGAAGCCTGCGACGTCCTTGCGGGGTGACGGCAATGACCGCGTGCAGCGACGCTACTGCCCGATGGGGCGGCGTAGCTGCAGGGCGCGAGTCGGTGCAGCGGTATGAGAACCACCAACGACGGACACGCCTGAGAAGGCGCGTTGGTAGCCGGCGGCGGGGACCAAAGGCGGCGACGCTACGGCCCGAAGGGGCGACGCAGCGGCAGCCCGATGCTCGATCGATGGTAGGCGCGTGCTCGGGGACGTACTCGGCAGAGACAAGCGCCAGATCGGTTGATCAGACCGATGGCGGCGCTGTACGCGCCAAGTCCGTGACGACGGCAGATCGGAATCTGCGGCGTCGTTGTCGGTGCGATCCCGGACGATGACGGCGAAGACAATCCGAGGGGGGAGGTCGGCCGCGGCAGCCTCCCGAGGAAGCCGCAGCAGCCGGCCGCGGTGCGCGGCAACCTGTCATGAGGCCGCGACGGCCTACCGAGGAAGGCATAGCGGCAAAAGTAACAGGCGCACGGGCGCGGTGGAGATCGTCGATGCCGATGGTTGGAGTAGAGGCGCGGCGATGACGACGACGATGGGCGACGCAATCCGGTCTAAAATCGGTAAACCAAAAAAGAAAACCGATCAAGAGATCGGAAAAAAAGACTTGCAGGGCAGCCGATCATGGATCGGCGGACGAACCCTGCGTACGGGTTGCGCGGCCCCCGACGGAGATCATGGAGATCGACCTCCCCGGGGGCGGCGCGGCGGAAGCGGAGGCGGCGGCTAGGTCAAGGACCGTGCCGCTCTGATACCATGTTGAAGGGTAGAGGGAGAGAGAGATTGCGGAATATGATGGATGTATTATTGAGCCTCTCGGGCGAGTATATATAGACGTACAGGGACCAACTTGGAGTACAAGACAAGTAACCTACTTGGAGTACAAGACAAGTAACCTAGTCTATCCCTAACAGATACGTATACTCTAACAGTATAGACTTGAACATGTCAAACATGAATATACAGTTACATAAATATTAGTTTCTTATTAAATCCTAACCACAAATATTAGATCCAACCATCAAATTAATTAAGTTGACGTGGATCAACCTAATGGCTCAAAAAAATAATCTTATATTGCTTTTATTATATAATAGACTAGGATTCGTGCGCGAGCTAAGCGCAGTGGTGTTTGCCGGCTCGTGGGTTCGTGATGTGCCCTTCATAGTCGGCCCAACGCTGCACTAGGTCCACCTCGTTTCCATCTGCGTGCTCGCCAAACTGGTCTGTGTATAGTCCGCGTCACACACCTCTAGTGGGCTTTTCAGTTTGGTTTCTTTCTCTGTTTTTTTGGTTTTCTGCCTGTTTTGTGGGTTTTCGTTGGTTCTTTTGATTTTGAAAAATGTATGAATATTTTTCAAATTTTAACAACTTTAATTTCTGAGCATATATTTGGTTGAGCATATATGACTCGTGCAAAATACCTAAATAGTTAATCCCTTATTTGTGTTTTGTAATTTAAATGCCGTTTGGTTGTTTTCTATCGAACTATGTGAGAGTGAACTAGTCATATATAAGCACTATTTTAATTAGATTACCTAATCTAATTTATTTGCTTGTCAATTGCAAACATATGAAAATTCAGGCCAGCTTTGGTCAGTATGGACAAATGAATCGCACCGCTAGACGCGACTGGCCGGACAAACCGAATCCCGATTCAAAACGAACACGTCCAACCCAAACAGATAAAAAACGGTCGGTCGAGCCCTAAGTTCATTATGGACCAATTATGTTAGTTTTGCTGTTAAAATATGATTAGCCAAAAAATATTCTATTTGTAACAACTTGCCCTAAAAGTGGTATGTATTAGCAAAAAATAACAAAAATGACACTAAATTGTTACCTTAGCCCCAATTGTGATACCCTACCCCCTCCGTCTCAAATTAGATGTCTCGGATTTATTAAAGTTTAATTGAATCTAGACACTATTCTCTCTCAGGCCAAATTAGTTGACTTGGTTTTGTCTACGTCCGAATCTAGACATTGAGTCAAGTAATTTGGGTCGGAGAGTATATATATCCATCCAAATTTTAAAAAACCTTACAACTATTTTAAGACGGACTGACGGAGGGAACACTAGAATGTAATTTACTCGTTAATCTACACGTATGGAGGAGCATCAGGAAATCTGGCACAGTGCCCCACAAAGCGTACAAAAGAAATGATACTCCACTATTCACTTGCACAGTTGAAGCTGAAACGGCCATCACCGAGCCCATGACCCTGAACCCCGATAGGACGTACAGTAGCTCTCGCTAGCTGAACGTCACCACCCATGACCCTGAACAACGATAGGATCTAGCTCTAGGCGAACGTTACCGTCACCCAGGGGCAGACGAAATTGGCCAAATAAACAACAGATGCTTTGGCCAAACCGAACCGATAGACAGAACGCATTCGCCATATATAAACAACAGATACTTTGGGCTAATTGTGGGCGCCTGCAGGAGGGATGCAGGGAATACGGCACTTAAACCATAAACTAAACGCTGTGTGTCAAACCCCACCATCGCTAATGCAACGTCACTTCTGGTGGTGGCTCCATCAGCATGCTTATTAACCTGCCTTTGGCTTTAATAAATCTTTTCTGGTTCTTCGGGTTGATGGCGATACGGCAGCATGCGCTTCACTTGAAAGACTCGGTTTTCCCGGCGAGCGATTTCTTTCTTTTACGAGATCTCCGCGCTTAAAGCGACGGCATGCATGCATTCATTCGTGGAGTTGTTTTTTTAATCCCCGAGTGGGATCCTGCTGATCTGCTCTAAGGCAGCTAGATGGTGACAAGCAGAATTCAGCGGTGCCCTTTATGCGAAATCATTAGCGGCCTGATGTGCTGCTGATTGTGTATCTTTGTCGAATTATTATTGATGGTGTGCTTTCGCCATCATGCGTTGCTTGAGCCAAGGGGGGAGAATATGTTCCTGATGGTGTGCTGCCTCTCTCTCTTTTGGAAAATTTGGAACGAGAAAAACGCCAGGGTTTTCCGAAGCATCTCCGCCCTGCCGACCATATTATTCTGTGAAAATACTAGGACGATCGATCGACGCCTCTTTATGGTGCTCAGCTTTTGCTCTGGCTTTGTTAAACTCGTTCTCAATTAATGAGATGCGGCAGCTTTGCCTCCGGGTGTTTTTTAGGCTCCTGATTGCGGTACCGAGAAGATTTGGTGAAAATCAGGCAGTTGTGTGATGTGGTGGGCTAGCTGATCTATCTTATCTGTTGCACTGCAGCTTTCAGGCTATGGCCCTAAGCAGTAAGCAGGAGTAAAGTATGGAGTCCGGCCCTTGTTTTCTGCATTACACTTGCCCTATTAAACTACCAATGTCTACTATTTTTTGTACCAATTTCTGTATGTCAACATCTGCCGATCGTAGTTCTTTAGCCGATGAACTGGTTTAAGCACCCAACAACTTTGGCCCACTACCTTCAGTTTTTCTTTCATTTCATTATCCTTCCTCTACGCCGAGAGCAATTGTTAACTTTCCAAAAGGAAATTGTTGAGCAGTTTGTTGACACTGCTCATGTATGTATGCTGCCTCGCAAAGTATGTACAATGAAACACGAGTGGCCATCTCAGGTATACCTTAAGCATGTGAAAAGGTCCTAATCCACTTCCATATGTCAATCAGAACACCCTTGTTTACGCAGCATGTTTCCATCCATGTGTGCCCTGCCGATGCGTACCAGGAGATCACTAGCAACTCATCAGACACGCACGAGACAGCCATTGATGGGAACAGGAAGCTTTGTGTGCCTCCCTCCATTGTCTCCCTCAACCTTACTTGCATTGTTCCCTTCTGTCTCTCTTTTTTCTTTCAAATTTAATTTGCCGCTCAACCAATAGTGTCCATGCTTCTTTCCTTTGTGTTGCTTACCTTTAGAGATGAGCATCATAGATTGGTATTGGCAACTGCTAAAACTACGCTACATATAAATACCGATTTGAGTGGAATCTGATCCCTTTCTGTCTAGGTTGCAAGTTTTGTGTGTCGGCCACTGGAACTTGGTGTCTCCTTGAAACAAGATACCCTGCTTGCAGTGTTTTTTTTTTTTTTGCTTTGGTGCACATGCATGCTGTGGTACGTGAGATGACTGAAAGTATGTGTGATCGATCGTGGCTCTGGATCCAGATTAACTAATCATATGAAATCAAACTGTCAGAGAGAAAGCAGGTTTATTTACTTACTACTTGGCTCTGCCCATGATGCTCTTGTCAGGCTGCGTGATGATGGTATATCCATGTCCTGCTATCTCCGATCGTACCTTCAATGATTCCGTGAAAAGCGCGAGATCTTTGCTTTGTTCTCTCGTATCTCCGTGCCTTGGCGCTAATCGTGAATCAATGATTTTCTGAAGAAATGTGAATGTGCGATGAGAGCAGAGGGGAATACCTACGGAAGATCCGTGTAACAGAATCCGATGATATATGTGGAAGAGCAGCCGAGAACGCAGCAGTCAAGATCCGTGTCGAGATGGTGACCAAGGGCGTGTTTGGTATGAGGGCCTGTTAGCCCCCGGTAAGATGAAGTTTGGCTGATTGGATGGCTGCTCGGCCTCCGCGTTGTGACCCGCACGAATCTCAAAAACACATCCGAACCAAGCCTGCTTAGAATTAGCTCACATTTGAGAATGCAGTGGTGCCACCATCCGTGGCGCTTGTGCTCATGTGTAGAGCTTGCTGATGAAGGTTGTTGCACAGACGGCGGCAAAGATTGCCAAAGAAAAAATGGCTCAAGGCTCACATGGCTTATAGGGCAAACAAGGCTACAATTAAGGGGGCCATGAAATGGATCCCTCTCATGTCCTTCAAGAAGGTCCCACCAAGGCTCTGTTGGACCATTGTGGATCGAATGTGAGGTCTAATAAGGTGTACAACCACCTCAGAAAATGGAGGGTCAGGTGGCACACCATTAGTTGGCTTGAAAATTTGAGCATAGTTCAATGGTGTGAATGTTAGATAGATCTCTTCCCGTTCGAGCCCAACGGGGCGCCCCAACCTCATCTGGTGTGTGGGTCCCTGTCGCCACGCTATATAAAGAGGTGGGACACCGGCAGCACGCAACACGAGGTTAGTCGATGTGTCGTACGCCCCATCGATATCCCTACTGATCTAGGGTTAGCGCGAGCCGACGGGAAACACCGCCACCACCGCACATCCACGCTGTCGCCCCTTTCCCCATGGCCACTAGCAGCAGCACCAACTCCGGCGTCCCCTCTGGCTCGTGCACATCGAGCCAGGGCGCAGGTGGTTCCTCTCCTCTCAGATCCCTCTCTCCCTCTCTCAGTTTCATGTCTAGATGCGCAAAGTAAGTGCTACCGAATAGATCTACACTAGTCTGTTGCAAAGCTACATTAACATTGGTATCAGAGCCACTATTATCCAGATTTTTCGGTGCAAATAGAAAGCAAAAGGTGAAAAATCTAGATCTAAAAGTGCGCCTGCCCTACGGCCTCACCGTTCCTCTCGATCTAGATGAGCATCAATATGAGGCATCTAGACGAAGAACAAACCCCTTCGAGGCAAAGCAAAACCCTAGATCTAAAGCCCCAAAAAGAAACCCCAAAATCCCCAGATCCCACCCCGAATCAAAGCATAGAAAAGAAAACCCCTTTTCCCCGCATGCAAATCCCCACCCAAATCGAAAGAAAAGTCGCCCCGGCCATCGCCGGGAAAGGATCTGCCCCCACCTCGGCCACTTGACGGCCGTGCACCCACCCTATGGTGGATGCACGCGTCGGCAAGGAGCCAAGGGGAGGCACCGCCGCCACCTCTTTCTCTGTTCTCTTCTACTCGCGGGGTGGGGGAGGTGGGAGGTGGAAGGAGAAAGCTAGAAAAGGAAGGGAGGCTCGTCGCCGGCCTCGCGCTGGGGGCGGCGCCGCCGCTTGCAGAGAAAGGGCGCTGTAGCGCCGCCGCCAGCAGGCGACCGTGGACGCGACAGAGAGTAAGGGGGTGGGGGCTTGTGGGAGAGCCAACACGCTAGGAGAGGAAGGGGCCACCGGCTGCGCTGGGGGGCCGTCGGCAGAGAGAGGGGGTGGGGGCACGCGGGACTGGGAGGGGGAAATGAGCTAGGGTTTCAGGGGGGCTGCGGCGCGGGCTGGTTTTATCCCTCCGAGGGGCGCAGGCAGCCATGGGATCTAGGGTAGAGGGAATGGGCGGCCAGGATTGATCGGCGCTGGCGGGCTGGGGACGCAGGGGCGATGCAGGGCTGATGGGCCATGTGGGCCGCATGGCCTCGCACCGAGCCGCTGTTGCACGGGCAGCACGAGGACGCACGTGCGCCAGATAGCAGTCGCACGCGGGAGGCTGGTTGTGGGCTGCTAGGGGCTATGTTTGGCGGGCCAGGCCGCGGGCTGCTGGTGGCTCTAGCGAGCGCACGCGCGCTCCAGATAGCGCTGGGTCGCTGGGCCGCGCTGAGGCAAAGCCAAACAGTTCCGTTTTCAGTTTATTCTGTTTTTCTTTTTACAAAGGCTATTTTTGATGTTTTATCAAGTTTTTTATGAAATTTTGTAAAGTTTTCTCTATTCATTTTATTTCAGTGAATATTTTGATTAGAGAATATGAAAGTGATAGAGTTTTTCTGTAAAGTCTAAAGTTTATGAATAGTGTAATAATTGTTTCCGCTGCAAATAGTTGACTTAATTTACTAGAATGCAATAAAGTGCATTAAATTTTTGTTTTAAAAGATGTGATAAAGTGATTTAAAGTTGATTATGCTCCATGTTATTAATTGACCAATGTTATTAATAAACATGATCATGATCCCTTTTATTATGTGTTAAAGGTGCATTTAATTTTATCTTTACCCAACGGTGATATAACTTTAAATGGCACAAACAATTGCACGCTTGATTTATACCAACATTGGATTAATGCATACAGTTGTTTCTGGTTGTCTCACATCTTTTATGGTTTTCAGGAGGTCTCAACCTCATGAGCTACCTGAAGGACATCCCACTGCTCAGAGGAGACAACTATTCTGAGTGGAGGAAAAAGGTAGACCTGACCTTTGTTTGCGTCGAGGTTGACTGGGTGGTTGAAACCAAACAACTAGTCAAGCCTGAGGACCCAGTGAGGGGTGATACTGAGGACAATGCTGCATGGGAAAAGAGAAAGAGGGACCATGCTCCATTGGAGCTAGCCTACTCAATAGATAACCAAAAGTGGGTCAATGCAAACAAAAAGTGCTTGGTCTTTGTCAAAAATACGATTGAGAACGCAATAGTGGGCTCAATCGAAGAGTGTGCCTCTGTTGGTGAGTACCTTGCAAAGATAAAGAGACAATTTACTGGCTCTTCAAAGATGTATGCAACCCAGCTGCTAAAACAGCTGGTGACAGAAAAGTATACGAGAGTGCCACATGGCATTAGAGAGCACATCTTGAGGATGTCCAACATGGCGGCTAAGTTAAATCCCGTGGATGCGGACCTCGAGCTCAAGCCTGCTCTACTAGTGCATCTTGTCATGGCCTCTCTTCCCCAACAGTTCGAGAACTTCGTCATCGCTATAACATGTCTCCTGAAAAGTGGGACATTGAAAAGACCATAGGGATGTGTTCTCAAGAGGAAGAAAGGCTTAAGTCCATTCACGATGGTTCTTTGAACTACATGAAGGACAACAGGAAGAGGAACTTCACCAACAACAACCATGGTGGCTCCCCTTCCAAGCCACATGGCAAGGGCCCCCTACAGCACCAGCATCGGTATCAACAGTCTCTCCCTGGGGACAAGGACCAGTGCCATCATTGCAAAAAGCCTGGCCACTTCAAAAAGGATTGCCCAATATGGCTAAAGTCCATAATGGCAAAGAACGGTAAAGACATAGTCTCTTTTGTAAATGAATCCTTGTATGAAATTTTTTCTAAATCTACTTGGTGGATTGACTCTGGTGCAACTGTTCATGTTGCCAACTCTTTACAGGGATTCCATTCGACAAGGATTTTGCCAAGAAGAGAAAGACTCATTGAAGTGGCAAATGGGATTCAAGCAGAAGTGGTGGCTGTTTGGCGACATTCCTCTAGAGCTAGCTAATGGCTTTACTCTTTTGCTTAAGGATGTTTTATTTGTTCCTTCCATCCATAGAAACTGAATAAGTGTGTCGTGCCTGGATAAAGACATGTATGAGTGTTATTTTGGACATGGCAAATGTGCCATTTGGTTGAAAGATACTTGTGTGGGTGTTGCTTCACTACATGACAAGCTTTATTTATTATCCTTGCATGAGAAAGTGTTTTCTGTGCGTGATGTGAATGAACAAGTTCCCTTGTCGAACAAAGAACAAAATAAAAGAAAGCGAACTCTTGACTCATCGAAGTTATGGCACTCTAGATTAGGCCATATTTCGAGGGGGGAATAGAAAGCCTCGTTAAAAATGACATTCTTCCTCCGTTAGAGTTCTCATACATCGAGCAATGCATATATTGCATTAAAGGCAAGTATGTAAAGCAAATTAAAAAGGGTGCAAAACGAAGTATAGCAACACTAGAAATCATTCACACTGATATTTGTGGACCGTTTACTGTGAAAAGTGTGGATGGTTATGATTCATTCATAACATTCATGGATGATCACTCCCGGTATGGTTACATTTATCCAATTAAAGAAAGATCTGAAGCATTGGATAAATTTAAAATTTTCAAAGCTGAAGTAGAAAATCAGCATGATAAAAGAATTAAAATAGTCCGGTCTGACCGTGGGGGGGAGTACTACGGTCGGCATACTCCATATGGTCAAGTACCAGTACCTTTTGCAAGGTTCTTATAGGAAAATGGAATAGTCGCCCAGTATCCTATGTCGGGCGAACCTTAGCAAAATGGAGTAGCTGAAAGGCGTAACTGTACCCTTATGGATATGGTGCGCAACATGATGAGCTATTCCACCCTCCCATTGGGATTGTGGATGGAGGCGCTTAAAACTGCCATTCACATTCTCAACAGAGTACCAAGTAAGTCGGTGCCCAAAACACCGTATGAATTGTGGATAGGCAAAGTTCCCTCTCTGCACCACTTGAGGGTCTAGGGGAGCCCAGCTGAGGCAAAAGTTTTCAATCCAAACATTGCAAAGTTAGAACCCAAAACAGTGTTTTGCCACTTCATTGGCTATCTAGACAAATCAAAAGGTTATCGTTTCTACTATCCTGACAGATACACAAAGTTCGTAGAAACGAGACATGTAGTCTTTTTGGAGGACGAATTAATGAGGGGGAGCACGGTAGCTCGGAAAATTGATCTTGAGGAGAAGAGGGTGCATGCACCTAATCCGATGACTCAGGAACCATTTTTCTCGCTACCTGTTGTGCCACCATCTATAACCCCTGAGGTTGTGGTGTCGGCACCTGTTGTGAGTCCACACATGACAGCAATGGGAGAAGGTTCGGAACCTGTCCATCAGGAGCCACCTGAACCCACTGTTGAGCACGAAAGGGAGCCAGAACAGCCACATACTGAAAATGTGCCAGAACCTGAGGCACGAAATGAGCAAGAGTCTGATGAACTCAGAAGGTCTAAAAGAGAACGAAAACCAGCCATTTCCAAAGAAATTTACAAAGTCTATAACATAGAAACAGTTCATATGGAGGGCGATCCTACCTCATATGAAGAAGCCATGAGAAGCCCTCACTCAGCCAAGTGGGTGGAGGCAATGGAAGATGAAATGAAATCGATGAGTTCCAACAATGTGTGGGCCTTAGAGGAAATTCCTAAAGGAGCCAAAACAGTAGGATGCAAATGGGTCTGCAAAACAAAGTATGACTCCAATGGGAATGTAGAAAAGTACAAAGCTAGACTTATGGCAAAAGGCTTTACGCAAAGAGAAGGGGTAGATTACAATTAGACTTTTTCTTCGGTCTCATGTAAGGACTCCTTCAGAATCATAATGGCACTAGTTGCACATTTTGATTTAGAGTTGCATCAAATGGATGTTAAGACGACATTTCTAAATGGAGATTTAGAAGAAAATGTTTACATGAAACAACCCAAGGGTTTTTTCATGGAGAGGAAGGAACATATGAGATGCCGCCTAAAGAAATACATTTATGAGTTAAAACAAGCCTCTAGACAGTGGTATTTAAATTTCAATGATACAATTAAAATATTTGGATTCAAAGAGAATGTTGAGGACAACTGCATTTATGCAAAGTTTAAAAGTGGGAAATATATTTTCCTAATTCTGTATGTGGATGACATCTTGCTTGCTAGCAGTGATGTCAGTCTACTACTAGAAATAAAGAAGTTCTTGTCTTCAAATTTTGACATGAAAGACCTTGGTGAAGCTTCTTATGTTTTGGTCATAGAGATTCACCGAGATAGAAAGAATGGATTGTTAGGACTGTCGCAGAAAGCATATTGTGAAAAGATTCTAGGAAAATACAATATGCATGCGAGTAATGCAACACCTGCTCCCATAGTCAAGGGCGATAGTTTTGGGAAATCCCAATGTCCAAAGAACCAATATGAGATCGATCAAATGAAGTCAGTACCATATGCTTCGACTGTTGGAAGCTTACAGTATGCACAAGTGTGCACTCGCCCTGACTATACTTTTATCACCGGGGTACTCGGTAGATATCAAGAGAATCCAGACATAGAACACCGGAAGATGGTAAAGAAAGCTTTGCGTTATGTGCAAGGCACAAAAGGCCTCATGCTAACATATAGAAGATCTGATTCCCAAGAGATAAAAGGGTACTCAGATGCGGATTTTGCGGGAGATAAAGACAACAAAAAGTCCATGACAGGATATGTCTTTACTCTCGCAGGAGGTACTATTTCATGGAGAAGCGTCAAACAGTCAATAGTTGCATCATCTACGATGTATGCATAATTTATAGCATGTTATGAGGCCATGGGACAAACGTTTTGGTTAAAGAAATTTCTACCCGACTTGAAAGTGGTTGACTGCATCAGCAGGCCACTAAAGATGTACTGTGACAACAAGCCCGCAGTATTCTATGCTCATAACAATAAGTCGAGTAATGCTACAAATTCGATAGATATAAAGTATTATGTTATGAAGGACAAAGTCCAGGATCAATCTATAAGTCTCGAGCATATAAGGACAAAGGATATGTTTGCGGATCCGCTAACGAAAGGCTTACCACCCAATGTGTTCAAGGAACACATAGCCGGTATGGGATTAATGGAAAGCCTATGATTCCTGGACTACAGAGGCCCAAAAGTAACAGGATTTGTTTCAAAATAGAAAAGTATGTAGTGGTTGTTTGATTCTATAGGCAATTGAGATGAGACGATGAAACATGCTCTATGTACCGATCCGTGATGAAACGAGTAAAGTACAAAGTTAAAAAGTAAAGTCGAGATCAAGGGGGAGAATGTTAGATAGATCTTTCCCCGTTCGAGCCCAACGGCCGAACGGAGTCCCTTATCCGCGCCCTGATCGGGGACGCCCCAATCTCATCTGGTGGGTGGGCCCCTGTCGCCGCGCTATATAAAGAGGTGGGGCACCGGCATCATGCAACACGAGGTTAGTCACTGTGCCGTACGCCCCACCGATATCCCTACCGATCTAGGGTTAGTGTGAGACGACGGGAAGCACCGCCACCACCGCACACCCACGTCGTCGCCCCTTTCCCCATGGCCACTAGCAGCAACACCAACTTCGGCATCCCCTATGGCTCGTGCACATCGAGCCAGGGCGCAGGTGGTTCCTCTCCTCTCAGATCCCTCTCTCCCTCTCTTAGTTTCATGTCTAGACGCGCAAAGTAAGTGCTACTGAATAGATCTACACTAGTCTGTTGCAAAGCTACATTAACAGTGAAGACACCAGAACCATTATCCTAGAGAGTGAGAACTATCTAGGTCACATCACGGTTAGCATATTGTCTTGTTTCTTGCACTTCATCATCGATTACTGTCATGCACAATTAACACACTGACTTCCAATCATACGATCACCTGAAGGATGCATAGTTCCTCAAAGTGCACATCACCAACTAAGATGAGATGCTAACCATCTTTTCGTTTTGTCTGGCCACCGGGAAGTTCGTCGTGGGCTCAAGTGAGCCCCTTGGTACACAACACCTTCACCTGAGGATGCAGACAACCAGGATTCGGACACGGTGATCCTCAATGGTCTTGACGAGCTAGTTGACACCACTAACAAGGCTTGTGCGGGTAACAGGAAGAGGGTACCCTTGATGATGACGATATCATGGCCTTTGCGAACATGACATCGTTGTCAAGGACGTCACACATGCCATCAGGAAAAAAATCCTATTGACATGCACCTTGACCTCTACAAGGAAGTCGTGGACATTGGTTGCTTCACCGAGGAGTCTCTATTGGCAGCTCTCAGCCACAACAAGGCCTAGGGTACCAACTTTGTTGGCATGGCTAGGCCACACATGATCATTTGGCTCACGACCTACCTAGCCAAGTGAAAGGATACAAATGTCGCCGAGAGGGGGTGAATAGGCGTTTTAAAACTATTGCGGTTTTGGATAAAATAAATGTGGAATAAAACTAGCGCTTAATTTATTAGACACAAAATATAAATATTCTAGGTTCAACTATGTGAACCAAGAAATTATGCCAAAAAAGACAAGCAATGACGCAATAGAAAAATATATAATTTCAAGCACAAAGGCTATCACAAATTAAAATGCATAAGTAAAGATCTCGGGTATAGAAATAACTGAGACACGTAGAGACGGTGATTTATCCTGAAGTTCACTTTCAAAGGAAGCTAATCTCCATTGGAGTGGTGCAACGACATAGTGCTCCTCATACGCCACAAAAGGCCAACCTTGAGTAGTGGTTGCTCAATATACACCAAACACCACAAAGGCTCACATGATTATTCTGTGTGTGCACCACCAAGGCGGACATACGATCCACTACGTGGTGGCCTTGAAGGCGGCGACCAAAGCCTTTACACGAGCTTGGGACAATATCCACAATTTAATTCGAGGCTCCCAAGAAACACCATGAAGCTTTACACCACCAAGATTGAGCTTCAAGGATACGCCAAACATCGTATAGGGTTCCAAGAACCCAAGAGTAATAAGCTTCTCACTTTCACTCAAACGAATCCTCGTAGAGAATTCAAACTGGTGCATCAAATGCAATGTAAAGTCCTTCATTCCCACAATCCACTAAATCTACAATAGCTATGAGAATAAGAGAGAAAGAACACAAGAGGGGGAACACTAAATTTCTCCAAGATCTAGATACCAAGATTCCTTTCACTGAGAAGAGATATTGATTGAAATGTAGATCTCTAGATCTCCTCTCTAATTTTCTTAGATGCAAGAATCATAGGGGGTAGAGAGTTAGAGAAAAGCTTCATGTTTAACAATAGAGGAGAGAGAAAACCATAGAAGCAAGCTTGAAATTGCTCCCAATTCTGCATAGAAGCATGCTTGAAATTATGCTCCTCTATTGTTATGCTAAACGAGACAAGCAATGATGCGATAGCAAAATATATAATTTCAAACACAAAGGCTATCACAAAGTAAAATGCATAAGCAAACTTCAAGGTCAACAATAGAGGAGTCTTCCCGAAGAAAAGTTAATCAAAAAGAAGAAAGGATGGAACTCATTAAAGACATGATTATCAAGGGTAAAACGATGAACAGATAAAAGATTTTTAGAGACACTAGGAACATGTAATATGTCATTGAGATGGAAAGAGCTATGAGAGGTGTGCAAAACTGAATGACCAACATGACTAATGTGCATACTTGTGCCTTCAGCCATGCGAACACGGTCATGTCCTTGATAAGCATCATGTGTAGAGAGCTTGTTCGGCTCTCCAGCAACATGATATGTAGCTCCTGTGTCATAGTACCAGTTTGAGTCCACTCCATGAGAGGAAAAGTTTTCCTCTTTGTTTCCACGATCTTTGCCACGATCATCCTCATAGTGCCACCAGCAGTCACGAGAAGGGTGATCATGAATAAAACAGAGCTGGCAAGTGGTGTCAACATATTTAGTGGGCTGACGGTCACGACGACGCCCACCATCATCACGGCGACGAGGGCGCACATCATCATAGCATAGGGGACGCTCATCATCATAGCGACGACGACCCTGGTAGCCATCATCACGTCGCTCACCGCGATAGCCACGGTCATCACGGTGATAGTCCTGCTGCGGGCGGCCACGGTCTTCACCATGGCCCCGCTCATCCTGTTGACGCGGGCGATCATCATGCCAGCGCTTGTGAAGATCGTCACGCCAGCATTCTTGACCGCGAGGAGGAGCACGCTGGTCTCCACCAGTGCGACGAGCGGCATTGGCCGATGAGTTGAAGCTAACATCATTAGACTTGTGGAGATTACCATATGATTGCACCTGATCAAATAGGTCAGAAAGAGAGGTTCCCGGATTGGCATTAACTGCAGTGTTTAAGGTGTTGTAAGAGTTGCCAAGTCCGCGAAGAACGTGCCAAACAAGTTCATCATCCTCAACCGGCTTGCCAGCTGCAGCGAGCTCGGAGGCCAAGGTCTTCATCTTGGCAAAGTACTTCTCAGTTGAGAGATCGTTCTTCTTGGTGTCATTGAGCGCAGACCGAAGCTGCTGGATGCGGTTCTTGGATGAGGCAGAGAGATGAGCGTTGATCGCAGCCCAAACTTCAGCGGACGTGGTGAGACCAATGACATGAACTAACACATCAGGCGTGAGCGCGTTTAGAATCCATCGGAGAACCTGCTGATCACGAGCAACCCAAGATGAATATTCTGGATTCTCAATGGTGACCTTTTTCTTGTTGATATCTTCAGTTTCCAGGAGTTTTTCAGGTGCTTCCTCGGTTCCTTCCACCAGATCAAGAACACGAGCACCATAGAGAGCTGGGATCACAAGAGCTTTCCATACCAGAGCGTTTTCACGCGTGAGTAGCTGCACGGGAGGAGCACCGAGAGCAGCAGTCAGGACCGGAGCGGACAAGGACGATGAAGGCGCCATTGATTTTCAGAAACTTGAATAGGAGATCGTCTGCCACGGCAGAGAAAAGAGGCAATTTTCTGCCACGGCAGAGGTGACAGGCGGTTTTGGCTGCGACGCGATCTAAAGATCGGAGGCAGGTCGTGAGGCAGCGGCGGCACGGATCGTGCGGCAACAACTTGTCTTGGCTTGATGTGGGCTTGATCTTGCGGCGGCGACCTCGGATGGCGGCAGCGGCAGATGTTTTTCTAGGGTTTTGGTCGTGATGCGGTCGGCGATCGATGGGAGATCGACGACGGCGGATCGTGGGCTTGGAGCTTGGCTTGGTCGTTGCGGCGGCGGCAAAGTGCGGCGGCGACAGAGCTGAGGCGGCGGCGGGTTTTAGGGTTAGGCAGCCGAGTTAGGAGGAGCCTGCTCTGATACCATGTTAATTATGGTGGAACGATGCGTGCCCTATCCAGGGGATCAGTGCATGTTTATATGGATAGGAAAAGCCCCCACGTGGTGGCTGATACAATATGTGTACGTGTACGTGCGGAGTACTACTCTATGACGTATACGTTCATGACTTACAACTTTGCAGAAAAAAAGCTCTAGTATGTGCTTGACTTCGCGATCTTGTCAGATTTATTCTCTTATTTTTACACTAGTACTAACCAAAAAAATTCAAAGGTTTATATCCATCCTTCCCTTGCATGATTTTTTCATATATTTTTCAGAACTAATAAATATGATAATTCTGTGAGTTTCAAAAACTGAGTTCATATGTATCCTTTTTTGCAAATGCACCCTCTTGATTATGTGTCGGCTCTGCAAAAATAATATTTTCTCTTAAAATCATGTGCTTGACTTCCAAATCTTGTGAGTTTATTCTCTTATTTTTATACTACAGCATATGCATCTTGTCCTGCACTAGTACTAACCAGATGTTTTCTAATGTTTATATCCATCGTCCACTTGCATGAATGTTTTTCGAAGTTCTCAGAGCCTATAACATGATTTCCTTTAAGTTCCCAAAACTAAGTTCAGGCTCCTTCGATTCATAGGATTTTCAAAAGATTTGTGTAGGATTAAAATCCTATGCAAATTTTCCTTCGGAAGCCGCTTGATTCATACTAGAATTGTATCTCGTAGAAAATAATCTCATAGGAATCTTGCAGTGTAAATTTTATAGAAAAATAACAATAGGTTAGCTTAGGAGCTTCATATGTACTATCAGGTTCTAAAAAACCACTCTTCGTAATATTTGCCAACTCTGCATAATATGCGCTCTTGATAAAACTATGTGGTTGACTTCGTGATCATGTTAGGTTTATTCTCTTATTATAATACTACTACGCATATGCATCTTGTCTTGCACTGTAGTAGTACTAACCAGATGTAGTACAACATAGTACTGCTTTGCAATCTAAGAGTCAATGAAGGGATCTACTCCTACTCGTGCTCGTGCCCCATAGTCCAGACTACCAGTACTCCTAGCGCACATCTTTCGTAAATTTCTATAGTGTACTCCGTTGTAACTTTTTATTACTTGTTTGACCCTGTTTATTACTTGATGATGACTCCTGCAATTAATCCGACGATAAACTGCAAACAATCTTGCTGAAGAACACCACCGTCGTGACACGGGGTGGTCAGGAACAAAAGTGCAGCGCCACAAAATTTCCAGAACTCATTGCATATATCATTGTACATCCAACGGCCATCATCACAACATGACCGATTGATATCGATCACCCTCTGCAAATCTCGATGAGCTCGTCCAGGCCCTCGGACTCCGCGGCGACCTTGGACGCCGCCGACGAGGACAAGAAGCGGAAGCCGGTGTCGCTGGCGCTCTTCCTGACGGAGGCCAGCTGCTGGGACTTCTTGCAGTAGGCGATGAGGCCCTGGATCGGGTTCTCCGCCTCGGAGCTGGCGCTGCTGCTCCTCCTCAGCGCCGGCGGCGCCCCCGCGCCGTCGGAGCCGCTCGAGCTCCGGACCGACGACGAGGTGGAGGTGGAGGACTTGGAGGAGGAGGACGTGGACGAGCAGGACGAAGGCGCCGGCGCGGGGGACGTCTTGTTGGAGGCCGAGTACCGGACCATGACGCTGGAGAAGGACCGCCGGTGCCCGCCGGCATGGCCGCTTCCGCCGCTGCTCTTCTCGGCGATGCACCTGCTGCTCCTGGTCTGGCCGAACGGGTTCTTCCTCCATGCCCGGAGATGGCCGCCATGGGAGTGAGACGAGAGATCCTTCGCGGCAAGAACGTTCTTGTCGTCGTCGGCGTTTGCTGTGGGTCTCGGCGTGGCGAACATGGTCCTGAGGTAAGCCTTGGAGGCCTTGAGCTGGCGGCCGAGGTTGAGCTGCCTTGTGACGAACCTTAGCCTCCTGGACCACGGCGGCCTCTTCTCGCCCGCCCCCGCCGCGGAGGCGCCGCCGTCGTCGGCGTACGCCATGCCTGCCGCGTAGTCCCGGAAGAACTCCTCGACGTTGAGCTCCCCGCTGACGAAGCAGGAGTTGGCGGGGGACGCGCCGCGGGAGCGCTCGCAGGGCGTGGCGGGCGCGGTGCTGACGGCGAGGTGGTGCCGGCTCCTTCCCCTGACGCCGACGACGCCGGCCGCGGCGCAGCGGTCGAGGTCAAGGAGGAGGTCCTCGACCATCTGCACGCGCGGCGGCATGTGCAGCGGCAGTAGCTTGCCCTTGTAGAAGAGCTCGTCTGCGGGGGACGCCAGCGGCAGCAGCGGGTCCCCCGACCGCCCGTCCAGCGGCGCCGACATGTGGTGGAACTCGAACTCCCTCCCCGGCCCACCCGCCGCCGCAGACGCGGCGAAGGTCAGGTCCATGTCGATGTAGTCCTCCTCCTCCTCGTCACGGAGCTGATCATGCGGCCGCGCCTTCTCCCCTCTGCCGCTCGCCATCGTTCCTGTCCCGCGAGTGCGATGCCTGCGTCTCCCTGACTCTGCTTTGCTCGGGACACGCTAGCTTCGGGCAGGAGTCCAGAGCAGAAATGGCAGTGTCATCCACGGTCGAAGCGCCTCTTATACAAATCCGGCCAGTGCAGTGCGTGCGCTTTGCTTTGTCCCAACCGTGGGCCCAAACTAACAAAGCACCATTGCTGTCCGCATGATCCGACTCTTGTTCGCATCCTGGCCCTCCCCCTGTCCGCTCTGGTGTTCGCCCACTGTCCGTTTATAGCTCTACTAGCAGACTAGCAGCAGCACAGCACGCAGTGCCTCCATCTCTCCCGGCTTTATTCGTGTCTTTGCTCCCCTTTTCCTCGAGCAGAAAACGGCTTTCGCGATCGAACCAAGTATGATTACTCGATTAGGGGTCTTCTTTTCCTTTTCTGCCTTTGCCTTCCGCGCCCGTATGCTGTCTCAGCTGCGAGCTCCACGCCTCTCTTCTTTCCATGCGTGATGCGTGGCTAGCTATCTAGCTTAGAGCTTCCCCACTCGTCGGACGAACCTCATACCGAAATCCAGAATTTTTTGGCCGGATGAAAAGCTGGGTACGCCGAGTTTTCTACTCGCGTTTTCAGACCGTGTTCCCAGGTTCGGCGAAATTCAGTTAAACTCGGCGAAATATGGGCGAATATTGGCGGAATTCATTATATATTGACAGAATTCATTAACTAGGGCAAGGACGCACATATTATATCGAATTTAATAACTAGAAAAATGTTGCCGTCGCCGTGGTCGACGCCGGACGCCGCATCTACAGGCCGAGGCGGGGGTGGTTGTCATCCTGGATGTGCTCCATGACGCCGGCGAGAGTTCGCCCTGATACGCTCCACCAGCGGCGGCAGAAAACCATGTTGTGACGCGGCGACGGCGAGCCCGGCGGTCCGTCGTGTCGGGCGAGTTCCTCGATGCGTCTGTCGGCGAAGAACTGCCTCCAGAAGACCAGGTTGCCAGGATCCTCGACGAGATCCGGGTCTTGCATGGCGGCGATAGCCGCCTGGAGGCAAGGTCCTCGTCGGCCGGCACCAGCGGAATAGGGATCGGCGCTGAGTTGCCAGGCGAAAGGGAGACGAGTGTCCGGCGGCGCCGTATAGGCCGCCTCGTGGAGCAGTCGGGCTTTCCACGATGCGTCGGCCGGGAAATCTATCGGCCATGGCTTTTCGGCGGAGTTGAGGAGGAAGAAAGGTGCGGGCATCCGGAGTTGGGAGTGGTGTGAGAGACTGTGAAGGGAGACGACGAGATGTACGCCTTTTTATAGGCCGAGTTCGGCGGATAGGGCGGGAGGGGTGTAGCGGCGAGGGCGGGAAAAGAAAAACGGCGAGAAGAATGACGACGACTCGGCTTCTGTCGCTGACAGGCTGGTCCACTCGGCCAATTCTGGGTTCGGCCTGGGTAGTCCGGACCAAAGTTGGTCTAAATCCAGCCGAAAAAAGGTTCGTGCGTACGCGACTGGGCAGATTTTCAGCGTCCGGACTTAAATTCGGCATCCGGATCGGCGTCCTGTGTAGCCGAGTAGAGATGCCCTTACCTCGTGCCATTTGATTTGACAATAGGATTATATTGTACTACCGTAGAAAAAGTGGAGCTGGAGGGGTTTTGGCCCCTCTGTTTGTCTAAAATTGTACTGTACTACTACTGTAGAAAGTACTACGAGTATTTGATCAGTTCTGATTACTCCTACTGTATTCTCGGTGAGTGTTGATGATTACGGCAAGGTTAGCGGGTGCGAATTACAAGGCGAGGTTTACTGATTGCGAACTTCTCGGTGATATAGTACTCATTGGCAGCGCCAGCGCGTTACACTAGTTCCAACCAGTGCAGTCGCCGAGTACGGGCCGAAACTTTCGAATTCGAATTCGAGGAGCCCACGTTTCCAGAAAAACAATGTGTCGATCGACACGCAGCACACAGTGCCTACCTACATCGCATTTGTTTATGGCGTCTCGATCCCCGCCACCATGTCAACCAACCGAACCTGCTGCTGGGGAAGTTGAAGGCTCACCGGTTGCGTGCAGTGCAGTGCAGTGGGCTCGTCAGGACGCGGCCGTCTGGCTCAGAGGAGGAACAGTCGAAAGAAAGAAGGATCGTCTCGTCCCAGAGGCGGCATGGGCTGACTGCTCTCGCTGGTTCGCCGCTGCTTTTGCATGCCTGTGTCGTCGCTGCGTGATCACTGATCGGTATGGAGGGATGGACGCTTCGGGGATTGGGCCGATCGTTGAAGCGTGCGTGCGTGCGAGCCAAGGCGTGACGTACTGGCGTGCGTGACTGCCATCGCTGCCAGCGGCAGCTTCTTCCTTTGCTTCGCTTCCTTCCATCCTCGTTCGGCATACTAGGGTCTACGCGGACGTGACATCTTTGCAGAGGAGCAGCTAGCTGGGACCCTGACGAGCCGTGAATTTTGGCAAAGGAGTACCCCTACTCCTACTCCTACTCCTACTACAACCATAATAGCAGAAGTACAGTATAGGCGCGTACTGAAAAATTCTCACGCTCTTTCTATTTTCCGGAGGAAATCCTCAAGTTTTCATTACAAGGGAAAAAAAAAAGAGGGTGCCTTCGTTGGCCCACCCTCTTTATTCTCCGCCTCCATTTACCATCTAGAGCTAGCAAAGGACTGATGAAATCAAAGTCACGAGTAAACAATACTACTCGACAGAACGTTAGTAGTAGTAGTGATTCGGCTATTTGGATTAGGTCTGCGGTCAACGGCCGGACCTCCGGGGTTTAGGGGGGTGCGGCTGAAAGGCAGCGCCACTTGCAAGGTTGAAGCGAACGGTGTGGCTCTCGCGTGGCCGGCCGGCCGGCGGTGGAGCTGAACGTGGAAGATTCGTCATTCGAGCTCGCGAAAGCAAAGCAGAGCATTTCGTCAAAGGCCGCATCTTTAACTGGCTCACTCTAAAACGATCCACGGGAAGATATCCACCCCTGCTTTACATTCGTGCGTAAAAACACACACACGGCCGGTTCGATTTTGGTCACAGCCCACACCACACGCGTGGTCAAGATCCTTGCACGGTAATTTGTCGCGTCAAGTCCTCCCATTTATTGACTGTGATGGTTTTCCATCCAAGGCAAGCGGCCGTCGCGTAGAGTTGGGCAGATGGATGGGACTTGCCTGCCCTTTGCGTGTTGCCAAAAGGAGTCCGTGCAAAGGAAGGTGGTGAACTGATCCCGGAGCTCGAGGTGCTGCTCCTTTGTCTCCTCCTCGGCTCGCTTCCTCCGTCACAGGAAGTAGTAATGGTTTCTGTTTCCTTGGGCAACTCCGGGGCCCGGATTGATCATACTATATGACAGGGGAAGCTAGCTTGGTGCAGAATTGGTCCCCTTCCTTGCCAAATTCTTCTACTACTACTACTACTACTACTACTACTAGCCGCTGATGACTGCACAACACGGAAATGTGAAATCAGGCGCACGAGCTAATTTACAGGAAAACATTAACAACATTTTGCAGATAGTGGCTTAACCTCGGAGCTAGGGCGAGTTTGTACTAACTGAGGCTAGCTTTCGGAAAGGAGGAGATTATACCGAGAGCTCAGGATCAGCTGCTCGAGCACACGGTGCACTCCACACTTCACCATACCAGACGTTCTCCACAGAACCAGTTTGTTAAAATAACCTTCTTAGCCATTTAGAAAGCGTCAGCATGGCCAGCAGAGCTAAAATTAGCCCCACACCATAATCTGAACCGACACGGTACGGCTTGGTATCCACCCAAATCCAACAGGCCCAGATATACCATGCAACGTTTGCAGCAACAAGCCAAGATGACGCAGGAAATGCACAGTCGTATTTTCTATTCCATATACAACAACAACATACAGCGTGTTCCACAGTCTATGTTCACAGTTGCTTTCCTGTACCAGGAGGGGGTAATCTAATTGGCACATAAGCTACAGCTAATGGGAACAATGGAAAGCAAGTTGCTGATAACATATTAACAAGCTCGGGCTACCTCATGAGATGCCGAGAGAGTCTTTTGGCCTCTACTAGATCCAGCAGCAGCAACCAGTCACGATGATGACGATCAGATCACTACCTAAAAGATGAATGATCGTGATAGAGCTGCGCCCGCCGGAGCAGAGGAAAACTGGGACTTTCTGCAACGGTGATCGAAACAGTATATCTCTGGGAACTCTCCAGATGCTTTACAGGTCGAACTCTGCAGCTGTAACGATTGAGTGAACTAGTGTACACCGACTTGCCTGCCTGCCATGCTGTCGCGGACTCTACCTGTGTCTAGTGCTGTATTTTGTCAAAGCTACATTACAAATCAACGTCTGGCAGCGGCACCTTCCAGTAATTCCAGGAATTGTAGTCTTCCTGCACAGCATTGTCATTGATGATCAGAACATTTATACAGAACGTCTCTTGAATGGTAAATCAGCACGAGTATGCTCTCAAAAGAGCAATCCGTATGTGTGGCTACATCATACAGGAAGAAGAATGTTCGAGTTCTGGATTATAGAAGCAGGAAAAAAGATAAACATGTGCCACTGTGTAGCTAATCTTATGAGCATATGCTGCATATATAAATGCATTTTTCTCTACGGGGCATTTTACTGATTTGCAGAGAGAAGGCCTCAGAAAAATGCAGAAAATTACTGTTTAATTTCATAAGTTGAACTGACTGTTGTACGCATGACAATTAGATAGTGTTACCCATTGTGAAAAACAATTCGATATCCTAGATTCTGGATAGAAAGTCAGAAATCTGTTCTGTGTCCTATGATTTGATGGATATTCAAAATCAATGCACAAGGCAAAGAAACATAATATGAACTCTCGAACTGGACAAATGTATTACGGTAAAGGACGAGACTGGAAGTAACCAAATTGCCAAAATGAAATGAATAGAAACTACTGTATTAAGTTTCTGACTATACCAACATATGTGAAAGTTTTGTTGGGTGTTTGATGAGTGATAACTGCTATATGTTCCCAAGTAAATGACACTGTACCACTATGTCTGGAACCACTGAAAAATACTATAGCAGTTCAGAGCGACAACTAACCTGCTCAACCATAGTTGTTGGAGGGAACATGTCATTCACAAGGGTATGTAAGGAGGTATAGGACTTCACATCAACAGAGCTGTTTATGGCCACCTCACCCTGCATGCCGACAAGATGAATTAGGAGACAGCTACATAAGCACAATATTACTGACTTCAGCTTAGTGTAATTGAGATACCTTCGGGTTGATGATAAAAATCTTGCCTTTGGGAATTCCCATCTTTCTGTAACTAAGCTCATCTGTGTCTCTATTGCCAAATCCAGCATAAAATGGATTGTGGTCGGAAGGAAAAAGCGCCTTAATGTCCTGTCAGAGAAAAAAAATATGAGTGCCTAAACTGGTCCCCAGCCAATCCCATGCAAACCCTCAGCTAATCACACAAGCCAATCCCATGATTTCTCTGATACCATGGAAGAACGAAACAGGGGTAGGGCAATAGATGAACTTTTAATACCAGAGAAATCCACATCCAAAGTTTCGATAATATCAGCATTTTTTCAATCTTTCAAACAACATTTTTTATACGTACTTCAAATAATGCAGACAAAAGCAAGCAAACTCAGGGAGCTGATTCTGATAATTACCTCCAGACAAGCAATCTTGAACTCATGTGGAGCTCTTCGTATAACTGAGAAAAACAGAGGAAACATTAGAAGATGCAACACAATAATTATATTGCAGTAGGAAGAAACCAAAAAAATATCATTAACATCATCCCGGTAGAGTTGAGTAAATGCAAATGGCACATTAATTTGCCAAAATAATCATTAATAAGAAAAACATGTGAACATTCAACCAATAGTTAGATGATATTACCTTCTCGGTAGAGTGACGGGAACAAACCATCAGGTGAAATCACAACAGGTCCGTTAGGCAGCACTTTTCCATCCTGCAAAATTGTAAAGGAGTATGCTTGGTTGAGTACATAACCAACTCGATAAAAACATGCTAACAATATAGAAATATACATCTATCAAGCAATCAAGGAAGTAATACTTGATGGATGATCATATCACCACAAGTTGAAAAGAGTGACAGGAAAACAACAAATGGCCACTGTTATTACCTGTTTTAGATTGAAGAGGAAGCTTTTTGTCAGATATGCTTGGACAATGGCTCTAGCACTAAGGAATATTAGTTGGTAACCATTTTCCTAGTTGAAAAATGGAAGGCTCATCACAAATGTGTGCGAAAAACTGGGTACAATCTCATAAAAATAAAGGAACCTGAAACAGAAACACAAAATTGTTTCATACCTTTATTGCAGAAAAGAGTCGAGCAACACCAGACTGACTCCAATCTCGTCCAACTAAAGGCATGACCTGGCCCAGGACATCAGACCTGAATGGACATTAACCACTCACATTCAGCTGTTGTGATAATGTACAGCAATAAGAAAATTATATATAGAAGATTCACATCGCAAAGAAAAATGTCACAGTAAGACGCAAAATTCATCAAATAGAGCTGAGGCTTTAATTCAGTTAGTCCAGGGCAACATATCCACTAAAATTTTCAGTGGAACTAATGAGAATATTGGCTGGAATGCATAACAAACAAACAAACAATCTGTGGTATTCCAAATTATGAGAGAACAAGTGGATCTGCTTGTAACTTGTCAACACCTGCTTGGTGGATCTGTAACCTAAACTCTTCTTTGCAATGAAAAGAAACGCAATGTCATTGCGTTTTCCCGAAAAAGAGAACAAGTGGATCAACATCTCTAGTTTTCTTTTCTTTTTTTTTTGCGGGTGATCAATATCTCTAGTTATCAAACAAAATTAGCATGGCACCTTGTACCAACAATAAAAAAGGTAAACATAACCATTTAATTTTATGCCCGCGTTATTCTTCAAAACTCTATCTCAGTGGCTGACGTTTCAGCGATTTGTGTGGGGATAAAGATACAGAAGGAATGACAAAATAACTCACACTGCTAGCATGCTGTACAATTTTACCAATTGTTGGTCTAGTATTCACATGGATCAGACCATATGATGATATGATGATATGAATCACTTCAACTCAAGGTGCCAAGAGCCAAGAGTGCAATCCAAGGCCAAATGGTGCCAATAATTTAGCCACCATTCTAGTACATCATCTACTAGTATACATAAAACATAGTGCCTTATGGTTATAAGAAACGGATAACTTCCCGCATTAATAGAAAATGATCATCTTAGACAAGGGCGCACGTTTCCACCTAGAGTTACATGTAAATCTAGAATCAGAACAACTGATTCATTCAGTTAAACAATCCAAAGACGTCGAGCTTAAATGAGCAGCTTGTTTTTCCAATATTTTTAGATTCGTTTGAACCAAATACAAATAAAGTACTGCAAATTTCATTTGTGAACACAAATTGTATGAATCTAATATACTACAGATCCCTTCTTTCGATCAATATTGCCTTGAATTTGACGAAGTGCGCAGTGGCGGAGCTTCAGCCCGGCATGCCCGGGCTGCTGCCCGGGTTCTCTCTGAAATCTTTTGCTAAAGTGGTAGCTGCTAATGAAGGATTAATCAACTTTTTCTTGGGCAAAATGCCCGTTGGCCAGGAGCCTTCGTATTTTGCCCAGGCCATGTCTCTCAGCTGGTTCCGCCACTGGAAGTGCGCATATAAAAATCAAAGGATGCCTCATGGCAACATCTAATAATACGAAGGCGCTGTATATACATAGCAGTAAATTTTTTTGGGGGGAAGTTCTGCTAGTTTGCCAATAAGATGTATAATTTAACTGACAGTTTGGCGAGACAGTCTAAAGATGAGCAGCTGACATAATAAATTGAACAACACACTCAGCTACCAACAACATATGAAAGCGCACAACAAATTTTACCTTGTGATGGTTCCATCCACGTCGGATATAACAATTTTTGCATTCCATTTCCACACGTACATATGTGCTTCAACCTAACAAAAGAATAAATATCAATATGAGATACCCCAAAAAAGAGAGGAAGGAATTAATTAAGAAAAAAGAAGCATAAACCTGTTGCTTCCCAAAAACTCTGGTGCAGAAGCTAAAGGTTATAATATTTTGTCCCTCCTTCAGATTTAGAGATGACACCTGTTCGCTAGTGGGAATTAAAGTCCGCACGAATTGCTTTCTTGGTGACTGATTTTTATTATTCTCTGGGGCTTGCTCATCCATTGGACTCAGTACTGTCTCTGTGTCAAGAAAAATATCCTCGGAAGAGTCACTATTACTGCGTTGAAGAGATCTTGATATCCTGAATGGAATGGGCCAAAGCCTCCATCTCCGGCTCGAGGGAGACATCCCAAGAGAATCTTCTCCTGAACGGGGTGTTTCTTGGCGTTCAACTGCAATAGCATCAACAGGTTCTACAGAGAAGTCTGGACCAAATACAGCCTTCCCAAGAACAACGTGAGAAACTTTACTCCATACGAAATAGTTTCCGTCAACTTTGACAATAAGGTTTGCATTTTTTATTATTGCTGGCCCAGACACCTTGAGATCCTCCTCAGAGACAAGATGTTGTTGGAAGACTTCATCAGCAGATGTTCGGCCCATACCTGGCCGTAGCATGTGCCCACAAAGAGAAATCTCAAACCCTGCCAGTAGAAAGCAAAGCAAAACTATGAAATATTGTCTTATAGAAATGAGAAAAGAATTGCTAACATGACATGTTCTTACCCAAACCCTTCTGTAACTGAGGGTGCTCTTCTTTATTTAGTTCCTCTTCAGCCGTTGGGTTCTCCGGAATGCTTCCTAATTTGTCTTTGTCACTGATTCTTGGGGATGACCGTAAACGATCAGATTTGCAGGTTCCAATTTTAGAAGGGGTGGTGGTGTCTCTGCTCCTGTCATCAGAACCTTCTTCACAGCACAAGTTTTCGCTTTGTGTTATATTATCATCAGAAGTAATTTCTGAAACATCCACTTCCTCTAGATGCTTTGATGGATCGGATTGATCAGAGTGCGCAGTTTCACTTCCACCTTCCTGCAGATCTATGTCAATATCAGAATGGTTACTGGGACTAAGCCCAGAGTTCCCCTGGTGGACAAATTCAGGAGAAAAGGGTTCAGTTCCTGAATCTCCATCATCTTGTGATGTCAAATCCAAGCAACTTTTAAAAGTATCATATCTACTAAAACTTGCATTAACATTCTCATTGCTGTCATCACAAACTTTGCTTGCCTTAGCTGGGGAATTGCAAGTCTCATCGCTCTGAACCAGTGGAATATCACAAGCATCACCTTCATTGCTTACTGGTTGATAACTCTCGTCATTGTTCTCCAAGACATCAAGAGCCTCATTTTTGTTGGGCAAGAGTTGATCACCCTCATCAGCGTTCCCTGAAACATCACAAGCCTCACCTTCCACGGTCAATGATTGATGATTCGGACCATTGTTGTTTGACCATGATACACCCTCAATCTCATCTTCGATATTCCCATTGCTCTCATCACAAACCATGTCTTCCTTAGATGGGTACTTGCAATCCTCATTGTTCTGAACCAGTGGGACATCACAAGCGCCATCTTCATCGGCCAAGGGTTGATCAGCTTCATCACTGTTCGCCAAGACATCAAGAGCTTCAACTTTCTTGGGCAAGGATTGATAGCCTTTGTCATTGTCCTCTGCAATATCATGAGCCACGTCTTCCACATTCAACAGTTGATAATTCAGACCATTGTCCCCTGACCGCGGTACAACCTGAACGGCATCCTCAATATTCTCATCGCTGCCATCACAAACCGTGATAACCTTAGAAGGGGACTTGCAGGCATTGCCGTTCTGAACTAGTGGGACATCGCAAGCCTCTTCTTCACTGGTCAAGGGTTGATAAGCCTCATCATTGTTCTCCAAGACATCAAGAGCCTCATCTTTATCGGGCAAAGGTTGATAGCCCTCAATGTTGTTCACTGAAACATCATGAGCCTCATCATCTTCCACGTTCAACAGTTGACAATTCAGACCATTCTTTTCTGACTGCGATACTACCTGAACCTCAGCTTCATGGGTTGATGCAACACAAGCCTCGCCGTCATTAACCTGAACCTCAGCTTCATGGGTTGATGCGACACAAGCCTCGCCGTCTTTAACTGACACATGGAGGGTTTCAGACTCATTAACGGAGATATCAAGTGACTCATCCTTCACAATCGATACCTCCCGAAGCTTCTCCAAAGCCTCCGATTGATGTCCAGAATCAAACTTAACCTTTTCCTGTGATATGTATAACTCATCCAAAATACCAGCTTCCCACACCTCGCCATTACGACTGAAGTCCCCGCTCGAGCTCTGTCCAGGTCCCAAATGGAACTGGGGATCACTACTTAGTTGCACATCCTCCATACTCTCCTCGGTTGAAGAGATGGGAGCAGTTAGAACACAGCCGTTCACGCTAACCAGAAGCATCTCAGAAGTGCCCCCATCAGCTTGATTTGCCAAATCCTCTGCTTCCTCCAACTTGCTATAATCAAACTCGTCTCCAGTCTGTTCCTCCTGGTCCTCCTCATTCAACTCTGAGCTGCCCAGATCACTGGAGCCCATGTAAAGTTCACCGTCACTCTTACTACGCAAGGGGGTTTCAGGCTCACTGATAGCATCTACCGGACCGGCTCCAGAGTCCTCACTGCCAGGCACGAGCTCCCGCATGAAGTAGGCCTGCCCAGAGTTGTCAAGCAGCATGTGGAAGCTGGCGTCCACGCCGTTGACGGTGATGGTGACGACCTTCTCAGCACCCTTGAGAACGCCCTGGAACTTGCCGAACCGGACGTACCAGGGCGTGCTGCGGTAGGAGCCGTCGGGCTGCTCAACCACGATGATGTCGACGGCGCCGCCGAACGGGTGGAAGGGCGTGGCGACGGAGTACATGACACGCCCCACCCCGCGGCCCACCATTCCCACCACGTCCATATCTGCAGCTGCAGGAGTCCTCGACCGATCGCATCAAACGCTCAGCGACCCCGAACCCTGGCGGCTCGATTCGCCGAGTTGTCGCATCAATCAATTCTGCAATCAATTAATTAACTGAAAGTGAGCAAAGGATTCTACTTCTACTTCTACTCCCCCAACGCCAACGGATTCGAGGGCAAGGGGGAATTCGACAAGGAGAAGAGCAGAGTAACACTCTCGGAACTTAGGGTTCGCTACCAACCGAGATAAAAATCAAGCCGAGCCCGGATAGATCTCCCTCCACTCCACGCAAGGTCGGGTCAGTAGAGCGGTTGAGGACCTGGGCGATAACTTCGAGGTGTGGCGCCCGTGCTTCGGTGGAACACGGACGGGGAGGAGGAGGGGGACGGGGAGGGGAGAAGAGACCGGACCGGAGTGGGGGTATAGTATTTTCTCAGAGAGTTCCCTGGAGTTGTTCTCGCAGGTTATCGGAAAAGGGAAGGCTTGTCGGGCCTTTTTACTGTTTTCGTTTCCTTTTTCTCATCGATACATTCCATTTGAGTTCGCGGTGTGCTGAGATCTACCGCCTCCAACATTTTCGTGGCAGTTAAAAAGGTATACTTGTGTAAAAACTAGTACTGCTCTCCTGAGCTAACTCGTGAAAACTTTCCTGCAGAAAATGCTACGGCTGCTTATACAAAACAAAAGCAGAAAATGCCATCAATCGATAAACCTACGGCCCATATCGTCGATTCAGGCGATACAGCGAACATGTGGCACCGAAAATTCCCAGCAGAAGCAAAACCCACGAACCTCCCGATTCCCCCAAACCCAGAAGAACAGTCGCCTCCTCCAGGAAAACTCCACGAAACTACAGCCGCCACAAGCAAGCAAAAGCTGAACGCGGAATTTCCCAGGGGGAAAGGGAAGGGATACAGAGCAATGCCAAATCGAACTGGATCCAGTCAAACCAAACCGGAGTGGGATGGGAGCCGGTACTCACCGCGAATCCGCGCGCGCGATGGGAGTCGACGGCTCGCTGTTTCTCCCCGGCGAGTTCGTCCGAGAAGTCTTCCCGGAGGCGCGTCGCCGTCGACCGTCGTGGGTCGCTGGGGGAGGTCAGAATTGGGGGGAGACGGGCGAAAGGAGGGGATAGGTGGCCGTTGAGAGCCGCATTTATAAGTGAAGCCCGTCGTTGGCACGAGCAGCGCACGTGGGCCGTTCCGATCCGCCACGCCACGCCACCTCCGGCCGGCGCACTGGCAGATGGGACACCTGCAAACCTGGGACCACGTGTCATTGAGAGAAGCAAGGAAGGTGAGTAATGGATGGCCGATTAATAAATCAAATCAAAGGAATTAAAATGAACCCACATCGTGTCACACGAGCTGCCTCGGCAGCTGTCTTTCGGGTCGCCTGTTTTTGAATGCAGAAAATTCTGGTCGTGAAAGGCTTTCTTTTTCGTTGCAGCAAAGCTTTGACTTGCATTTTCACGTCATCTTGTGCACGTCAGAATGTTTCGCCTCCTTCAAAAGAGGTTCAAACCTGACTCCCAAGAATATCTCCTTTTTTTACGTGCAAGAATATCTCATTACATCCCACATGTTCTTTCTCTCTCAAAATTTGGGATCAAAACTCAAAGTGCACGATAAACTGTAAAGAAATCAAATTAATCGCGTGCATACTTACGTGTTTTGCTATCACAATGATAGTGTATTCTGACCGATAGGTTGGATGGTGAAAACACAGTAATCCGCTTATATCCAGTCCAGCACACACTATGATAGCACAAAATTCAACCAATTCGATAGTTCGATACAGTAAAACTTTAGCTTGGTTGTAGGATGCTTTTGGGAGAAACATACTCGCTTGGATCCATATTAAGTGTCGTTCAATTGGATGTATCTAGACATATTTTAGTGCTAGATACATCCAATTGAACGATACTTAATATGTATCCAAGGGAGAACTTAATTACGTTTAATCTCTAATTGTGGGTTTTCAAGTCTATAAAAAAAGTAAATAACAAAAAATAAAATGACACATTATATAGCGAGCAATTGTGAACAAAATCTCATCTTGGAGATATCCAATTGCTTAGGATCAACCTTAAATTATGGATTCGAGCTTCATTTTATAGACAAATGGGTAAAGTTGTCACATATATTTGGGGAGCGCTCTCGTATATTTTTAGGTAGCCTTTACTAATGGTTTAGGAGACATTCGGTTCCTAGTATGATCCTGAAATGTTAGGTTCAAAACGGTGTTGCACAAAACTAGTTGATAAAAAATTCAAATAATACAGTGACTAGTGTGAGCCTTATATCTTATTTATGTATTAATCTGGCTGTGTGCTCAAAGTCTCGAAATTGCTCGTTATATTGAGTTGTTGCAAATATCATATGTACTCGATAACTTCTCGAGCGTTCAAGCAACATTTCAGCTAGTGTACACAGATTGTTAGCGATGAAACTGCATGTTTTGTTTGAATATTAAATTTTAGCTATATGGCACCTAACATGTTAGATTTAACCAATTGAACTTACATGACGAAAGTCGAGCAAAAGCAGACTTGGACGGTCGATACCAAGGTCGGAACGATCCCACAGAGGGGAGTGTTTTACATGAGAGTTTATGAGTATTGCTTAAATCGAAGTAAAATCGTGAGTAGCAAATTAAACACCGGGTAATTACTACTCTCTTGTCCATAATTTCCATGATCCTGAGTTTGGTTAAAGTTACCAAGCATACAGAAGAAAATACGAAACACAAATAATATGAACATATATTTTACGATCATTCTAATACTATTTATTTCATATTGTAGATGTTGATTTTTTTATATGCTTATTAGTTAAAGTTTACTACTCCCTCCGTTACGGTTTATAAGTCCTACGCGTATATCTAGGTTATCAATTTAACCTATATAATTTGAATTATATAATATAAAAATTGTATCATTGGACAATACAAAGTCTAAAGTTTCCGGTGATATATTTTTTGTAATATATACATCATACTAAGTTGCTCAATTTGACGACATAGAACTACGTGCAGGACTTGTAAACCGAAACGGAGGAAGTACTACAAAATTTAGGTTTGCCTAACCGAATATGCAGGGTAATTTCGGTGGGAGGATTATGTGATTGCGTCTTGTAAGGAGAGTACTAGTAATAATAACTACTCCGAGTTGTTGAGTTAATTGAAAGCTTGCTGATAGCGTTGTCTTTTCTTGTTGTCTACTAGCCGCATCTACGCAACACATATTTATTACACTGGGAACTGATCACGTTGTTGCTTGCTGTTGGATCGTGGCGCACACAACACCGACGAAATCAGCCCCCGTAACCGCATTTCCGGCAGGTACCTCGACCCGGACGTGGACGTGGACGTGACGACGTGCGTGATCCGTGCGCGGGGACGGGGCGGGGGCAAACACGGAAGGAACTGGCTGGCTGGCTGGCGTGCGGATCGATCTCATCTTCCCCGCGGCCACTCGAGAAAATGCGGTTATGCGGGAGCCCGTGCCGAATATGCTCTTCCTTCGACTGGCCTCCTCCACAGTCCACACACACCGCGATCCCGGTCGCTTTCCTCCGGTCCCGGCAAGTGGAGTACGTGCGTGCACCGTCATTTTCCCACCCGTTTTCGGCTCGTCCCTCCGGCCGAGGTAAACTTGGCTTGGCGGCTGCTGGAACTGGGAGCGCGCGGTGGCGTGAAGCAAACGTGTTTCCAGAAGCTATGGGGTAGCGCCCGATACGGCGTGGTCGTGGTCGTACGGGGCGGGGGTCTCTTTTCCTCCGCACCCTCGGCTGTGTGTGCGGGGGAGCGGTGTGAAAGCAGCGAGAGGCTGGGATCAGATATGTGTGTGAGGTGTGGATGGACGATGCAATTGCAGACTGCTGTGCTCGGGAATGATCAGGAATACACGGGTCGGTGCATGAGGTCCGGTCCATGAAAAAGGTGACCGGGGGGCGCCGCGCCGCGCAGGCCTGGTGACGCACGCGCGCGCGCGACGGGCCGCGAGAGCCTCCGTCCGTGCGGGGATCGTTGGCAGGGCAGAAGGGCAGAATCGCTTTGCTCTGACGCATGTGTCGTGAATTTTCGTTTGCTATCTCTCGCCCTGAGCTTATTTTCCGTGACAGACATCGTCATCATGTGACCTGTTCCGTTACACAGAATCGTAACGCTGGCGGCAAGCGGCGGTCTCACGCTTTTGCCCAACTGAAAATTCCCGTTTCTTCTACTACTGGTAAGAAATCTTAAATCCCACCATTCAGGGTCGTCTCACGCTAGTTTCATATTAACAGGGAGCGGAAGTTTCACTGCAATAGCAGGGATCCTCCTCCATGGATAGGCCGGAGAAGAGCTGATCCGTCCTATCAAAAGACCTGGCAACCAAGCATCCGGTCCACTTCCATTATCCATCTGCTCAACCCAGTAGCCCAGCCAAGTTAGCCTACTCCTGCTCGACCCAGCTAAACCGGCCCAGTTGCCCTATTAGAATTGGTCTAGGGGTGTAAAGTCCTCTGTTGCTATATGCTCCCTCTGTTTCAAAATATAAGATGTTTTAGATTTGTGAAGAAAATGAATCTAGACTTGTTTTAGTATGTAGGTTCACCCAAGTTTAGGATGAATCTATATACTAAAAGAAGTCTAGATTCATTTTCTTTACAAACCTAAAACATCTTATATTTTGAAACGGAGGGAGTATAAGAAGTTTCATAATTTACAAACAGACTAATTGTAGGAACGTAGCATCCTCATCCATTAATCGTTAACAAATTGAAGTTAGTTCAAAGCTTGACTCGGAGATTGATGATGAGGCAATGGTGTTTACTTTGCATGGCATCACCACTGAGTTCGCCGGCCATTGCGCCTATTTACGAAAACAAATACATAAGCGGTCTAATGCAAATAAAAGATGAGAAGCTAGGTACATCTCATTAATCATGGATATGTGGCACATTCTTGTTATGCGCTCTCATGCAGTGGAAATATTTAGCATGCATGACTAGGTGGTATTTATCTATATGTTTGTATCGGCCGTGGAATTACAACATTTCCTAGGACGCCTAATTTTTGTGGATACTATATTTGCACTGGATAACTGAATACATGATTGCATAAACATAGATAAAACATCACATAGTATACATATATATTGACACAGAGGATAGTTGTGTAGCATTGTCTCACACACCGGGATGCATAACCGCATAAAGTGCTAAAACTTAGTCTTACACATAACCATAATATAGTGACCAGAAAACTAATATGAAAAATAAAGATAACTAGTTCTTCCAATCCGTGAACTACTCCCTAGGTCTTCGGAGCACATGCGGAGGATCTCGGTCGCCTTCTTTGGGATCAGCACGGGTTTAGCTACCTAGGTGTTTTGCTTGATTTCTCGAATGAATTTTGCTTTGTGTAGTCTGTTTACTTTCTTACCAATTGCTTTGCGCTTCGGTTCCGAGAAATGGTGCATTGCTTGCTTGATGGGTCTAGCATCTAGATACATTGAGTGCATGCTCGACGGATTTCCTGAGAACACCTGGCATGTCAGCTGGACACAAGGCGGAAATTTCGCAACGCTCCCGGAGGAATTCGACGAGCACGAGTTCATATGCGGAACCCAAGTTGGTGGATGATGACTGTAAGTGCACATATCAATTGTACTCTCTCAGTCCACAAATGTAAGTCATGGAAGCAAACCTTCCGACACCGATTAAGAAGCCCCAAAGTACAAAACTACCCCTATCACTGATCGATCTAATTCAAAGTTAACACACCGGGATCACGTCCTTCCTCGGGTCCTTCTTCTCCGCGTCGCCTGTATTGGGATCGACTGTCCACACAGCGGTGATTGATCATGAAGTCCTTGTACTTGTTCCCCGCGCCGCCTGTACTAGTATTTGGCGTCACTGATCGATATCCCCAGGTGTCAGGCCCAACAGCAACAGCAGCGTCGGCCGGCCTCGGTAGGAGTAGCGCCGGCCGCCATCCCCAGGAGCAGAAGAACCGGCTAGCCCCAACAACAACATCGCCCCTTCTTCTTCCTCCGCTCCAACCAGGAAACCACCGCGAGATGCTCACCGACTCACTGTGGCTAGAACGGTTGAGACTATATATCTACCCTTTTGTTTTGCTCTATACTTCCCCCATCTCCCATGGTGCTGATGATGCCTTCGGTTTGTTCCCAGGAGCCCTTGAAGATAGACTTCATATACCATATTTATGTTTAGACAAGATATACTCCTTGATGTGTCTAAACGTTGACAAAGACAAGATGGTCGGAATCATGCCACTGAAATCAATTAAGATCCTTGATGCAAGTACTACTCACTAGTCGATTCAACAAAATCAGTCCTATCCATGATTAATGGTGCGACAGAAGCTAGGGTTTAGGAATGAAAACTGATACCATATAAACGGGAATATGATTTTGTTGGGAAACATAGAGATAAAACAAAACCTTTTCCTCTAACGCCATGATCCCAAGATCTAGCTGAGGTAGAAGGCCACGAGGATTACCACTAGACGCACAATTGTGAATTACTGATGAAGCGTGGCAGTTGATTGCAGTATAGTCCTCGAGATCCGATCTGATCACGATCGTCCTGGTGCTGATTGTACAACACCTCTGCCGGTACCGCACACGTACAAGGAGGAGCGCCGGTGGTGAACTGCTAGGTTCAGTACGACGGCTGGACTGATGTGGAGCTAGGGTTTCCAATGCACTGAATGACCTAACTCATAGGTTTCTGCACCCCACTATATATAAGGAGTGAACGTGGGATCCACTCACTCGTGTCCCATTCACTAAAGCCCATATAATATTAGTCACCGTGAATCCGACTAACTGACTCAGTCCAAATCCGGCTCAGGTACAATCCAACCAGATTTCCGGTTTAGATCAAATCCGAACTTGCTCCCGCTCTTAAGTGCGGTGACCCAGCATACCACTGCATGATATAGTACACTATAGTCGTTGACATAACACTAATGAAACACCGTTCACTAGTATTACATTCCTCGGAGTGGTACAACAGAAACACAGCAGGTCCAAGACATGACTATAGGTTACAACTCAACTCTTTACACAAGATCCAGAGAACACTCTAGATTAAAGAGAGAGAAAGAATCTTCTTACAAAGAAGAATTATAAATAATCAACTCAAATCTAATATACTAATGGACTAGTATCTAAACTATTGGGGCTTTCATTATTGCTATTGCAATACTCTACAGAAGTAGGTTCCATGGTTAGAGATTCTATTCTTAGTAACTTTGTCTTCACTTGAGTTAATGTATATGTTGACTTTCTTGACTTCATTGAAGAACTTTAGCTTTTGATGATGATTTCTGGTGCATGACTTGATGCAGACATCGTCTGTACTGGCTTTAGAACCTAGCAAGGGTTAAGAAGATACGTTGAGTACGAGCGTACTCAGCAAGTTCACTATAAAAGGAGGGTTTGATGCACTATATCTACAACCACAGACCATAGGTCGTAGGACATGCAAGTTTTCGTAAACATTTCTTCAAAGGTTGCTTTTATTTTGAAAAGCTATGTTCGTCAGCCTTCACGGGTTTACCAGAACTTTCATGAAGTTTCTTTCCCTCCGTGTTCGCAGCTCCTTCCCGGAACAGGGAGTAACAAGTTACAGTTCTTACACTCTGCATGTTGGAGATATGCCCAAGAGGCAATAATAAAGTGGGTTATTATCATATCTTCATACTTATGATAAATGTTTACATACCATGCTATAATTGTATTAACCGGAAACATTAATACTTGTGTGATTTGTAAACTAAAATAAGAGTCCCTAGTAAAGCCTCTTGTTAAACTAGCTTGTTGGTTAATATATGATCATGGTTTCCTGATCATGAACATGGAGATGTTATTAACAACAGGATCATATCATTAGGAGAATGATGTGATGGACATACTCATATAGATAAGCGTAGCATAAAGATCAAGTCATTTCAATAGTTCAATTGCTATATGCTTTCTGATACATAGTAACCTAATTCCTTAGACCATGAGATCATGCATATCACCTTTACCGGATGGATGCTTTGATGACATCAAACACCACACCGTAACTGGGTGGCTATAAAGATGGCATTGAGTGTTCGGAAAGTATTGGTTGAGACACATGGATCAAGAGTGGGATTTGTCCATCCATATGACGGATAGATATACTCTAGGCCCTCTCGGTGTAATGTCATCCAATTAGCTTGCAAGCATGTGACTGGCTCACAAGGGATCACATATCACGGGAACGAGAAAAGAGTACTTATCGGTAACGAGGTTGAACTAGGTATGCAGAGATACCGACGATCATAACCTCGGATAAGTAACATATCGTGAGACAAAGGGAAATTGGTATCGTATGTAAGTGGTTCATTCGATCGCAAAGTAATCGTAGAAATATGTGGGAGCCATATGAATTTCCAGATTCCTCTATTGGTTATTGTTCGGAGAAGTGTCTCGATCATGTCCGCATAATTCACGAACCGTAGGGAGACACACTTAAGGATTCGACGTTGTTTGAGTAGTTATGGTATTATGAGAAAGAGACCGAATGTTGTTCGGAGTCTCGGATGGGATCCGGGATATCACGAGGTGATCCGGAATGGTCCGGAGAATAAGATTCATATAAGGAAAGTCCCGTTTCGGAGTTCGGGAATGATTCCGGTGTTTTCATCGGGAACATTCTAGAAGGTTCCGGAATGTCCGGCACTCCGGGGGGGGAAGGGGTACATGAATGTGTCATTACATATTGGAATGATTGCATCATGTACTAAGTGTTCTTGCTGTCCCAAATAAAGGATTAAATTGAATCCTAAAACAGAAAAGTCAAATGTCCAGTTTGAAAGTCAAACGGCTAAAACAAGAAACTGTGGGAAACAAGCAAGAGGAGTTGGAACCAACCTGGAGGAGGAGTTGGACTCCTCCAGGCCGGCGCCCAGCCCAAGGCCGAGTTGGGGAGGGACTCCCTCCCTCCCCTGGCGCGCCAAGACCCCCCTCCCATAAAAGGAGGGGCAGGGCTCCTCCTAGAGACACAACTTTCACCTCTAGATCTCCGGTTTAGAGCCGTTTTGGTTTAGAGCTTCTAATTGCTTTAGCCAACGGTTTAGAGCCTTCTAATTGGTTTAGAGCCTTCTAATTGGTGTGTCTAATTACTAGACCACTAATAGCCTCTCTCATAAGCTCCACCATACTCGCACCGGCTTAAGGCGAAGCCCTGCGGGATTTCCCCTCTACTTCCGGTACCACGCCGTTGTGCTGCCGGAATCGCGAGGAGAGTGCTACAACCTCCGCTGCCTGCTGGAACAAGGGAGAGGAAGGTCTTCGTCGAGTACCGAACGTGTGACCGACTGCGGAAGCGCTGCCGGAACGTGGCGCTGGAAGGATCGTCTACACGATCTTGAGATCGGAAAGAGTACGACTACATCACCCACGAGAATCCGCTCTCGTTAAACGCTTTGGAATCTTCGAGGGTAAGTTATACCATCGACTGGTTGCTACAATCTAGTAGATAGATCTTGGCTTGTTTGTTTGTATGCGATAGAAAATTTTGTTTTCCATGCTACGAACCCCTACAGTGGTATCAGAGCCAGGTCTATATGTAGATCTGTTGCACGAGTAGAACACAATGGTCATTGTGGGCGTTGATACTTTTATTGTCGATTGCTTCTTGTGTACTTTGCATCTTGCGGTATGTTGGGATGAAGCGGCCCGGGCTAACCTTACATGACATCGTTCATGAGACTTGCTCCACGCTTAACATGCAACTTGTATTGCATAAGTGGCTTTGCGGGTGCCTGTTTCTCCTAGCATAGTATAGATCCAATTCACAACGGGTGATTAACAATACTTGTGTCAACGTTGTGGTTCATGTTCGTAAGTTAGAACGACACTTATAGAAAGCCCCAAACCACGTAAAACATGCAAAGAAAGTAGAGGCGTCTAACTTTGTTTTGCAGGGGTGTGCAGTGATGTGATATGGCCATGATTGTGATTATATTTGATGTATGCAATGTTCCTTATTGTAAGTCGGCAACCGGCAGGAGCCATATGGTTGTCTTTAATTTATGTTAAGACTCGCGTGTCTATTCAAAATAGTTGTAATAGTTGAAGCCGGTGGACGACAACCATGGAGAAGCGTCATTGACCTTGATGCAATGCCGGAGATGATGGAGATCATGTTCGTGCTTGAAGATGGAGATCGGAAGCACAAGAAGAAAGGCCATATCATATCACATATTATGAATTGCATGTGATGTTAATCCTTTATGCATCTTGTATTGCTTAGTAGACGACGGTAGCATTATAAGATGATCCCTCATGCACATGAATTTCAAGTCATAAAGTGTTCACCCTTAGTTAGCACCGTTGCTAAAGCTTGTTGTTTCGAAGCACCACGTGATGATCGGGTGTGTTAGATTCCGCAAGTGTATACAACGTGGGCAAGCCAGATTTGCTCATGCGGAAGCTAAGGTTTGATCTTGACGAGCCTAGCATGTACAGACATGGCCTCAGGAACACGGATTACCGAAAGGTAGAGCATGAGTCATATAGTAGATATGATGAACATGTTGATTGTTCGCCATTGAAGCTACATCAACTCTCGTGATGATCGGTTTTGATGTGGTGGATTTGGTTCGTGTGATCACTAAAAAAATGTGAGGGATATTGTTTTGAGTGGGAGTTCACCTAGATTAATTTAATTATTAATTAGAACTCAATTTATCATAAACTAAATCAAAGTGAATTTGCATAGTTGTTGTAGTCATTGGCATCCGTTTACCACCTTGCGCTTAGTTATAATTGAGATGATAGAACTATAGAATTCTGGTTAGTTACTTTACGAACTGGTATCGTATTGTTTTGAAGTGTTAATCTAAAGTTTAAAAGTCCTATTGCAAACTTTCAGTAAGTTCCGGTTACTCGATGAAGTTTAATAATTGGTATTAAAACAAGAGTAACAATTCCAAAGTTAGTATATAAGTATCATGTTTGTCTCCATGATTCTTGATATTCAAAGGATTGTCTTAATATCAAGGTTATCTAGGATCTGAAAGAGTTGTTTCAGAAACCATGATGTGTGGAAGATATTGTGATATCTGAAACGAAGTTTTGGTTACAACATGATAGAGTATAATATGGCAAAGTTCATGTTCTCATATTTTGATGAGAATTTGCAAAAGGTTGGAGACACTTGTTGTCCTAATCCTCCAAAAGGTTTTGGATAGCAACATTATACTCATAATTCATCGTTATAAGCTAAAAGTAGCTTGATCATGGACGATTCCATGATAAGGTGAATATTTGATGTAGGTAAAATGTTTACTACACCAAGAGATTACTAAAGAAAGGAATTTGAAAGAACACCAAACATTTGATGATGGTGATCTACTTCAAAGTGCAAGTCCAAAGACATTGGTATTTAACTATACACACTTTGGACTATGTGTCATATGTATGACTCCACTATTGATATTGATAGATTCTTTCAAACAGAAAAGGAAATACTGAAAGAGAATCTCATAAATATATGGCAGAAAAGAAAAGACTAGAATTGTTCAGTTTAAGTATATAGATGATATACATGTTATGGCTATATTCTTTGCTTATTAAACAATGTGGTTCTTAAGTATTTGATACTGAATTTGTTGGTATGAATCGTCATACAAAACAACAGAATTCATGAACTACAGTGGCCTAAATAATTAGCAAAAGAATATGTGATGATGTTCATCGAGAACAAATAAAGGGTTATTATGTTGCTCGTTAAACATCAAAGCTTGCCTTCAAGATTTGTTTTATCAGGTATTATGAGAACAAAAGGGTTGTTCAAATAATTGTCGTAATCCATAAAAGATGGATGATTTACAAATCTCGTTGGAGAAATCACATCCATAAAACTAGTGCTAAAAATGTCGAAAGACAAATTGATTGAAAGATCACTTAGGAAGTGACATCGCCGTTTAAATTATATTGGAAAGAAAACATGAAGAAACTCCATATGTATGGAATTTTGGAGTCTTTTGATTTTGATCAAATGACGCTTGTGAAACTATCCTAGAGATAATTAAAACTTCGTTCATAGGCCAAAAGGGAACGAAAGACTAGCTTATTGGAATTTGTACATATTGTTGTACGAAGTCCATTATGTGTAGTCAAGAGCGATGGATTTCAACTTCATATGCTTTCTCCGAAAATTTGAGTGAATATATGAATATTTACTTAATAAGGATGAAGTATGAAACATTTGAAAAGTTCAAAGACTTTCAAGATGAAGTGCAAAATCATTGTAACAAAAATATAAACAGTTTATGATAAAGATCATAAAGGAAGATATTTGAGTTACAGAGTTTAGCATAATACCTAAGATTTAAGGAATCGTTCTGTGGATTTGCATTTCCCGAAACACCATAAGAGTATGGAGCATTCGAGATATGTAATTAAACCTTGTTTGACATGGTGAGATCAAAGGTGTAATTCATAAAATTGCCATTGTATTTTAAAGATTAAAAGCTTTAGAGATTACCGTTTTTCCACTGAAAAGAGCTTCATCATAATCCGTTGAAACTACACCATATGTTATGGTTTGGGATAAAACCCAAGTAGTCCTTTCTTAAACATTGGTATGCTATACATAAGAAAGATGTTTGCAACCAAAGTCGGATGAACCTGTCTTTGTTAAGTATTCCTCCATAACACCGGAGACAAAAGTGTTTGTCGCTTAGAACGTCAAGTTTCTTTGAGAAGGAATTTTTCGTGAAAAGTTAAGTGGGAGGACAATAGAACTTTGATAAGGTTAAAAGAACCTTAGCTATATGTGCAGAGTTGCGCAGCGCCGAAAAGTGTTCCGGAGGCAGCAACAATGCTCATGGCTCACGAGCCTCAAAGGTTGTGGTCACGGAGATCTAAGTTTCTATTGAAACAAGTAGGTCGGGTAAACAATCAAATACCAAGATTTGAGGGTTGAATCATTATTTGAGAATAATGAACCGACTACATGCAAAGAAGCGATGATGAGCCCTGACTCCGTCAAATGGCTTGAAGCCATAAAAATCCGTGATAGTTCCATACACGAAAAAAATCAAGTTTTGAACTTGAAGGACCCTCGAGAAAGGTGTAAGACCTTACAGTTGTGTTTGGATCTATAAATAAATAGACATGGATGTTGCACATCTATGAAATAGTCAACATGTTGGGAAAGAGTTCACAACAATGTTCAAAGGTTGACTATGACAAGATCTGATCTTTCATAGCGATATTTAGTCTATACGGATTAATGTAGCAACCACTACATATAATTTTGTTATATGATAGTTGAATAAACAAAACAAGTTCTTCTAATAGAATCGTTACCTAGGACATGTGCATAACACGGTCCATAGGGTTTTGTTAATTCAAAGGATGCTAGAAGCATATGCAAACTTCAACGGTTGAAGTGAGCATCGCGGAGTTGGAATCTTCACTATGATGAAACTGTTAAAGGAGTTTAAAAGTTCATTAGAGACAATGAAGATGCTTGCATTTGCAAGAAATTAAGTGGGAGCGCTAAGACATGTTTCTAATACATTATGTGGAAGACATAGTGTTGATTGGAAATAATGTATCTTTTATTAACACATATTAAGAATTTCATCCTGATGAAAGACTTAGGCAAAACCCAAATATTAGGCATGAATAGACGCTAATATGGTTGTGCCAGAAGTACATAGACGAGATATTGAATGAGTTCAATATAGAAACTACAAGAAAGTTTCTTGTCGCACAGAAAGGATTGAATGAGTTCAATGTTGATGATATATTCAAGTGTATTGACATTTGGTAAAGTGAAACAAATAATCAAGTATAGATTGATACTTGATGTATGAAATCACAAAGATTATTTATATCAATCATACTGTGATATGTACAAATCCAGATATGTCCTATGCTCTAAATGTTATGAGCATATACCAGAATGATTCGTAAGATGATCATTGGACAATAGTAAGGATATTCTTATGATCTTTTGCAAGAACTAAGAGTATAATATTTGTAGAAGTGACAAATAGATGGTTAGTTCATTGTAAAAGTACTACATTGATACTAGCTTGGTCACAAAGTACAAATTAAGTTTATCTCAATCTAAACTAAGGGTGGCACAATATAATGGAAAGTGAGTTCCATAATGGATTTGGATGAGTTCCAAAGTTAAGACATTGTGACAGATACTACAACAAAAGGCTAAGTATATGACTGCTATTTTAGCAGCAAAAGAGGGCATTTGTGTCAAGTAGTTTGTTATCAAACTAGGTGTAGTTCACAGTGGGATAATACTATGAAGATATATTGTGCGACAATATTATCAACATGTTTTAACCCCAAAGAGCTAAAGGTCACACCAAAAGACCAAATTTATACAAAGCCATCTCATTAGAGAATGAGTGATGCGTAGAGACGCAAAGACATGCAATTACACACGGACCTGGAAGTGTCAGATCCGGAGATCAGTTGACCACTAGCAATCGTGTACATACAACACCGGAAAGCCATAGGTGTTGAATACACAAAGGTTTGAAACTAGATTATTGACTCTAGTGCAAGTGGGAGACTGTTGGAGATATGCCCAAGAGGCAATAATAAAGTGGGTTATTATCATATCTTCATACTTATGATAAATGTTTACATACCATGCTATAATTGTATTAACCGGAAACATTAATACTTGTGTGATTTGTAAACTAAAATAAGAGTCCCTAGTAAAGCCTCTTGTTAAACTAGCTTGTTGGTTAATATATGATCATGGTTTCCTGATCATGAACATGGAGATGTTATTAACAACAAGATCATATCATTAGGAGAATGATGTGATGGACATACTCCTATAGATAAGCGTAGCATAAAGATCAAGTCATTTCAATAGTTCAATTGCTATATGCTTTCTGATACATAGTAACATAATTCCTTAGACCATGAGATCATGCATATCACCTTTACCGGATGGATGCTTTGATGACATCAAACACCACACCGTAACTGGGTGGCTATAAAGATGGCATTGAGTGTTCGGAAAGTATTGGTTGAGACACATGGATCAAGAGTGGGATTTGTCCATCCATATGACGGATAGATATACTCTAGGCCCTCTCGGTGTAATGTCATCCAATTAGCTTGCAAGCATGTGACTGGCTCACAAGGGATCACATATCACGGGAACGAGAAAAGAGTACTTATCGGTAACGAGGTTGAACTAGGTATGCAGAGATACCGACGATCATAACCTCGGATAAGTAACATATCGTGAGACAAAGGGAAATTGGTATCGTATGTAAGTGGTTCATTCGATCGCAAAGTAATCGTAGAAATATGTGGGAGCCATATGAATTTCCAGATTCCTCTATTGGTTATTGTTCGGAGAAGTGTCTCGATCATGTCCGCATAATTCACGAACCGTAGGGAGACACACTTAAGGATTCGACGTTGTTTGAGTAGTTATGGTATTATGAGAAAGAGACCGAATGTTGTTCGGAGTCTCGGATGGGATCCGGGATATCACGAGGTGATCCGGAATGGTCCGGAGAATAAGATTCATATAAGGAAAGTCCCGTTTCGGAGTTCGGGAATGATTCCGGTGTTTTCATCGGGAACATTCTAGAAGGTTCCGGAATGTCCGGCACTCCGGGGGGGGGGGGGAAGGGGTACATGAATGTGTCATTACATATTGGAATGATTGCATCATGTACTAAGTGTTCTTGCTGTCCCAAATAAAGGATTAAATTGAATCCTAAAACAGAAAAGTCAAATGTCCAGTTTGAAAGTCAAACGGCTAAAACAAGAAACTGTGGGAAACAAGCAAGAGGAGTTGGAACCAACCTGGAGGAGGAGTTGGACTCCTCCAGGCCGGCGCCCAGCCCAAGGCCGAGTTGGGGAGGGACTCCCTCCCTCCCCTGGCGCGCCAAGACCCCCCTCCCATAAAAGGAGGGGCAGGGCTCCTCCTAGAGACACAACTTTCACCTCTAGATCTCCGGTTTAGAGCCGTTTTGGTTTAGAGCTTCTAATTGCTTTAGCCAACGGTTTAGAGCCTTCTAATTGGTTTAGAGCCTTCTAATTGGTGTGTCTAATTACTAGACCACTAATAGCCTCTCTCATAAGCTCCACCATACTCGCACCGGCTTAAGGCGAAGCCCTGCGGGATTTCCCCTCTACTTCCGGTACCACGCCGTTGTGCTGCCGGAATCGCGAGGAGAGTGCTACAACCTCCGATGCCTGCTGGAACAAGGGAGAGGAAGGTCTTCGTCGAGTACCGAACGTGTGACCGACTGCGGAAGCGCTGCCGGAACGTGGCGCTGGAAGGATCGTCTACACGATCTTGAGATCGGAAAGAGTACGACTACATCACCCACGAGAATCCGCTCTCGTTAAACGCTTTGGAATCTTCGAGGGTAAGTTATACCATCGACTGATTGCTACAATCTAGTAGATAGATCTTGGCTTGTTTGTTTGTATGCGATAGAAAATTTTGTTTTCCATGCTACGAACCCCTACACTGCAGAGGTGCGTCACTTTACCCATGAGAGACCTTAGGCTTTGTTGCACGACCGGGATTATGTTCCCGTTCAAACTTCCTTGGTTTGAGGTCCAACCTAAGATCCAAGTCAATCACTGCCTTCTCCGCGACCCCACATGTCTCCTTGGTGTATGCCATGCCCACCTATTGAATTACGGCAATAGGCAATACAGACCGTTCAGATGCCGGAACTATCGTGGGATGTTGAGGGCTCCTACCCATATGCTGCATATCCTCTACGAATTACCAATTAATATGCACGCTACGAGTGATAACAGCCACGACCCGCATATCCGGCTCCATGCGAGAGGGAAAAGATACAGCTCGCTTCCCCGTCCCACTCCAAATCTCATGGTCAACGCGTAATATATGGTGCAAGAATCACTGGCGACATTGGTTATTAAATCCTAGGTGATATAGTCCTGAACAGTGGTATTCTAACTGCCAGATTTAATAGATTAGCTGATCACCCTGGATCAGTAACCAATAGTTCACTTTATTATCAAAATAGTGTTTTCTGACCTTTTTCAAATGCAGGTGATGTCAACATTTGCTTTACAAAAATACTTTACAGAAAATAATCAAAAGGACATGAGCAAGTGTGAACTTGCCTTTTGTGATTGCAAGATTATGCACTCACGGTCTTCGAGACAATATAAGATCCAATATCTAAAATCAGCATCATTCGTCTGGTAAGGACTAATGTTTAAAGAAGCAAGATGTTGTTATGCATAAGTAATGATATGCATTTTGTAAAATTCCCAAAGTGAATCCCTAATATTGTAAGTGAAGTGAACTTAGGTGATTCCTTTAAGAGTTGGTTTATCTTCAAATTTTTACTTCACATGAAGTGCATCTATAGGGATTTTAAGTTTTGATATATAAGATATAAAATTAGAGTGCAATAGTAATTTAAGAGTTAGATTAGTTGCTATTTGGTGATTAGGATGGAAGACTATGTATTGGATTATTAAGATTTGAAAGAACTATCCTAGAGTTGTTGCTTGAAGTGGCAAAAAGAATAACATTTGAAGAAAAGATTTCCTTTCTAAGGTTTAAATAATCATCATTGTTAATAGAATATGATCAATGTCTTTTGGTGTTTGATTTATTAGTTTGGACTTGAGATGCTTTATGTCTTAAGTTAAATAGACCAAAGTTAATTATAAAAACATAAGTGATTTATTAGACCTGATGTTTATAAGCTTTGAGACTAAAGTTAACTTTAAAAGGTTAAGTAAACTTAAGATGTAATATATTTTAATTATTTCCAAGTTTTAGATTTATGATGGTATAACTAAGGTGTGGAATTATTCACTTTATATTTTAAGTGAATGATTTAGATTAAATTTGTTTTGCTTATTAAGAAAATAATTTGTATTTATTTAATGGGAGCATAATTAGATGATCTTAGTAAATTGTTAGAATTTAAAGTTATGTTAATAATGGTTAAGATATAATGATTATTCACCATACTTTATAAATGGGTGATACCCAATGTTTATTTAAAAGGTTTCTTAATAAGATTTTTTAAAAGAATATTTTAAAGTTAAAAGTTATACTTAAATTTGATTATGAATTTAAGTTATAGGTTTGGAATTTAGTACAAAGGCACTAATTGCTCAAGGTTTTATAAGAATTGTGATTATTTCTTACTTAACAATTATTTTTAAAGAATTCACAAAATAGGTATTAGGTAAGGATTTATTATTTAAAATATTAAAGACTTTTCTAATAATATATTTAATATTTTTCTAGTGTAATATATTTATTCAAAACCTTAAAAATGAATTTTATTTATTTTTAAGTATTATCTTTATTTTTATAAAATTCATCAAAAAATTAAGTGTCTTTAAATATTTTCTTTATATTTTATTTGTAAATCTCTAAGTTAGTATTTTTATAAAATAGTAGAGTTATTTTGATACACACAAATGATTTTTTATTTATTTTTAGGGTTTTTTTTATTTTGTAAAATTTCATTTAAGATTTAGTGGTGTTAATAATTATTTTTATATTTATTTTAAATAAATAAAATTATATTTTTATTACGTAGATATTATTTTTGTGGTCATTTTGATATATCATATGTATTTTTGGGATTGTTTTTATATTTTCTAGGGTATAAATTATGTTCATGGGTAGTTTGGTCATTTAGTGATTTGATAAATATCTTATTTTCTTATTTTTCCTTTGAAATTGGGCCAGGCTTACCAATAGGCCCATTTGGAAACAACTTGGCCCAACTGGCTCAGGGTCAAACCCACCTTAGCCTAGTACCCCCTCTTCCCTACGCTCGATCTTATCTCTCTCGTCCTCGCTCTGGTGCTGCCATGGCCGCCCCTGGCACTGCTCGATTCTGGCAGACTCTGCCGCCGTGGCCATGCCGTGGTGCAAGACTACTGAGTCGACGCCGCCGCTCGATCCTGTACAAGCCGATTCCCCTCTGGGGTCTTCTTCCGGCCGCGCTGACCCTCGCCCAAGGCTAGGGTTAGGGTTCAGTTGTCTTGGTGCTTTGTCGACGTCGTGCTGGGTTGCTCATGATCCTCACCCCTTCTCCACAGGCTGCTCCTGATGAGCGGCAGATGCGGGTTTCAGCGCCCCTCTGGGGGTGCTCCCCGTGCTGCCGCCTCTTCATCACCGCCGGTCTGCTTCCTCTTCGAACTCTAAGCGAGGACCACGGGTAAGTAATGATTCTCCTCCCCCTTGTCCTCTGTATCCCCTTAGATTCCTTATTGCTACTCTGATTGATTCTAATTGGGGATAATCCCATGTTCTAGGGTTCATTTGCTTGACGAAATTACTTGTGACCTATGGTTCGATTGAGTTAAGATTAGTGAATCCTTGGTATTGTCCTTTATACATGGTCTTTGATCTTGTATATGATCAATGTGCTTCAGTAAGATTACTAGCTTATGAATGTTGGTTTACTGGATGTGGTTCAGTCTAGTGGCCTGGTTTATTGAGGAATGGCTTGCAGATGTGATTAGTTGAATGATTCCTAGCTGGTGTGACTTAGTAAGATGGTTTGAATAACTTGGTGTAATTTATTATGCTTGTACTTGTGATTTTGAGAAATGGTTCAAAAGAAATGAAACTGCTACAGAGGTGCTACCACTCCATGGAATGTGCCCTGTAGTAGTTCATTAAAGAAAATCTGCTGTCACATAGTTATAAACTAGTGAACAGTAGTTTAGGTCAATGGTGTATGATCTAAGACCTTGTCCATAGATGGAAAAATGTTGTTAGACCCTCCTCTAGTTATCCATGTTGATAAACATTTCATCTGAGTGTGTCTCTGAGGACATATTCTATCCAACAGATCTTACCCTCCTGATGGATGTAAATCCATAGGCAACTTGTAAAAAGAAATGATCCCTAAAATGTTAGGGAGATGATTTGATCCAATTTTCTGGTGGTAGATTATAAATGATGTACTTGGCTCAATGTTGAGTTTATATATGAAAGGTGCATGCTGAACTGAACCTATGGTCTAGTAGTGATATTAATCACATATAAAAACAATTGATTCCTAGCTTACTGAACTAGGAAAATGATAGAATTTGTTAGGTTTGGATATCTTGTGAGCTAGTTAATATGTAAGGATCCTTCTGGTGGCTTTAGCTGACCTTGGGCTGCTATTGTGGTGCCTCCAACCTTGGAGAGTGCACAATAGTAGCCCATGTAGCATGGATTGCTACAGAGAATGAATACAGTGGTGTAGTTGATGTTGATAAAAACAATAGAGAAACTTAGCTTGTGATGCAAAAGGCTGAAGCTAATTTGGTGGCTAAAAATGCAGATTCTTTCTCTTGCATTGATCTTAGATCTAGGATGATATTGGAGTAGCACTTCTACCCAGTTTGAGAGCTCTCTCTCACCAACCTCATGCTCTAAACAATATGATAAGAACAGATACTAAAAGTTATCTTGATGTATTGATAGAAATGGATAAGTGCTTAATTTCTTGGCTCAGCCCATGATGCATAGGCTGAGGTTTTGATGATGCTTGGATAAATTAGTTATTGCTGGCTTATGAAAATTATCCAGGGATGATCTGGTACTCCACTTGAGTACATATCTGAGGGTTTTCTATCACCCCATCCATTTTATAGGATGTAATAGTAAGATCAGATATAAAGGCATGATCTTAAATGGATAACCTATGGTTCTGAAGCTGTGGTTGCTCTTGGGAAACTTGTCCTACTGATGTAGTTGATGTCCTGGTAAGCTTGTGATTCAACTGCTGATACATCCCTCTTCTCCTAGTTCCTGACTTGATCTATTGGATTTGCTATGGTTTTTTTCTTCTGGTATACTTGCCCCTCCTAGCTCTTGGATGGCTCTAGTGAGCAACCAGAATTAGAGATGTGGTGAGATGGTGGAATAATCTATGTGGTTATTATCCAGTGGGTGGCTCTGATGATAGATAAGTATGTGTTCTTGTCTTGCTCAGAGAAGTGTTCTTGATACACTTTACTACAGGGAGAGAGAGGTGTGGTTTCGGCTGGAATGGTTTGATATGTGAGAACAGCCCCTGGAAGTTCCCTTCTGCTACCTTTGCACTGTTATACCACTTATTGTGGTAGTGACAACACATGCCATGCATGTGTTGTGTGAGCTACTTGCCTCCTTATCCATCATGTGGATCAGATCAAGTACACTAGATCTTTTGCTGGAATTACTGCTTCTTCTTTTACCTGTTACTAGTTTGGTGAAACTTGCCCCATGCCTGTGATGCATAGATTGAGGCCCTTTTTGGAATAAGAACATATTGCACACTTTGGCCCCTTTTTATCAGTTACTCAATGATGAGTTTTGCAATGCACTTCATTGCCTAATCTGAGAGTAGCATAACCCCACATTATCTTTGTTTTGTTTTTTCCATTTCTGGAACTTTGTTTTCTTTTGAGTTGTTTTGCAGGTACAGAAGGATAAGCAGAAAAAGAAGGTTCAAGAAATAATAGAGAAAAATACTTTAGATTTTCTTTTTTATCAATCAATGTAATTTCTTTTATGTTTGATTATTGTAAAGACATTGCATTATTGTACTTTATCTAATAAAATTACTTGTTTTCCTTTTTTTATATGGTTCATCTGGAAAGACAATGTAATATTGTATAATATTAATAAAGTTAAATTTTCTTTCTACTTGTAATCTAAATTCTTGTAATACTTATATCTTGTTTAAACAAAAAACAAAATATGAATCCATTCTTATTATTGTTGTAATTCTTTTTCCTTTTGTATTTAAATTTCAATTATCTTTTCTAATTGGATAACTGTAACTCTTGTATCTTATTTATAAATAAAGTTCATCTCTTATTTCCTAGTCAATTCAATTTCTATTTACTATTTTATTTCAAATCCTTTTTGTATTCATATTTATTAATTAAATATTCAAATCTTGAATTGTCTTTCCCTCCAACACAAAAGTACAATAGAGGTTATGTCGAAATCCATCGCACCTGTCCTGATATTTCCATTAGAACAAGAGAGATCCCGATCCCTCTATAGCTTCTTTAGTTTTGCGCGAAAATTCCCCGGATTTTCTCATGCATGAATGCAATGCACACACCTGCGTCCTCTATAACTCTAGGTGCTAATCCTGGGATGTTACATTAAGTGTGTGACCCTGCTGGATCATGGAAACTTGGACATGATGGGAGTCTGATGGTGCTGACGTGGAACACTTCATTGGAAACCCCAAGAGCAAGGTGTGATGCAGCAAGCAGCAAGTCTTCCCTCAGTAGAGACCGAGGTTATCAAACCAGAAGGAGGAAGAAAACGTCACACAGGTGTTGCAAGCAACGCGGAGACCTGCACAACACAAACTCAAGACTTTGCCCCAACGAATCAGTGAGGTTGTCAAGCTCACCGGTTTGCTGTAACAAAGGATTAAACGTATGGTGTGGAAGGTAATGGTTTGCAGCAAGTAAACAAGTAACAGTGGAAGATGTATCAATGGTAAAGATTGGACCGGGGTCCATAGTTCACTAGAGGTGCTCTCCTTAGATAAACAACATGGCATGAAGGGTAAACAAATTACAGCAGGACAATTGACAGGAACTAAGCAAGGCATAACAATGCAATTACTAGCCAGAAAGATCCTATGAGATTCGATTGGGCAATACAACAAGATACATAGACTACCATCGAACTTCATCTATGACTAGAAGTCCACCTTCAGGTTATCATCCGAACCCCCTCCAGTATTAAGTTGCAAGCAACAGACAACTTCTGTAAGCAAAGTGTGTAAGGTAAACAGTCCACATGTTCCATGAACAAGAGACCATTGTTTTCTCCCTAGTGGCAACAACACATCTACAACCGAATAGATTTATGTCACTTCCCTTGGAAACTAGAGGCATAAACCCACTATCGAGCATAAATACCCTGAAAGGATCGTGTGGGCACCTAGAGGGGGGGGTGAATAGGTGCTACTTCAAATTTTACTCTTTTTCAAATTAGGGTTTGACAAGAAAGGTAAATTCTCTAGAATATGCAACTATAGTGAATTTACCTATATGTCAAACAAGCACAAACTAACACAACACTAAGCAAGAACAAGTAAGTAAAGTGCAGTAAAGGATAGAAGTAACCAAGGGAGTGGACGCGGAGACACAAGGATTTGTTTCCCGTAGTTCCTTCCTTTTGAGGGGAAGTACGTCTACGTTTGGAGAGGGGGTGGTTTCAAACCACCAACGCCACGAGAGGCCTCCCTTGTTCTCCGATGAACCTCACCCCAAAGGGCTCGATTCACCTTCCACTATATCAGCAACCTTCGAGGTGGAAGCCGGCACCTTTACAACAAGTTCGGGGCACACATCCACAACTGAATTGGAGGCTCCCAAATACAAGCAAGCTGTCAAGACAAATCAAAGACAAGCTTGTAAGAACCAAATCAAAGTTAGGGTTTCCAAAGAAACACTAGAGCTTGGGGGCCCTCAAGTGAATGAGGGGGAAATGAAGATCTCTCTTGGTGAAGATGTGAATCAAGGCCTCCTCCTTCGATTCTCCAAAGATCAATGACTTTTGATGGTTGGATGAAGAGATCTTGTGGATTTGGTGGCTCTAATGGTGTTGGTGTTCTTGAGCAGCTCGAGCAACTGGAGGAAGAAGATAAGGGTCCCTATTTATAGACAGCCCCCTCCACGAACCGTTTTCTGACCGTTGTAGAAAAGTCAGAACGGAGACTCCGGTCTACATCGGAGTCTCCGGCCAATCTCCGGACCAGTCTCCGGACTGGACATCTGATTGACCCAGCCCATTTCTTCACCAGCAACATCGGAGACTCCGGTCCGACAAAAGTCTCCGGACCAGTCTCCGGACTGGCCATCTGACTGACCCAGTCCATTTCTTCACCAACAACACCGGAGACTCCGAACTTCCAACACCGGAGACTCCGGTCTGACCAAAGTCCAGAGACTCCGGCCAATCTCCGGACCAGTCTCCAGACAGGCCATCTGACTGACCCAGCCATGTCCTGGGAGGCACCACCGGAGCCAGCACCGGAAACTCCAGACCACACCGGAGACTCCGGTCTTGGAAGACCGGAGATTCTGGTCTGGAGTTTCCAGAATAGTGGCAAATGTGTGTGGTCTTTTCCCAAGAGTGTGTGTGATGTTTATCTATGGTCATACCAACCTGTGGATAATAACAAACTGTAAAATGATCAACTTGTTGTTACCGAACACCAAAAGTGATTATGACAATAAATGCCCTTTCAATCTCCCCCTTTTTGGTGTTGGATGACAACAAGTGATTTGCATGGAATAACATATAAATGTGGCTCCCCCTGACTATGTGCAACAAGATAATGAAGTAAATCATGTAAGGAAGATTAGATCACCGATAGCACACATAAATCTCACATGAGTTACAATAGGTGTTGCACACAAGCACATAGTCAAAGACACTCATAAGAACAGCAGATAACACACATAAAGTTCAAGTTCGAATATCCAAATAACAAATAGAAAGGCAAATAATGGTAGATAGTCGCAAATCCAACGCCACGAGAGGCCTCCCTTGTTCTCCGATGAACCTCACCCCAAAGGGCTCGATTCACCTTCCACTATATCAGCAACCTTCGAGGTGGAAGCCGGCACCTTTACAACAAGTTCGGGGCACACATCCACAACTGAATTGGAGGCTCCCAAATACAAGCAAGCTGTCAAGACAAATCAAAGACAAGCTTGTAAGAACCAAATCAAAGTTAGGGTTTCCAAAGAAACACTAGAGCTTGGGGGCCCTCAAGTGAATGAGGGGGAAATGAAGATCTCTCTTGGTGAAGATGTGAATCAAGGCCTCCTCCTTCGATTCTCCAAAGATCAATGACTTTGGATGGTTGGATGAAGAGATCTTGTGGATTTGGTGGCTCTAATGGTGTTGGTGTTCTTGAGCAGCTCGAGCAACTGGAGGAAGAAGATAAGGGTCCCTATTTATAGACAGCCCCCGCCACGAACCGTTTTCTGACCGTTGTAGAAAAGTCAGACCGGAGACTCCGGTCTACACCGGAGTCTCCGGCCAATCTCCGGACCAGTCTCCGGACTGGCCATCTGACTGACCCAGCCCATTTCTTCACCAACAACATCGGAGACTCCGGACTTCCAACACCGGAGACTCCGGTCCGACCAAAGTCACCGGACCAGTCTCCGGACTGGCCATCTGACTGACCCAGTCCATTTCTTCACCAGCAACATCGGAGACTCCGGACTTCCAACACCGGAGACTCCGGTCTGACCAAAGTCCGGAGACTCCGGCCAATCTCTGGACCAGTCTCCAGACAGGCCATCTGACTGACCCAGCCATGTCCTGGGAGGCACCACCGGAGCCAGCACCGGAAACTCCGGACCACACCGGAGACTTCGGTCTTGGAAGACCGGAGATTCCGGTCTGGAGTTTCCAGAACAGTGGCAAATGTGTGTGGTCTTTTCCCAAGAGTGTGTGTGATGTTTATCTATGGTCATACCAACATGTGGATAATAACAAACTGTAAAATGATCAACTTGTTGTTACCGAACACCAAAAGTGATTATGACAATAAATGCCCTTTCAATCTCCCCCTTTTTTGTGTTCGATGACAACAAGTGATTTGCATGGAATAACATATAAATGTGGCTCCCCCTGACTATGTGCAACAAGATAATGAAGTAAATCATGTAAGGAAGATTAGATCACCGATAGCACACATAAATCTCACATGAGTTACAATAGGTGTTGCACACAAGCACATAGTCAAAGACACTCATAAGAACAGCAGATAACACACATAAAGTTCAAGTTCGAATATCCAAATAACAAATAGAAAGGCAAATAACGGCAGATAGTCGCAAATCCCGAGTCCCATGCAAAGCGATGAGAATGTCTTCTCCCCCTCTGGCATCGAAATGCCGAAAAGGGAAAAGTCCTATACTAGCGCCCCAATAACTCAGTAGTCATCGTCATCCTCGTCGTCCTCGGCATCCTCATCCTCATCCTGGTCATCCTTGTCCTGGTCACCCTCATCCTGTTCATAGTCATCATCATCATCATCATCCGGGATAGTAGGCCCTTTGCCGTGAGGGCGAGAAGAGGAAGTACCATGATATCCAAACCCAGAGGTGACATCAGCAAACGTCTTCCAGTACACCAGACTCTCCTGTTGGGCATTCCATGCCCCAAATGAGAGAGTGTGATCAGAATCTATGGACTGCTGGGCCCCATGCTCATCATTGTATTCATATTCACCTTCCTCAGTATCAGCAGCACCCTGGTCCTTGATCTCTTTGAGGAGCTTCTCCATGCGGCGGTTGATTTGGTAAGATGCATGCTGCTGCTTGCGAATGTCCACGTTCATGCAGCAAAGAGTCCTCTCCCAGAAGCTGGCCTTCTTGACCCTCTCATGCACATAGTATATAGTCATGGTAGGCATAGGGACATTTGAGGCATTCTTCCTCCGAACTCTGGGTGGAGAGGGAGCCCTCTCCGTCTCAGTCTCCTCATCATCATTTCCATATCGGCGCCTTGGAGCTGGCCCCATGTGCCCCTTCTGCTGCAGAGAGACTAGAGTGTGCATCGTGAGGTGTGGTGGTATGGCATGTGGAGAATCATGCGGCTGGGAGTTGATGAGTCTCATAATCAAGGGTGCATATGGAGGAGATTTCTTGAATAGAATTGCATGGAACATCTCCTCTAAAATGAAGTCCATCACATCAATGGGTGCAGCCTCAGCCTCGCGTCCAGCATTGAAGGTCCGGTGAGTATGGTACATGAGGTTTACAAGTCCTCCCCTGAGAGCATCATCATTTCCAGCACTTGGAGCAATAGTGTGACGGAAAATCCTCAGCATAAGGTTGTAGAGGGGCTTGAGTCCCTTGGAGGCCCCCACAACACCATCATCATACAGAGGTGCCAGTTTTAGCTTGTTCTCACCCAAGGCTGCTGAGTGCATGCGCCGCCCCACAGGAGTAGATACGCCGTGGAAAGTCTCAAAGATGACATTGGCAAAGTCATGGAAAGTAGCTGTGCAGCGAGTAGAGCCAGTCATCCACACCATAGTCCTGTCAAGATCAGTCCCAAACACCACAGTGGCATAGAACTGCTGAACGAGGTGCACACTATAGTCTTCATGCAGCTCCATCAAGTTGTAGAGACCCAGCTTCTCACAGATCCACAGGGCATCACTGAAATACGGGCTCTGGCGCATTTGCTCAATGTTCATGAACTTCTGAGGGCAAACAGGTGATTTGGTGAGTACACCATACACATCCTTCATGAACACACTCTGCTCTTTCCTCCAGAAATGAGGGTCATCACTGGTACGAGGAAGTGCATAGAAATCTGTCTTCCTCAGCTCACGGAACTCCTCTTTAGACATCTTGTCTAGGTACTGGAGGTTGTCATACTTGGCTCTCTTTGCACGTTCCTCCCGTTCAGCCCTTTCTTGATCCCTCTTCATGTAAGCTGCATCACGTGCCCGCTGTTTCCGGTTGGATGGAGGCACGATAAACTGACCCTGAGCTTCATCATAGCGAGGATTGCCCCTTTGGGACTTGGCCTTGGTACGACTAGAACCATCACCTGTGAACAGCAGTGAGGGAGATAGCATGGAGATGAGTATATATGTCCCAAAGATGCAGTACAGGAGCTTTGATGCATTTCTGGACTACTTTGATTCACCCAACACCGGAGTCTCCGCACCAGACACCGGAGTCTCCGGTCCTGGGGACCGGAGTCTCAGGCCTGGACTGGAGTCTCCGGACCTAAGTCCGGAGTCTTTGGTCAGGAGGCTCGGGTATGCGATGGGGAGATGCTGGTGAGGGTAAATCCAGTAGATCGGGCAATGCAACAAGGCTAAAGTACTAGAGTGCAAGCAAACAAGTGATTCCAATGGACAAATCAGCAACAATCCTCAAAAACACATCTAGGGATGAACCCTAGGAGGAAAAAGGAGAGGAGAGGTACCAGATCTGTCCATGGGATCGATTCCTTCGGTGGGGATGACCCAATGGAGGAGAGGAGGAGGTTGGCCGGCTACACGGCGGATCCCGGGGGCTTCTTGACCTCCGGGGAGGATTTTTGGAGGAGGAGGCGACGGGTTTGGAGGTAGGGGACGGAGTGAAGAAAGAGGAACTGTTGTTCCAGTTCACCCCGTGCCCCTTCTTTAAGTGACAGAAACCGTCCAGACCGGAGTATCCGGTCTACACAGGAGACTCCGGCCTACACCGGAGACTCCGGTATTTGTACACCGGAGACTCCGGCCCTCCTCGACCAAAAATTCCAGGAAAGGTGTTTGGGGACATATATGGGAGATAGATGGTTTTTAAGATAGGAAAAGGGTCTGGGTTGAGACATCAGACTATGAAGAACCAATAAGATCCATGGAAGTTCGAAAATAATCAGAAAAGCTCCAAGAGACGAAAAACAATCAAATGACGAACATGAGTAAGTGCCAACCTCTCAAATGAGAGAGGGTGGTGGCCTAGGCCACCATATTTGAGTATACTTGGCTTGGCACCACGAAGATATATCTTGGTTCCATTACCAACACTCATCATTAAGCTCACATATCACTAAATGATATTAAGAGGAATGATTTTGATTGCTTTGGGCATAATGGGGGAGGGATGGTCCAATCAATTAGGACCGCACTCCCCCTATATCCATGCCTACACCTAGACCAAATATGAGATGAAACATAGGTGAGAGTGCAATAACATCAAGTCAAGCTCCTTGAATCTACGATATTTAGTTCATTCCTCAAGTAGTAAAATCTTGCTTCATCAAGTGGCTTCGTGAAGATATCGGCAAGTTGATCTTTGGTTGATACATAGGATAGATCAATATCACCTCTAGAAACATGATCTCTAATGAAGTGATGTCGAATCTCAATATGCTTTGTCCTTGTGTGATCCGCTGGGTTGTATGCAATCTTGATGGCACTTTCATTGTCACATAGAAGAGGCACTTTGTCACAATGGACACCGTATTCCTTTAAAGTTTGCCTCATCCATAGCAATTGGGTGCAAGCACTAGCAGCAGCAACATACTCGGCTTCGGCGGTGGAGAGAGATATACAGTTTTGCTTCTTAGAAGACCAACATACCAAGGACCTACCAAGGAATTGACAAGCCCCGAATGTTGATTTTCTATCATCCTTGTCTCCCGCCCAATCCGAAACCGTGTATCCACAAAGAGCGAATGTTGAGCCTTGAGGGTACCAAAGACCATAAAATGGGGTATGAACTAAATATCGAAAGATTCTCTTGACCGCCATTAAATGGCTTTCCTTAGGAGCAGCTTGATATCTTGCACACACACCTACACTCAACACAATATCAGGTCTAGATGCACAAAGGTAAAGCAAAGAACCAATCATAGACCGGTATACCTTTTGATCCACATCTTTACCATTTGGATTTTGTTCTAGATGAGTCTTTGTAGCCATGGGAGTAGGAGCTCCATTCAAATATTGCAGTTTGAATCTCTTGAGCATATCTTGAGTATACTTGGCTTGGTTGAAGAATGTTCCTCCTCTAACTTGCTTGATCTCAAAGCCAAGAAATACCTTCAACTCCCCCATCAATGACATCCGGAACCTACTAGTCATAAGCTTTGAGAATTTATCATTAAAAGCTTTGTTAGACGAGCCAAAGATAATATCATCAACATATATTTGGCATACAAAAAGCTCCCCATTGACCCTCTTAGTAAAAAGAGTGGGATCGATTTTCCCAACCTCAAAACCACGGTCAAACAATAACTCTCTAAGGTGCTCATACCACGTGCGTGGGGCTTGCTTGAGCCCATAGAGCGCCTTATCAAGTTTGTAGACATGGTTTGGGAAGTTGGGGTCCTCAAATCCCGGGGGTTGCTTAACATATACCAATTCATTTAAAGGACCATAAAGGAATGCACTTTCTACATCCATTTGTTGCAACTTAAAGTTATGATGTGCCGCATAAGCAAGAAGGATACGGATGGACTCAAGGCGAGCCACGGGTGCATAAGTCTCTCCATAATCAATGCCTTCAATTTGAGAATACCCTTGTGCAACCAATCTTGCCTTGTTCCTTACTATAATTCCATGCTCATCTTGCTTGTTCTTGAATATCCACTTTGTTCCAATAACATTGCGGCAATCCTTTGGCTTCTCAACTAACTTCCAAACTTTGTTTCTCTCAAAATTGTTGAGCTCTTTGTGCATAACTTCTACCCAATCCGAATCTTCAAGAGCTTCCCACACTTTCTTTGGTTCAGTCATGGAGATGTGTGCTTAGTGTTCACTGAACCTCTTCAATTGTGCTCTTGCGGAAATTACTTTCCTTAGATCTCCAACAACATTTTGGAGAGTGTGGTCTCTTATTTCCAACATTCTTTCTTTTCCAGCTTCACGACGAGCGTGGATCTCCTCATTGTTTCTTGGAGGACCCTCTTCATCATTTTGATCCTCGTCTTGACCATCTACATGACCTTGATCAACATTGGAGTCATCCTCTACATTGGGAGGCAAGGATTGACCTTGGTCTTGATCAAGTGCTCTTCTAGCCTCAATTTGAGCCCGTCTCAAAACAGCTTGGATGGATCTTCCTTGACAAATTGACTTGGCACCACTTGACAACCCATCGAATGGACCAAGCACCCTTTGACTAGAATCCACACATTGATCACAATGTTAAGGGTCCACATCTTGTCTTTGGCTTGAGTCAATGTCCTCTTCGGTAGATGGAGCATGTTGAGGTTGTGAAGATGAGGGCTCCACTCGAGTGGAGCATAGTTCTTCTCGATCCGCCATAAGGGGTTCCTCAACGGGGAGGATATAACCCACACCCATTCTTCCTATGGCATCCTGAGGCATTTCATCATCTGCATCACAAGCATCAACACGCCCCCCTTGGGGACCATCATATTCTTCGAAGGTCACACTACAAGATTCTATGACGGCCCCAGAGAGCTTGTCATAGATTCTATAAGTGTGAGATTCGAGACCATAGCCAACAAAAATACCCTCTAATGCTTTAGACTCGAATTTAGACAAACGAACACCTTTGATGAGATAGAAACACTTACAACCGAACACCCGGAAATAAGATATGTTGGGCTTGTTACCGGTAAGTATCTCATATGGAGTCTTGTTGATTTTCTTGCGGATGTAGAGCCGGTTTGAAGCATGGCAAGCGGTGGAGATGGCTTCGGCCTAGAAGTTGTATGGAGATTTAAACTCCGCCAACATGGTCCTAGCCATCTCAATAAGAGTCTGGTTCTTCCTTTCGGCCACACCATTTTGTTGAGGGGTGTATGCAGCAGAATATTGATGTTTAATCCCCTCATCGCTAAGGAAATCATTCAAGGTGTAGTTCTTGAACTCGGTGCCGTTGTCACTTCTTATAACCAATACGAGAACATTGTGTTGCCGTTGAACCAAGTTGATGAAGTCAATAAAAGTCTTTTGAGTTTCACTCTTCAACTTGAAGAAATAAACCCAAGAGTATCTTGAAAAGTCGTCAACAATCACCAAACAATATTTCTTCCCTCCAAGACTTGCATGAGATGGAGGACCAAATAGGTCCACATGAAGGAGTTCTAAGATCTTGTTAGACTTGATTTGGTTCGTGGGCTTGTGTGGAGCGTCATGCATCTTCCCTAGAACACATGCCCTGCAAACACGATCTTTGGCAAAGGAAACATTTTCTTTTAGTCCAACAATATGGCCCTCTTTATGGAGACTTTGCAATGTTCTCATATTGACATGGGCTAGTCGGCGGTGCCATAGCCAACCCACATCGGCCTTTCCGTATAAGCACATCGGACCTGTAGTGGCTTGCCCCGAAAAGTCCACCACATACAAGTCATTTTCGATGTACCCAACGAAAGCGACCTTGAGAGACTTGCTCCACATGAGGACCACAATATCATTATCGATAAAGACGGCAAAGCCCATCTTTCCAAGAGCACGGACATAAAGTAAATTGTATCCAAGGGTTTCAACAAGCATGACGTTCACGAGTGTAGTGTCGTGAGCCACCACTACCTTGCCGAAACCCATTACCTTATACTTTGACTTGTCGGCATATGTGACGGTGATTTGATCTTCATTTGACACCAAGTCCTTGACAATAGACGAGCTTCCGGTCATATGACTTGTGCAACCACTATCGATCACCCATTTTGACCCTCCGGAAGCATAAGTCTACAAAAGATCAAGCTAGTTTTTAGGTACCCATTTCTCAATGGGTCCTCTTTTGTTAGCAACAAGGGTCTTGGGAACACAAATAGACCAAGCAATATAACCATCATAAGGGCCAACATATTGTGCATACACATCACCATAATAATCTCGCATTAGAACATAGTGAGGGTTAGCACTTCCCGCAAAATCATCATGAGACATAGTTTTACCACTTGTGGTCTTACTTTCCACAATGGTCTTGTTGGTCTCTTGTGCGGGCTTGTCCTTCTTCTTCTTATTGTTCTTCTTCTTTGTTTTGGAAACAAAACCAATGCCCCCTTTATCACCATTACGCCTTTGCTTGCTCAAAAGGACATCAATAGACTCGTTGCCTTGTGGAAATGTTTCCTTAGCAAGCACCCCCTTCAACCTAGCATTCTCTTCAAGAGTAGTTGTGCTACTAGATGGAATGAAGTTACTAGGTGAAGGAATATTGGCCAATTGAGTTTGAAGCGTTTCATGGGACTTTGTGAGAGACAAGAGTTCACTCTCCAAGGCCTTGTGGGCCTTGTTAAGCAAGCTAAAGTCCTCAGCAAGTTTTTCATGAGCCACACCAAACTCAATCTTGTCCTTTTTAGCTATTTTATATTTAGCAATAGCATGATCACGCTCTTTGATGAGTTTGTTAACAATAATGTCATTGGACTCATCAAGCCCTTCAAGTTTTAATTCAAGTGACAACCTAGTTTCTTGTTCTTCTTCTAGAGCATTGTTTAGGGCCTCTAGCTCAATCATATGTTTATGCCCAAGTTTAAATCTTACATCTAGAAGCTCTTGAGTATGTGATAGTTTATCTAAGATGTTTCCAAAATGTAGCTTAGCATCACCTTCTAGGTTAGTCATAAACTCATCAAAGGCAATTAATTCCTTTTTAACATCAAGAGACATCTCATCATTAATTTCATCATTATCTAGGTGAGTAGAGCGGGATGATGAAGATACCTCCGTTCCTCTTGCCATAAGGCAAGTGGCGTTCTTGGCGGAAGAGTTCTCATTTGGAGAATCGAAGAGTGAGAATGTCGAAGTAGAGGTGGTGGCAAGAGCAGCCACACCATGAGAAGTTTCCTCTTCGTCATCTTCATCATCTTCATTGTCGGAGGAGTACTCTTCATGAGTGATCAAGACAATTTCTCCCGGCTTCTTGTTGATGGGATTCTTTTTGATGAAAGGTTTCTTGTATGGTCCCTTGAGAGTCTTCTTCAACACAAGCTTTCCACCATGATCTTCTCTCTTCTCATAGGGGCAACTAGCTACAAAGTGGTAGCGGTCACCACAATTGAAGCAAGTTCTCAATCTTGTGGTATTCTCTCTTTTCCCATTTGGATTGCTTCTCCGTTCCATTTCCATCTTGGCCTTGGCGGGATTCTTCCAAAAGTTCTTTGCATAGAAAGCCATATATTGACTATGAGCAATCTTGACTTCATCGGGATGGTCCATGGAAAGCCCTTCATCACTATCATCTTCATCCCCATGGTCCACAACTTTGGCCTTTAAAGCAACATTGACAACATTCCTCATACCAAGGGCACGAGCACGGGCATCTTTGGCATTCTTGGCGGCAACCTTGAAAGCAACCATCTCTTGCATAACTTCATTTGAGGTCATGATATGGTAGTTGTGTCTTCCTTGTAGGCTCTTCAAGTCGGTGGGCTCAAAAGGCATGAGGGAACTCACATATTTCCTTTTTATCCATGCATCATCCACATGTGAGGCACCCACATTCCTAAAAGCAGTGGCGGTGGTCTTGAGCCTACGGTACATATCTTCGTGATCTTCACCTTATTTCATGTAGAAGCCTTCGGCTTCATTGCTTAGAGCATCATATCGGTTCCTCCTCATACTCTCATTTCCAATGAACAACACAGTGAGAGCATCCCAAGCTTCCTTGGCAATGCTAAAGTGCTCAATGTGTGGATAATCCTTTGTCCCCAAACCTTGTTGAATCATATGCAGAGCTGTGGCATTGAGTTGACTATTAACAATCTCTCTTCTTGTCAAGTTGTTTGGATCCCCAATAAAGAGTCCATGCTCGATGATGTTCCATAGTTCAATGCAAGAGCTGCGCATATGAGTTCTCATTAGTGATTGCCATTGAGCAAAAGTAGCAGATTCTTCAAGCTTAGGTGGGTCACCTCTATTGTATACATGAGGATGGGGGATTGGAGGGTCGGGAGAGTACCATGAGTCACGGTGCTCACCCTTCCCACCATTATTGTGTGTGGAGGAATTAGCGTTGTCTGGTTTACCCCTACCAATGCACCCTCGGGGGATACTGACGTATTCCCTTTAGGTAAAATGGATGGTTGATCCTCTTGAGGAGATGGGGGTGGTGAGCCTTCTTTGTCTTTAAGAAGTTGCTCAAGCATTTTCTTGACTTCGTTGACCAAGGAAGAGCTCAATCTTGTTTCCAAGTTTTTGAGATCTTCCATGGTCACCGTGGTTGGCTCACCATCACCATCCCCTTCGCGGCTACCCATATTCTCTTAGGCGGTAAAGCCCAAATAAAGAGCCGAGGCTCTGATACCAATTGAAAGGATCGTATGGGCACCTAGAGGGGGGGTGAATAGGTGCTACTTCAAATTTTACTCTTTTTCAAATTAGGGTTTGACAAGAAAGGTAAATTCTCTAGAATATGCAACTATAGTGAATTTACCTATATGTCAAACAAGCACAAACTAACACAACACTAAGCAAGAACAAGTAAGTAAAGTGTGGTAAAGGATAGAAGTAACCAAGGGAGTGGACGCGGAGACACAAGGATTTGTTTCCCGTAGTTCCTTCCTTTTGAGGGGAAGTACGTCTACGTTTGGAGAGGGGGTGGTTTCAAACCACCAACGCCACGAGAGGCCTCCCTTGTTCTCCGATGAACCTCACCCCAAAGGGCTCGATTCACCTTCCATTATATCGGCAACCTTCGAGGTGGAAGTCGGCACCTTTACAACAAGTTCGGGGCACACATCCACAACTGAATTGGAGGCTCCCAAATACAAGCAAGCTGTCAAGACAAATCAAAGACAAGCTTGTAAGAACCAAATCAAAGTTAGGGTTTCCAAAGAAACACTAGAGCTTGGGGGCCCTCAAGTGAATGAGGGGGAAATGAAGATCTCTCTTGGTGAAGATGTGAATCAAGGCCTCCTCCTTCGATTCTCCAAAGATCAATGACTTTGGATGGTTGGATGAAGAGATCTTGTGGATTTGGTGGCTCTAATGGTGTTGGTGTTCTTGAGCAGCTCGAGCAACTGGAGGAAGAAGATAAGGGTCCCTATTTATAGACAGCCCCCTCCACGAACCGTTTTCTGACCGTTGTAGAAAAGTCAGACCGGAGACTCCGATCTGTAGACCGGAGACTCCGGTCTACACCAGAGACTCCGGCCAATCTTCGGACCAGTCTTCGAACCGGCCATCTGACTGACCCAGCCCATTTCTTCACCAGCAACACCGGAGACTCCGGTCTTCCAACACCGGAGACTCCGGTCCGACCAAAGTCTCCAGACAATCTTCGGACCAGTCTCCGGACTGGCCATCTGACTGACCCAGTCCATTTCTTCACCAGCAACACCGGAGACTCCGGACTTCCAACACCGGAGACTCCGGTCTGACCAAAGTCCGGAGACTCCGGCCAATCTCCGGACCAGTCTCCGGACATGCCATCTGACTGACCCAGCCATGTCGTGGGAGGCACCACCGGAGCCAGCACCGTAAACTCCGGACCACACCGGAGACTCCGGTCTTGGAAGACCGGAGATTCCGGTCTGGAGTTTCCAGAACAGTGGCAAATGTGTGTGGTCTGATGTTTATCTATGGTCATACCAACCTGTGGATAATAACAAACTGTAAAATGATCAACTTGTTGTTACCGAACACCAAAAGTGATTATGACAATAAATGCTCTTTCATACCCCCTCTTGGACTCACTAGCAACTACTTGGCCAAGATAGCTACTAACAACAGAGAGCATGCAAGATCACAAACAACACAGACATGATAGAATGATAAAGACAAAACCATTAATCAAACCAACATAATAATCTCAATATCCATCGGATCCCTGCAAACACAACATGCATGATTATAAATAGATTAGATCTTGATCATGAACGGATCTCACAAGATCTATACATGAAAGCACAAAGGAGGAGATACAACCATCTAGCTACTACATGGACCCATAGTCCAAGGTGGAACTACTCACGCATCATACCGGAGAGAAGGCCTCCGGAATGATCTCCCCTCCGGCAGGGTGCTGGAAAGAACTTCAGATCCCCCGATCTAGGGACGATGGTGGCGGCAGCTACAGACGGTTTCATGGATATTTGATCGGGTCCTCAGGGTTTCTGCATCGAGGGATTTTTATAGGCGAAGGGGGAGACCGAGGCGACAGCCAGGGGTGGCAAACCCTAGCCACGCGCGAGGTGGGGCCCCATCCCGCGCCTGGGGTGGGTCTGGCCACCCTGGCCAGCCCCTCCGGCTCTCCTCTGGACTTCTTGTTCCCCACGGAAAGTAATTGACTTTGGCATTTGTCCCGTCCAATTCTGAGAATATTTCTTTACTAACTTTTTTGAAACCAAAAACAGCAGAAAACAGGCATCTGGCATTGTTGCAACTTGTTATTAGGTTAGTACCAGAAAACATGTAAAAAGCACCTCAAAGTGTGGACAAGTAAAGCAAAGTAGATACTAAACAAGCATGGAGCATAAAAAATTATAGATACGTTTCTGACATATCAAGCATCCATAAGCATCTTGAAGTGGTTAAGGTTAAAGTGGCAAAGTTGGAGTATATGCTTGACGAAGTATAAGTTGGGAATCTCAAGTTCCTTGAATACGAGGGCCACACCTCATGCATACTCAACTTTGGGTCTAAATAGATTCTTATCATTGTAAGTATTTGCATATCATTGAGAACCGCCAACGGGGTACTCGTTGCACATGGTACAAGAGCTTTTTCATAACCAAAATGACAAGGCAAGCAGACAATGAGCATCTCAGCAATCTTTTTGTTTACCATATGCATGGCTTTTTTATTGAGGATGCTTCATATATAGCTCATTATGGTGATGATGCAAGTTTCCACCATGATTAGGCATGGCTTAGGCTAGCGGCCCAGGCGTTTCTCTAACACAGGATACAAACTCCATGGAATTACAAGTTCCCTCTTTATTTCACACCGGTGACATCCATAGACAAAAGAGCATGATATCAACTGAGTACAAAGTACAAGTGCAATATTAAAAACGTTCCCCGTGACAGCACGATTCTGCTAATTCCAACTTATAAGTGCAAGCATATACAACAAAGTTGTCACAATGGTTCAAGTTTATTAGGGGCAAGGAATAAAAAGTGTGCCATCAAGTTCGTGAGGGCTTTAATATACCTTGTCAGACTATAGGCGGATATTTGTCATCCCTTAAATAGTCCAACTCTATTCTCGATCCGAGATAAGTGATTTATCCGACTAACTCTTAGTCGATCGCTTCGGTTAACACTTAACTGAGTCGTGCATGGCCATGCTTTCCGAATCATATCATCCGAGAGGGCCTAGAGAATATCTCTCCAAGTGGAGGCGCAAAATCCCATCTTGGTTATTCACATCACGCGGCTTGATTATCAGTCGACCCGAACCCTGCCTTTATAACTGTCCAGTTACGGATCAGCGTTTGACAAAACCTAAGTCGGTGATCCTCAACTCGGATTTTGCAACAACCTCAGGTCTAAGGATTACATTGATTGAGATAAACAAATAACAACTTGTTCGTTGTACCTCAATATGGGTCAATCTGACTCGCTAAACTCTTTAGCCGAATCTGTGTAAGTCGGAATAGTATCTCCATGCCCATGACAAGTGGAACCGAGTCATCAGCCGACTTTTACATTGGTCTAAGTTGTGTGTCCAGAACAACCTTGATGACCAAGGATATTTAGTACAAACAAGATGAATGTATAGTTCCACAACCGGATCACATATTCGATGATACACATCAGATGTTTATACAAGGACAACTTAATATCTTTATGAATATAATGGGAAATATCATCATACATGATTGCCTCTAGGGCATATTTCCAACAGATTTGTGGGAAGACGCCTCTTAGTGGGGCGATCGGCTCAATATATATAGCAGGATTACAAAGCCTTGGAGACCAAAGGAACTACCAATACGCGTATCAATCTACAACTAAATACAGGCAGGATACAGCAGGTGGAGCTATACAAGTTTTACACTTTAATAGACGTGGTACCGTGATGGTCAATCGATGACTTCGAAGTCGATTCTCCCGCGCTTGAAGTTGTCAGGTTTTTCGAAGATCGTGTTCAGGGCGATCTTACCCAGGGGAGGACATGCTTCCTTGGGGCGATGTCGTAGAAGGTGGTGTCGGATCAAGTGGGGCATTGTCAATAGGGACAACATTAGTCTCATGAAGGACACCTAGATTCCTGACCAAAAGGTACGTTTAAACCTCTATCGCCCCTAATAATGCGAAGGTGCGGTACCTAATGAATTACGAGGGTACTGGCTAGGAAGTGGACAATGTCCAAGCTATCTTTCACGGGGAATTGGCTAAGATCATACTACATGTTCCTTTAGGTTGACGTGGGAACACTGATTTTATCTCCTAGCCTTAGGATAAGTTACACTGTCAGGTCAGCGTACAACCCGGCATGCACAACTTCTTTCTTTGATCATCATGGCAATGCATGACAAGGGGCTAGCTATATGTGGAGGATAAAAAATGGACGGATGTCTGGTCTATCAATGCCCCTAGGAAAATGAAAGTTGTTCTATGGCGGATGATTCATGTCTGCCTCCCTGTAGGCCATTAGTTGTAGCATTGGCATATCCCTACTAATGGATGTTGTGTATTCTGTGGTCAGCACGAGAGGGTGGAGAACCTCTTCCTGTTATGTTCGTTTGCGAGGTCCGTGCTGGGTGAAGTTTAGAAGAAATTTCCTCGCCATCTCCATAGAAAGGATCTTCTCAATGCTAGACAATGGTTCTTTGTGTTTATGCAAAGAGAAAAAGGTAAAAGTATTGTTGTCATGGCGGTCACATGTTGGCTCATTTGGTAAGCTCGTAATGATGCCAGAAATTTGACATCCAGGGTTGGCTCACAGGTTTTGGCTTATGTCAAAATGATTACCACTTATTCTCCAAAGCTTCCAATGTTGTCAAGGATGGACGAGCACTTTCGATGCCTCGTTGGATTCCTCCTCCTCCAAGTGTGACTTGTGTTAATGTTGATGTAGCCATGTTTCCAGCTGATCAGAGAATGGGTTGGGGATCTGTTCTTAGAGATCACAAAGGAAGCTTCATCCTCTCTGTAAGTGAGGGATTGGAGGGTTTTCCGACCTCAGAGCTTACTGAAGCCCTGGCTGTTCGACGTGGAATGACCATGGCAAGGGATCACAATGTCTCAAAGGTTGCTTTGGTTTCAAATTGTTGTGTCTCTGATCCGTCGCATCGTGTCCTAGGTTTGAGATCGCTCGTCTTTAGGCATTGTGATAGGTGATATCAAAACTCTAGCGATGGACTTTGGGGTTCTATTCTTTCAGCTTTTCTAGTCGTAAAACGAATGTGGTCATGCATAAATTGGCTCATTGTTCTAGGCCCTTAGTTTGCAATGTTTTAGTTGGTGTTATTTTGAAGCTTATTCGAGAGGAACTTTGTATTGATGTTATTTAATCAATAAAATACCACATTCTCTCAAAACAATTCCTATGGATTGAATTCATACGCCTCAATCCCGTAGGGTTTTTAACAACACTCCAACCTTATTCCTAGATACAAGCACTTTTCTTGTGTTTCATTTAAATGATTATTTATTTATTTATGCAGCTCTCATGTGTTACAGTTGTCCTTCTTTGTTCTATACAGACAAATTTATCTGATTCTATGTTTTTCTTACTGTTATGGTTCTCAATCCTGCCGATCCAAACATGCGCTAAAACTACCCAATTGTGTTAGCTAGAACTGGTAGGAAAACTTACGTTATAGAACGGGGTAGTATGGAAGATGAGAATGTTTTTAAGAGGGAATTGCTTAAACTGGTGATCGATTTAGTACTCCCTCCGTCCATATTATTTGACTTAGATTTGTCAAAATTTAGATAAACCTATATACTAAATAGTCTCTAGATTTTAAATTTAGATAAATTGAAGTCAACTAATATGGATCGAAGGGAATAATTTTATTATACAAGGATGGGTAGATCTCGAAATGGTACTCCTATATACTTGACTTGGAGTACTACCAACGGTAGACAAATAAAGGGTTTAGACGAGAGCGTTGGAAAAGAAAAAAGAACGTGTGGACCGTCGAGTCCTCCCGGTATGACCACCAAAGTGTACAAAACGAGCAAAACTTGTCGATCACACCGACTGCTAGGACTGCCCAAGTCAACCTCCCTACCAAACTCTCACCCTCACCAATCGCGAGGCGCATCCGACCCCCACCCTCCGGCCACATAACAAAAGGCCGTGAGCTCCGCTCCACCCACGCCCACGCGCACGCCGACACACTCCCACGCATATCGACGGATGGCAGATCTCGCCATGGCCACCGCCCGAGCTCGCCTCCTGCTGCTCCTCGCCGTCGCCGGATCCCTCGCCTGCCCCGCCGCGGCCGAGATCAGATCGGAGTCCTTCCACGAGGACCCGCGCCACACCATCCTCTTCGAGAAGTTCGGCTTCTCCAAGACCGGCGCGGTCCGCATCATCCTCTCCGGCGCCGCCGTCTCCTCCTCCTTCGCGCGGGCCGACCCCAAGCAGATCGGCTTCTTCCTCCTCGCCGACGAGTCCCTCCTGGAGGCCGTCGCCGAGTCGCGGGACCGGGCGGAGAAGAAGCCCGCGGAGCCCGAGGACCCCAGCGGCCCCGACGAGCCCGACCTCTCCGGGTGCGTCCTCTCCAGCCCCTACGTCAAGCCCCTCTTCAACTTCCACGACATGGAGGGCGGCCACTACAACAAGTCCTTCCCCGTCACCCACCCCGACGAGTACAGCCTCTACTTCGCCAACTGCGCACCGGAGTCGCTCGTCTCCATGACCGTCCGCACCGAGATGTACAACGTCAACCCGGACGGCTCCAAGGACTACCTCCCCGTCGGCCAGGCCCCCGTCCCGGCCATCTACGGCTTCTCCGCCTTCTGTTACGCCGCGTTCCTCGCCGCCTGGCTGTACCTCACCCTCTCCCGCGACCGCGTCTCGGCCAACCAAATCCACCACCTCATGTCCGCGCTCCTCGTCGCGCGCCTGCTCTACTGCCTCTCCGCCGCCGAGGACCAGCACTACATCCGCGTCACGGGCACGCCGCACGGCTGGGACGTCGCCTTCTACTTCTTCCAGCTCATCAAGGGCGTCATCCTCTTCGCGGTCATCGTGCTGGTCGGCACGGGCTGGTCCTTCCTCAGGCCCTTCCTGCAGGAGCGGGAGAAGAAGGTGCTCATGGTGGTCATCCCGCTGCAGGTCATAGCCAACATCGCCGCCGCGGTGATTGGGGAGACCGGGCCATTCTGGCAGGGGTGGGTGACATGGAACCAGATCCTGATGCTCGTCGACGTCGCCTGCTGCTGCGCAGTGCTCTTCCCGGTTGTCTGGTCCATGCGGTCGCTCCAGGAGACGTCCAAGACCGACGGCAAGGCGGCGCGGAATCTATCCAAGCTCACCCTCTTCCGGCAGTTCTACACCGTGGTGATTGGGTACCTGTACTTCACTAGGATCGTCGTGTACATGCTCAGCACCATTGCCAGCTACCAGTACCGGTGGGTGAGCATCTTGTCCGAGGAGGTGGCGGCCGTGGCCTTCTACATGTTCATGTTCTACACATTCAGGCCAGCCGAGAGGAACAAGTACTTCTCTCTCGACGACGACGAGGAAGAAGCTGCAGAGATGGTGCTCCGGGAAGAGGAATTCGAGTTGTAACTATTTTGCGACAATGCCGTGGACACGGCTGTCAAGATTTCTCTCCTGGCAACCTGTTTATTTGATCTTCCCTCTCTGTAAAATCTAGCATACTATTTATACAAAATGTCAGGTATAGCACACCATCTTGTATGTATGTATGTACTGCAGGGGTGTAAGGTTTTACTTGGTTCCTCTTTCCGTGTAGTTCCAAATTTTGCTGATGAGACGCAGGATACTTGCTTGAATTGAAGGTGCATAGAGATTTAATTAAGCAAGTGCTGTTGTTGGGGCAGAGTTTGAAATTTGCTGCATTTCTGTGGGGTGGTAAACCGGTCATTTCATTCTATCACTTTGACTTCTGTTGATCCTTCAGTTAGTGCTCGATGTTGATGTTCTACTCATATGATTTGTCTCTGATTGCATTTTAAGTCCCCACCATTTTATTCTCTTCGCTGCCTTGAAAGCTGAAACATCTTCCGGATACACAAGTTCTATTTGGAGACTTGAAATACTGAATCTTTTATGTTCTGCAAGGGGTGTGAAATTTAGCACACGATATGTATAAAATGTCAGGCATAGATCATCGTCTTGTTTGTGCTGCAGGGGTGTAAGATTATTCGTTACTCTTTCCTTCATAGGTTCCAATTTTTCTGATGAGGGAATCGGTTGAGCAAGTACTGGATTTAGGCGAAGTTTGGCATTGACTGCTTTTGTTTGGTGATCAGTCATTTCATTTTGGCACGTTTTGACTATCGCTGCCCCTTTTGTGACATGATGTTGTACTCATATGATTTGTCCCCTGATTGGTAGTTGAAGTCCCACCATTGCTCTCTTTCACTCCCTTAAAATATTATTTTTTATAGATCTCTTAAAACAAACATCTTCTGAATACACAAGTGCAATTTGCAAAACTGAATCTCTAAAATTTCTTATGTGGCCGGGCATCCTTTGTGGTGTAGATTCAAAATTTTCTGATGGATGCATAGGGGAATCGGTTGAGCAAGTACTGTATTCAGACAAAGTTTGACACAGGCTGCTTTTGTGTGGTAATCGATCATTTCATTTTGGCACGTTTTGACTATCGCTGCCCTTTTTGTGACGTGATGTTGTAATGTATCATATGATATGTCCTGATTGGTATTTGAAGTCCCACCATTGCGTTCTCTTTCGCTCCCTTAAAATATATTTTTTACGGATCCCTTAAAACATCTATGAATACACAAGTGCTATCTGCAAAACTCGAATCATCATGGGACCGTGGTCACGTACTTTTGGTTTTGGAGTGGAAGGAAACTAAAATGAAATGTATGGGACAACTTTTTTGGTAATGCATCACCGTCCAGCTTTTCTTTGTTTTTTGCTCCAACGATCCAAAGCACCTACCAGCTAAAAAACAAGCATGAAAATTGAAGAAAAGTTGAGGGGACAGGACATGGAAGGAAGGATCTCGACATGTCGTGTCATTCCTAACCAGAAACTACGTACTAGTACATCTCAGAATCCAGAAGATCGGAGGTCGGAGAAATGGATAGTGAGTCATCAGAATAAGAAGAGCAGACTGAGCAGTGAATATAGTAGAATATTATTGCTGGTGACTAGAATGAGATCAGCAGCTAGCGGCCACTTTCCTGGAAAGGTTAATGGAGCCGGTAAACATAGGTTGGGTACCGGCAATTAGACCGGTGGTTACCAACAAACGACAGTTACCTGTACCACAGGTTTAGGACCTTCCAGTTATTAGCGGTACAAGTATGTTATTGCCATTAGCTGCTGCTGCCCTTTTTGAGGTTTGGCCTTCCTCGTCGGCGTAAGCTTGGGTTTCCATGGCTCAAAGGCGTGTACGCATCGTTTAGCTGGAAAGCTCAGATCCTTCGTAATGTAATATAGCCATAGTGTTGGGAGTCTACTAGCAACGGAAGAATTATTATAGAGCAATACCAATCGGTTCCGTTCACAAAATGATATCCAGGTAGGAAAGTTTTCACAAAAAATCAGACCACGGTCCGTGTTAAAAATAATTTTCTGAACCGTTCTTGTCTCTGTATTTCCCCCCTACCACCTAGTATAAATTGCGTAATACTACAACACATGTACTATAGTCACTCTGAAACTTCTACATATAGTATGCGGTTTCTGTAACATTTCCCTCACGGAGAGAGGCCTGGCAGATAATGTGTCTTGCCCTGCGAAGCCCCAGGTCGTGTTGGGCAATGCTCCGCAATTGCGTTGCGGCAGCTCACTGGAGTGCTAGTCCAGTTGGGGCAATCTATCCTCGCTCCAAACCTCCTAGTCCCAGAAGCATTCTTGAGCTTCTCGGGCCTGGTCCATTTCATGTTCCCGTTGAACATAACAGTATGCCGTCTTTACGCCTTTTACGATGTCCGTGCAAAGAAGTCGTTAACTGCGAGCGATGCATCACCATGCGCAACCGCGTTCTCTGGCTCTGGCATGTAAAGCGTGGTAGCAGAAACCTGGAAGCAATTGTAGCGCAACGCAAAATAATGCCAGGTTAGAACATCAGAATGAATTAGATGCAATAGTTCTCCATTTGCTAAAGCAGATACTCCCTCCGTCCAGAAATAAGTGACTTCACTTTGTCTAGATTCATATGTATCTAGACATATTGTTCTCTATTAGACAGGGTACTAGCACATTCAAGCATAACAACACTATGAGGCACTCCTTTATCATCTCATGCAGTCAGTTTGTTAATCTCTGCACATTTGACAATTTGAGAAGACAATAGTTCAAGTTTGCATAGCTGAAATCAAACAGATATTTGGTTGGAGCTGTGAACAGTAGCATTGAGGTAACTCAAGCAACACATGAGCCTTCTCGCCATGGTGAAGAATGTCCACTAAACCATCCTAGCAGAGACTACACTATTCAAAAACCATAACCCATCCGACTGGCTTAAACACTGGATGAGATTCAACTTACCAAATAATCCATGAAAAACTTGTTTGCATTCATACTGATGTGCATTCTCTCGTCAAAAGAGAGAGAGAATAAAAAAACACATGGTTGCATTCATGCGGTTAAACTCGTGTGTATCCAGAGAGAGAGATAATTACCTTTGTATCTATCTGCAATTCCCCAGTGTTATCTAATGAAAGAATAGCACCATGCGCTTTTAACCATATTTCACATTCTTCCGATCTGTCATCTACAATAAGTGAGAAACCCAAAATTCGTGCAACATACCCCACAGGTACTGTCGGGCGATATGATCTCGAGATGCATTTTATAGCCTCGAAACGCATCCTCTCCACATATAGATCTGTCAAAGAGGAGAGCGACATACATCAAAACCTCCTACAGAAAGAGGAGTGCGTTGAATTGACGTAGAAAGTTGCAAAATTGCCCTTTACCCATGAGGCAAGAGTTCAAGTTGGGGCCTTGCTTGTATAATTTGAAAAATATGACATAATTGCCAGATGAAACAGCAGAATGTACTGCGAGGGCATGCTTGACAGCTCCATCTTGTTTGGCTTCTTTCGGTAAGCTGAATACAATGAATATATCAAATGTGTAATCCACTTAGGAACTAATAGGTTTCCATGCTAACTGTTTACAAAATGATACCTTGCCATTGAAGACAGCAGATCCCGTTTGTTGTTAGAGTGTAGCATGACGCAGAGCAAATTATACGCAGCGAATTCAAAATAACAACCCTTGTTTCCATCTCTATATAGCCTCTTCAGTTGTGACTGGCACTGAAAAAACGGTGCAAGCAAAAATAGTTTGAACTATGACGAACATGCAGAAGTTGAATTACAGATATGAACATTACAAAACCACAGCAAGAACTTCCAAGTCCAATCAAAATTCCTGAACCATTAGCATTACCACAAAAGCAATCTTATTTTTGAAGGGAATTAAAGAAATCGATACACGACCTGATAACTAGAAAGTGTAAGCACACTTCTGGTACTAATAGAAAGCAAAACCCTTCTTACAACTTCCATTTATCACTATGCAAAGTTGCAATAGCTAGCAAACAGAACATGTATACAGTTATTTGATATTTCAAGAGAATCAGATCAGACGAGACAAACAGACCTGGTTAAATTCAGGTAGATCACCAGCTTGCAATGCTAAACGCGCATGAGTTTCGTAAACCTGAAATAAGAAATCTGAAGGTTACAAAACATTGTGCATTGTTGAACTTATTTCCTAATGCACAACGCCACAACATTAACAAATATTTTCTTTTGGTGGACGGCAGGAGTTCTACAACTAGTATATATAGTATAGTATCTTGTCTAGCAACTAAACAGACATATTATGTGATCCACAGTTGCACACAACTTGATGATTAAGACTACCTTCACTGTCAGTTCATTCTGGATTCTCTGAACCGTAAGATCTTGACGAATAGATTTCAGTTGGTCACACTTGAAAAGATAATTCTTTTGAGATGTTTCAACCATGGAAAGCGCCTTCTCCAAGACATGTTCTGGTCTTACCTGCAAAGAGCGTATTCAGAGAGTAGGCAGCCAAACAGTAGAAAGGACCCACCAGCTAGAAATAGCAATGATGGACTGATACTATCAATGCCTTTCAACTTGAAGTTAAGAAAGACAATTGGTGGGTGCTATTACCGTGGAAGGATCAGGTGCTGATGTGAGGCGTAGGTATCGTTTCTCAATTTCCTGACATGTTCCCTTGACTGTCAGTGCATCCCAATCCAGATCCTCGACAGCCAAGCTGCTGCCATTTTCAGAATTTCTAGTAGCAAGTGCTGAAACAGGTCTTCTTGTATGTACATAAGCCATGGCATCTTTATTGACCGACAAATTCCTTGATTTTGGTGCTGAATCCTTACTCTTCTCAAAGCGCTTAGATCTATGCTCCCTGCGTTTCTTTTCCTCTGGTGAATTTGCTATTGTAGATGCACTGGCGTAATATTTGGTCAGATCCTGCTCTTTATCACTATCACTTGAAGTGTTTCCATTGTGTATCACGCTTGAATAACTACCCATCTTTTGCTTCTTGGAAAGCCTCTGGGTGATTTTGTTTAAAGGTGTATGTGCAGACTGGGGAAACTTCCCAATATTCCAGGTGTTACCCTGCATAACAACTAGTTAAATATTTCTGAGAAAGAGCTTATTAAAGCAAAAATGCAAGCATGTGATAATGCATAAATCAATAATGATAACAGTGCCGAAGTCCATCATGTATCTTTTTGTTAAGAAAAGAAGTCTATCCTGTGTGTTGACTGCTTGGTAACAAGATTTTAACAAGAGCAACATGCCAGTTCTCACCATTCTATTTTTGGCTTCCAAAGTATTTTGGGCGTTACCATTCATGAATGGTTTTGCTAGTGGCTCCACCTTATCAGTAACTGTTTCCTCCGGAACAGGCTCCCACCTACTTTTCAGGCGTTTTTTAGGAGTAGATTTTGACAAAAGACTTGAATTGTTTGCACTGCTGTACAGGAAAAAAAACAGTACAAGAATAAAAGTTATCAGAATTCTGTGATTCTGCAAACCACAGAAACAGCAAGGACTAATTTTTCCAGAGTACAATGAAGAAACCATATTACAACATGTATATGATGCAACCAATGGATGTACGTCGGCATTAAATTTGATGGATCACAGTTTCTCAAGCAAATAAATTATGCAGCCAATATATTGATCGTGTGGGGTTCCGTTCAGCAGTTAAGGAAATGATTTCCAGTAATCGCCTTGAGTTTTATTTCTGTATTATGCTTCGCAGTCAGAGAGGGTTAGATTTTTCTAATTTTGACTAAATGATACTTCCATGGCTCATTTCTATAGTTCTTGCCAGAATTATCAATGTTAGAAATGTCCAAAAAGTGTTGAAGCTCATCTAATGGTCATTATACAAATATTGCAAACAAATGACACATTCTGATATTTGCTTAGTTTGCAGCACTTTTCGATGGTGTCAGTCCAATATACAAATATATTGTAATACATGATCTGAAAAATGAAACCATTTCTCGAGGAAAAAGGCAATAATTATAGAGGTGCCAAAGAGCCACAGTATTGTAAAAAAGTCAAAAGCGACGGACCACAAAATTGCATCAGCTCATGTATTTAGGTCTCCACAACACTGCATTGTCACCTTACAGATTCTGTTTTTTGTTCTTTTGGCGGGAGGTGAGGGTATAAGAGAAGCACGGACCTTGTTTCGTTCATGGTCAAAAGATTCTCTGGCAACGGAAACAGCGGCTCAGTGTCCCAGTTCTTAGTAAGAAGGGTTCCATCGTGCTTAGCTTTGTTTATTATCTGAAAATAAACACAAAGGAAAGAAAAAAATTGATACAACCAAATCGATCGAACAACTTTGAACCATTGAAATGATGTATCAGAACCAAAGAAAATAAAGAAATTTAAATGAAACATGGGCTTTGATCGGATGCCCAAAAGCTGAAGCAACTCCATTTCCAGAATTGAAATCAGGCATTCATTATCCATATATCACCAATATATAGCTGATAGCACATTAACTTTGTTATGGCTTTACGGCATTTAAAATGCTAGTTCACAGATGTGCTTAGCAAAAGAAAACTGACTTCTGTTGCCACCTACGAAAGATAAGGTCCTACTTTAGCATCAATCCTTTAGTAGGGCATTGACTTTTCACAGGCTGTTGTAGATAACTACCCCATCCATATATGACTAAGATATGAATGTCATTTTTTAGAAATGGTGGCAACTAACAAAAGCCAACAGGAAGAATTTTCACCTGTTGTATTATACTTTGGCAGGCATCCCTCTGGGCCTCATCCTTGCAACGGTTGAGATTCCTCATAGTATAGTTACGGAGTGAAAAAGGGATGGATCTCTAAACATGAGAAGAAAAACGGATGGTGAATATGCAAGTACCACAAGATATCACATGCCCGGATTGTGGAATTATAAACATAGGATTTACAGCATTCTTTTGTTAGCCTAGTTCTAAAAATTATGAAGAAATAAACCTCCATAGACAGTAAACATATTTAATTACGACAATTGGAACTAACCAATGAAGATGTACTTTAAGCCTTCATGTGCCAATAACTTACCCTTGTGATTGAAAACAAATACCTAAGCATGTATCATGTGCTAACAATGACAATTAAAAAAGGAGACAAGAAATTTACAGCATCTGGTAAATGTTGAACTGCTTTTGCATCGTTCTTTGTCACAGAAACACTAACATAGGCAGGTTTCTTCGCCAAATCAGCACCCTGAATTTTCTTCTCACTCTTTGGTATTACCATAGAGAAACCAGGAGCAATTCGAGGAATCGCTGGAAAGTTTTCACTGGAAGTATTTGTTGTCAAAGAACCCTGCAAATTTGGCTGAAGATTTATCAGAAACATGGTTGATTGAGAAAATATTTGAGCTTAAACCTTTTGAACCTACAATCTTCTGTTGATCACCATGGTTGTTCACAGGTACTTGATTCACATTCATATTGTTCTGTGGGTAAGCTGTCTGTGGGTATGCTGGTGCCTGGTTTGCGTAATAGTTTTGGGACACTGGAACAGCTGGTGCCTGATAAGCATACTGGTTTTGCAACGTTGGAGTTTCTTGCGCAGGTTTGACGTATTGATTTTGAGGTTCTGTAACGCTTGGAGCCTGCACAGTAGTAGAACTTAGGTGAAAGGTGCTTCTCTTCCCATGAGATAAATTGTGGATGAAATGCTACAATTCACATATCATGCTACAATTATTAACTCGCACTTCAAGTGGGTTAAAGAATAGCACTTAAAAGGCCCCTAAAGTCATACCAGCAACAGAATTCTAACAAAGGAAGGGTTAATTTACTGTAAAATGGAAGGGGCACTACAAAAGTCCCTATAGAAAAGCCACAGCCATTTTTTCTTTCCAGAATAAGGAACATGTCTAGACAAACTAAAACCTATGAGAAATCATTGTCTAGGACAGATAAATGTTGTGAAAAATAATTGTTCAGAATAACTATCATGGCAAGACAGACTAAAACTTATGATAAATAATTGTCCAGAGTCCGATGGAAAAAGCTATGCACAGGAACTAGCATGTTGCAGTGAAAAGAAGCAACATACCTGCACAGGAGGTGCAATAGAAGCACCTGAATCACTTTTCCATGATGTAGTACCCGGTGGAGGTGGCTCGGCGCTAGGATAAGTGTAACCAGAAGTGGTGTTAACAACTCTGTTATCTATGTTACTGCTCCCAGCAACTGGATTGACAGCGGGACTTGGCGTGGGGTGATTGTGATAGTATGGCCACTGGTTGTATTGCGGCTGATATGAGAAAGAATTGGCGGGCACTGTACTGGAACTCTGTACTGCATTAGTGCCAGATGACGAGTAGTTCTGGTATGACTGAGCATAATTATTTCCTGAGCTTCCATCATTCTGTGTGCCGTTCTGATAATAATAGTTGTTGGTTGCATATCCTGGTGCGGTCTGGTGACCACCAGCATTGTAATATGTGTTACTTGCAGGATCAACGTAAGACCCGGAATTCTGAAATGAAGTAAGAGGCTGATAAGCTGCACCTGAATGTTGATTTGCTCCTCCTTGCTGCGCAGAATAATTGTGTGTAGCTTGTGGGTAGTTATTATAGTAGTAATTTCCATATTCTGCGGGAGTGTAGCCATGTTGAAGTGAACTTGAGTAAGGCACATGAGAATGACTTGCACTTGTCAAGCTCACAGTCGACTGAACAGGAGGAGGCGCACTGCTTGCCACACTATGATTATTATCTCCTGAAACCGAAACATCCCTCTGTGGATCATAGTAAACAACATCTTGCTTTTGACTGTCCACTGGATAGTTCCACGAAACTGCTGCTGCCCCAGTTGAAGAGGACCACGGATGATCCCCAGAAGCTAAAGGCGGATAAGCAGGTTGGTTTGTCTGGCCCATGCCGCTGACCTGCCATTAGTGAAGGAATAATCGTCATTCAGATAGACTAACATACCCTGACCAAATCCGCAAACAAAGGGGGCTACAAAATGGTTTTGTATTGCAACACTGGTGAAATTTATCAGCAGAAAAATGATCTGTGACTAGGTTTCCATGAGATTCAGTAGTACGGCTCTATGAAGTGCTTATACACACTATACTACTACAACAAAGCCTATGAAAATTAGCACACCGAAAATAGAGAAAAATTGGCACAAAATGCACCAAAACAACCTTGCATGAATTACTCAATCAAGTAAAATTTTGGTTTCCTAACCACGTCATCAACTTAGCTCGGGGATATCTTATGCACACACACAAATCTAATTCCCACAGCATATCAGAACGAAGCTAAATCTCCTACAACTGCAGTGATTACCGTAACTTACGAATTGGTTGCTCCCAACTACACCAGGCCCAGAACAAACAAACAAAAACAGGCATCTTAGCAGGAATCAAGCCAGCGCCAATACTTTCTGAATCGAAGCAGCTTAGAAGGAAATCAAACCAGGGGGGTCAAGTCGCATACCTCGGCGCGCGCGGCGTCGGATCCAGCGGCCGGCCCAGCGCCGTGGCTCCCCATCCTCCCCGAGCTCGGGCCCCAGCGACAGGGTCAAGTCAACCACCCCACCGCGCGACGCACGGCACGATTGGATTCGACCAGAGACGGCGAGGAGAGGGAAATCGACGGCGAAGGAAATCGGGTCAACGGATTCACGGAGAAATCGAGCGAGCGGAGGGATGCAGGGGAGATTCGTGTGGTCAGGCCGTGAGAAATTTTTTTGAGGGTGGAAAGGAGGATGCAGAAAGCGAGAGGGGAGGTAGGAGGAGCAGCTATTTTTTTTTTCTGTTGGTTGCCCCTTTTGGGTGCGTTGCGTCCTCTCCTCGCACAGGCTCGCGTTGCGGTTTGGGTGGGTGTCGTAACGAGTTCGTCGGGGAAGAAGAGAACGTGGCGGAGACGGCAGACTTGTACTGGCAGTTGCGTGTACGGCCCTTGGGCTGATGGGCTTTTAAAGGGCGGATGGGCCTACTCTATTTGAGCCCAGCTGCTAGCAAGACTGAAGAAATATCTGCTTCCAGAAACACAATCGCTTCCAAACTAAGATTATGTGATGCAAATTGACAAACAGCGGACCAGAAACATTGTAGGAGACGATAAATATATTCGATTTCAGATCTGGGCTCATACAGAGCTACAAGCTAGCTAGGGATATTTTGCGATACACAGGACAGAGTTCCAACTACAGCTACTACTGAACAAGGACACTGAGACGGGCAGAGTTGTCGACGGCGAGGAGGCGACGGGTCGGCGCGGACGAAGACGGCGAGCATCGGGGAGGGGGGGCTCTAGCCGCCGAAGCCGTAGAGGGTGCGGCCCTGGCGCTTGAGGGCGTAGACGACGTCCATGGCGGTGACGGTCTTGCGGCGGGCGTGCTCGGTGTAGGTGACGGCGTCGCGGATGACGTTCTCGAGGAAGATCTTGAGAACGCCGCGGGTCTCCTCGTAGATGAGCCCAGAGATGCGCTTCACGCCGCCACGGCGAGCGAGGCGCCGGATGGCCGGCTTGGTGATGCCCTGGATGTTGTCGCGGAGCACCTTCCTGTGGCGCTTGGCGCCGCCCTTGCCGAGCCCCTTGCCTCCCTTGCCGCGGCCCGACATGGCTGACGATCTCCCTTTGCTTTGATTCGAGCTTTGCTTTGGTTGGGGGTGCGGTGGTGGTGGCTTGGTTGGAGTGATGATTTGGGGAACGGGGGGGACGGGTTTTAAAGGGGAGCGAGAGGTGGGAGCTTGGGAGGAGGGCCTTTGGCTGCCGTTGGACGCGGACGGAATAGACGGTTCAGATGGCGATCCGGGAGAGAGTCACGCGGATCGCTGACGTGGCGGGAGGTTCTTCGCGGGAGATTGGCGCGGTGGGTCTGCAGTTTCGTTCCGCGAGGGCGCCAGGTCGAAACTTTTCGGGGGTGTGGGCGCGGTGTAGGGTTGAAAACGGTAATGCTGTGTTTGGATGCACAAAATTGAGGTTTGGAATTGAAATGAGTGGGAAATTTTGGAAAGGAAATGACTTCCAATTTAAATTCTAGCGTTTGGGTGTGCTTTGAATTTCCTGCTGAAATCGGCCGGTGGTACCTAATTTCAGTTCCTGTTTGGACGTAGAAATCTTGGAATTAAATGTTTTGTCGAGTTTGAACAATATAAAGTTGTGTATGTATGAAAAATCGCATGTTCTGTCATAGATTTATCTAAAATCGCATGTCACAAATCTGTCCTGATTTGGATGCATCTATGTATTAAATAGGTTATAGATATACGCAAATTTAGATAAATCTATGACAGAGGAAGTATATTATTTTTCACACCATTACTGTAGTTTATGTATTAGTACTCCCTCTGATACATCACCGCAGTATAAAAATGGCCACATCACTGTACTAAGAACTACAGTAGTATATCTCTTTTCTTAAGAACATAAGCCTGTGTAAAGTGCAAGTAAGCAGAGGAGCCCAATGGTCTCGAGATTGTTGGAGAACCAGCTCCGGCGGCTACTGGTTACCTTGTACATAGCATAGACAAGAAAGTTGCTGATTCGTCGGACATATCCATGACAAACAACCAAGTGAATTACTCGTTATTTTCAGCAAGCAATGAAAATATAAATGGAAGTTTTCAGAAAGAAAAGGACCATTGCCAAGAACATAATTTCTCATGTGCCATGTCTCCCGTAGAGGTGTAGCCGAGCGAACTAACCGCAGTCTGTGACCTGCTGCACCCATCTAGTATCCACCTCCGCCAAATTCGGTTGGACGCGCTCGCGTAGTGACCCGCTGCGCCCCCCGTCGAGATAACAACATGGCAGCGATTTCATCCCCTCCGCCCTACATGCTCTGCTCCAGGATCTCGACAGGAGGAAGATCGATGGGTACAAAAGCTTCACTTCGTTGTACAGGACTGGATTGGGGAGGTCCAGGGTAAGGCTGCAGTACTCCTCCCGTCGCCCGATCGATCTAGTGTTAGGGGCTGGTTGAAGGGAGGGGACGGACAGGTGCCTGACGAGATGGCCTCGTAGGAGGAAGGGGAGAGGAATATGGCAGGTAAGGGGAGAGAAGAGGGCAGTGTAGCACCCCGGGTAAAACCACCAATAGAAATCGTTGTTGTTTGTATTTGTGCATCATCATGCCTGCATCGTCATGTCATCATGCATATGTTTGTCTAAAACTATTTCCAAAAAGTCCTATTTGGTTTTCTACAAATAGCCTCCTCTCTATTTCAAATATCAAACCCCGGTCATTCCGAATATTTTAATGTAAAAACTAATTGCAAAATATTTTGTTTTAAATATAAATAATAAAGTACTTTATTTAAAACCCTGGGAGGCATACAACCGGCCAGGCCCAATAGGCCCAACCGGAGCCCACCTACAGCCTAGATTTCTAAACCCTAATCCCCTACCCAACCCCAAACCCTAGACCATCTATCTACCCAACACCAACCCACACACCCTGCCGCCGCCGGACACAACCCCATCCTAGCGCGCACGCTTCGCGTCCACCCCGCTCAACCACCCCTGGCCCACCCCTTTTCCCGACGCGGTCAACCACTCACACCACTCACGTGTGCGCGGCAGCGTGACTCACGCAACCCCCGCCTCCCTGCTTCTCTCCTTCCTCCCGAGAGACGCCGCCGCCAGCGGCCTTCTCCTCCGCCCGAGCACCGCATCCCCATCGCCTACACCTCGACCCCCCCTCTGCCTCCTGCGTCGATCCGCGTGCGCCGCGCGTCCCCGTCGCCAGGGGCGCCCTCATCTCCCCGCGGCTTCCCCGCTGTCCCGGCGACGCCCTCGTCTTCCCCGCCGTCGCACCAGGTCTGGCCGCCCCGGCCATCCTTCCTCCCTCGCCACCGAAGAGGCTGCTTGCCGCAGCGCCGCCGGGCCTCACCGCATCGCCCTAATCCCCGTCGCCTCGCCTGCGCCCATCTGCATCGAGCCGCCACCGTCTGCCATCTCCTCGTCCAGCCGGCGCCCCTCTGCCCGATGCCGCCCATGTCGACCTTGCCTGGCTCCGGCCACCGCCCTGAGCGCGCTGCCCGCATCTCTGCGTCATCGGTGTCCGCCTCCAGCGCGTCGCCGTTCTCTCTGCCGGGCCCCATGTGTCATGCCCGTCGTCCCCTGCTGTGTATCCAGGTAGCCGGGCCCCTGTTTTGTTGACCATGACCCCCTGCCGTCGGGTTCCTTTGTTGTGGGGATGCTCCGGTGCGAGCCCGCGGAGTTGTGGCCTTTTGGTGGAACGGGTACTGCCACTTGGTGCCGACAACTGCTAGGGGCTCTCAAGATCCTCCCAATCAGTCTCGCGCCCATGTACCTAGACCCACCAAGATCTTCGTGTTGACAAGATCGACAACGGCAAGATTGATATCCAGGCTCCATGTCGAGGACCCGCGGTAGCCAAAGATTTCTGCAGCACCCGGCGAAACTGGAAGAACCACTGTTATAAAAGCCGAGTCACATGTCTAATCGCCGGACTCGTGCTAGCACGGTAAATAAATATGTCAGGGATAACTGTTGGGGAAAGTGTATAGGTGGTGCTTTCTCTTTGCGCATACGATCCGCCGCATTAGTACTAGCACCGCATCAGGGATGGACGATGTTGGCTGGTTGTTGACGTGGGAGCTTCTTCTTCTTTTGTTCCCCGGCAACGGCGTCAGAAAAAAGTTTTGATGGCGCTGCTTCAACGTGGGAGCGCTTCGTCGGGAAACCCCAAGAGCAAGGTGTAAAGTAGCACAACAGCAAGTTTTCCCTCAGTAAGAAACCGAGGTTATCGAACCAGTAGGGGGAAGGAAATGTCTTAAAGGTGTTGCAAGCAACGTGAAAACCTGCACGACACAAACTCAAGACTTTGCCCCAACGAAACAGTGAGGTTGTCAAGCTCACCGGTTTGCTGTAACAAAGGATTAACTGTATGGTGGGAAAGGTGATGATGGTTTGCAGCAAGTAAACAATAACAATGGAGGATGTATCAATGGTAAAGTTTGGACCGGAGTCCATAGTTTACTAGAGATGCTCTTCTTAGATAAACAAACATGACATGAAGGGTAAACAAATTACAGCAGGGCAATTGACAGGAACTGAGCAAGGCATAACAATGCAATACTAGACAAAAAGATCCTATGAGATTCGATTGGGCAATACAACAATATACATAGACCGCCATCCAACTACATCTATGACTAAAAGTCCACCTTCAGGTTATCATCCGAACCCCCTCCAGTATTAAGTTGCAAGCAACAGACAACTGCTTTAAGCAAAGTGTGTAAGGTAAACAATCCAGTTGTTCCATGAACAAGAGACTGTTGTTTTCTCCCTAGTAGCAACAACACATCTACAACCGAAGATATTCCTATCACTTCCCTTGTATAGTAGAGGCATGAACCCACTATCGAGCATAAATACCCCCTCTTAGAGTCACTAACAACTACTTGGCCAAGATAGCTACTAACAACGGAGAGCATGCAAGATCACAAACAACAGAGACATGATAGAATCAAAATAGACAAAACCATTAATCAATATGACATAGTAATCTTAATATCCATCGAATCCCCGCAAACACAACATGCATGATTACAAATAGATTAGATCTTGATCATGAACGGAGCTCACAAGATCTATACATGAAAGCACAAGGAGGAGATACACCTATCTAGCTACTACATGGACCCGTAGTCCAAGGTGAAACTACTAACGCTTCATATCGGAGGCTGGCATGATGAAGAACAAGGTCTCCGGGATGATCTCCCTTCCGAAAGGGTGCCGGGAAGAGCTTCATACCCCCCTGATCTAGGGACGATGGTGGCGACGGCTACAGACGGTTTCGTGGAATATTGATCGGGTACTTAGGATTTCGGCACCGGGGGGCTTTATAGGCGAAGAGACGAGTCAGGGGGGGCACCAGGGCAGCTTAAGAAAATCGTGCAACCCATCCTCGGATTTAGTCTGAAGAACTTGACAAGCGATGTTTGGAAACAAAGGACCGATGCAGGCTCTTCGTCAGATCTGATGTAGATGTTTTCGTCATGTTGGGAAACTCCAAGAGATACAAAGATTTTTTTTAGTGAATTTTCGGTCCACTGAAAGATACAACAGAGGAAAATTCCTCAGATAGCATAAAGACCAGATGTCAAAGCACCGTTACAAGAGGCTGGAAGCGAAACCCTGAAGGTACGACGGAAATCCAACCACGAGAATTCCTGGACTCGAAGAAAACATAAGAGAGCAGATTAAAATCACATCGAGGTAAGAGGAGAATAGCAAAGGGGTAAGGAGTAAAAGTAGACCCAATCAGATCTATCCAAACGATTTCCAAAATAGTTTTGACACTCTACGACGTCCGTTAGCTAGGTTATCCTACAGGTTGTACCAGTGGGGTATCGTAAGTGCTGAGCTCTGATGCCACTCTGTAACACCCTCAGATCGGCCATATGCAAGTTTCAGCGATTCCCGCCAAACCCGCATAGAAACGATTCAAAGGTGCCCACCAGGCACTTTCATGCGGGTGGAAAACGAAGTAATACCATTACACACTAGTCCACGATAGAACCCCAAAACAGATATATACAACAACGACTCCATGAGTCAAGAATACAAATATACAATACAAAGATCCACATCTTGAAAACGATACAGCGACCGAGTACGGACAAGAAGCAAATTGAGCTAAGAGTCCTGAAGAATAACTAATGGCATCCATAACCCTGCCCAGGCCAAGCCATAAGGGTAACCCTGCTAACGACGTCGATCTCAAAACCTGCTTAAACAAAAGGGGTGCCGACAAAGGGCAAAGGAAAAAAGAGAGTGGTCAGTACTAAGGCCAGTACACGGTGAGTCTTAGAATTCGGCGGCTCTCGCCTACATAGGTATGGTGGATTGAAGCGACAGCGCAGCATGCACTAAACAACCTATAGAGACCCGATACAGCTGTCGGCTATCAGAGAGGGATAAGAAAGACCTATTCGGATCCAACCTCATAGTAACACCAACCATACCCATCCTGACGTTTCCCCCTCGAGACCAAACGAGGAAGTCAGACCGAAGAACTCACACAGTTGGCAGTTTTATTCATTCCATTAAAGTTATAGTAATTACTAGTCAGATATAGATAGCATGAGTCATCCTGAAATAATAAGCAGTGGGCAGTTTTAGTTAACCATTCCGTTGTAGTTGCAATACTTACTAGTCAGATACATATACCATGAGACATTCAAAAACCCAGCAGTTGTTGGTACTTTTATTTAGCCATTCCGTTGTACTGAAGATGATTACTAGTCACTTGAATACGAGGGCCACACCTCATGCTACTCAACTTTAGTTACCTGTAAGTTCTTGTCATTGTAAGTATTTGCATATCATTGAGAACCGCCAACGGGGTGATGTCTGCGCGCTTCTATTCTTGTGGACAGTTGTTGGGCCTCCAAGTGCAGAGGTTTGTAGAACAGCAGCAAGTTTCCCTTAAGTGGACTACCCAAGGTTTATCGAACTCAAGGAGGAAGTGGTCAAAGGTATTCCCTCTCAAGCAATCATGCAATCAAGATATAAGAAGTCTCTTGTGTCTCCAACACACCTAATACACTTGTCAGGTGTATAGGTGCACTAGTTCGGCGAAGAGATAGTGAAATAAAAGTGGTAACGGTGCCACAAAATAGCTTTGATGGAGCTTGACGGTGAGGTTAAGACTGGAAGCAAGCAAACATGCAACAGATCTAGATGCAAACGGTGTTTCAATGTTTGGAAACAAGGCCTAGGGATCATACTTTCACTAGTAAATACTCTCTCATATAAATATCCTTTCTTCATGATACTACTCTTAACTACTCTCCGGTTGGACACTCTAATCATCAGTAGGCTATAACAACACTCCTCAAAGTCCGCCTTCCCCAATCTAGATAACCCCACACTGTCACCTTGAGCGCTAGATGGTTCCAACAAACACCACAATTTCATAGAGACATCCAATTCCAAATATAACTCATAACAAATATTCAATCTAGCCAAAGTGCCACACACGGTATGCACGCTATCACTTTCACACACCTGGGGAAAAGCATAGATCTATTAAAGCACAGAGAGTATTTATGTAGACTCAAACCTAAGTGCCACCATGGCGTGCACGCTGTCACTTTCACATACATGGGGAGAGTAGAGATTATTAAATCACTTGAGTAGCAAGGTAGATCTACCTGATTACAAAGCTCATGATCACAATATGACCATGCATAGAGAGAGAGATGAACACATAGCTACCGTTAGAGCCCTTAGCCTCGAGGAAGAACTACTCCCTCCTCGTCATGGGAATCAGCAACGGTGATGAATATGGTGATGGAGATCGATGGAGATGGCTCCGGGGGCACTTCCCCGTCCCGGGAGGGTGCCGGAACAGAGACTTTCTGTCCCCCGAATCTCCCCTTCGGTGGCGGCGGCTCTGTGGAGGTCTTCGTGTATTTCCGCTAGATGATTTAGGGTTTTTGGGTCGGAGGCTTCTTATAGGCGAAGGAGGCGAGGCTGGGAGGCGGCCAGAGGGCCCACACCCTACCCAGGCACGGGGTCGGGCCCACCCGCGCCTAGGGGGTGTGGCGGCCCTGGCTTGCCTCTCTGTCTCCCCTCTGGACTTCGTGACGCCCACGGTAAAATATTGACTTTGGCTTTTGTCCCGTCCAATTCCGAGAATATTGATTTTCTACCTTTTTGGAACCAAAAACAGAAGAAAATAGGCAACTGACATTGTGACAACTTGTTAGTAGGTTAGTTTCAAAAAAGATATAAAAACACCTCAAAGTGTAGACAAAGCAAAGTAAAGTAGATACTAAACAAGCATGGAGCATCAAAATTATAGATACGTTTTCGACGTATCACGGGGTACCCCTTGCACATGGTACGGGAGCTTTCCCATAACCAAAATGACAAGGCAAGCAAACAATGAGCATCTCAGCAATCTTCTTATTTACCATGGGAATATGGTGCTTTTTTCTCTCTTTTCTCTTTTCTCAATGGTTCTCTTTTTTTATAATAAGAATGCTTAATAGATGTCACTATGGTGATGCTCCAAGTTTCCACCATGATTAGGCATGGCTTAGGCTAGCGGCCCAGACGTTTCTCTAACACAGGATACAAACTCCATGGACTTACAAGTTCCCTCTTTATTTCACACCGGTGACATCCATAGACAAAAGGGCATGATATCAACTGAGTACAAAGTACAAGTACAATGTTGAAAACGTTCCCCGTGACAGCACGGTTCTGCTAATTTCAACGTATAAGTGCAAGCATATACAACATAGATGACACAATGGTTCAATTTTATTAGGGGCAAAGAATATAAAGTGCGCCATCAAGTTTGTGAGGGCTTTAATCACTAAGTTTTCACATAACAAAATAGTTTTTAATTGGAAGATAGCTGAAAACAAGAATATACTTGGAATGGTGTAACACATCATGCATAGGAGTTTATGGTGGACACTTTGGAATAACTTGGTTTATTGGGAGTTGGAAGCATGAGTAGAGCTTACTCACACAAGTGGGGGCTAGCAAAGGACTGGGAGTAACCAAATAAGAGAGCAATAATGGCCATAGTCATGCAGTGCAACAAAGCATTACTAATCAAAAGAAAGAGTGGTACTACAAGTCAATGACTAAATGATCATAGAGTCTATGGTGCCTTTTCATAGTCATAACGTGGTGTGAGCATGTGCCAAGTTAACCCAAAGAAAGTATCAAAGAAGAATACCACAATACTATGCTTTTGCATGCTAAAACAACGTATGATTTCTTTAAGGCACACTAATCAATCCCAATTGTTTGGAACAAGACATGATATAGCAATAATAACTAAGCATGAGGTCAAAACAACACCTAGCATGTCATGCTAAAGTCTAAGTCACAGTCAATGCAAGCTCCTCTTGCACTTACAAGCAAGAACTTACTACTCCTTTCCAACACCAAGCAACTTTTTTGCAAAACAACATAGCAAGAACGAGGGTCAAAACTACTTTATTCAAACAAACTAAACAACCTAAGCAAATCAAACGAAAACTAAGAAGCTCCAAGAACAACACAACTGTGCATGAAACAATAAAAATGAAGTGTCTAAATAGACCTAAGCTTTTTATTGATGAAGAAGGGGATGCCTTGGGCATACCCAAGCTTTGACGCTTTTACATCTTGGATATTTCTTGGGGTGACACCATGGTGGAATCCCCAAGCTTGAGCTTTTGTCCATTATTCATCTCATTCCATCATTCTCTCTCTACACCTGAAATTTTTCCTTCATACAAAAATTCACACAATCTTCATTAGCAACATTAGTGTATTCAAAAGATATTAGACCTCTGGCAAAGCTTTGAAACGGGAAGTCTTTTCACTAAAAACACAAGCTACTGTAGTAACTCCTTCAAAAATCTCAATTCACATGAAGATAACTCAAAAAGGAATCAATAAGAAGGAAATGCAAATAATGGCAGAAATCTGTCAAAATAGACCAGCGGGTAGAAACCGATTTTTCGAACATCTTATGTTTCTCAAATCAAAAAGTGTTGAACTAGAAAAAGTAAGCTAACATACTGGGGGATTTATTCGTAAATTTTGAGCTCAATTCGAGTTACAGAGACTCCTCACGAATTGTTTTGGTGGAGGACAGAAATCTGTTTTGGGACAGCAACTCCCCAAATCTTACTTCCCTCTCATTAGAGGTTATTCTTGTCACAAAAAGCAAACAAAAAGGATAAGGAGAGGTCATTACTAAAGTAATAACTTTCAAGACTCAAGGAAACTCTTGGGTTATCTCCCAACAAGTACTTTTCTTTAACGCCTTTAAGTTAGTCTTGATAGCTTGAGAAGATGCTCACATAAGAATTATGAATTGAAGTCAAGGAGAACATCAAGAAGCAAGTTCAAAACACATTTAATTCTAACCCACTTCCTATGCATAGGAATCTTGTACACAAATAAGTTCTCAAAAAACAAAGTGACATGCATAGGAAGAGAAAACAAGAGTAACTTCAAAACTTTTAGCACAAAGAGAGGTTTTTTAGTACCATGAAAACTTCTACAACCATACTTTCCTCTCTCATAATATTTTTCAGTAGCATCATGAATAAACTCAAAAATATAGCTATCACAAAAAGCAGGCTTTTCATGAGCTACAAACACATAATTTCTATCGAGCTCAAAAATAGTGGGATTAAAGCCTTCACAGGTTTTATCCAAAGTAGATATTTCAAAAGGATCCACAGGAACATAACATTCATCCTCCTTTGGTAAGCATGGGGGACAATCAAATAATGTAAGGGATAAAGAGTTACTCTCATTAGAAGGCAGGCATGGGTAGACAATCCATTCTTCCTCCTTTTGTTCATCACTTTCCCCCTCTTTTTCATCTAATGAGCTTCCACTTTCAACAATTTGTTCTTCCATAGGCTCCTACGGGGCATTAGTCTCTTCCATTTGTGGAAGATGCCTATTAAAATATTCAAGAATATAGCTATTTTCTTCCTTGTAATTATCAAACAAAATTTAAGTATCTCATAAACCTGATCATAAGGTGCATCATCAGTATTTTCAAGCAAACTGGCAAATTCAAATGCACCCTTGAAGGCAATAAATTCTTCAATTTGTTCCACATCATCAAAATCATAATTTCCTCTAACATAAGAAGATATGGTAACAATATCGTTATACTCACATTGAAAGGGTAGGTGATTATACCTCCTGCAGCAACAAGCTTTATCAAAGCAATAAGTAACATTATAAGTAGAGCACACGTCTCTAGCAATAGTATTCAACTTATCAATTTGTTCTCATAAGTGTTTCCCTTTTTATGACAAATGGTGTTCCTTATAATAATACTTTTTTTCTTCCATGAACCCACCTTGCCAATAAGAACTAGTTTCAAAAAAACCATCCATTGACAGAAAGCATGACCGAGCAAGGCAATAACAGACCAGCAACTAGAGTGGGAACTATTTTTTTTGTGTTTTTGAATAAAGCAAGCAAGCAACCCAAACTAAACTAACTTTTTTGGTTTTTTTTTAAAAGAGGCAAACAAAACCAAGCAAAAGAAATAAAGCAAACTAAAAACAAAGTAAAGAGAAAGGAAGTGAAGGACTACCCTTGTGAAGACGTCCTTAGCCTCCCCAGCAACGGCGCCAGAAAACTTGTTGATGGCTGGATGTTGACGAGGGAGCTTCTTCTTCTTTAAGTCCCCGGCAATGGCGCCAGAAAAGCTTGATGCAACGCTGAGTTAATGTAGGAGCGCTTCGTTGGGAACCCCAGGAGCAAGGTGTGAAGCAACACAACATCAAGTTTTCTCTCAATAAGAAATCGAGGTTATCGAAACAGTAGGAGGAAGGAAACGTCATACAGGTGTTGCGAGCAACGCGGAGACCTGCACAACACAAACTCAAGACTTTGCCCCAATGAATCAGTGAGGTTGTCAAGCTCACCGGTTTGCTGTAACAAAGGATTAAACGTATGGTGTGGAAGGTAATGGTGGTTTGCAGCAAGTAAACAAGTAACAGCGGAAGATGTATCAATGATAAAGATTGGACCGGGGTCCATAGTTCGCTAGAGGTGCTCTCCTTAGATAAACAACATGGCATGAAGGGTACACAAATTACAACAGAGCAATTGATAGGAACTGAGCAAGGCATAACAATGCAATTACTAGTCAGAAAGATCCTATGAGATTCGATTGGGCAATACAACAAGATACATAGACCGTCATCCAACTGCATTTATGACTAGAAGTCCACCTTCAGGTTATCATCCGAACCCCCTACAGTATTAAGTTGCAAGCAAAGGACAATTGCTTTAAGCAAAGTGTGTAAGGTAAATAGTCCACATGTTCCATGAACAAGAGACCGTTGTTTTCTCCCTGGTGGCAACAACACATCTACAACCGAAGAGATTATTGTCACTTTCCTTGAAAACTAGAGGCATGAACCCACTATCGAGCATAAATACCCCCTCTTGGAGTCACTAGCAACTACTTGACCAAGATAGCCACTAACAACGGAGAGCATGCAAGATCACAAACAACACAGACATGATAGAATCATAAAGACAAAACCATTAATCAAACCAACATAACAATCTCAATATCCATTGGATCCCCGTAAACACAACATGCATGATTACAAATAGATTAGATCTTGATCATGAACGGAGCTCACAAAATCTATACATGAAAGCACAAGGAGGAGATACAACCATCTAGCTACTACATGGACCCATAGTCCAAGGTGGAACTACTCACGCATCATACTTGAGAGAAGGCCTCCGGGATGATCTCCTCTCCGGCAGGGTGCCGAGAAGAACTTCAGATCCCCCCGATATAGGGACGACGGTGGTAGCGGCTATAGAAGGTTTCGTGGAGATTTGATTGGCTACTTAGGGTTTCTGCATCGGGGGCTTCTTATAGGCGAAGGGGGAGGCCGAGGCGGTGGCCAGGGTCCTCACACCCTGCCTAGGCACGGGGCAGGGCCCACCTGCGCCTAGGGGGGTGCGGCTGCCCTGACACGCCTCTCTGTCTCCCCTCTGGACTTCTTGTTCCCCACAGAAAGTTATTGACTTTGACGTTTGTCCCGTCCAATTCCAAGAATATTTCTTTACCAACTTTTCTCGAACCAAAAACAGCAGAAAACAGGCAACTGACACTGTGGAAACTTGTTAATAGGTTAGTACCAGAAAATATGTAAAAAGCACCTCAAAGTGTAGACAAAGTAAAGCAAAGTAGATACTAAACAAGCATGGAGCATAAAAAATTATAGATACGTTTCCGACGTATCAGTCACTAGCAACTACTTTGCCAAGATAGCTACTAACAGCGGAGAGCATGCAAGATCACAAACAACACAGACATGATAGAATCAAAATAGACAAAACCATTAATCAATCTGACATAGTAATCTCAATATCCATTGGATCCCCGCAAACACAACATGCATAATTACAAATAGATTATATCTTGATCATGAACGGAGCTCACAAGATCTATACATGAAAGCACAAGGAGGAGATACAACCATCTAGCTACTACATGGACCAGTAGTCCAAGGTGGAACTATTCACGCTTCATACCGGAGGCTGACATGATGAAGAAGAAGGCCTTCGGGATGATCTCCCCTCTGGCAGGGTGGCGGGAAGAGTTTCATATCCCCTCGATCTAGGTACGATGGTGGTGGCGGCTATAGACGGTTTCGTGGAATATTTAGGGTTTCGGCATCGGGGGGACTTTATAGGCGAAGAGGCGAGCCAGGGGGGCCACCAGGGCGGCTGCACCCCCCAGGCGCGGGGTGGGCCCACCCGCGTGGCTAGGGGGTGTGGCCCCTGGTGAGCCTCCTCCGTCTTGTATTCTGGCTTCGTGTTTCTCACGGTAAAATATTGACTTTGGCTTTTGTCCCATCCAATTCCGAGAATATTGATTTTCTGCCTTTCTGGAACCAGAAACAGAAGAAAACATACAACTGGCACTGTGGCAACTTGTTAATAGGTTAGTACCATAAAACTTATAAAACAGCTCAAAGTGTGGACAAAGCAAACCAAAGTAGATAGTAAACAAACATGGAACATTAAAAATTCACTACAAGAGGACCCCTTCTACAACAACACATTTATCTGTATCTAAGTGTCCATATTGGCGTTGCTAACACCTATACCAAAGAATAAAGATGTGTTGCGTTTTTGGGCGTTGCAAGGGTACAATCCAATGCATATATGTCCGTTGGTAACTAATGAATGAAGCGTTGCAAAATAACAACGGAGTTTGCGCAATAATCATATGCGTTGGTAGGCTATATAGAAGGATTAAACATTTTTGTTGAAAAATCATAAATTATTTTCATGGACTGCATTGTTTGAGCGCTTTATTTTTGTCCTAAGCGAGAGTAATTTGTACGAGACATAACATGACACACAATAATCACAAAATGAAAATGCATCTCATGAAGAAAGAAATTTAATGTATATTATTTGAATCACCATCGGAGTACATCAAAATTATCCGGACAACAAAGCTTACAATCTTGATACAAAATATGAGCATCTAACTACCCCCATATACATTCCTACTAATATTCTGCCGTCAGAGATGTTCAGAGCTTATATCCAAACATTCCAAGTCACCGATGATCTGTTTGTCCTGCAATAAACAAAATTACTATTTTAGTATCAAAGTGGCAAAATCGAAAGGCATGGTGAATTCAATTACTATTTGCACAAAATAGAGAACGAGGGAACAAATACAAATTGATCAATGGTATCAACTTCAGGAATGGAACATTTATCAAAAATCCACATGTGAGACTGCTTGCTTTAAGCATTCATTTCTCCTTTGCAGTCATATAACGTCTTGAGGATGCAGAGCTGTGCATGCGCTAAGAATGAAGAACTATATAAGTACCAGAAATTACAAGTCCATTAATATATGTGTACACACCTACACAATCCATGATAAGTTATACGTGAGCTTCATGTTTGACTGCACTCCCTCTTGTTTTTATTGTTAGCTGGCCGAACACTCAAATAACCAGAATGAGTGTATATTATATATAAAGGCAAAAAAAACTTATAACTAGAAAGAATTACCATAGAAAACATGTATTCTTTGATAAACATCATAAACTACAGCTAACACATTTATTATCCACCTAGTATATGATTAGATACCTAGAAAGTGGGTCATGTTAAATAAGCTAGTGTGTTACAATAGTACTTCACTTCTCATAGACATAGTCAATATGTAGCAATGGTGAAATTGAATCAAAATACTCCCTCTGACACATATTAGTTGACTTGGCTTTGTCAAAATTTGGATGAACCTATATACTAATAGTGTCTAGATTAATTCTAAATCTAGTTAAATTTGAGTCAACTAATATGGGTCGGAGGGAGCAGATGAAAAAGGATTTAAATTGATCTTTAATAACAAGTTTTTCACTGAAGTATGTCGTGTGGTGTTTTGAATATGTGTATGCATTCATCTCCATCGGATACCCTTCTCCATTTCCCTTCCGTGGCTATTTGTCCAAGTGCTTGTTAGTGACATTGGCCACCTGCAGCAGAAGTAGACAATAAGGGAAAATCTTCAAGGCATAGTGATTACTGACCAAATATAAAAAAATAAATTTGTGAGAAAGAAAGAGCGTGAGCATAGAAAGGCTGCTCCCTATTCATAAGGCCTTCCACAGCGTGATCGATGCCCAATAGATAGAAAAGTTGCCACCTCATCAGCGATGCCTAGAAATCCTTTTGAGGCACCGAGCTCACAATGTGATCACTTTGGCCAGAAATAAATAGCTAGCCCACAACGTATAAACAAATTAACTAGACCAATCTCCATCGCTTATCTTTGGTGAAGGTCCTCTCAACAGCATGCATAGTACATATATATTGCTATTCTATTGGGTGAGGAGCACCTAGGTGCTCCGGTTTCTTGGAAAAATTTTGTGGCACCGATCGGGCAATGGAGGGCACCGGTGCCTGATTCCTGTAAAGTGATTTGGGCATCGATTTTTTCACACGCTGTGGAAGGCCTAAGAGCCCGGATATCCACGAATCATTCAGGCGCCAACTTGTGCATCATCCATGCAAAAAAATCATCAGTTGAAATACAAAACAAGAGCACGAGTCATATAGTACAAAGGGAAGCGCACAGAACAAGGCAACAATGAAATAACTATAGACGATGAGCTGCCGACGGCACGAACGTGCAAGGATGCACACAAATCCTAGACAAATGGTAAAAAAGGGCCAGGTAAAGGGAAAAGGAGGGATCGATCTGATAGGGGAAAAAGAGAAATTGCGGTAGAACCAGAACCTCTGTCGTCTCCTCACTCAAGCGCGCCCCCCTGACCCAACTCGTCCTGGTTTATAGAGAGTGCGTCATGGAGTTGCCCTGAATCCTTCCTGGTTGCACGGGAGCAAATCAGCCAGGGATCTCAAGGTACGCGAATGTAAAACCAATGTCGAATCAGCCTTACGAGTTACGAGACGTCATTACTCCTCATCTGAACATTAGAACGCAAGGAGTGGGAGGCGTCAGCGCTAGCCGCGTCACCGGCGAGGGAACGGTCGAGCGGTTCCACGAGAAGATAAGGGAGGCGGCTAGGTTAGCATGGATGGGAGGGGGGCTACGGTAAAGGGTGTTCCATCGTGGCCGCATCTCATGGAGTGGTGGGTTAATGAATACGCAAGGGAGCTTAGTGGGCTGGGCTATTGAGGATTTTTAGATGCAATCTGTCCATGGACAACAGACGGGATTACAACACATACGTGTGTATCTATGATAAAATTCTGCAACGAGGACCTAAGTCATTGCTAGGTATGTATTGCAATAGGCGAGTTATTCTTGTAGTGATTATAGATATGTTTCTGACGTATCAAACGTCATGGTGCATTGTAGTCTGGCACAACAAGGTATCGGACAATACATAAGACAACGACACAAAATCACTGTCAGGTGTGGTATCTGTCGACGCATGCTTTGGTGGATATCAATATAATTTGGTAATCCGACACCTTTTATATAATATGAATCACATAGAGATTTTATGGCGTCTAGTTATCCTTCATAGTAACCCGAACCTATCCAATCATGATTAATTACTTGCGAGGAATGAACATTGCGATAAATCTTTGTCTCCGCATGTCTAAGTTACAATTATACCCCCAAATCATTCATTTACGCTTTTATATTGTGATATTCGATCATGTTTGAAGTTATTACCTTCTCACATGTTGCTGTGTATAGTTGTTGATGACTCATGTTACTGATCTAGTTATATATATTGGGCTTGCTACTTTCCTACTTTACTCATATTGTTTAGGTTAAGTTATTGGTGCACTTAGTTGAGCCTAGCTATATATGATTTTTGTTTGAAGACTATACAGGAAGTTTAATTCCGCATTTATTCGAACCAACCCCGTAATTGTTTTAAAATGACAAATATTCACATCTCAATTTTTCAACTCGCCATGCTAGGACTGGGGAATGCTTGGATTAAAGTCACCGCCAGCAACCACAACACACTGAGGTGACAAGTATATCCGCTACAAGCACCAACTGTTCAGTTGGAACCGGGTATATGCCTGATCAGAACCAAAGACACCAACCACCCAGTTGTCGTCCACACAAGCGCCGCATGATGCTTAGGCGTGCCTCGAAGCCTTGGGGTTGCACCTTCATGTGCCGGGATCCGCCACACCCCCGCACACTCGAACATCACCGAGGGAATGATCGTCGGAACACCATGATGACCGACCATCGCATCGCCCGTAGCCTCAACAGCCACCGCCATCCGAAGATCCTAGGTACGAGCATAGATCGCCCTGCTGCGAAAGGAGACAACTCCGCCACCGTGGTCTGCCGCATGGGATTTTCCTCACCGGGTCATCTTGCAGCGGAAGGCAAAGTGGAAGTGTTGTCCCCAAAATTGTTTTTTTTGCTGGAATTTTGCTCAACATATATTTATTTTGTTGTATCGCCCTCATGCACGACGGGATCCTGGCTCTCCATGAAATTATTCATGAGGTCAAAGTGAGTCACCAGAGGGGTGCCTTTCTGAAGCTTGACTTTCAGAAGGCCTATGACAAGCTAGATTGGGCCTTTCTTCGCCAGGTACTCCAGCATCGGGGAGTTGATGATCGCATGGTAGGTTGGATCATGCTGATTGTCATGAGCGGGAACACAGCTATAGACATAAATGGGGAAGTGGGGCCTTATTTCAAATCCTCGTGTGGGGTTCGTCAGGAGGACCCGATCTCCCCGATCTTGTTTAACGCTGCGGTTGATGCCCTTGCGGAAATCTTGGAGAAGGCCAAGAATTCCGGCCACATCTCGGGTGTGGTTCGACATCTTATCCCTGGAGGCGGGGTCACCCACCTCCAATATGCCGACGATACCATGATTATGGTGGAAGGTTCAGAGCAAGATATCATTAACTTGAAGTTCCTGCTCCTTTGCTTTGAGGTCATGTCGGGCCTCAAGATCAACTTTGATAAGAGTGAAGTCATGGTGTTCGGGTACTCTGCAGTGGATCAACAGAGGATCGCGGATAACCTTAACTGCCGGTTGGCTGTCTTTTCCCTAAACTATCTAGGGATGCCAGTGAGGGACTCCAGGATCCTTATTAGGGACCTGGAGCCCCTCATGGGTCCGGTTAAGGCGAAATCCGAACCCTGGCAGGGGAGGTTCACCTCCAAGGGGAGCAAAACGGTCCTTATCGACTCATGCCTCTCTAGCCTCCCCATGTATATGATGGGGATGTACCTCCTTCTGGAGGGGGTACATGCTAACTTTGACAAGAAGCTCTCTCGGTTCTTCTGGATGACCAATGATGGCCACCAAAAATACCACATGGTGAAGTGGGCTAATATCTGCACCCCCAAGGAGCTAAGGGGTTTAGGTATCATCACGTCCCGTCACATGAATGTGGCGTTGATCCTTAGATGGGTCTGGAGGATTCTAACCAATGACGGGGGCCTATGGTTATAGTTGATTAAAGCTAAGTATCTTCGGGGCCGGCCGCTGCTGGCTTGTGAACGTCGGGAGGGATCGCAATTTTGGCGAGCCATCCAGGACATCAAGCCAGCTATCCGAAAAGGGATGTCCATATCCATAGGCGATGGAATGGATACCCTATTCTGGCTCGACCCCTAGCTCGGGCCTCATCCTTTGCGATTCGAGCGCCCGGAGCTTTTTGCGATCTGTGCTGACCCCACCCTCCTTGTGGGGGAGGCACTCCAGGGTGGCTCCTGGCAGGTGGATTTCCGGAGGAACCTCGGGGAGGCCGAGCTGATTTCCTGGGAAGGGCTGAGGGACAGTCTCCCGCTGTCCCTAGCGCACTCCCCGGACACCCATGCTTGGCGTCTTACTTCTTCGGGGTTCTTTTCGGTGAGCTCTGCCTACAGGGCCTTATTTAGAGGGCCCGTGCTGCCATGGGACGCGCCCTTGTGGAAGGCCTCCCTACCCTTGAAACTTAAAATTTTCGTTTGGAAACTCTTGCGTGACCAGCTACCCTCGGGTGTTGAGGTGGCCAAGCGGCATGGGCCGGGTGATGGCCTTTGCCCCATGTGTGTAGTCCCGGAAACGGGCCTACATATCTTCTTCTCGTGCCCCGCCGCTCGTTTCCTTTGAAACTTCTTGCACGAGGCTCTAGGGCCTGAGTGGCAGGCCTCAGACCTTGGGGAGTTCATGGATACCGCCGCGAACCATACTGGGAGGAGGAGGCGCCTCTTTTGGTTGGTGTTCGCGGCGATGACCTGGACTTTATGAAATATTAGGAATAAGATGATCATTGAGCGTATTTTTCTTCGCCGGGCTTCTGACTCGACCTTCACTTTTCTGGCTTTCCTGCAACAGTGGTACCCGCTGTGTAGACAGCGCGAGCGGGCACAGCTAAACAAGATGTTGGAGCACCTGATTTCGGCGGCCCGCCGGCTTGCTACTGAACCTGGCCCATGAGGGCCCTTTCAGGATGGTGTCTGTATCGTGCTTTAGCTGTTGGTGTGTGTTGGTGGGCCTGCGTTGCCCTTCGCTTTGCCAGTGGAGGGCTTGCCGGTGTGCGTGCGTGCTGTGTGTGAACCTTGTGTGATGTGTTTTGTTTAAACTCTTGTATGGATGTTGCTTTATTTATAAAGCTGGGCGTCAGTCTGTTTCGAGGTCTCGCCCTCATGCTACTCTATATATTATCTATAGTTTAACTGAAAAAAAAAGACATTTTAGTTGCATTTTGCAGACATTTGGTGCTCATATTTTTATAAAAGAAGTTCACATAACCGGGCAAAATATGTTGTTTTATATCGCGTCCTATTTTCGGACACACTGAATTCGTTATATTACTACTAATCAAAAAAGGCAGCTCATGTCATTAAGAAATAAAAAAATTATAGTTTGTCTATTCTGAAGCCCCGCCGTTCAATTTCCCTGCCACAATCTATCCCAGAACACCCCCCGAATCAATTCATGTGTAGAACTACTTACACATCAGACACATGCATGAAACAAACCACATGGCGTACATCATGGTTCTTGACAATTAAAATTCTGAAGCATATTATTATCGTTTCCTTCCCCAAAACAAAATGATCCTTAACTTTGCTCCTCCTCCTCTTCCTCCTCTTCCTCTTCCTCCTCTTCGTGGGCGTCCTCACCGTCTGAAGACGACGACGAACTATCGGAGTGATGACGACGATGATGCGATTTCTTCTCTTTCTTGGGCGCCGGGGCGGCATCCGGAACGGGAACGGGAACGGGAGCCGGAGCCGGAGCCGGAACGACCTCGACACTCGGCGGATCCGGTGGCAGCATGGTGAGGAAGCCTAGCGTCATGACGACGTCGCCCATCATCGGCCGCACGCAGTCCTCTTCTTGCAAGCACATCGACGCCATGGCCACCACTTGGTTCAAGGCCTTGGACGGGTACTCCCTTTTCACAAGCGGGTCCACCAGCTCGTGATATCTCTTTTGGTCTTTGAACATCGGCTGTGCCTGCAAGCACGCGCAATTGTGCCAGATCGCAAGACCTTAGTTAGCAAAATCCGATGGATTTGGCTAGATGCAATGCAATAATGGTGAATTACGTACCCATGTGACGATGTTCTGCTCCTCGTCGGGCCTGTTGGTGTCGACGGCCCGTCTGCCGGAGATGAGCTGCAGCAGCACGACGCCGAAGCTGTAGACGTCGGACTTCATGGTGACCTGGCCGCCGCGGTCGTACTCGGGCGCGAGACAGCCGAAGGAGCCCATCATCGGGGACGCCATGGGCATGTTGCCGCCGCCCGACTTGCCGAGCTGCGCGAGGCCGAAGTCGGAGAGCTTGGGCGTGAAGCTGGCGTCGAGGAGGATGTTGGAGGACTTGAAGTCCCCGTAGACCACCGGCGGGTCCGCCTTCTCGTGCAGGTACTCGAGCCCCTGCGCCGCGCCGTTGGCCACCATCATTCTCGTCGTCCAGTCCAACGGCTTCTTCTCCGGCGGCACGTCTGTGGATCAAGGAACGATCTCGATCAGCACTGTCCGTCCGACTGACCGGTTAATAACGATCGCATGTGTTGTGTTGTGCGCACATACCGAAGAGGTGGTCCTCCAGGGTGCCGCCGTCCATGTGCTCGTAGACGAGCAGCCGCTGGTCGCCGTCGGCGCAGTAGCCGATGAGGTCGACGAGGTTCTCCTGGTGGAGCTTGCTTAGCTTGGAGACCTCGGTGAGGAACTCGATGTTGCCCTGGAAGCCATGCTTGTCCATCTGCTTGATCACCACGGTCTGAACGCACAAACGAACGAATCAACATCCCATCTATAATGATCGGTACGGCGCGCGCGTGTGCATTTTCATGATCGGCGATGGAGCGAGCCATGCATGCATGCACGGGAAATACATACCCGGCCGTCCTTCTCTAGCTGGCCCTTGTACACCCTGAAGAATCCTCCTTCTCCGACGAGGTTGTAGGGCGTGAAGTGGTCGGTGGCCGCCGCGAGCTCGCGGAAGGCGAACACCTTGCCCTCGATGCCTTGCCGCAGCGCGTCCTCCGAGGAGCCCTTGTTGCTCTCTGCACAAAACGATTTTGCAGTTTCAGCACACGATTCCAGCCTGCCTTCGACATTCAGACATCTGATCCGATCTAAATAAATAAAGCAGGGGTCATGTGCCATCACGACGCACCGCCTGGCGGCTTGGCCGACGTGACGGCCGCTGGCGCGGCGACCGCGACGGGCGCAGCAGCCGGGGAGCCGAAGTAGGACATGGGCGCCTGCACCACGGCAGGCGCCGTCATGGGCCCGCGCCGCGTCGACCCGGCCTGCTCGTCGCCCCCTTCGTCGCTCTTCTTCTTCCCGAAACACGGCAAGCAGCTCATCTTGCCGCCCCGCTGCCTGCCACTGCCAGTGACCTCGCGGGGGCCAAGAGGAAGGCCGCCAAGGTACACGCAGGGACGACCTCCGAGGAGCCGCCGCCGTCGTCACTGCGCGCGGACGATCATCGAGCGCCGACTCAGCACCGTCGCGGCGCCTCGACCACATGGAGCGCCATCAAGCCCGCCGCGCCGCGCCGCACCGTATGCAGTTACACACGTACGAGTCCGCTGCGCGCGCAGACGCGCTTGCTTTTGCCCCTCGTCGGTCAGGCGCTGTCGGATCGATCGAGCAGAGGGCGCGTGGTGGAGTGGATCAGATCAGGAGGCGCGATCGTGATCGCCTAGGGGAAATGGAAATGAATCGAAGAAGGGTGTGCGGGATCGAGATCGATGGAGAACGGTGGCAGTGGTCCGAGGAGAAGGCCTTGGAGATTGTGGGATCCAAACTCCCAAGGCCTTCCCTGGGAGGAGAGATGGAGGAAGGAGAGGGTAGGAGAGGAGGAGGAGGAGCCTAATTTTGGCGCGCGGGTGAACGGAGCGCTGCAAAACAAGGGGGGTTTGGGTGGTGGGGAACGTGCGGACCACCATCTATTTGAAGCCAAGGCAGAGAAAGGGAGGCGTGGCGTCGTGGAGGGGGCGTTTCGGCCATTCTTGCTGTCCACCTGCTGCATGACCTTCGATCGTCACTTGCATGTTCCTGCCGGAAACGAATCGCTTCGTCTGTCGATCGCGTGTTGGCCGTCAACTAATTTCATGCACACCATGAACTAGTACTCCAACTAATAATTGAGTAGTGTGATTTTGGAGTTCCAGATGATTGAGGATGATAATCGGCAATAATGTGGATATATTCAGTTTGAGGGCCTCTCTAGCGGCACCACGACCCAACCGGTCATGCTGCGCTCGAACCGGTCCGCGCGGACACACGGATCATGCACGCTTCATCGGCGCGAGCAATACAGACCGACGCATCCGGCGCGACCATCAGACCACCAAATTTAGGTCGCGATGCATCGCGGACGCGTCGTGGACAACATGAGCGTCCTCCCTTCGGCCGCTGGAAACGAATTGCTTCATTCGTCGATCGTGTCTTGGTCGTCAACTAATTTCATGCACACCATGAACTAGTGTGTTTTTGGAGTTTGAGATGATTGAGGATGGTAATTGGCAATAATATGGATATATTCTGTCTCAAGTGCGGGTTATACTACAAATAATTGAAGCTTTAGGATATTTTCAAGTACTAATAAATCTTTCTTTTAACAAAGGGGGCGTCGGAGGCGCCAAATTGCATTTAGCTCAAATACAGTTTACATTAAGTACAATTCCTACAATACAATTTTTTTTGAGAGCTAGAGCTTTAGGGCAATTGTTCTTGGTATAAGCTAAATTGGAAAGGTAGGCATATACTGAGAACGTCTAATGGCCTGATGAGCGCAGTTGTGAGCAACACTGTTAGTTTCTCTTTTAATGTGGAAGATCTTAGGTATAGCTCTCTGGAGATTTCCCTGTAACCTGCAACATGTTTCCTAATTTCTCAAGGGATCTGGGTGTCTGATGTTTTTGCCGTTGGAGTTGCTCTTGCTAAAGTGATCGGGTTGTTCGTGAGAAACGTTACATTTTGGGCATGTGTGAGTTTGGCGACATGAGCTGCAAGAAGAAGGAAAGTAGCCTCTGCCTGTAATGGTGATGGTGATTTTGTCGAATAAGCTTGGATCAAGATTGTTGCAACCCCTTGGGTCTGTTGTAGTTGGCAGAAAACTCCTAGACCAGTCGAGTTTCTTCCTTACATACTCGGAGCTTTTTTTTCATGCAACATCATAGTAGATTTTGCTTGCCTGAATATTGAAATTTGTTCTCATTATTTCTCCTTGTTTGAAGTTATCCCGCATTGGTTGTCCTCCATATGTGGTGCCTGCGTTGTCATGTTGAGTGGCAACACTAGTTGTGCTTTTATTTGTGATTTCCTGTATAACATCCAGCATCTCCAAGTTTTTGTTAATAGCATCAGCCCTATAATGGATTTTAAAAGGATGACTCTCTTTTCTATTGAACAAATAGTCGTTACGAGCTTTCCAAATGACCACAAGAAAGTGAGAATATTATCCAGGGTAGCATAAGGGTGATTCATATTTAAGATATTCAAAAATATTTGAGTAAGTGAATCTACATTAGCTATGAGAGAGTCAGATTTTAAATACCAGGGTTGACTAAACCAAGCAGCTCTAGCAAAAGCACAGGCAAAGAAGAGATGGAAGTCAGTTTCTTTAGCTCCACAAGTGCAACACAGCTTGCTAATATGTTAATTGTACTTACTTGCTCTAGCTCTAGTGGGCATTTCCCTTCGCAGTAGCCTCCAACCAAATGCATGCACTCTTGGAGTCATTTTTTTATTCTTCAAGATTAGGTTTAGAAGATGCTTGGTGTTAGGATGCACTTGTGCTGGCTTTGGATCTCATTGGTCCTGCAAATTTGTAACATAAGCATAGTATGCAGTCTTAGAGTTGCATTTTCCTGTATAGGTTAGTTTCAGGCATATGATATCATCAGCTTGAGAGCAGATAATTGGAGTGTTTTTTATTTTGGAAGCCATGGGAGGCAGGAAAAGGGTGTCTATGATTTGATGGTTCCAAGTTTGTTGATTATGAATCCATAAGTATTTTACTTGGGCTGGATAGGAATAGTTACTTGGCTGAATAATATAGATATGATCCCAATCTTCACACCAAAGAGTGCTCCAGATAGAGATTTGTCCAGAAGATATCTGATAGAAGGATTAGGAGTGCTCCTTAAGAATTGGGAGGATTTTTATGATGGAGGCCCAAAATGCAGATTTTGGGACATTTGAGTTTTGGCGCCAAAAAGAGGAGAGAGGAAAGTATTTGGATTTTAAAACCTCGTGAAGGAAGTCGTTTGGCTTGTCTGTAGTTCTCCAATCTGCCATGAGAATAAGTCCCTGATTCATAGCTTGAATATTTCTAATTCCAAGACCACCTTCCTTCTTTAGTGAGCACATATCCTTCCAAGCTTTCAAAGAGAGACTTCTGGAGTTTGTCTCTTCTCTAACCCATGTCCACCAAAATTTTCTAATAATAGCCGTCAGTTTGGCAATAAACTTTTTAGTGAAAAAAATATTGGACATGTAGTATACAAGTATGGAGGGGAAAACATATTTAATAAGTTCTAGCCTTGCAGCATGAGATAGTTGATCAGATTTGTAAGTTGAAAGTTTGGATTTAAACTATCAAAGACAAAAATTTAAGCAATAGTTCTGTCCTAATAGAGTTATTATCAATATATGGGTTATGGAAAGTTCTCCTAATGGATTGGGAAATATTTGAAGGAACATGCTCACTGAAGATGATTCTAGATTTTGTCCAATTTGGATTTTGGCCTGATCGGCCACAAACATCTTTTAGAATTTCCTTCATCCTAGTGGCCTCTTGAATTGTAGCTTGTCCACATACAAGGAGATCGCTTGCAAAAAAGAAGGGATTGTATTTGGGCCTAAAATTATCCTTGCAAAGTAGTTAGTAGACATGGCTTCCTGGAGCGCAATGGATCAATTCATTTATAAATAAGAAAAAAATAAAAGGGGATAAGGGATAGCCTTGTCGGACACCTCTATCTCCTCGAAATTTTGCAAATGGTTGACCATTAATTATGACAGATAATGTTAGAGAGGATACACAAGCATGAAAAAGATTGATAGAATGACCATGCAGCCCTTTTCGTCTAAACGCAACGACAAGAGATTCCATTATACCTATCAAAAGCTTTTGCAAGATCTATTTTAAGTATAAAAGTTGTATGTTTCCATGATCTAAGAGAAAAGGAATGAGTGATTTCCTGTGCAATAATGATGTTATTACTTATGCGCCTAACTTTGATGAAAGCTTGTTGCGAGGGTGAATATAGTCTTGAAGGTGCGGTTTAAATCTACTTGCAATGCATTTAAAAAATTATTTTATATGTGACATTGCAAAGACTAATAGGTCTATAGTTAGTTGGAACCAAAGGAACAAGTTTTTTGGGTATCAGGGCAATATATGTATCATTAATATGTGATGGCATAATACCTGTGTGGAAGAAGTTCCTTACCAGTTGCATGATGTCTTGTCCTATCCAATCCCATGTAGCAATGTAGAATTATACATTGAAACCATCATGTCTAGGGAGGCATTTCTTTTCATATCCTTTATTGTCTATAAAATCTCCTTTTCATCTAGAATGGAATAAGTATAATCCTGCATATCTAGAGGTAATTGTGTATGTATAAAGGGCCTGCCATCGTTAGGTTGAGTGGAAGTAAAAATTATCTGAAATAGTTAACAAAAGTATTGCTAATTATGTCGCACATGAAGTGGATAACATTATTTTCATCTCGTACAGAAATAATAGTGTTTCTTCTTCTATTAACAATGACACGGTGAAAAAAGAAAGTATTACTGTTTCCATCTTTAATCTACTGCTTTTTCCCCTTTGCATATAAGAGTTTGTTAACTTTGTAATAAATCACACTTGAAGTACAAACCAAAATAGGTCAAACCATCTAAATAAAATCATACATTAAACTTAAGCGGTGTTTTGTTTTTGACAGAACGGGCTCAGCCATCGATTTCATATAAAGAAACCACCATTTAATTATAAGTTGAATAACATAAACAAAAACAAAAGAAAGGATGATAAAGAAAATTTATTTTTTGAGTATCAAAACTGAAAGGATAGAGATGTCGCCTAGAGGGGGGGGGGGGTGAATAAGCAATTTCAAAACTATTACGGTTTTGGCTTGATAGAATGCAGAATTAATCTAACGTTTATTTTACAAGCACAAAACCTAATACACTAGGCTCAACTAAGTGCACCAACAACAAGTTAAGCTAATCAAGATATAAGTACTTCAAGCTCGATGGCTATCATAAGGAAAGTAAGCTCAGGTATAGAGATAACCGAGACACACAGAGAGGAAGATGTATTCCCGTGTTTTCTTACAAGTAAGGTAAGTCACGTTGGAGAGATGTGGGATTCCACGAAGGATTTCCCAACACCACGAAGGCTCACCTTCTTCTCCGAGTCTATCCCACGAAGGAATAGGCCCTTTCCTTATGGCTAGCTTTTCCTCCACTCCGGAGATGGCAAGCTCCACAACCACTTCACAAGCTCCACGAAAGAGAAGCCCGGGTCTCTTCACAATCTTCCACGAAGAGGACACCGCGGCACCAACCGCCAAGCCAACTAGGAGGTCACCCTCCAAGAGTAACAAGCTCACAGTCTCTCACTCGAACAAATCGAAATAGAGAGCTCAACACTTATGCAAGAATGCAAAGCAAGAACACCAAGGGTGCTCAAATCCTCCACTCTCAAATCCCACCAAAGCAACAAGTGCTAGGGAGGAATTAGGAAGGAAGAACAATGGTGGAAACCAACAAATGACCCCAAGATCTAGATCCAATGGGTTCCCCTCACTTAGAGGAGGAATTGATTGGTGGGGATTGTAGATCTAGATCTCCTCTTCCAAAGCCCTCAAAAAGATGCAAGAATCATAGGAGGGAAGGAATAGGAAGCAAGCTCAAAGGGGTCAACAATGGTGGTCAAAAACATGCTCAAGAGCCCTGGAACTTTCGGGAAGAAGCCCCCACTTTTATACCCCTTCAAGGGGGTGACCGTTGGAAGCAACACGTTCCGACGACGAAACCGACGCCGCAGGTTCAGCCGCCAGAATTTCCGGTCAAAACCGAAAGTTCTAGTACAAACCGAAACAGCATACAAAACAGTTTTCCGGTGGTCGCCGGAAATTCCGGCCACACGCTCGGTCCCGCCAGAACAAAACATGACACACGAAAACGATGATAACTTTTGCGTTCGGACTCCGATTTCAATGACCTTGGGCTTGTTTTGACGAGGACAACAAGCTCTAAAAGATGGTTCAGAGAAACATCATAGTTCATCAAAGAAGTATAGAACCAAGTGAAGAAAGGTAAGAAGCCTCCCTACATGAAGAACCGATAAAACCTTCAAACTCGAAAACGCCATGGAAGATGCATACGAATTCCGTTTTCAATGTAGCAATGTAGAATTATACATTGAAACCATCATGTCTAGGGAGGCATTTCTTTTCATATCCTTTATTGTCTATAGAATCTCCTTTTCATCTAGAATGGAATAAGTATAATCCTGCATATCTAGAGGTAATTGTGTATGTATAAAGGGCCTGCCATCGTTAGGTTGAGTGGAAGTAAAAATTATCTGAAATAGTTAACAAAAGTATTGCTAATTATGTCGCACATGAAGTGGATAACATTATTTTCATCTCGTACAGAAATAATAGTGTTTCTTCTTCTATTAACAATGACACGGTGAAAAAAGAAAGTATTACTGTTTCCATCTTTAATCTACTGCTTTTTCCCCTTTGCATATAAGAGTTTGTTAACTTTGTAATAAATCACACTTGAAGTACAAACCAAAATAGGTCAAACCATCTAAATAAAATCATACATTAAACTTAAGCGGTGTTTTGTTTTTGACAGAACGGGCTCAGCCATCGATTTCATATAAAGAAACCACCATTTAATTATAAGTTGAATAACATAAACAAAAACAAAAGAAAGGATGATAAAGAAAATTTATTTTTTGAGTATCAAAACTGAAAGGATAGAGATGTCGCCTAGAGGGGGGGGTGAATAAGCAATTTCAAAACTATTACGGTTTTGGCTTGATAGAATGCAGAATTAATCTAACGTTTATTTTACAAGCACAAAACCTAATACACTAGGCTCAACTAAGTGCACCAACAACAAGTTAAGCTAATCAAGATATAAGTACTTCAAGCTCGATGGCTATCATAAGGAAAGTAAGCTCAGGTATAGAGATAACCGAGACACACAGAGAGGAAGATGTATTCCCGTGTTTTCTTACAAGTAAGGTAAGTCACGTTGGAGAGATGTGGGATTCCACGAAGGATTTCCCAACACCACGAAGGCTCACCTTCTTCTCCGAGTCTATCCCACGAAGGAATAGGCCCTTTCCTTATGGCTAGCTTTTCCTCCACTCCGGAGATGGCAAGCTCCACAACCACTTCACAAGCTCCACGAAAGAGAAGCCCGGGTCTCTTCACAATCTTCCACGAAGAGGACACCGCGGCACCAACCGCCAAGCCAACTAGGAGGTCACCCTCCAAGAGTAACAAGCTCACGGTCTCTCACTCGAACAAATCGAAATAGAGAGCTCAACACTTATGCAAGAATGCAAAGCAAGAACACCAAGGGTGCTCAAATCCTCCACTCTCAAATCCCACCAAAGCAACAAGTGCTAGGGAGGAATTAGGAAGGAAGAACAATGGTGGAAACCAACAAATGACCCCAAGATCTAGATCCAATGGGTTCCCCTCACTTAGAGGAGGAATTGATTGGTGGGGATTGTAGATCTAGATCTCCTCTTCCAAAGCCCTCAAAAAGATGCAAGAATCATAGGAGGGAAGGAATAGGAAGCAAGCTCAAAGGGGTCAACAATGGTGGTCAAAAACATGCTCAAGAGCCCTGGAACTTTCGGGAAGAAGCCCCCACTTTTATACCCCTTCAAGGGGGTGACCGTTGGAAGCAACACGTTCCGACGACGAAACCGACGCCGCAGGATCAGCCGCCAGAATTTCCGGTCAAAACCGAAAGTTCTGGTACAAACCGAAACAGCATACAAAACAGTTTTCCGGTGGTCGCCGGAAATTCCGGCCACACGCTCGGTCCCGCCGGAACAAAACATGACACACGAAAACGATGATAACTTTTGCGTTCGGACTCCGATTTCAATGACCTTGGGCTTGTTTTGACGAGGACAACAAGCTCTAAAAGATGGTTCAGAGAAACATCATAGTTCATCAAAGAAGTATAGAACCAAGTGAAGAAAGGTAAGAAGCCTCCCTACATGAAGAACCGATAAAACCTTCAAACTCGAAAACGCCATGGAAGATGCATACGAATTCCGTTTTCAATGAACTTGGGCTTGTTGAAGATCAAGCAACAAGCTCAAGAACCTCACATGGAGAAACACCAAGAAGCAACAAAATAGGAAGATGCAAAGTATGCAAAGGATTGAGCTTCCTATGACGATGTGATCAAGTTACCCAACCGAAAGCCCCTCTTAATAGTGCGACTATGTATCCTATAACCCGGTCTCCCAACAACCACCTTGATAATGGTAAAATAAAAATCTAGCAAGACCATACCTTTGCCTTGCACATCCCGCTTGATCTTGATGATAACACTTCAATCCCCATCCAAGTCGGAATGCATCACTTGATCATTGTTGCTTTGTTAAGACTTATAATTTGCTCCCCATACACCACTATTGAATAGCTTCATTAATACGTGTCTTCACATGTCCATTATCAACAATATGGACTGCAAGCTTCAAGCAAATGATCTTCTCGAGATGCTTATCTTGAACTTGCCCTTATCAACCTTGATGACGATCACCACTTGATGTCATCCTCTCACGGGCTATATAAGATCTTCACTTTTGAAGCATGCCCATGGAAAGATACATGTCCCATATAGAAAACGCAAAGGCACATATATAATGGGTTAGTTCATGATGCATAATTGACAAGGCTTACCACACCACAAGATCCATGTGGTACATTCTTTATGCTTCATGTGTTGACCAACTTGAAATCACTCTTCACTCTTTGTATAGGACAACCATGTATCTTCTCATGATCCATCTCAATATCTTGAGGTACATAAAGAACTCTTAATTTGATTACATGCTCTAAATCTTAGTCAATCATAGCTCAACTAATGAGGCTATCATGACACCGTCTTAGAGCCATATCTTGAATTCTTCTATTGAGATCACACTCTCAAGATCTTGATCATATCATATTCTTCTCTTCAACTCGATGATATTGATGCCAATACTCAAGGTATATCTTTATCTTCATGGCATCCATACTTGAATCCAACATATAGACTACAAGCATGACCTATGGAATATTCCGTCATATAAAACTCAGTGAAAACATTAGTCCATAGGGATTGTCATTAATCACCAAAACCACACACATGGCCAATTACTCTTTCAATCTCCCCCATTTTGGTAATTGATGACAATCACAACAAGAGGGTTTATATAATGAATATTAGAAACTAGTACGCAACTTATCCCAGAATAAGTTGTGTACGAGAGGTTGCATTTGATATGGTCAAGTAACACAAATCTACTAGCATATATCAAAACCGATTCTACTTACACAAACTACAACTAATGCAGGAGATGTGAGTAGAACCAACATATATAGAGCAAAGTCCCCCACAATATATGCATGTGTGATGAACTTGAATTTCATTGCATACATTGTCAAGAATAAACTTTGGGAGAGTTTACACTATATATACAACCATGCAAAACATAATAAAGATGAAATGCATGAAAGGCAAACACTTAAGAACAAACCAATCTTAAGTATAAAACCATTTCCCTTAAACCCTCTAAACTTCTCCCCCATTGACAACAAGTGCCAAAATGGATGACAAAGTTAGAAGTCCAATATAGTATGAGTTCCTCCCCGAGGTGTGCATTTATAATATTTTGAGTGAAATCAAATGCACGTATTCAATGACAAATATTTGGAGGAAATCAAGCTATATTGAGGATCAAAGATTGCTACAATGATAAAACGGTGAAGAAACTTCAACAGATGAAGCAAGCAATCCAATGATCCAAAAAATCAAATGGACAAATAGTGCTATAAATGAAATACGGAAGCCCCCAAGGTTTGTGCATAAATTTTAATTATTGTATTTGAATACAATATCCACAAACATGGAATCCTCACTCCCTCTATATCATTTAGAACATGACCAAGATACAAGAAGTACATATATAAATCAATGCAATTGTTAAGACAAACTTAAGTCCAAAAGAAACCAAATATGAGATATGAGTGCGTGAAGATGCAATAAAAGTAAACCAAGCACTCATAAATCAAGACCATACCAATACCATTAAAAACCAAGAGGATAAGAGATATGGTCGGCAAAGAGCAAGGATATCAAGGCGAGATATTGACACTCTCATGTATATAAGTTTATAAGTGGACAAAAAATGAGAATAATCCACAAATAAACAACCACACGTAAGAGGTTAATAAAATAAGAAAACATGATATCCAAGAAGAAGTCATAAGATATACCAAACATGATAATTTTTGCTTAAGTGCATATATAGCCCATGGCTCTATTTTCTCTTATGGTATATCAATGAACTTCACCAAAGAAAAAAAAAGAAAAACCTCAAAAACATCACAACTAACACTAAGGGAACAAATGCTAGTTAGGATACTTTGAGAAAGGAAACAAGTAGCAAAAGGAAGGATTCAAAGCAATTTTAACAATATTGCACATGAGAGTACCTTGAGGAATTGATATGCAATAAATTGCTAGAAGGCATATTTGGAATTGGTGAATCATGAACATGATTTTATATACTCCCCATTAAATGTATCATCTCAAATTACTCACATAAGCAATAAGGATAAAGAAGTATTTCAAAGATCCTTGCAAGAACCGCAACATTTACAAACAGATAAATTCATGCCAAGATGCAACCTACAAGAGATTGGATGAAAGAATAGTATGCATGAATACGATACTTGTTAGCCAGGTAGCGATGGTATGATGTAGTATATAAGAATTTTTCGATCATCCTAGCTTGGCTCCAATTATCATGTGGTGACAATACTTTCCTTATAGACAAGACAAGCATCCATTGCATCTCCAATGTACTTAAAGCAACAATCAAGTACATCTTGGTCCCCAAACTTATTGAGTCCAAAGTGGTTAGACTAACCACAACACATAGGATACACTCCATAAAATTATGTGCATATTTAGAGATGAAATTTGAAATTCATGCACATCTTAGTTGTTTAAGGATTTAATGGAGTATACCCTATATATTGGATCAAAGAAAGCAAAAATGATATGAGATATACATTTAGTAAGCATGCATGCGCGAGACTTTCAAGATCCAACAAAGATATAATTTGGACAAATCACCAAAATATTCAATAAGGCATACAAGGTGTGACCAAACACATTTGTTGCCCAAACTATATCAAAGAATCAAATCAACACAATATTTGTTCAACGAAGTTCAACAAATGAACTAAGCAAAAACTATTGAGCAAAAAAGATGAAATAAAAACACAAATACTCAAAGATTTATCTCATTCGAGAAAATAAAATAGAGAAGAAAGAATGAGATAACAAACTCCCAAAAGAGCAAGGTTTCAACAAATAAACCAAACCCTTAACACTTTTCACAATGGCACAAGGTTTCAAGAAGAAAAGGTTTGTCTTCCACTAAAACACATTTTATAATAATCAAAAACATCATCAAAGAGATGTTCAAAAGCCAAGGAAGATAATGGGAGCCACAACAAGTTTTTGGAAAGAAAATAAGGCAATAAGAGGTGAAATCCAAGGTGAAGATGATCCACAAATGCTACCACACATAAGTATATCAATTGTCGAAGATAATGAGTGTATTGGAATTGATTTTCGGTGGTATATTGCACAGATATTAAAGATAAATATTCACAATAAAAAGCATAGGAATAAAAATATTAAGCACTATGCAAAGATAGGGATTCTTGATAGCTTCAAACTAGTCACACAATCATGCAAAGCAATGATTAGAATAACTTGAAGCAAATGGTCTCCCAAAAATCTATAGAGATATGTATTTGAGGAAGACCGCATCAAGAATTTCTTGCTAAAAAAAGACCAAAAAGACGAGCAATAAAAGCTTCTAACAAAATAGGACCTTGTTTGAGCCAACATGCCACCTAGAAACAAGATAATCAACAATATCAACTCTAAGTGGCACTACGTCATATGTTCACATTTCCTAGGATTGTGATGTGCAAAATAATCATATTACTCCCCCATAATGTGATATTCATTTTTTCTTAATAAGAGGAAACGCAACCTCAACTAGAGAGAATTAATGGACATTTAGAATTGAATTTCTCATGAGTATGACACACCACATAGTTACTAGATAAGCTTGCAATATCAATACTAAGTGGTAGTACTCATGTACACACATTTTAAGGTTTGAGAGATGCGTGAGGCATATCACTCCCCCAAAATGGGATGTTCCATTAACCACTCAAAAAGAGCCAAATAAGATATCATCAAGGTGCATTAGAGGCTCAAAAAGAGACACACGGGTAAATGATGTGCCAAACACCTAGACATACTTGAATACACAAAATAAGCAAGCACGAGGAACATCAAATACAAACACATACTTGGTACAATAACAAAACATGTAAAGGGGAAAGTAACTTACAATATAAATGAGTTTAGTACAAGTTACCATGAAGAGGCCATTGGATATAAGATACGGATAAGATAATCCCAATGACTTGGCTTGATGAAATATAATATATGAAGATCCCTTAATTCTTCATGAGTTAGCCAAGTCTCCAGTGCCCTCCAGAAACACATATTGATCAAGTTTGAGCTTGTTGGTCCCCAACTAAGTTGGGTCCTAAGAGGTTAGTCATAATAGGCTTGGCAACCCAAATGGTTCTTTTCTTGAAACCACTTTGAGTTCCAACAAACTTGGCAAACACATTGCCATCCTTATCTTTCCCATGAGAATAATCATCATTAATAATGATATGATTAGATAAGGTACCGTTTGAACATGAAGAGGCAAAGTGCCCCTTCACACGACATATGTAGAAACAAGTGCTCCCCTTTCTCTTCTTCATTGATTTCATGGCTTGGGGAGCATTATCTTGATTCTTCTTCGGAAGTGGCCTAAGTTCAACTTGGGCTTAACCTTGTACTTGTGGACGCTTCCCTTGTTGCTTCTTGTTGCGTGCAGCAGCACTTCATTGGGAGACCCCAAGAGGAAGGTATGATGCGGTACAACAACAAGTTTTCCCTCAGTAAGAAACCAAGGTTAACGAACCAGTAGGAGGAAGGAAACGCCTCAAAGGTGTTGCAAGCAACGTGGAAACCTGCACAACACAAACTCAATACTTTGCCCCAACTAACAGTGAGGTTGTCAATCTCACCGGTTGCTGTAACAAAGGATTAACTGTATGGTGTAGAAGGTGATGATGGTTTGTAGCAAGTAAACAGTAACAATGGAAGATGTATCAATGGTAAAGATTGGACAGGGGTCCATAGTTCACTAGAGGTGTTCTCCTTAGATAAACAAACATGGCATGCTGGGTAAACAAATTACAGCAGGGCAATTGACAGGACTGAGCAAGGCATAACAATGCATTACTATACAAAAAGATCCTATGAGATTCGATTGGGAAATACAACAATATACATAGACCGCCATCCAACTGCATCTATGACTAGAAGTCCACCTTTGGGTTATCATCTGAACCCCCTCCAGTATTAAGTTGCAAGCAATAGACAGATGTTTTAAGCAAAGTGTGTAAGGTAAACAATCCACTTGTTCCATGAACAAGAGACCGTTGTTTTCTCCCTAGTGGCAAGAACACATCTACAACCGTAGAGATTTCTGTCACTTCCCTTGATTAAGTAGAGGCATGAAACCACTATCGAGCAAATACCCCCTCTTGGAGTCACTAGCAACTACTTGGCCAAGATAGCTACTAACAACAGAGAGCATGCAAGATCACAAACAACACAAACCCGATAGAATCAATAAGACAAAACCATTAATCAATCTGACATAGTAATCTCAATATCCATCGGATCCCCACAAGCACAACATGCATGATTACAAATAGATGAGATCTTGATCATGAGCGGAGCTCACAAGATCTAGACATGAAAGCACAAGGAGGATATACAACCATCTAGCTACTACATGGACCCGTAGTCCAAGGTGGAACTACTCATGCTTCATACCGGAGGCTGGAATGATGAAGAAGAAGGCCTCCAGGATGATCTCCCCTTCGGCAGGGTGCCGGGAAGAGATTCAGATCCCCCGATCTAGGGACGATGGTGGCGGCGACTACAGACGGTTTAGTGTAATATTGATCGGGTGCTTAGAGTTTAGGCATCGGGGGCTTCTTATAGGCGAAGAGGCAAGGCTGGGAGGCGGCCAGGGGGCCCACACCCTTCCTAGGTGCGGGCCCACCCTAGGTCGCGCCTGGGGGTGTGTGGCCACCCTGTGGTGCCCCTCCGTCTCTCCTCTGGACTCCGTGTTCTCCTCGGTGAAATATTGACTTTGTCTTTTGTCCCGTCCAATTCCGAGAATATTTCCTTACTAGCTTTTCTGGAACTAAAAACAGTTGAAAACAGGCAACTGACACTATGGCAACTTGTTAATAGGTTAGTACCAGAAAACATAAGAAAAGCACCTCAAAGTGTGGACAAAGAAAAGCAAAGTAGATACTAAACAAGCATGAAACATAAAAAATTATAAATACGTTTCCGATGTATCAAGCATCCCAAGCTTAAATCGTGCTCGTCCTCGAGTAGGTAAGTGATAAAAGAATAATTTTTGAGGTGACATGCACCATCAAAACCAAGATCAAATCATTTGCAAGCATTGAAAGCTGGGATCAAAGAACTCTAAACATGTGCATGAAAGATGGAGTTCTAACAGTAAGACAAAGTAACTATGCATGCAACATGAAAGGCTACAAACAAAGATCATGAATAACATGCATTGAAAAAGTTTGTTTGTTTCACATACAGAAAACATGGCATAGTGGCATTCAGCTTGTCCCTCATAGAGTAGCAAATATATGCATAGGACACCTTCAAAGTTCATAAGAGTGACTAGATACAAATAGCACAAGAACAAGCAATATCAATAATATGCATCAATCAATAAGTTTTGGGACACTGCACATAGAACTAAGAATGGCAACTATGCTCTCTTACTGGTGCCTAAAGGTAGAAGGTGAAGACTCAATAATGGTGAAAGAAAGGCCCTTCATAAAGGGAAGCAGGGATTTCAAGTTCCAAAAAGAGCTTCTAAAAATTATGGTACTTATTAGCTTTCAGCCCTCATTGCCCCTCTCATAAGCATCTTGAAGTGATTAAGGTTAAAGTGAACAAACTATGGAGTATATGCTTGACAAAGTACAAGTTGGCAATCTCATGTCCCTTGAATACGAGGGCCACACCTCATGCTACTCAACTTTAGTCACATATAAGTTCTTGTCATAGTAAGTACATGCGTATCATAGAGAACAGCCAACGGGGTACCCCTTGCACATGGTACATGAGCTACCCCATAACCAAAATGACAAGGCAAGCAGACAATGAGCATCTCAACAATCTTTTTAATTGCTATTTGCATAGGTTTTTATTGAGGATGCTTCACAGATTTCTCATTATGGTGATGCTGCAAGTTTCCACCATGATTAGGAATGGCTTAGGCTAGCGTCCCAGGCGTTTCTCTAACACAAAATAATTAACTACATGGACTTACAAGCTCCCTTTTTACTTCACATCGGCGACATCCATATACAAAAGAGCATGATATCAACTGTGTACAAAGTACAAGTGCAATGTTGAAAATGTTCCCCATGAAAACATGGTTCTGCTAATTCCAACGTATAAGTGTAAGCATATACAACATAGATGACACAATGGTTCAAGTTTATTAGGGGCAAGGAATATAAAGTGTGCCATCAAGTTTGTGAGAGCTTTAATCACTAAGTTTTCACATAACAAAATACTTTTTTAATTGGAAGAAAGCTGAAAACAAGAATATACTTGGAATGGTGTAACACACCATGCATAGGAATTTATAGTGGACACTTTGGAATAACTTGGTTTGTTGGGAGTTGGAAGCATGAGTATAGCTTACTCATACAAGTGGAGGCTAGCAAAAGACTAGGAGCAACCAACTAAGAGAGCAATAATGGCCATAATCATGCAGAGCGACAAAACATTACTAATCAAAGCATAGAGTTTTACTACAAGTCAAGGACAAAATGATCATAGAGGCTATGGTGACTTGTTCATAGTCATAACATGGTGTGAGAATGTGCCAAGTCAACCCAAACAAAGCATCAAAGGAGAATACCACAATACTATGCTTTTGTATGCTAAAACAATGCATAATTCCTTCAAGCCACACTAAGCAATCCCAATTGTTTGGAACAAGTCATGCTACAACAATAATCACTAAGCATAAGGTCAAAACAACACCTAGGATGACATGCTAAAGTCTAAGTCACAGTCAATGCAAGCTCCTCTTGCACTTCCCAAGCAAGAACTTTCTACTCATTTCCAACACTAATCGACTTATTTGAAACAATACGGCGAGAATAGGGGTCCAAACTAATTTATTCAAGCAAACTAAACAAACTAAGCAAAGCAAACAAGAACTAAGACGCTCCAAGAACAACACAACAGTGCATGAAACAATAAAAACGAAGTGTCTAGAAAGACCCGAGCTTTTTATTGATCAAGAAGGGGATGCCTTGGGCATCCCCAAGCTTCGACACTTGCACCTCTTGGATATTTCTTGGGGTGACACCGGGGTGGCATCCCCAAGCTTGAGCTTTTGTCCATTCTTCATATCATTACATCATTCTCTCTCTACACCTGAAATTTTTCCTTCATACAAAACTTCACACAATCTTCATTAGCAACATTAGCGTATTCAAAAGATAATAGATGCCAACACCTGGATTTTTAATTCCAGATGCCTGTTATGCCATACATCACAATCCCAGAATTACCATTTTTGTGAGACATAACAGATTGGTACCATAGTTCATCATCCATTACAAACCATAATAAAGGTCTTACAAATAAAGGATCTCATGGTCCAGTCTTAATACAATCAACACAACGGAATAATATAATAATGGTAGCATGGGCAAAGCTCCATCTTCAGGGCACAGGCAATGCTGACGATGGGATATGATCCTAGTTGTCGTAGACTTCCTGGTGTCCATCACCCTGGTAGTCCTCCTCATAGTCTGGCCACGGGAATATCCAGGGACAAAGCCATGAGTACTATTTAAGTACTTGCAAACTATCACTAACAGGTAAAGAGGTTTCAAGTAGGAATCCTAAGATCTAGGTTGTTTTGCAAAAAGCCAGATTTATCTTAACTGAGTTCGGAAGCAAAAAAACTAGCTTAAGGTTTTATAACACCTAATTGGGAACTTAGTTTTCATGTTCACAACCCTATTGTGGTCAAGTCAAAGTCATGATTCATTTCACAATTGATTTTGAAAATATCTGACGACGGAACGGTATGGCCACTCCAACTATCCATAACCGCGGACGCAGCTATTCGAATAGTTTGACACTCTGCAGAGGTGGTACACTTTCACCACAACATTCGATACATCCGTCAGGAACAATCCTGAATCACCATACTCAGTATGCGGATAATCAATCCTAACCTTTCAATTACACACCCTAGTATAGGCACCTCCCCTATGAGTTTGGCCTCCCAACCATGACCATCTGTCATCTTGGGAACTGCATAGGTGGACAATCATCACGAGATAGCCTCAGCTCAAACCTCGGCCGCAAGGGAACCCATACTAAGATATATAAATTTCTAGTCAAGCCCTACCCAAATTCGGGTATTATGGTTGTACGGTAAAATTGGAATGGTATCGCATCCAAACACAACCATCAGTTTTATAAAGGGCTAAGGCTCATGCCTCAAAATTTTCATCATCAAGTCATCTGGTGTTCAGATAACACATGTCAAAACATTTCATTAGAATGACTCATCATTCTAAGTTTTTCATAAGCATTTTCACCAAGCATTCCCATCTAAAGTGATCAATTTTTAAGCTTAGCACTAGCCACTACAGTTGGGGGTAAACACTAACGAGGGGTGATAATCAAGTGTGACTTATCCAAATCTAATCTCATGCCTCAGTATGACATCTAGTTATATCTAACTTAGGCTAAGTTTTATGCTCTTTATGCTACCTGTAATATCTTTCCAAAATTTACAAGTCACTAAGTAAACCTAAATAAAGAGCTTTGATAAAGAAATAAAAGAATAAAGCTTGCAAGTAAAACTGGGATTTGGTATAATAAAGGGGTATAACCAAATATGCCTAAGGCATCTAGTTTGCATAGTTATCATGCAAGTGTTAGCTTGCTAAGTTAACTTGTATTGTGAAGCTTGCCTTGAGCAGTGCAGTGGTTGAAGTTCTCCTCTTCTTCCTCTTCATAGTAGTCCCCTTCCTCTTCGTATCCTCGGTCTTGTACTAGCGTCTATAAATAAATACGAAGTACAAAATCACCAAACAATACTTAACTAATTCTATTGGGCACACCAAGGTTCACACTAGATGATCTAGTATCATCACAATCATCACATGAAATAAAGACTTGGTCTTATTTATTTTATTTTAGAAAAGTAATTTCTACTCATTGAAAACTACTTAAGATTTAATATTCTCCAATTAAAATATGGGATCATGTTGACACATGTCATCATGTATCATCCCAAAAATATTGATCATGATTATCAAATTCTAATCACCAAAATTAGGGTTAACAAAAACTTTGATTAAATAAAAACCAAATGAATGCATGTATGTATGTGATGATTGCATGAATGAATGAATGAACTTGTGTGATTGATCTAAATAGCAAGGAATGGTTTAAAGATGAAAATTACATCATCTAAAACATTTCCAAGCAGAAACAAATCAAGAGAAAATCAAAAACAAATCAAATAAGGCAAATGGTCATTTTTGCCAATTTTGCTCACTAGGCCACTTTGAGTGTTTCTAGTCCAAGATTTCAAACAAAAACTTTTCCATTTCTTTTCACCCCTTGCAAAACCAAGTAAAGGTGAATCAAAGCCCACCTTTCAAACTTGCAGAAACATTTGGCAAACCCATTCAAATGACAATTTAAAATTGAATCTATAACATATGTGAAGATCCCACATTTTCAAAACCCAACTAAATAAGTGCCCCTTGACCAATACAACTAACCAGAGACTCCCTAGTATGTAACTAGCAAACCCACCAAGTTTGAATCCAAAATTCAAATTTGAATTTCTTGCGGCCATTTCATCAAACACCTTGTATTAAGCAAATACACAAACATCAAACACTATTAGTAGCAGTAATTTTGGCCAACCTTGTCCCCTCTCTAGCTCACTCTACACTCTCAGTAGATGATCAAACTAATCTAACTAGCTTTAGCACCATTGTGAGCATGCATAGCCATCAATAATGACCATGCCGAGAGCAACCTTGCCACCCCCATGTCGCCAGCGAGCTAGGAGAAGCTCTAGCTTCACCAACCTTGTATGGGACACGCAACACCGTCCACCACCACCCCCTGTCCAAGCCTCGAGCACAGCCAGCCACTGGACCACACGACAAGCTCGCGCCCAGTTTCTCTGCGCGCGTGCCGAGAGCGCACCAGTGCGCCATCAGCGACACGAGCCCACAGACCCCGTGCCGCCCTTGCCGCTTGCGTGCATGATCGCCAGCACCCTAGAAACCCGCCAGACAACCCCGTTCACCACCGTGCGGACCATGGACATTGTGCGCCATTAAACTTGCCATCAGACCCGCCCAGAGCGCCGCGATGTTCCAACCGTTCCGCACCGCCCCCGCCTCGCCATCAAGCCGTTGAGCTTCGCCATGAGGCAACGCACCGTCCCCTATCGTCGCCCATGCCATTAGCACGTTGTGCCTACGACCACGACGAGCTCCACCCGCGCCTGCCGGTCCCCTTCAGGCATTATAAAAGGAGGCCATCCCCATTCGATTTGAGCACACCATCTCACTCCCCACCTCTCACTGATCACACCCACTCACCCTCGGAGCAATGCGAGCACCAGGTGGCCAAAATTGCACCGGAGTTTGCCGCTGCAGAGGAGGAGAGGCACCTTCGATTGGAGCCGCCCCAGGAGGAGCTGCCGATACCAGGAGGATCGTCGTCGTCGACTTTGTCGTTCGCCCCCATCGCCGACTATCGCCGGAGCCCCACTGGACGCGCTAGGGTTCAGCCTCGTCGTGTCCAGTTCAGACATAGACGATGAACCACAACCATAGGATTAGAACTAGATCGCACGGTCTAGATCACCCCGTACCGTTTCGCCACTCTCTGTCTCACTAACGAGTGGGGACAACCACTTAATCAGCCCGCGCGTGCGCTGTGCGTAGTGGGCCGGCCCAGTTAAACCTCCCGCGCGACCCATCAATTCAAACTTAGATTTATTCATTTAGTTTCAAAATCAGTTATGTACCTAGATTCAAAAATCAATCCAACTCGATTCACTGAACCAAAATGCATGAAACCAATTTTGTTAGAAAGGTACTGGAGTGCTTAATCCAAGCCCATTGGATTCAAACCATTTGGAGTTGTATATCACCCATGGTAAAAAGAACAAGGCAGAAGATTTTCCGCATTCAAAGATTTTTCAAAATTCAACCATAAAAGCTTTTGAGTTGATTCCAACTCTCAAAAATCACATTTAACCATACCTTTCAGAATATATAAAAATATATAGGTTTACTTGCAGAAATAATGATCAAGTAATAAAAGAATGCCTCATAGGCCATTCTTGTCATTTTATTTAATTCAAATAAAAATGTTAAACCTTAAATCACATTCCCATGTACTGAAATATGTGGTGATGACATGTGTCAACATGATCCCATGTTTGAGTTGGATAATATTAAATCTTAAGTAGTTTTTCAATGAGTAGAAATTAATTTTCTAAAATGAAATAAATAAGACAAGTGCTTTAATCTTTGTGATAATAGTGATGATGCTAGATCATCTAGTGTGAACCTTTGTGTGCTAAATAGAGTAGTTAAGAATTGTGTGGTGATTGTGTACCTCGTATTTATTTATAGACGATAGTACCGACCAAGGATACGAGGATGAAGGAGGATACTACGAGGAAGAAGCCGAGGAAAACTTCAACCACTGCTCTGCACAAGGCAAGCTTATACTTGCAGTTATGAAAGCCTATACTTGCAAACTTGCAAGCCTTACTATATAAGTTGACCTAGCAAGCTTACACCTTGATGACACACCATCCTAGTTTTACTTGCAAGCTTAGTATTTTATTTCTTTATCAAGGCTTTCTCTTAGAGTTTACTTAGTGACTTATAGATATAGAAAGATATTTAAAGGTAGCATAAAGAGCATAAAACTTGGCCTAAGTTAGATAATCTTGATGTCATCCTGAGGCATGAGATTGTACTTAGCTAATTCACACTTGTTTACCACCCCTCATTAGTATTTACCCCCACCTATAGATGCTAGTGCTAAGCATAAAAATTGATCAACTTTAGATGGGAATACTTGGTGAAAATGGTTATGAAAACCTTAGAATGATGAGCCATTCTACTAAAATACTTTGACATGTGTTCTTGAACACCAGATGATTTTGATGATGAAAATGTTAAGGCATGAGCCTTAGCCCTTTATAAAGTTGATGGTTGTTTGGATGCGATACCATTCCAATTTTACCGTACAACCACAATACCCGAAAATTGGGTAGGGCTTAACTGAAAATTTATATACATTAGTATGGGTTCCCTTGCACCCAAGGTTTGAGCTGAGGCTACCTTGAGAAGATTGTCCACCTGTGTAGTACCCAAGATGACAGTTGGTCATGGCTGGGAGGCCAAACTCACAGGAGAGGTGCATATACTAGGGCGTGTAATTGAAAGGTTAGGATTGATTATCTGCATACTGAGTATGGTGAATTTAGGATTGTTACTGACGGATGTATCGAATGTTGTGGTGAAAGTGTACCACCTCTCCAGAGTGTCAAACTATTTGAATGGCCGCGTCCGCGGTTATGGACAGTTGGAGTGGCCATACTGTTCCGTCTTCAGATGTTTTCAAAATGACTTGTGAAATGAATTATGACTTTGACTTGACCACAACAGAGTTATGACATGAAATTCAAGTTCCCACTTAGGTGTTATAAAACTTTCAACTAGTTTTCTTTGCTTCTGAACTTAGTAGAGGTAAATCTGGATTTTTGCAAAACAACCTACAGCTTAGTACTTCCTATTCCAAAACCACTTCACTTGTTAGTATTAGTTTGCGAGTACTTAAAGAGTACTCATGGCTTTGTACCTGGCTATTCCCGTGGCCAGACTATGAAGAGGACTATCAGGAGGAAGGACAGCAGGAAGGTTGCGACAACTTAGGATTATCTCCCATCGTCAACATTGCCTGTGACCATGAAGATGGATCCTCGCCTACGCTATCGTTATTATTAAGTTATTTCCGCTGCTTGATTTGTATTAATACTGGATCATGAGATCCTTATTTGCGTAAGACCTTATGTACGGTTTGTAATGGATGATGTACTGTGATATCCAATTTGTTATGTCTCGCAAAAATGGTAATCCTAGGATTGCGATGTATGGCATAACAGGCATCTGGGATTAAAAATCCGGGTGTTGACAAGTTGGTATCAGAGCCATCCTGACCATAGGAGACCCTAGTTTAGAATGGACGTTTGAATCAAAAACTTAGTTTCAAAACCAAGGAAGTGAGTATTTATGAAAACTTATTCTCAGTCTTACCACTTAGACTCTTTCATGAAAATTCATGTTCCTCAAAATTTCTTGCAAAATTACATAAAATTTTACACACTTGATCACTCTACTAACTTACTCATCCTATATTCTTATAGATGTACGTGAAGTATAGCAAGTTTTATCAGTTGGGGAATGGAGGAGACCGCATCTTTGAGCGTGACTCAGACCAGCTTTCACAGATGCTGGAGCGTCGGCACCTCGAGTTCTTCGGAGCTCAGCTCAATGATCAGGAAGGAGAGGATTTGTAGTGGCTAGTTGTTGCAAGTCTTCGGGGAAAGATTGAAGCCCCCACCTCAGAGGGAATTCAGTTCACCTTGAGAGAGAACAACTGGCTCGATGGACTATCCAGGGCCATGCAGGATGCTCTTGCCTGTCTGTGTGGGCAGAGTATGAATCAAATCACTTTGACTTCTACCCAAGGCATGATGTTATGGGACAACCACTAGAGGCCCCACATCACCACGAGCTGAAGAGTCAATTGGACCACCTCAGCTTCATGATGTATGACCGTCAGAAGGAGTTGGACAATGCCCGCTCCTATGCCAACCACAAGTACGCCATCACCGCCAAGAAGGATCAGACCATTGCCATGCTAGTGAAGGATCGTCAGTCTCGTCGCCATCAGCTCGACAAGAAGGAGCGCATCATTGCCCGTCTTCACCACCGGATCACAGAGTTGGAGGATACTGTCCATGAGAGTTACATGCAGTTGGAGGAAAGGGAGAATGTAGGGGAAGACCTTCGTGGAGACCCCTACTCCTATCTCAGCGATGATGATGACTTTCTAGAGGATCAGGCCATGGACTTCTTCACCGACGAGGATGACTTCACCTTCATCGATGATGATGATGAGGATGATCAGGACACTGGATCCTAGGAGTAGTAGCACTTGAGCACTAGCGTTAGTGAGTTGTATTCAGTCCCACTATATCGTAGTTTCCCAGAATGGTTCTTAAAACCATCTGTTTTCCTTTGTTGTGGTGTGTGTTTATATCAGAAGAAGGGTTTGGTATGGGGGATTGGATAGGCTCAGGAGAGAGAAGAGAGTTAAGAGGGGACCAAATGGTCGAAGATCACTGCTCACAACAGTGTCGTTAGGCCAAGGTTTATTTGTGTCTGTAAGGTGTTTGGCAGAATGGCCGTAAGAAATTTAGATTTAAATTTTTGGATGAAAATTGTTGGGTGCATTGGTCACACACTGGATAGTATCTGGTTGCTTGGATTTTTCAAGGTGAACTGGTTTGGTAGGGTTTTGAGAAATGGTGATCTTACCATATGAACTAGATTCAATTTTGAATTGTCCTTGGCATAGATTTGCAAATTGTTTCTGTGGATTTGCAAGGTGGGCTTGGGTTCACTTTTACCTGGTCTAGCAAGGGGTGAAAAGAATTGGATTTGTTTATGTTAGAAATCTTAGACTAGAAACACCCAAAGTGGTCTAGTGAGTAAGATTGGCAAAAATGACCATTTGCTTATATAGTTTGTTTTTGAATTTCTCTTCAATTGGTTCAGCTTGGAAATGATTTAGATGATGTTGTTTTCATCTTTAAACCAATTCTTTCCATTCATAACTATCAAACAAGTTCATACAAGCATTCAAGCATTCATCACACACACATGCATTCATATTGATTTTAAATAACAAAAGTTTTTGTTAACCCTAAATTTGGGTGATTGAAATTTGATAACTTTGATTAATATTTTTGGGATGTTACATTAGACCCTTGGGTTTAGCTTTAGAACAACAAAACTTTCACTAAAAACAAAAGCTACTGTAGAAACTCCTTCAAAAAACTCATTTTCCCAAAAAAGAACCCAAAGAGGAATCAATAAAAAGCAAATGCAAATAATGGCAGAAAATTTGTCAAAACATACCAGCAGGTAGAAACCGATTTTTTCAAAGACCTTATGTTGATCAAATCAAAAAGTGTTGAACTAACGAAAGTTAGATAACATACTGGGGGATTTATTACTAAATTTTCAAATCAATCCGACTTATAGAGACTCCTCACGAATTTTTATGGTGGGGGACAAAAATCTGTTTCGGGACAGCAACTCCCCAAATCTTACTTCCCTCTCATTATTGGCCATTCTTGGCACAAAAAGCAAACAAAAGGGATAAGGAGAGGTCATTACTGAAGTAATAACTTCCAAGACTCAAGGAAACTCTTGGGTTATCTTCCAACAAGTACTTTTCTTTAACGCCTTTAAGTTAGGCACAAGAAGCAAGAAATCAAGTATTTTCAAATAAAGAAGCATTAACATCAAACCTTGCTTTCAAAGGAGGAGAAAAAAGCAACTTCTCTCTCCTCATAGGGAAGTGTTCAATACCTTTCTTGAATAGAAATTAATATTTAATGGTGCCTTATTTCATATCAATGATGGCACCAACAGTTCTAAGAAAAGGTCTTCCCAAAGTAATAAGACGGGAAGCATTGTATTCAACATCCATAACATAGAAATCAACAGGGCCATAAGCATTGTTAACCATAATGAGAACATCATTAATACTTCCCATGAGTTTCTTCTTAGCATTATCATTAAGTGGGACATCCAAATAACATTCTTCTAAAGGTGGCAAATCAAGCATTTCATAAATCTTACTAGGCATTCCAGATCTACCATGATAAGTATTTCCATTATTAGGAGAATAAGGCCTATAGTTACCATAAGTATTGTTGCCAAAATTGTTGTTTCTAATGAAGTTCATATAAACTTGCTCTTCTTGAGCAACCAAAGAGGCTAAGGGAACATTATTTTGATCTAAAGGAGCTTTCCCATTAACAAGCATAGCCATGATAACATCTATCTTATCACTCAAAGAGGAGGTTTCTTCAACAGAATTTACCTTCTTACCATGTAGAGCTCTCTCAGTGTGCTATTCAGAATAATTAACCATCATATTATCAAGGAGTTTTGTTGCAGCTCCCAAGGTGATGGTCTTAAAGGTACCTCCAGCAGCTGAATCCAACAGGTTTCTTGAAGAGAAGTTCAAACCTGCATAAAAATTCTGGATAATCATCCAAGCAGTAAGTCCATGAGTGGGACAATTCTTAACCAAAGATTTCATGCTTTCCCAAGCTTGAGCAACATGTTCATTATCAAGTTGTTTAAATTTCATAACATCACTTCTCATAGATATAATCTTAGCAGGAGGGTAGTACTTTCCAATAAAAGCATCCTTGCACTTAATCCAAGAATCAATACTATTTATAGGCAAGGATAGCAACCATCCTTTAGCTTTTCCTCTAAAGGAGAAAGGAAACAACTTGAGATTAATAATATCTCCATCTACATCCATATACTTTTGCATCTCACAAATTTCAACAAAGCTATTGAGATGGGCAACAGCATCACCAGAACTAGCACAAGAAAATTGCTCTCTCATCACAAGATTCAACAAAGCAGGCTTAATTTCATAAAAGGTAGCATCAGGAGCAAGTGGAGCAATATGAGTGCTAAGGAAATCATTGTTTTTTGTGCTAGTGAAGTCACACAACTTGGTGTTCTCAGCAGAGTTCATTTTGGCAAAAGTGGAGCAAGCCAAAACAGCAGCAGCAACTAGAGTAGGAACTAATTTTTTTGTGTTTTTGATAAGAGAAAGCAAACCAAACTAAACTAAATTTTTTTGAGTTTTTGATAAAAAGAGGCAAACAAAACCAAGCAAAAGAAACTAAGAAAACTAAAAACAAAGTAAAGAGAAAGGTTGAGGAGGACTCCCCTTGTGAAGACGTCCTTAGCCTCCCCGGCAACCCGCCAGAAAAAGTCTTGTTGCGTGTAGCAGCACTTCGTTGGGAGACCCCAAGAGGCAGGTATGATGCGGTACAGTAGCAAGTTTTTCCTCAGTAAGAAACCAAGGTTATCGAACTAGTAGGAGGAAGGAAACGCCTCAATGGTGTTGCAAGCAACATGGAAACCTGCACAACACAAACTCAAGACTTTGCCCCAACTAACAGTGAGGTTATCAATCTCACCGGTTGCTGTAACAAAGGATTAACTGTATGGTGTGGAAGGTGATGATGGTTTGTAGCAAGTAAACAGTAATAGTGGAAGATATATCAACGGTAAAGATTGGAGCGGGGTCCATAGTTCACTAGAGGTGTTCTCCTTAGATAAACAAACATGGCATGCTAGGTAAACAAATTACATCAGGGCAATTGACAGGACTGAGCAGGGAATAACAATGCAATACTAGACAAAAAAGATCCTATGAGATTCGATTGGGCAATACAACAATATACATAGACCGCCATCCAACTGCATCTATGACTAGAAGTCCACCTTTGGGTTATCATCCGAACCCCCTCCAGTATTAAGTTGCAAGCAATAGACAACTGCTTTAAGCAAAGTGTGTAAGGTAAATAATCCACTTGTTGCATGAACAAGAGACCGTTGTTTTCTCCCTAGTGGCAACAGTACATCTACAACCGTAGATATTTATGTCACTTCCCTTGATTGATTAGAGGCATGAACCCACTATCGAGCATAAATACCCCCTCTTGGAGTCACTAGCAACTACTTGGCCAAGATAGCTACTAACAACGAAGAGCATGCAAGATCACAAACAACACAGACATGATAGAATCAATAAGACAAAACCATTAATCAATCTGACATAGTAATCCCAATATCCATCGGATCCCCGCAAACACAACATGCATGGTTACAAATAGATGAGATCTTGATCATGAACGGAGCTCACAAGATCTAGACATGAAAGCACAAGGAGGAGATACAACCATCTAGCTACTACATGGACCCGTAGTCCAAGGTGGAACTACTCACGCTTCATATCGGAGGCTGGCATGATGAAGAAGAAGGCCTCCAGGATGATCTCCCCTCCGGCAGGGTGCCGGGAAGAGTTTCAGATCCCCCCGATCTAGGGACGATGGTGGCGGCGGCTATAGACGGTTTCGTGGAATATTGATCGGGAGCTTAGGGTTTAGGCATCGAGGGCTTCTTATAGGCTAAGAGGCAAAGCTGGGAGGCGGCCAGGGGGGCCACACCCTGCCCAAGCGTGGGCCCACCCTAGGTTGCGCCTGGGGGGGTGGACACCCTGTGGCGCCCCTCCGTCTCTCCTCTGGACTTCGTGGTCTCCTCGGTGAAATATTGACTTTGTCTTTTGTCCCGTCCAATTCCGAGAATATTTCCTTACTAGCTTTTCTGGAACTAAAAACAGTTGAAAACAGGCAACTGACACTGTGGCAACTTGTTAATAGGTTAGTACCAGAAAACATAAGAAAAGCACCTCAAAGTGTGGACAAAGCAAAGTAAAGTAGATACTAAACAAGCATGGAACATAAAAAATTATAGATACGTTTCCGACGTATCATTTCTCACTCAAGTGCTTTTTCTTCAATGGACAAGATCTTACATGATGTCCTTCAACCTTGCACATGAAGCAAGTAATCTTGGCCGAATTCTTGACTTGGTTTTGGCCCTTCTTCTTGTTTCTCTTGGACTTGTTCTTGTTACTGGAGTTGAATCCAAGTCCACTTTTATCATTAGGGGATTTTTGCACACTCAAGATATTATCGAGTTAGATTTCGCTTCATGACTCTTTGATACGTCGGAAACGTATCTATAATTTTTGATGCTCCATGCTTGTTTTGTATTGACTTTGCTTTGCTTTTTCTACACTTTGAGGTGTTTTTATATCTTTTCTGGAACTATCCTATTAACAAGATGCCATAGTGCCAGTTGCCTGTTTTCTTCTGATTTTGGTTCCAGAAAGGCATAAAATCAATATTCTCGGAATTGTACGGGACAAAAGCCAAAGTCATTATTTTCCAGGGGCAACACGGAACCACGAAGCAGAGCCGGAGGGGGTCCACAGGGTGGCCGCACCCCCTAGGCGCGGGCAAGCCCTAGAGGCGCCCACAGGGGGTGTGGGACCCCTGGACCCCCACCAACCTTGATTCCTGCGCCTATAATAAGCCTCCGACCCCAAAACACTAGGGGATCCAGAAGAAATCCATGAAAACCTCTGTAGAGCCGCTGGCCATCAAAAGGGAGATTCGGGGGACAAAAAGTCTCTCTTCCAGCACCCTGCCGGGATGGGGAAGTGCCCCCGAGGCCATATCCATCGATCTCCATCGCCATCTTCATCAGCGTTGGTGATTCCCATGATGAGGAGGGAGTAGTTCTTCCTCGAGGCTAAGGGCTCTACCGGTAGCTATGTGTTCATCTCTCTCTCTATGCATGATCTTGTTGTGGTCATGAGCTTTGTAATCAAGTAGATCTACCTTGCTACTCAAGTGCTTCAGTAGATCTCTGCTCTTCCCATGTGTGTGAAAGTGACAGCGTGCACGCCATGGTAGCACTTAGGTTTGAGTCTACATAAATACTCTTTGTGCTTTAATAGACTATGCTTTTTCCCCATGTGTGTGAAAGTGACAGCGTGCATACCGTGTGTGGCACTTTGGCTAGATTGAATATTTGTTATGAGTTATATTTGGAGTTGGATGTCTCTATGAAATTGTGGTGTTTGTTGGAACCATCTAGCGCTCAAGGTGACTGTGTGGGGTTATCTAGATTGGGGAAGGCAGACTTTGAGGAGTGCTGTTATAGCTACCGATGATTAGAGTGTCCAACTGGAGAGTAGTTAAGAGTAGTATCATGAAGAGAGGATATTTATATGAGAGAGTGTTCACTAGTGAAAGTATGATCCCTAGGCCTTGTTTCTAAACATTGAAACACCGTTTGCATCTAGATCTGTTGCGTGTTTTCTTGCTTTAGTCTTTACCTCACCGTCAAGCTATTTTCTGGCACCGTTACCACTTGTATTTCACTATCTCTTCGCCGAACTAGTGCACCTATACACCTGACGAGTGTATTGGGTGTGTTGGGGACACAAGAGACTTCTTGTATCTTGATTGCAGGATTGCTTGAGAGGGAATACCTTTGACCACTTCCTCCCTGAGTTCGATAAACCTTAGGTAATCCACTTAACGGAAACTTGCTGCTGTTCTACAAATCTCTGCACTTGGAGGCCCAACAATTGTCTACAAGAATAGAAGTGCGTAGACATCACTCTTTTCAAAGTCATTCCTCAAGGAAGTGACTTGGTGAAGGGAATATGCCCGATAGGCAATAATAAAGTGGTTATTATCGTATTCCTTATTTATGATAAATGTTTATTTTGCATGCTATAATTGTATTAATATGGAAACGTTAATACATGTGTGTTTAATAAACAAACAGAAAGTTCCTAGTTATGCCTCTCTTAAAAACTAGCTCGTTGATTAACAAGATGATCAAAGGTTTCCTGATCATGGACATTGGATGTTGTTAATAACGAGGTCACAACATTGTTGGAATGATGTGATGAACATTCATCCAAAGTATAGCATTACGATCAAAGTCATTGTGTTTATATTGCTATAACATCATATGAAGTAATCTTAGTCCTTAGACCATGAGATCATGTCAATCACTAACACCGAAAGAGTATCTTGATAACATCAAACGTCACACCGTAACAGGGTGACTATAAAGACGGGTTCAGTGCTACGAAGGTGTTATGTTGAGGCTCATGGATCAAGAGTGGAATTTTCCCATCCCAATGACGGAGATATATACTCTGGGCCCTCTCGGTGATATCACATTAGTTAGCTTGCAAGCAAGTGATTTGATCACTAGAATGTTATATCACGGGAACGAGAAAAGAGTACATGTCGGTAATGAGATCAAACTAGGTATGGAGATATTGATAATCGAATCTCGGACATATAATATATCGCAAGACAAAGGGATTGAGTTACATGTGTATAAGGTTCACACGATCACAGAAGTCATCGTTGAATGTGTGGGAGTCAGTATGGATCTCCAGGTCCCGCTGCTGATTATTGATCGAAGAGGGGTCTCGATCATGTCTATATTATTCACGAACCGTAAGGTGACACACTTAAGGGATACCGACACCATTTGGAGCAAATGATATGCTAGAGAAAGAAAAAGAAAAGCGTAGGAATTTATTTCACTAGACACCGGAACTGTTTCGGTTGAAATTGCTGAAACTGTTTCTGCATGTGAAATTGAAATGTTGTAAGGGGTTTTATGTGAGTGTTTGTTAATTAAAGTAATTAACAAAATTCTGAATAAATAAATAAAAGAGTTTTATTTAAATGAGAGCTTGCATTAAATCTGGTGGAAATTTAATGCATGTGAGTGGATTTTTGAGTGGAGGCATGTTTACGTGAGTGGAGGATTTTCATTTTGAGTGGGAGCTCCACCCACATGAATGTGTAAGAGGTGGGGGCAGACACCATGGGCTGGGAGACATGCCCCTTGGGTGCTCCCCCTCTCCCTATAAAAGGCCTCCCTCTCCTCTCACATCACACCTCCTCGTTAAGGATCTCTCTCCCCCCTTTAGAATTTCCCCATGGTCTCGGATCAGCGAGATACAAGTTCTCGGTGACTTTTTCTGGAAAGATTTGTTGCTTCCGCTGCTTCGCTGGAGCGAGGGCGCGGAGGTTGTCGGGGTACTCGGACGTGTGTGCGATCACGGATGCACCACTGCTTTGCTGTGCTGGACTAGATGGTGCTGGACCTGCTGGACCAGATGGACTTCTTCTCGATCTTGAGATCGGAAAGCGTTCGACAATATCATCCATGAGTAAAACCTCGTTAACACTATTTGGTCTTTGAGGGTATGTATTCTATGGATGTATATCCACTCGTTGCTTGTATCTAGTAGATAGATCTTGGTCATAGTTGTTCCCATCGTAGGATATTTTTTGTTTTCTATGTTGCGAACCCTTCACTTGGGCCTTGAGATCTTTGATTTCCTCTACATGGTTAGTAGAAATACAAGTACTAGATGAAGTAGAAGCTTCATTGTTAGAGCAACAAGGCAAAGCAAGTAATCCAACACAAGGTTTATCAATAGTATGGATAGATGGATTATTAGGACTAGCACACGACAAAATAGCATTTTGAGTAGAAGTTGTGATAATGTCCAAAAGAGGCTCACAATAGTTACCTTGGTAATACTTGCCTCACGAGCTAACATTATCCCATCATGGGAGATTACAAGATCATTATGAGAGCCTGAGAGCTTTTCATAACTTTCTTTCAATTTCCTATACTTGCTAGTTGGCAACTCAAGTTGAGACCTTGGCTCAACGTTCTCCTTTATGGTAGATGCTTCACAAGAAATAGAGTTAGTAGCACAAGCATAATTAATGGAATTTTCCTTTTCAAGCTCATAAGATTCAATTTTGTGTGTGAGGAGACAATTAGTGTGCTTCTCCTTGGCAACCTATTGCTTAAGGAGATTGAATCTCCGACTCCCATCATCAAGTTGGAAATCCAACTCCTCTATGGTTCCTGTTTGTTTAGTTATGGTGTCCATAATGTGTTTGAGACAAGTAACGTCCTTATTATTACCACGAAGAGAGGTACACAAAAAGTCAACTCAATCAAGAGAGCACTAGTATCCTCATCAATGTCATCATCACTATCATCATTATCATTGATATTATATTTAGAAGATATATTGGGATCCAAAGTAGGAGATACCTTTGATCCTCTTGCCATAAGGCACATGTGAGCAAGGGAGGGTGAAGATGAGGATATTCTTGAATCTTCATTCATGATCATGTATTGATCCATAGAATGTTTGATTTACTCTACATTCTTAGATTAAAAAACTAGAGGAAATAGAAGCATTTTGTTCATGGGAACAAGGAAAATCAAGCATATCATCTACACTAGTACTCAAATAATTTCTAGATGATATACAAGGACTAGCAACACAAGGGGATATAGCATTATTGTTGCAAGAAGTGCTTAAGTCCAAAGAAGAAACATTGCAATGGGATAGAGATGAAGGATCATCATTAGCGAGCACAATATCAACATTGCAATTCCCAACACCACTCACCATATCTTTACCTTGTGTCTTGCCACACGTTGGTGAAGTGGGTGAAGATGAGAACTCATCGCGGTCGGAGGTGGAAGCAACTTGGAGCTCTTCATGATGTGAAGGAAAAGAGATCTCCTAGGAGAAACCACCGACAATATTAGAGATGGAACCACCAAATATTTCTTTAAGCTTGGTCCACTTCTCATGAGATGACTTACGCTTTACAATCTTCAAGAACAAATTAACTGTGGGGCTCAAAGAGAAAATAATCTCATTAGATACTTGAGCTTCGAGATGTATATTTTTCTCATCCTCTAAAGATAGATTTTGAGGATCCATCGGAGGAGAAAAACCTATATCTAGAAATCGCTCAATATTTGGACATAAGGTCCTAAGATTACAAAGCAAGAAATTTCTCCACAAAGCATAATTTGTGCCATCAAAGATAATTGTGTCATTGTACGCTATACTATTAGCCGACATCTTTACACTCTACGCGGTGAAGCCTAAACAAGGAAAGACCTTGCTCTGATACCAATTGAAAGGATAGATATGTCGCCTAGAGGGAGGGTGAATAGGCAATTTCAAAACTATTACAGTTTTGGCTTGATAGAATGCGGAAATAAACTAAAGTTTATTTTACAAGCACAAAACCTGAATACACTAGGCTCAACTAAGTGCACCAACAACAAGTTAAGCTAATCAAGATATAAGTACTTCAAGCTCGATGGCTATCACAAGGAAAGTAAGCTCGGGTATAGAGATAACCGAGGCACGCAGAGACGAAGATGTATTCCCGTGTTCCCTTACAAGTAAGTTACGTCATGTTGGAGAGGTGTGAGATTCCACGAAGGATTTCCCAATGCCAGGAAGGCTCAACTTCTTCTCCGAGTCTATCCCACGAAGGAATAAGCTCTTTCCTTATGGTTAGCTTTTCCTCTACTCCGGAGATGGCAAGCTCCACAACCACTTCACAAGCTCCACGAAGGAGAAGCACGGGTCTCTTCACAATCTTCCACGAAGAGGACACAGTGGAACCAACCGCCAAGCCAACTAGGAGGTCACCCTCCAAGAGTAACAAGCTCACGGTCTCTCACTCGAACAAATCGAAATGGAGAGCTCAACACTTATGCAAGAATGCAAAGCAAGAACACCAAGGGTGCTCAAATCCTCCACTCTCAAATCCCACCAAAGCAACAAGTACTAGGGAGGAATTAGGGAAGAAGAACAATGGTGGAAACCAACAAATGACTCCAAGATCTATATCCAATGGGTTCCCCTCACTTAGAGGAGGAATTTATTGGTGGGGATTGTAGATCTAGATCTCCTCGTCCAAAGCCCTCAAAAAGATGAAAAAAACAGAGGAGGGAAGGGATAGGAAGCAAGCTCAAAGGGGTCAACAATGGTGGTCAAAAACTTGCTCAAGAGCCATGGAAATCTAGGGAAGAAGCCCCCCCTTTAATACCCCTTCAAGGGGTATGACCGTCGGAAGCAAAATGCGTTGGGCGAACACGTTCCGGCGACGAAACCGGAGCCGCCGGATCAGCCGCCGGAATTTCCGGTACAAACTGAAACAACATACAGAATAGTTTTTCGGCGGTTTGCCAGAAATCGGTCCCGCCGGAATTCCCGTCGGAAGAAAATAGGGCACACGAAAACGGCGATAACTTTTATGTCCAGACTCCGATTTCGATGATCTTGGGCTTGTTTTGACGAGGACAAAAAGATATACAGGATGGTGCAGAGAAACATCATAGTACAGCAAAGAAGGATAGAACCAATTGAAGAAAGGTAAGAAGCCTCTCTACACGAAGAACCGATAAAACCTTCAAACTCGAAAATGTCATAGAAGATGCATACGAATTCTGTTTTCGATGAACTTGGGCTTGTTGAAGAGCTAGAAACAATCTCAAGAACCTCACATGGAGAAACACCAAGAAGCAACAAAATAGGAAGATGCAAAGTATGCAAATGATTGAGATCCCTATAACGATGTGATCAAGTTACCCAACCAAAATCCCCTCTTAATAGTGCGGCTATTTATCCTATAACCCGGTCTCCCAACAACCACCTTCAGACCGGTAAAAGGAAAACCTAGCAAGACCATACCTTTTCCTTGTGCATCCCGCTTGATCTTGATGACAACACTTCAATCTCCATCCAAGCCGGAATGCATCACTTGATCATTGTTGCTTCGTGAAGACTCCTAATTTGCTCCCCCATACACCACTATTGGATAGCTTCATTAATACATGTCTTCACATGTCCATTATCACCAATATGGACGGCAAGCTTTAAGTAAATGATCTTCTCGAGATGCTTATCTTGAACTTGCCCTTCTCAACCTTGATGATGATCACCACTCGATGTCATCCTCTCATGGGCTATATAAGATCTTCACTTTTGAAGCATGCCCATGGAAAGATACCTAACACATATAGAAAACGCAAAGGCACATATATAATGGGTTAGTTCATGATGCATAATTGACAAGGCTTACCATACCACAAGATCCATGTGGTACATTCTTTATGCTTCATGTGTTGACCAACTTGAAATCACTCTTCACTCTTTGTATAGGTCAACCATGTATCTTTTCATGCTCCATCTCAATATCTTGAGGTACATAAAGAACTCTTGATTTGATTACATGCTCTAAATCTTAGTCAATCATAGCTCAACTAATGAGGCTATCATGACACCGTCTTAGCGCCATATCTCGAATTCTTCTATTGATATCACACTCTCAAGATATTGATCATATCATATTCTTCTATTCAACTCGATAATCTTGATGCCAATACTCAAGGTATATCTTTTTCTTCATGGCATCCATACTTGAATCCAACATATAGACTACAAGCATGGCCTATGGAATATTCCTTCATATAAAACTCAGTGAAAACATTAGTCCATAGGGATTGTCATTAATCACCAAAACCACACATAGGGGCAATTACTCTTTCAGAAACTCAGAATATAAAGCAACAAGAAAGTTTAATTCACAAGAGCGCCGCTGGAGATAGGTACAAGCATCCACACTATAGGGAAAGCCTACATGTAGGGGAACAACAACAAGAGCGACATAGGTCACCTAGCATCGATCCTTGAATTAGTTGGCGTCCACCCATTCGACCTTGAGTAGGCTTCTCGTATCACCAGCTTCAGGATCTCCACACCCTCCTCAAGATTTTTTCCGACTTGATTTTTCTACAACAACGCCCAAGAGGAAATCATATTGCAAAGTATATATATTACACATGCAGTTTCATCGAGAATTTTTCTATTAAATCAAATGTCATTTTTTGTTTTCTAGATCGCACATCATACTGCAACACTTCCAACAACGACTAGGTTCCTCTAGTTCGCTTCTAGTAGCTAGATCATTAGAGGTATCTGGTGGCATGACAAGTCCAAAGGTGAAAAGGATAACCTGCCAAATGAACTTGGCAAGCAAGTGAAGAGGAGATGATCAACAATATCTTTCTTGCTACAGAAGTGACATTGATCACTTCCAGTCCAGCCCCTCCTCAAAAGTTTGTCTTTTGTTCTTCAACACGAGTCAAAAAAATTGATTTTCGAAGGGATTTTAATTTCCCAAAGAAAATTATGTGGGTAGCTCCCAGTGGACCTTAGTTGTAGGTAAAGTCTCATGACTAAAAAGATCCCTAATGTGGCATCTCACTCCGTTTGGTAGGTCATTGAGTCGGAAGTTGTCCACAATGTTTTTCAAAGCATTGAACTGAGCCAGAGTTTCACCCAACAAAATTCTTCTAAATTTGATAAAACCCCAACCTTCATCTTTAAGTTTTCTAATAGTAACCATGTTGGTAAAGGTGAGAGCATACAATCTTGGCTAGAGGTGAATTTCTCACCTAGTTGTCTTTTTAGAAAAGGTTCTTTTCACCATTATTGAAATGCCTTTTAGTGAATTTATTGGAAGGTATGATTAACCCCAACAAAGGCTCTACCAAAAAAGTGAACTCCTAGGACCAGCAACTGTACGAGAGAGGGTCTAGTTCGATAGATACTTGCTAGTCATTAACTGTTGCTAGGTTCCTTTAGTATTTTCTAGTTTCCATAGCCACTTGCAAATCAGACTTTGATTCATGGTTGTCAGATCCAAAACACGAAGACCATCATAGTCTTTTGGCAGGCAGATAGTGTTCGAGTCAACAAGGTGATATTTCATTTAATGGTCAAGCTCATCCCAAATCATCATCTTTATGTGTCTATCAAGTTTGTGTATGAAACCTTTGAAGCTTTAAGGAAAGAGAGCATGTATAGTGAGATGCTAGTATGCTAGTGAGATGAGCATTCACAAGAGTTACTTTGTCTCCTATTGAAAGCATGTTTTCTTTCAGATTTAATATATGTGCAGGTGATGTAAATGGTTGCGCCCATTTACGTATTTTTATTTCGTATTTTTCGTTTTTATTTTAGGTTTTATTTTTATTTCTAGTCCCACAGGTAAGTCTGAACATTATTCAAAAATAAAATAGAAAATTAGTTTTTTTTTAAAAAAATTGCACACTTTCCTAATCCAACCTTTTTTGGATTCTAAATATTTACAAAGTTTAAACATACTTGAAGTGAACTTTTTAAAGACAAACTTTTTAAAAATCCAAATATTTTTAAAATCTCAATATCTTCCAAAAATTTAAACATTTATCTTACATAAAAAGAGAGAAAAACAGAAAATAAATAAAGAACAAAATGCTTAAGAGGATGGTAAAATATACACAAATATTTAGCTAACCAAAATTATCATGACTTTTAAGTTTAGCTAACCAAAATATATATTTGAGTATATATTAAATCTGATAGTAAAATATGATAGTGTCACATTTTGGTTAGCTAAACTTAAAATTCATAATAATTTTGGAAAAAATGGCTCGTCTTATAAACACAGAATACACATATAGGCTATCTCTTGATTATAGAACTAGATGGAATTCTACCTGCATAATGTTAAGTCGTGCATTGCAATATAAATATCTTTTTGCAAGACTTAGTATACATGAAAAGCTGTTTACTTGTCTAATTAATGAGGATTGAGAGTTTGCAAAGGAGGTTTTGAGAGGTTAAAAGTATTCTTTGATATAACATAGTTATTGTCAGGCTCTAAATATGTTGTAGCAAACATCTTACATGTATCACTCCTAACAGCTCAATAGGATCTAGACTGGACCGACATATCGATAGGCATTTTTTCTGCTCACCCAAGAACAATTTCCCGATCGGTCACCCATTCTCAAATTTCTTCAGACCAATCACGTTTAATCTTAGAGTTGTTTTCAGACGAGCTTTCGGAAAAGAAGTTGCAACTGGTTGGTGCGGGTATCTTATCAATCCTATTAAGTCATGAGTCAGAGTCTCACGCATACCCTTAGAAGATCAACGCCCTCGTCGATCAATTACAAATTAGGAACGTCCCCTCTTGGCACATGTATATGCGTCCAGTATTGGCACATGTGTCATATTGGGTCTACTCTAGGCCACACCGCGATTCTCCACTTGTCCGCTCTACTAACCCGCACATGTCCATATAACCACAAAGGCTCTAATACCACTTGTAGCATCACAACCTTTTCGAACCAGCATATCACTTCTGACAGCTCAATAGGATCTCTAAACTAGTTCCACAAAACAACACTAGTCTTTTTTATGCACTTTATCCCCACTCATGCGCGACCGGGAACAACTTTCGATCACCCATACTCAAATTTGTACAGGCCAAGCATAGTTAATCTCAGAGTTTTTTACAGATGAGCTTCTAAAAACAATTATAACTTGTTGGTATTAATATATTATAAATCTATTAAGTCATGCGCCAGGGTCTCACATTACCCCCAAAATCTATGATATTACAACCAACTTATAAAAGCTAAAATCTATGATATTACAACGAACTTATAAAAGCTATGTCGAAGGAAATGAAGGATAATTTTTAGAAGTATTTGATACATGTTCATGGTATGGTAACTATTGCAATGCTACAAGTAAGGTAAACGATTTTTTCATTTGCTAATATTTCTACATGTTCTTCTTACTTTCATGTGTTATTAAGTTGAGGTTGTAGCCTTTATTTTGGACCTTGCATGGATATGAGCATGCGGCCAAAGAAGTTGCAAAGATAAGGCTTTAGTGTTTCTTCGACCCTAGGATGCAAATGAATCAATTTTTACTACCTATTGATATATCTTTTTAATACATGAGACGTTTTGTGTTTTGTCAGGTTCTAATGAGACATCTATATACTCCCTCCGTTTTAAAATATAAGACGTTTTAGCTTTGTGAAAGAAGTATATCTAAACCTCTTTTAGCGTGTAGATTCGGTGTAAACCTACACACTAAAAGTTGTCTAGATACACTCCATTTACAAAGCCAAAACATCTTATTGTTTTGATATTACTATGCATTATCCATATAATAATTGTTGAAATACTGCTATAATGTTATGCTAAATATTTTTATGCTTATGTACATAGTGTGTAAATGAACAGATGTGCCTTTGCAGGCACGGGTCACAGACGGGTCGGCCTAGACCATCCACTACGCTGAACTAAAAGCAAAGCTAACAACTTCATGGTTCGATTCTTTGCATGCATAAATGACATAATGTGAGGAGAAAGCATGATAAGGAAGAAAATGCTAGTTGTTTATTCAAAACAGGGACCTAAAGACGATTCAACACATACTAGCACATCCCTGCTGACATATTTGTGCCCGATTTTCTTTTAATAATACATTTTCTTTAATCAATTCGAGATCTATTACACAAGCGCCATTGGCAAAGTGGCGAACCGAATTAATCCCATTCAGCTGTGCCGAACCGAGTACAATGTTAACTAACACCCAGTAACTATCATTAGGTGAGCAAACTAGGACGAGTTGGTAACTTAGACGAATCGCTCAGTGCCCATGTAATGTGGTTCATTAATTAATCAAGTTATTAAGATAAGAAACATTCGTTTAGATAATACAGAGTACAGCTGAAGAAAACCGTAAAAAAAGCAAAGAAAAATCATCCAGCAAGCTAACGAAAGGTCGGCCATTGAGTCAGATTAGATACCATGTCAATCAGCACAGGCCCGGCGAACCGGATCCTAAGACTGGGGCGACAAAAATCCATCTCATCACGCTCCCGATATGCCTTACCACAGGCGACTCAGATGCAGAACAGATTACAAATTATGCGTAAGATGTGCGTGCTGCAGGGGAGAAGACCTCGGCCGGAGAAGGCGGCCGGGGTAATACGGCTCGCCCCCTGCAACGCGGCGGCTCGCTCTGCGCCTCCAGAACAAGGCCAGCAAGAGTGGATTTGCTCTTGCAGCCGAAAGAAGAGGCGACAAAATACACACGCGCAATCGGAAGATTTGTTTCACGAAAATAGCAGCAAACGAAAGGAAGAAAAAGGAACACGCAGGCTGAAGGCGTACTCGCTCTGCGATGAGAGCCGGAAAAGGAGACGGGGACCGTGAAGGCGGCGCCGCGAGGTAGGGTTTTCGGAGGGGAGGGCTCGTGCGCCTTTTATAAAAGCGAGCGGGGCGGATCTGGATGCCGTGGTGGTGCCTGTGCGTATGGGCCAATCGGATCTGGAGGCCCAGATCGTCGGTTTCGTTCTGTCAAAAAAATCGTATGTTTCGGCCCTGCATATCGTGAGTTGCCCTTTTTGTGGGTAGCCTAGAAAAAGGCCAGCCTCCGAAAGCGTTAGACGGGCTCCCAGGTTTAGAGGAGTACGTGTTTATTTTTTATTTTTTTATGGTAATATGTGTCTCATTTATATATCATAAAGATTATAATACAAGTCACGTAAACATCAACCTGACAATCTAAAAAGACAGCATAACGTAGGACTTTGCATAAAGGATCACTAGAGGCCGAAAAAGTCTTTGAGCTTGACGCCAACGGCCGTCACCTGCCTCTGGCACCACCATAACAACCACCGAAGAAAAGAATGACGGGTCACCTTCTCACCTGAGCTCGAAGCGGCTCCATCGCTGACATGCAGCTTTGCGGACCTCCAAGGTGGCTCACCCAAGATGAAACCATTATCGTTGAACGAATTAGACCGGGGCAACACCCCGGACACGCCATCGAGCTCCAGATCTAGCACCCCGCACGACTAAGACGTCAAAGGAGAAAGCCACACCTGTCATCCACGAACCACGGACCCAGCACACGATCCACCATCTTCCAGATGCCGTCGATGCCGACCACAATCTGGATCCGCTCCTGGACTACCTCCCAGGTTCCACGTCGGCGCTGAAGCACACGCCGCCGCAACGGCGGAGCCTGAGGACACAAATCCACCATGAGGATGCCGCCACCGCAACACCATCCTTGCTTGGATAGACTGATCTCCAAATCCATCGGGGAGGAATCTGAAGAAAATTTATTAAACGTCGTCATCGTTTGCCCCCGAATCCAAGACGATGAGCAACCTAAAAATGAAGCTACGTTAGCCTAAAACTATCCACACGCGTGGATCCGGCGACCCCCCTCACCATCGATGACACATGTTGTCGGCGGGGGGGCATCGGAAGGCAGGTGCCCTAGATCTCTTTTCCTCTCCTGGCGGCTACGACGTGTGGGGGAGGAAAGGAAACTCCCTCTTTTCCTTTGTGAACACACAAATACACTGTAAAAAATGCACGGGTGCATGAAGTACACAGTACACTACATAAATTACGAAGATACATTGCCACTGCACGAAAACGTGAATACGGAATATAAATACTAAGCACCAGTGATGACAAAGTAATAAGTACACCGACGAAGAAATACAAAGTACAATGACAATGTGGTATAAATACACTGAAGATGAAGTACAAGTACAGTAAAGACGAAGTACAAATTTTCTCTATACAAAGCAAGGTAATTTGCAGATTGAGTGTTATACAAATGTTGGTTCTCTAGATGATAGGATATCCACTTCTAGTTATTGTCCATTTGTTGGTGGGAATTTAGTTTCTCGGTGAAGTAAAAACCAAAATATGGTTGCCAGGTAAACTATCGAGGCTAAGTTCAGATCCATGGCACATGGTCTATGTGAGCTGCTATGGCTGCATATTCTGCTAACCGAATTGAGGCTATATCAGGATAAGCCTTTGATGCTCTATTGTGATAACAAAGTAGGAATCGATATTACAAATAATCTAGACTATCCACACGCGTGGATCCGGTGACCCCCCTCACCATCGATGACATAGGTCATCGGTGGGGGGGAGGCCGGCGTCGGAAGGCGGGTGTCATAGATCTCTTTTCCTCTCCTGGAGGCTGGGACGTGTGGGGTAAAGAAAACTCCCTCTTTTCCTTTGTGTACACACAAATACATTGTAAAAAAATGCACGAGTGCATGAAGTGCACAATACACTACATAAATTACGAAGATACATTGCCACATCACAAAAACGTGAAGACAGAGTATAAATATTAAGCACCAATGATGATAAAGTAATAAGTACACCGGCGGAGAAGTACAAAGTACAATGACAATGTGGTATAAATGCACTGAAGATGAAGTACAAGTACAGTAGAGACGAAGTACAAATTTTCTCTATACAAAGCAAGGTGTAACATCCCAAAAATACTAAACTTGGATCATCAAACTCTAATCATCAAAATTAGGGTTAACAAAAACTTTTCTAAATAAAAATAGGAAGGCATGCATGAGAGTATGCATTTCATTTTAAATTCTTTTGAACCACCTTGTTTGTGTGTTCCTTTGCTTGTAAATGGATGCTTAGATAAAATAAACATCATCTAAACAATTCCCAAACTTTTCTCAAAGACAAGTAAATCAAAACAAATAAAATAAGGGAATGGTCATTTTGACCAATTTAACTCCTATGCCTACTTTGGCTGTCTCAAACTTTCAGAACTTAACAGAAACTTTTCTGGATCTTTGCACCCCTTGATAGTACTCATAACAAAGTATCAAGGCCCACTTTGTGATCATCCAGAAACTTTCAAATGCATAGTTTAAATGACAATTCAAAATTGAATCTTTATCATATAGGAAGATCCCACTTTTTCAAAAACCACTCAAACATGCTCAACTTTCAAAACCCAAGCATTTGCAGACTCACCAGCACCAACCTAGCACTGTAGGGTTCGCAGCATAGAAAACAAAAAATTTCCTACGATGGGAACAACTATGTACCAAGATCTATCTACTAGATACAAACAACGGGCGAATGTATATCCGTAGAGAACATACCCTTGAAGACCGACAAAGCTTAACGAGTCCAAACTCGTGGTTGATGTAGACGATCTCTTGCCGATCTCAAGATCGAGAGGAAGTCCTAGCGCCGCAAAACAGCAGCGCATCCGTGCTCGCACACACGTTCGAGGCACCGAGCAACCTCCGCCTCCTCGCTCCAGCGATGCAGCGGAAGCACAACTCTTTCTTGCCGAATAGCCACTGGGAACATGTATCTCGCTAGTCCGAGACCATGGGGAATAAATTCTAGAGGGGGAGAGAGATCCTTCACGAGGAGGTGTGATGTGAGAGGAGGAGAGGGGGGCCTTTTATAGGAGAGAGGGGGGGAACCCAAGGGGCATGGCGCCCAGCCATGGGGATGCCCCCACCTCTTCCACATTCATGTGGGTGGAGCTCCCACTCAAAATGAAAAGCCTCCACTCCCATTAAAAAGCCTCCACTCAAAAATCCACTCACATGCATTAAATTTCCACCAAATTTAATGCAAGCTCTCATTTAAATAAAACTCTTTTATTTATTTATTCAGAATTTTGTTAATTACTTTAATTAACACACATTCACATAAAACCCCTTGCTAGTATTCCATTTCACATGCAGAACCAGTTTCAGCAATTTCAACCGAAACAGTTTCGGTGTCTAGTGAAATAAATTCCTACGCTTTCCTTTTCTTTTCGGCATGAAACTTTTGCTCCAATTGGATGTCGGTGTTCTTAAGTGTGTCACCCTACGGTTCGCGAATAATGTGGACATGATCGAGACCCCTCTCAGATCAATAATCAGAAGTGGGATCTGGAGACCCATACTGACTCCCACACATTCAACGATGACTTTCTTGTGATCGTCGGAACCTTTTACGCTAGTATCTTAATCCTTTTGTTTCGCGATATATTACATGTCCGAGATTCGATCATCGGTATCTCCATACCTAGTTTGATCTCGTTACCTACATGTACTCTTTTCTCGTTCCCGTGATATAACATTCTAGTGATCAAATCACTTGCTTGCAAGCTAATCAATGTGATATCACCGAGAGGGCCCAGAGTATATCTATCCGTCATCGGGATGAACAAATTCCACTCTCGATCCATGGGCCTCAACATAACACTTTAGTAGTTCTGAATCCATCTTTATAATCACCCTGTTACGGTGTGACGTTTGATGTTATCAAGAAACTCTTCCGGTGTTAGTGATTGACATGATCTCATGGTCTAAGGATTAGGATCACTTCGTAAGTTGTTATAGCAATATAAACTCAATGACTTTGATCGTAATGCTATACTTTGGATGAATGTTCATCACATCATTACACTAATGTTGTGATCCCGTTATTAACAACATCCAATGTCCATGATCAGGAAACCTTGATCATCTTGTTAATCAATGAGCTAGTTTATGATAGAGGAATAACTAGGAACTTTCTGTTTGTTTATTAAACACACATGTATTAACGTTTACGTATTAATACAATTATAGCATGTACAATAAACATTTATCATAAATAAGTAATACGATAATAACCACTTTATTATTGCCTCTCGGGCATATTCCCTTCAGTCTCCCACTTGCACTAGAGATAATAATCTAGTTTGAGAACTTTGCGTATTGAACACCTATGGCTTTCTGGTGTTCCATATACGCAATTGCAAGTGGTTAACATAATCTACGGATCTGACGCTTTCAGGTCCGTGTGTATTTGCATGTCTTTGCGTCTTCACGCATCACTCATTCTCCAATGAGATGGCATTGTATAAATTTGGTCTTTCGGTGAGACCTTTAGTTCCTTGGGGTTAAAACACGTCGATACTATTGTCATACAATATATCTTTAGTGTTAGCCCGTTGCGAACCACACCTTAGTTTGATAACAAACTTCTTGACACAAATTCCCTCCTTTTCTGCTACTATAGCAGTCATATACTTAGTCTTTTGTTGTAGTATTCGTCACAATGTCTTAACTTTGGAACTCTTCCAAATCCATCATGGAAACTTTCTTTCCATTTCATTATGCCACTCATAGTTTAAATTGAGATAAACTTAATTTGTATCTTGTGACAAAACTAGTATCAATGTAACGCTTTACAATGAACTATTTGTAATTGTTTGTCACCTCTACACAAATATATTCTTAGTTCTTCCAAAAGATCATAAGAATATCCTCACTATCGTCCAATGATCATTTTATGATTCATTCTGGTATATGCTCATAACACTTAGAGCATAGGACATATCTGGATGTGTACATATCATGGTATGATTGATCAAAACATTCTCGTGATTGCACTCATCAAGTGTCAAAGCACTTGAATCTTGTTTCACTTATCAAGTGTCGATACACTTGAATCTTGATTCAATTTCTTTCCATGCAACAAGAACTGTTTCTTGTCGTTTCTATATTGAACTCCTTCAATATCTCATATATGTACGTTTGGCATAAACATATTAGCGTTACAGTCTATCCACTATAAACATTCATGCTAAATATTCGGGTTTTGCCTAAGTCTTTCATCGAAATGAAATTCTTAACCTTTGTCAATAAAAGATACATCATTTCTAATCAACAAGATGTCCTTCACATAATGTATTAGAAATATGTCTCAGAGCTCCCACTTAATTTCTTGAAAATGCAAGCATCTTCATCGTCTCCAGATGAAAAACTCATTTTTCATCATGGGGAAGATTCCAACTCCGCGATGCTTACGTCAACCATTGAAGTTTGCATGCCCTTTTAGCATCCTTTGAATTTAACAAAACCCTTTGGACCGTGTCATGTACACGTCCTAGGTAACCATTCTATTAGAAGAACTTTGTTTTGTTTATTCATCTACCATATACCAAATTATATGTAGTGGTTGCTACTTTAATCCGTTCAGACTAAATATCGCTATGAAAGATCAAATCTTGTCATAGTCAACTCTTTGAACATTGTCATAAAATACTTTACGACATGTCGAATATTTCATAGATGTGAGACATCCATGTCTGTTTCTTTATAGATCCAAATACGACCGATAGGTTTTTACACCTTTCCGGAGGGTCTTCCAAGTTTAAAACTTGATTTCTCGTATATGGAACTATCACGGATTTTATGGCTTCAAGCCATTTGACGGAGTCAGGGCCCATCATCGCTTCTTTGTATGTATTCGGTTCATCATTGTCAAACAATAGTGATTTACTCTCAAATCTTAGCATTTGATTGTTTAACCGACCTTCTTGGTTCAATAGGAACTTTAGACCTCCGTGACCACAACCTTTGAGGCACATAAGCTATGAGCATTATGGCAGCCTCCAGAACGATTTCCGGCGCTGCGCAACTCAGCACATTTAGCTAAGGTTCGTTAACCTTATCAAAGTTCTATTGTCCTCCCACTTAACTTTTGCGAAAAATTCCTTTTTCAAGAAACTTCACATTTCAAGCGACAAACCCTTTTGTCCTCGGTGTTATGGAGGAATAACCAATTGTTATTCGGAATAACCTACAAAGACATGCTCATCCGAATTCGGTTGTAAACATCTTACTTATGTTTAGCATACCAAAATTTAAGAAATGACAACTTGGGTTTTACCCCAAACCATAACTTCCATGGTGTCATTTCAACGGATCTAGATGGAGCTCTTTTCAGTGTAAAAGCGGTAGTCTCTAAAGCTTTAATCTTTTATAACATAATGGCAGTTTTATAAATAACACCTTTGATCCAACCATGTCTCACAAGGTTTCATTACAAATCTCAAACACTCCATACTCCTATGGTGTTTCGGGAGATGTAAATCTAGGTGTTTTGCTAAACTTGCAACTCAAATAAATCCCTTTATGATAAAATCATAATTCATTTATTTTCTTGTTACACTTGTAACTCAAATAAATCCCTTTATGATAAAATCATAATTCATTTATTTTTCTTGTTACAATGATTTTCCACTTCATCTTGAAAGTCTTTGAAACATTTTCAAATATTTCATACTTCTTTCTCATTAAGTGAACATTCACTCAAAATTCCGGAGAAAGCATATGAAGTTGAAACCCATCGCTTTCGACTACACATAATGGACTACATACATCGATATGTATAAATTCCAATAATTTAGTCGTTCGTTCTTCTTTGGCCTTTGAACGAAGTTTTAATTATCACGTGGAAAGTCTCACAAGCGTCACTTGATCAAATCAAAGACTCCAAAAATCCATGAATATGGAGATTCTTCATGTTTTCTTTCCAATATAATTTAAACAGCGATGTCACTTCATAAGTGATATTTCAATCATTTGTCTTGCGACATTTTAGCATTAGGTTTTATGGATGTGATTTCTTCAACTAGATTTGTAAATCATCCATCTTATATGGAATACGGTAATTATTTGAACAACCTTTGTTCTCATAATACCTGATTCAAATAACAATTATTAAAACAAATCTTGAAGTCAAGCCTTGATGTCAACTAGAAATACAAACAACGGTTTGTTTGTTTTTGATGAACATCATCACATATTCTCTTGCTAGTTACTTAGGCCATTGTGGTTCATGAATTGCATCGTTCCGTATGAAATTTCATACCAACCAATTCGGTATCCAATACCCAAGAACCACATTGTTTAACAAGCAAAGAATACAACCATAACATGTATATCATATATATATACCTAAATTGGATATTTCCAATCTTTTCTTTTCTGCCAAGTATATTTTATAGATTCTCTTTCAGCATTTCCTTTTCCTTTTTAAAAGAATTTATCAACATCAAAAGTGGCGCCATATACATGACACATAGTCCAAAGCGTGTATATTCAAATAATAATACCTTTGGACTTGCACTTTGAAGTAGATCACCATCATCAAAATGATCGGTATTCTTTCAAAATCCATTATTTAGTAATCTTTTAGTGTAGTAAACACTTTACATACATCTTCTATTCATCCTTATCATGACGACTTTCATGATCAAGCTACTGTAGCTTATAAAGGCGAATCGTGAGTATAACATTACTTTCCAAAACCCTTTTGGATGATTAGGATGTCTAGCATCTCCAACCTTTGTAAATTCTCATCCAATATGAGAACATATATTATACTCTATCATATTGCAACCAAAACATTGTTTCAGATATCGTTATATCTGCCACACATGATGGTTTCTGAAACAATTCTTTCAGCTCCTAGATAAACTTGATATTAAAACAATCAAGAATCGTGGAGGCAAACATGATACTTAAGATACTAACACTGGAATTGTTACTCTCGATTTAATACCAACTATTAAATTTCCCGAAGTAAATAGAGTTTGCTGAAAGTTTGCAATAGGACTTTAAACTTTAGATTGACACTCAACACAATACGATACCAGTTCGTAAAGTATATATCCAGAATTCTATAGTTCTATTATCTCAATTATAACTAAGCATAAGGCGGTGAACGAATGCCAATGACTACAACAAATTATGCAAATTCACTTTGATTTAATTTATGATAAATTGAGTTCTACTAATCCAAATTAGAAATAAACTCCCACTCAAAAACGACATCCCTCGTGTCTTTTTGGTGATTACATGAACCAAATCCACTACACCAAGTCCGATCATCACGTGAGTCGGTATAGATTCAAAGGCGAGCATCAAATGGTCAACATATCAAAACATATGACTCATGCTTAACCTTTCGGTCCGTGTTCCAAGGCCATGTCTGTACATGCTAGGCTCGTCAAGTAAGAACCTTAGTATTCGCGTGTGTAACTGTCTTACACCCGAGATATGCTCGTGGATTCAAGTACACCCGATCATCACGTGATGTCTTGAAGCGACGAAACATTGTCGGTGCATACTTAAGGAAGAACACATTCTTATCTTGATATCTAAATGAGGGATCATATTATTTTGCTAATAAAACGCCAAACAAGCAATATAAGATGCTATCAAACATCACATGTTTATTAGTGAAATGTTATGGTTCCCGCAGATGATCTCTATCATGTGCATCGTGGTATGATCACTATCATACCTATATGTGTAAATCCAAGGTCTATGGAGTTTACACGCTATGTGTGTTGTAAGAGTATCATCTCATACTTCTACTTACAACACTACCATATCATAACACTAGCCCAGCAACAATCTAAACTAGACGCCTCTAATTTATCCATTGCAAGTTTTACGTGGCTTAGGGCTTTCGAGATAGAACCGTGCTTACCTACGAACATGAACCACAACGAGGATAACCAAATTGTTGACAACTCGTTACAAATTAGATATTGACTATAGTAGGAGAGACAGACACCCGCTAGCCACTTATGCAAAACTAGTTGCATGTCAAGCGTGGAACAGGTCTCATGTGCGAGGACATGTAAAGTTTGTCCAGGCCGCTTCATCCCACTATGCCACCAATATCCAAAGTACAACTAAGAAGCAATAAAATGATCATCATCGCCCACATACTCATATGTGTACTACCCGTGCAAATCATCTACGCATAGAACCTGGCTCTGATACCACTGTAGGGTTCGCAGCATAGAAAACAAAAAATTTCCTACGATGGGAACAACTATGTACCAAGATCTATCTACTAGATACAAACAACGGGCGGATGTATATCCGTAGAGAACATACCCTTGAAGACCGACAAAGCTTAACGAGTCCAAACTCGTGGTTGATGTAGACGATCTCTTGCCGATCTCAAGATCGAGAGGAAGTCCTAGCGCCGCAAAACAGCAGTGCATCCGTGCTCGCACACACGTTCGAGGCACCGAGCAACCTCCGCCTCCTCGCTCCAGCGATGCAGCGGAAGCACAACTCTTTCTTGCCGAATAGCCACCGGGAACATGTATCTCGCTAGTCCGAGACCATGGGGAATAAATTCTAGAGGGGGAGAGAGATCCTTCACGAGGAGGTGTGATGTGAGAGGAGGAGAGGGGGGCCTTTTATAGGGGAGAGGGGGGGAACCCAAGGGGCATGGCGCCCAGCCATGGGGCTGCCCCCACCTCTTCCACATTCATGTGGGTGGAGCTCCCACTCAAAATGAAAAGCCTCCACTCCCATTAAAAAGCCTCCACTAAAAAATCCACTCACATGCATTAAATTTCCACCAAATTTAATGCAAGCTCTCATTTAAATAAAACTCTTTTATTTATTTATTCAGAATTTTGTTAATTACTTTAATTAACACACATTCACATAAAACCCCTTGCTAGTATTCCATTTCACATGCAGAACCAGTTTTAGCAATTTCAACCGAAACAGTTTCGGTGTCTAGTGAAATAAATTCCTACGCTTTCCTTTTCTTTTCGGCATGAAACTTTTGCTCCAATTGGATGTCGGTGTTCTTAAGTGTGTCACCCTACGGTTCGCGAATAATGTGGACATGATCGAGACCCCTCTCAGATCAATAATCAGAAGCGGGATCTGGAGACCCATACTGACTCCCACACATTCAACGATGACTTTCTTGTGATCGTCGGAACCTTTTACGCTAGTATCTTAATCCTTTTGTTTCGTGATATATTACATGTCCGAGATTCGATCATCGGTATCTCCATACCTAGTTTGATCTCGTTACCGACATGTACTCTTTTCTCGTTCCCGTGATATAACATTCTAGTGATCAAATCACTTGCTTGCAAGCTAATCAATGTGATATCACCGAGAGGGCCCAGAGTATATCTATCCGTCATCGGGATGAACAAATTCCACTCTCGATCCATGGGCCTCAACATAACACTTTAGTAGTTCTAAATCCATCTTTATAATCACCCTGTTACGGTGTGACGTTTGATGTTATCAAGAAACTCTTCCGGTGTTAGTGATTGACATGATCTCATGGTCTAAGGATTAGGATCACTTCGTAAGTTGTTATAGCAATATAAACTCAATGACTTTGATCGTAATGCTATACTTTGGATGAATGTTCATCACATCATTACACTAATGTTGTGATCCCGTTATTAACAACATCCAATGTCCATGATCAGGAAACCTTGATCATCTTGTTAATCAACGAGCTTGTTTATGAGAGAGGCATAACTAGGAACTTTCTGTTTGTTTATTAAACACACATGTATTAACGTTTCCGTATTAATACAATTATAGCATGTACAATAAACATTTATCATAAATAAGGAATACGATAATAACCACTTTATTATTGCCTCTCGGGCATATTCCCTTCAAGCACACCCACCAAAAATATTTTCAAAATTCAAAACTTGAATTCTTGCGGCCATTTCATCAAACACTTGGCAGAAACAAATCAAACTGGCCTAACTTCACTGTTTTGGAGCAGTAATTTGGCTAAGCAATGTTCACCATTGATCACCCTTTTCTCCCCAGTGCCAACCAGTGCTTGGACAAACCCTAGCCCCTACCCTTTGCCCCATGCCATGCCAACCCGAGCATCCCCTTGCCAGCCGACAATGGCTAGCTAGCCAGAGCAAGCACCAAGCCCAAACAACATGTCTAGGAGGCAGCCAACACCCCACCGCTACTCCCTGTCCAGCGCTCGAACCCTGCCAGCCACTGGACCACACGCACGAACCATGCCAAGCTCGCTAGCAACCATGCCGAGAGCACGCCCCGTGAGCCACGCTTGACCGACGCCCACAGACCGCGCGCCGCCCTCGCTGCGTGCATACGTGATCACCACCGTCCCAGAAACCCCGTAGACACGCTCGTTCTCCGCCGCGCGGACCACGCGCGCTATGCGCCATTAAATCTTCTATCGGGCACGCGCAGAGCACCGTCGCGTTCCGACCAAACCGCACCGCCCCACGTCTCGCCACCGTGTTGTTGAGCATCGCCAGGGAGCACCACACCGCACCTACCGTCGCCCACGCCGATAGTCGTCTGAACCGTCGACCACGACAAGCTCACCTTGCGCCCCGTCGGTCCCCTCTCGCCACTATAAATAGAGGCCACCCCCAGCCGAATTGAGCACACCATATCACTCCCCTCTCTTCATTGATCGTCCCACCCCGTTGCCGGAGCAAGGCGAGCAGCACTTCGCCAGAATTTCACCGGAGCCCGCCGCCTCTGGAGAAGAAGGAAGCCAGTGATTGGAGCCGCCCCAGGAGAAGCTGTCGATACCAGGAGGTTCGCCGTCGTCGACTTCGTCGTTCGCCCACCTCGTCGGCCCTCGCCTGAACCCCGGTGAGCCCCCAACGACCCCCACTGGTCGCGCTAGGTTTCTGTCTCGCCGGCGTTGCCCAACGTCGACGATGACCCTCAGTCGTTGGATTAGAACCAAATCGAACGCCCCACATCGCCCCATACCGCTTCGCACCCCCTCGTATCACTGACGCGTGGGGGCAGCCACTTAACCAGCCCGCGTAAGCGCTGTGGTTAGCAGGCCGTCCCAGTATCGCTTCCCGCGCAGCCCAGTTATTTGAATTTAACCTTTTTCATTTTTTTCAAACACACTTGTGTATCCAGTTTCAAAAATCAACCCAGGTCGATTCAGTGAACCAAATTGAATGAAACCAATTTTGTTAGAAAGTTCAGGGAATACTAAATCCAAACCCGTTGGATTCAAGTCATTTGGATCTGTAGATCATCCATGGTAAAAATAACAAGGCAGAAGCTTTTCTGCATTCAAACATTTTTCAAATTTAAACCATAATAGCTTTTGAGTTGATTCCAACTCTCAAAAATCACATTTAACCATACCTTTCAGAATATATAAAAATATATAGGTTTACTTACAGAAATAATGACCAAGTAATAAAAGAATGTCACATAGGCATTTCTAGCCACTTTAATTAATTAAAATAAAAGAGAAAAACCTTATTAAATTGTGACACCACTTTAAATCACATTCCCATGGACTAAAATATGTGGTGATGACATGTGTCAACATGATCCCATGTTTGGTTTGGAGAATATTAAATCTTAAGTATTTTTTCAATGAGTAGAAATTACTTTTCTAAAAATAAAAGGAATTAAACCAAGCTTAAATCTTGTAATGTTAGTGATGATGCTAGATCATCTATAGGACCCTTTGTGTGATGATTGCAAGTAGTTAAGTATTGTTTGGTGATTGTGTACATCGTATTTATTTATAGACGCTAGTACCGACCAAGGATACGAGGAGGAAGGAGGATACTACGAAGAAGAAGCCGAGGATAACTTCAATCACTGCTCTGCACAAGGCAAGCTTTACTAACTAAGTGGACTAATGCAAGCTAACACTTGCAATTTAGCAAGCTTATACTGATACTGATGCAAGCCTTACTAATCAAGTTGACCTATGCAAGCCTAATACTACTAGTTGAATGTGCAAGCTAACACTTGCAATTATGAGAGTTAAATAACCTATGCTATGCACTAAGCATGCTTGGTTAGATACATTTGATGATACCCAATCCTAGTTTTACTTGCAAGCTTCTACTTTATTTCTTTATCAAAGCTTGTACCTAGAGTTTACTGGAATAAGTGGTAGATACTAGAAGGATAATTGAAGGTTGCATAAAGAGCATAAAATTTGGCCTAAGCTAGATAATCCTGATGTCATCCTAAGACATGAGAGTGAACTTAGTTGAAACTCCACTTGTTCACCACCCCTCATTAGTACTTACCCCCACTTGTAGATGCTAGTGCTAAGCATAAAACTTGATCAGCATTAGATCGGAATACTTGGTGAAAATGGTTATGAAAACCTTAGAATGATGGATCATTCTACCGAGATGTTTTGACCTGTGTTTTCGAACACCAGATGATTTTGGTGATGAAAATGTTGAGGCATGAGCCTTAGCCCTTTATAAAACTGATGGTTGTCTGGATGCGATACCATTCCAATTTTATCGTACAACCACAATACCCGAAGATTGGGTAGGGCTTGACCGGAAACTTATATACCTTAGTATTAGTTCCCTCACGTCCAAGGTCTGAGCTGAGGCTATCTTGTGAAGGTTGTCCACCTGTGCAGTACCCAAGATGAAAGTTGGTCATGGTTGGGAGGCCAAACTCACAGGAGAGGTGCTTATACTAGGGCGTGTAATTGAAAGGTTAGGATTGATTATCCGCATACTGAGTATGGTGAATTCGGGATTTGTTCCTGACGGATGTATCGAATGTTGTGTGAAAGTGTACAATATCTGCAGAGTGTCAAACTATTCGAATAGCCGCATCAGCGGTTATGGACAGTTGGAGTGGCCATACTGTTCCCCCGTCAGATGTTTTCAAAAGACTTGTGAAATGAATTGAGACCTTGACTTGACCACAACAGGGTTGTGATATGAAATACAAGTTCCTACTTAGGAGTTATAAAATTGTGACTAGTTTCTCTTGCTTCTGAACTTAGTAGAGGTAAATCTGGCTTTTGCAAAACAACCCTAGAGCCTAGTGTCCTATTATCAAAAACCCCTTTCACTTGTTTGTATTAGTTTGCGAGTACTTAAAGAGTAATCATGGCTTTGTCCCTGGTTATTCCCGTGGCCAGACTATGAAGAGGAGTATCTGGAGGATGGACCCCAGGAAGGTTACGACAACTAGGATCATCTCCCATCATCGTCATTGCCTGTGACCCCGAAGATGGAGCTTCGCCTACGCTACCATTATTATTACGTATTCCGCTGCTTGAAGTTGTATTAAGAACTGGATCATGAGATCCCTATTGGTGTAAGAACTTATGTATGGTTTGTAATGGATGATGTACTATGGTATCCAATTCTGTTATGTCTCGCAAACATGGTAATCCTGGGATTGCGATGTATGGCATAACAAGCATCTGGGATTAAAAATCTGGGTGTTGACAAGTTGGTATCAGAGCCATCCTGACCATAGGAGATCCTAGTTAGACTGGACGTTTGAATCAAAAACTTAGTTTCAAAACCAAAGAAAACAAATATTTACAAAAACTTATTCTCATTCTTATCCCTTTGATTCTTTCATGAAAATTCATGTTCCTCAAAAACTCTTGCAAAATACATAAAATTTTGACACACTTGATCACTCTACTAACTTACTCATCCTATATTCTTATAGATGGACGTGAAGTACAGCAAGTTTTATCAGTTGGGGAATGGAGGAGACCTTATCTTTGAGAGGGATTTGGACCAGCTTTCGGAACTTCTGGAGCGTCCGCACGCCGAGTTCTTCGGAGCTCAGCTCAATGATCAAGGAGGAGAAGATCTGCAGTGGCTATTTATTGCAAGTCTCCGAGGAAAGATTGAACCTCCCACTGCTGAGGGAATTCAGTTTACCTTAAGAGAGAACAACTGGCTCGGCGGACTTGCCAGGGCCATGCAGGAAGCTCTTTCCTGTCTGTGTTGGCAGAGTATCAATCAGATCAAGGGAACCCGCTTTGAATTTTGCCCAAGGCGTGATGCTAATGGACAACCACTGGAAGCCCCATACCATCACGAGCTGAAGACCCAATTGGACCACCTTAGCTTCATGATGTACGATCGTCAGCAGGAGTTGGATAACTGTCGTGACTACTCCAACCACAAGTCTGCCATCATCAAGACGAAGGACCAAACCATCGCCATGCTAGCAAAGGATCGCAAGTCTCGGCGCCGTCAGCTCAACAAGAAGGAGCGCATTATTGCCCGTCTTCGCCATCGTATATCATCTTTGGAGGAGACCATCCATGAGAGAGACATGCAGTTGGAAGAAAGGGAGAATGGCGGAGAGGATCTTCGTGGATACCCCTACTCCTATCTCAGCGATGATGATGATTTTCTGGAGGATCAGGCTATGGACTTCTTCACCGATGAGGATGATTTTGCCTTCATCGATGATGATGAGGATGATGAAGCCACAGATTCCGAGGAGTAGTAGCACTTGAACACTAGCGTAGTGAGTAGTATTAGGTCCCAATGTATCGTAGTTTCCAGAATGGTTCTTAAAACCATCTGTTTTCTTTGTTGTGGTGTGTGTTGTATCGTGTGCTATGAATAAATGAATGAAAAGCAAGTTACGAGAAAATATGAGTCAAACTTTAAAAACTTTTCAAAGCCCCAAAACCTTAGAAATTTCCCTCTTTTCTCATGATCTATCTCAATCTTCAGATGCCACGCGGAGGAAGTGGTTCATCCCCGGACCCGATGTTGCAGATTCTGCAAATGTTGACTTCTGACCGCGAAGCTGAAAGAGCGGAACGTCAAGCCAACCTAGCCACCCTGCAGCAGATAGCCCAACTAGCCCACAACAACCAAGGCCACGGAAATCAGGACAACCATGGATCTAAGCTCAAGAATTTCCAGAATACCAACCCACCTATTTTCACTAAGTCGGAAGAGCCCTTAGACGCCGATGATTGGCTGCAAACCATGGAAAATAACCTAGAAGTCGCCGTAGTGGAAGCCAACGAGAAAGTTTTGTTCGCCACCCACTATCTAGTCGGAGATGCAAGAGCATGGTGGAACAGTGTTCATGCAATGACCGGAGGACAGATGATGACCTGGGAGGAATTCAAGGTCAAGTTTAGCAGAACCCATGTGCCACCGGGTTTGATCAAGAGAATGAGAGACGTCTTCAGAGAACTGAAGCAAGGAAGGATGACCGTAGTGGAATACCGTGACAAATTTTTGTCATTAGCTAGGTATGCCCCGGATGAGATTGACACCGAAGCCAAGAAGAAAGAAAGATTCCTGAATGGTCTGCACGATGAGATGCAGACAATGTTAGTCAATATACCCTTTGCTGATATTGAAGCCCTTGTCGACTTTGCTATCCAGATGGAAGGAAAGATCAACCAAGCCAATGAGAACCGCAAGCGTAGCATGATGCATCAGCCAGGAACCCATCAGACCCCAAAGTATCGCCCTAACCCATCTCCGGGATTTGCCCCGAGAACCAACAGACCCCCGATGAACCGTCCGACCTATCCCAACCGTGAAAACCCTAGGCCCGCAGGAAATCACAACAACCCCGGCAATGCTAGCAATTTCAACAGTGCCCCACCCAAGTTCAACAACAACAATGCTACCGCCAACACCAACACTGCCCCGAGGACTGGAAGCAATGTTTTGCCTGTAGCAGCTAAGGACAAGTCGCAGGTGACTTGTTATGACTGTGGAAATAAAGGCCACTAATCCAACGAGTACCCCAACAAGAAGAATGCCGCAACACCCAATGCCAATGTCCCAACTCAGCAACAGCGTCGTGTTCAGCCCGGAAGAAGGTTTGCCCCAGGGAATTCACTCAACCGCAATGGCCGCCTTTTCCTCATGCATACTGAAGAAGCTCAGGAAGCGCCAGACGTCGTGTTGAGTATGTTTTCTGTTAATTCAGTACTTGCAAGAGTGTTGTTTGATTCTGGTGCTTCGCACTCATTTGTCACCGAAGAATTTGCATGCACTAGTAAAATTCAACCAACCAAACTGAAGCATGTCATGATGTTCAAATTCCCGGATCAACCACCAAGGCTAGGCAAATTTGCAAAGCCGTCCCTATCCGAATCCATGGCATAGATTTTTATGCTAACCTGATAGTACTCGGAACTAAAGGTTTGGAAGTAGTACTAGGAATGGATTGGATGTCCAAACATAAAGGATTGATTGACTGTGCCAAGAAAGCCATAACCATGACCAGTACAGCCGGAATATCAGTCGAGCATATATCTGAAACCTTACCTCGCCAATTCAAGTGCAACAAGAGTATAGCCCAACCTACCATTGACCAAGTCCGGATAGTCTATGAATACCCTGATGTATTTCCAGATGTTTTTCCCGGTATTCCCCCAGATCGGGATATCGAGTTTATCATTGAACTAATCCCCGGAACTAGACCCATAGCCCAGAGACCATATAGTATGAACCCGTCGAAGTTAGCAGAACTGAAGAAGCAACTGGATTCCATGTTGGAAATTGGATTGATTCAACCAAGTGCATCACCATGGAGGTCACCTGTCTTGTTTGTGGACAAGAAGGATGGAGGTAACCATTTGTGTACGGATTATCGGAAGTTGAATGATGTAACCATGAAGAACAAATACCCCTTGCCCAAGATAGAAGATCTGTTTGATCAGTTGACCAGTGCCAAAGTGTTCTCTAAGATTGATCTTAGGAACATGCTATCATCAACTCAAGATTCAAAGACTGCCTTTACCACCAGATATGGATTGTACGAGTATACTGTTATGTCTTTTGGATTAACCAATGCCCCCGCTTATTTCATGAATCTCATGAATAAGATTTTTATGGACTTCCTGGATAAGTTTGTCGTTGTTTTCATTGATGACATTCTAATTTACTCCAAATCGGAACAAGAACATGAGCTACACCTAAGGACCATTCTTGGAACCCTTAGAGAGCATCAGCTGTATGCAAAGTTTAGCAAATGTGAATTCTGGTTACAGGAGGTAGGATTCCTCGGTCACATTGTATCAGCCGGAGGAATTTCCATTGACCCTGCAAAAGTAAAAGATGTCAAGGATTGGCAAGCCCCAACCACTCAAACCCAAGTTCGTGCATTTCTCGGATTGGCGGGATATTACCGCAAGTTTGTAGAAGGATTCTCGAGTATCGCCAGACCCATGACCCAATTGCTGAAGAAGGACAAGAAGTTTGAATGGACCGACAAATGTGAAGCGAGTTTTCAAGAACTCAAGAGAAGATTGATTTCAGCCCCAATCTTGATCATGCCAGATATCACGAAGCCCTTCAATGTGTATTGTGATGCATACAAGATAGGTCTCGGATGTGTGCTAATGCAAGAAGGCAAAGTTATATCTTATCTATCTCGACAACTGAAGCAACATGAGCAAAATTACCCAACCCATGACCTCGAACTCGCAGCCATAGTTCTAGCCCTGAATACATGGAGGCATTACCTGATGGGAAACCGTTGTGAGATTTATTCAGATCACAAGAGCCTGAAGTATATATTCACTCAGAAGAGCTGAATATGAGACAAAGAAGGTGGATTGAGCTAATCAAGGACTACGACCTGGACATTCACTATCACCCTGGTAAAGCCAATATGGTAGCCGATGCCCTTAGCAGATTGCCGTGCCGCTTGAACTCCATGATTTTAAAGGAGCAACCAAGCTTGCACAAAGAGATGGAAGATTTTCGAATGGAATTAGTGAGTAAAGGATTTTTGGCTAGCATAGAACTCCAGCCCACTTTGATCAGTCAGATTAAAGAGGCGCAGAAGGGAAATGCTAGTATTGACGGAATCAAGCGTCGTATCGGTACAGGCAAAGTACCCGGATTCACCGAAGACGAAGAAGGAGTTCTGTGGTACAAAGGACGCCTTTGTGTACCAGTAGATTCGGAGTTGAAAGAAGTTATTCTGAAGGAGGCTCATGATACTCTTTATTCTATCCACCCCGGAGGAACTAAGATGTATCAAGATTTGAAAGAGCAATTTTGGTGACATAAGATAAAGAGAGAAATCAGAAGCTATATCGCCAAGTGTGATATATGTCAGCGAGTGAAGGCAGGACATCAAAGACCCGCTGGATTGTTGCAACCCTTGCAGATTCCGGAATGGAAATGGGATTCCGTTGGAATGGACTTTATCACTAGACTGCCTACTTCTAGTAGGGGAAATGACTCTATCTAGGTCATAGTGGACCGATTGTCCAAATTCGCCCATTTCTTGCCAGTCAAGACCACATATCAGAGTTCGAAGCTAGCGGAGTTGTACATCGCTAGAATAGTTAGTCTGCATGGAGTCCCCAAGAACATCGTATCGGATCGAGGAACTTAGTTTACCTCGAGATTCTGGAAGAAAGTCCAAGAAGGTTTAGGAACCCGCCTAGATTTTAGCACCGCGTATCACCCTCAGACCGATGGACAAACGGAGCGAGTAAATCAAATACTCGAAGATATGCTGAGAGCATGTGTGCTAGAATATGGATCCAAGTGGGAAGACTGTCTGCCGTTTGAAGAATTTTCATACAACAACAGTTATCAAGCCAGTTTGCAAATGTCCCCATTTGAATTCATGTACGGAAGGAAGTGTCGCACCCCTTTGAACTGGTCGGAAGTAGGAGAGAGTCAAATTTTCGGACCCGACATCCTACGAGAAGCAGAAGAGAAGGTTCACAAGATTCGTGAGCACCTCAAGACCGCCCAGTCCAGACAGAAGAGTTATGCAGACAAGAGACGTAGAGACCTCGCCTTCAACATAGGAGATTTTGTTTATCTGAAGGTGTCGCCATTGAAGGGAATGCAGCGTTTCCAACTCAAAGGAAAGTTAGCCCCCAGATATATCGGACCCTTCAAGATTCTGAACCGTCGAGGAGAAGTGTCATATCATTTGGAACTACCCAAAGAGATGTCAGTTGTGCACAATGTGTTCCATATCTCGTTACTTCACAAGTGTCTCGAAGTCCTAGAGAAGACTAAAGTGTTCAAGAATATCGATCACCGGACCATAGAAATCAACGATGACCTGACCTATCCCGAAGTACCCATCCATATTTTGGAAGAAGCTTTCAGAACTACCCGAACCCGAAGCATCAAGTTTCTCAAGATTCAGTGGAGCAACCACACAGAAGAGGAAGCTACCTGGGAGCGCGAAGATCACATCAGGACGGAGTTTCCCGATCTCTTTAAATCCTAGGTAATCTTTTTCGTCCTTTTCAAATCTCGGGACGAGATTTTTTTTAAGGGGGGAAGGTTTATAACATCCCAAAAATACTAAACTTGGATCATCAAACTCTAATCATCAAAATTAGGGTTAACAAAAACTTTTCTAAATAAAAATAGGAAGGCATGCATGAGAGTATGCATTTCATTTTAAATTCTTTGAACCACCTTGTTTGTGTGTTCCTTTGCTTGTAAATGGATGCTTAGTTGAAATAAACATCATCTAAACAATTCCCAAACTTTTCTCAAAGACAAGTAAATCAAAACAAATAAAATAAGGGAATGGTCATATTGACCAATTTAACTCCCATGCCTACTTTGACTGTCTCAAACTTTCAAAACTTAACAGAAAATTTTCTGGATCTTTGCACCCCTTGATAGTACTCATGACAAAGCATCAAGGCCCACTTTGTGATCATCCAGAAACTTTCAAATGCATAGTTTAAATGACAATTCAAAATTGAATCTTTATCATATGGGAAGATCCTAGTTTTTCAAAAACCACTCAAACAAGCTCAACTTTAAAAACCCAAGCATTTGCAGACTCACCAGCACCAACCTAGCACACCCACCAAAAATCTTTCCAAAATTCAAAACTTGAATTCTTGCGGCCATTTTATCAAACACTTGGCAGAAACAAATCAAACTGGCCTAACTTCACTGTTTGGAGCAGTAATTTGGCTAAGCAATGTTCACCATTGATCACCCTTGTCTCCCCCAGTGCCAACCAGTGCTTGGACAAACCCTAGCCATGCCAACCCGAGCATCCCCTTGCCAGCCGACAATGGCTAGCTAGCCAGAGCAAGCACCAAGCCTAAACAACATGTCTAGGAGGCAGCCAACACCCCACCACCACTCCCTGTCCAGCTCTCGAACCCTGCCAGCCACTGGACCACACGCACGAACCATGCCAATCTCACCAGCAACCATGCCGAGAGCACGCCCCGTGAGCCACGCTCGACCGACGCCCACAGACCGCGTGCCGCCCTCGCCGCGTGCATACGTGATCACCACCGTCCAAGAAACCCCGTAGACACGCTTGTTCGCCGCCGCGCGGACCACGCGCGCTGTGCGCCATTAAATCTTCTATCGGGCACGCGTAGAGCACCGTCGCGTTCCGACCAAACCGCACCGCCCCACGTCTCGCCACCGTGTCGTTGAGCATCGCCAGGGAGCACCGCACCGCCCCCTACTGTCGCCCACGCCGATAGCCGTCTGTACCGTCGACCACGACAAGCTCACCTTGTGCCCCGTCGGTCCCCTCTCGCCACTATAAATAGAGGCCACCCCCAGCCGAATTGAGCACACCATCTCACTCCCCTCTCTTCACTGATCGTCCCACCCCGTTGCCGGAGCCAGGCGAGCAGCACTTCACCGAAATTTCACCGTAGCCCGCCGCCTCTAGAGAAGAAGGAATCCAGCGATTGGAGCCGCCCTAGGAGAAGCTGCCGGTACCAGGAGGTTCGCCGTTGTCGACTTTGTCGTTCGCCCGCCTCGCCGGCCCTCGCCTGAACCCCGGTGAGCCCCCAACGACCCCCACTGGCCGTGCTAGGTTTTTGTCTCACCGGCGTTGCCCAACGTCGACGATGACCCTCAGCCGTTGGATTAGAACCAGATCGAACGCCCCACATCGCCCCATACTGCTTCACACCCCCTCGTCTCACTGACGCATGGGGGTAGCCACTTAAACAGCCCGCGTAAGCGTTGTGCTTAGCAGGCCGGCCCAGTATCGCTTCCCGCGCAGCCCAGTTATTTGAATTTAACCTTTTTCATTTTTTTCAAACACACTTGTGTATCCAGTTTCAAAAATCAACCCAGGTCGATTCAGTGAACCAAATTGAATGAAACCAATTTTGTTAGAAAGGTCTGGGAATGCTGAATCCAAGCCCGTTGGATTCAAGTCATTTGGGTCTGTAGATCATCCATGGTAAAAATAACAAGGCAGAAGCTTTTCTGCATTCAAACATTTTTCAAATTTAAACCATAATAGCTTTTGAGTTGGTTCCAACTCTCAAAAATCACATTTAACCATACCTTTCAGAATATATAAAAATATATAGGTTTACTTACAGAAATAATGACCAAGTAATAAAAGAATGCCACATAGGCATTTGTAGCCACTTTAATTAATTAAAATAAAAGAGAAAAACCTTATTAAATTGTGACACCACTTTAAATCACATTCCCATGGACTAAAATATGTGGTGATGACATGTGTCAACATGATCCCATGTTTAGTTTGGAGAATATTAAATCTTAAGTAGTTTTTCAATGAGTAGAAATTACTTTTCTAAAAATAAAAGGAATTAAACCAAGCTTAAATCTTGTAATGTTAGTGATGATGCTAGATCATCTATAGGACCCTTTGTGTGATGATTGCAAGTAGTTAAGTATTGTTTGGTGATTGTGTACATCGTATTTATTTATAGACGCTAGTACCGACCAAGGATACGAGGAGGAAGGAGGATACTACGAAGAAGAAGCCGAGGATAACTTCAATCACTGCTCTGCACAAGGCAAGCTTTACTAACTAAGTGGACTAATGCAAGCTAACACTTGCAATTTAGCAAGCTTATACTGATACTGATGCAAGCCTTACTAATCAAGTTGACCTATGCAAGCCTAATACTACTAGTTGAATGTGCAAGCTAACACTTGCAATTATGAGAGTTAAATAACCTATGCTATGCACTAAGCATGCTTGGTTAGATACATTTGATGATACCCAATCCTAGTTTTACTTGCAAGCTTCTACTTTATTTCTTTATCAAAGCCTGTACCTAGAGTTTACTGGAATAAGTGGTAGATACTAGAAGGATAATTGAAGGTTGTATAAAGAGCATAAAATTTGGCCTAAGCTAGATAATCCTGATGTCATCCTAAGACATGAGAGTGAACTTAGTTGAAACTCCACTTGTTCACCACCCCTCATTAGTACTTACCCCCACTTGTAGATGCTAGTGCTAAGCATAAAACTTGATCAACATTAGATCGGAATACTTGGTGAAAATGGTTATGAAAACCTTAGAATGATGGATCATTCTACCGAGATGTTTTGACCTGTGTTTTCGAACACCAGATGATTTTGGTGATGAAAATGTTGAGGCATGAGCCTTAGCCCTTTATAAAACTGATGGTTGTCTGGATGCGATACCATTCCAATTTTATCGTACAACCACAATACCCGAAGATTGGGTAGGGCTTGACCGGAAACTTATATACCTTAGTATTAGTTCCCTCATGTCCAAGGTCTGAGCTGAGGCTATCTTGTGAAGGTTGTCCACATGTGCAGTACCCAAGATGACAGCTGGTCATGGTTGGGAGGCCAAACTAACAGGAGAGGTGCTTACACTAGGGCGTGTAATTGAAAGGTTAGGATTGATTATCCGCATACTGAGTATGGTGAATTCAGGATTTGTTCCTGACGGATGTATCGAATGTTGTGGTGAAAGTGTATAATCTCTGCAGAGTGTCAAACTATTCGAATAGCCGCGTCCGCGGTTATGGACAGTTGGAGTGGCCATACTGTTCCCCCGTCAGATGTTTTCAAAAGACTTGTGAAATGAATTGAGACCTTGACTTGACCACAACAGGGTTGTGATATGAAATACAAGTTCCTACTTAGGAGTTATAAAATTGTGACTAGTTTCTCTTGCTTCTGAACTTAGTAGAGGTAAATCTAGCTTTTGCAAAACAACCCTAGAGCCTAGTGTCCTATTATCAAAAACCCCTTTCACTTGTTCGTATTAGTTTGCGAGTACTTAAAGAGTACTCATGGCTTTGTCCCTGGCTATTACCGTGGCCAGACTATGAAGAGGAGTACCTGTAGGATGGACCCCAGGAAGGTTACGACAACTAGGATCATCTCCCATCGTCAGCATTGCCTGTGACCCCGAGATGGAGCTTCGCCTACGCTACCATTATTATTACGTATTCCGATGCTTGAAGTTGTATTAAGAACTGGATCATGAGATCCCTATTGGTGTAAGAACTTATGTACGATTTGTAATGGATGATGTACTATGGTATCCAATTCTGTTATGTCTCGCAAAAATGGTAATCCTGGGATTGCGATGTATGGCATAACAGGCATCTGGGATTAAAAATCCGGGTGTTGACACAAGGTAATTTGCAAATTGGGTGTTATACAAATGTTGGTTCTCTAGATGATAGGATATCCACTTGTGGTTATTGTCCATTTGTTGGTGGGAATTTAGTTTCCCGGCGAAGTAGAAAACTAAATGTGGTTGCTAGGTAAACTGTCGAGGCTGAGTTCAGATCCATGGCACATGGTCTATGCGAGTTGCTTGTTGGAGATATGCCCAAGAGGCAATAATAAAGTGGTTATTATCATATCTGCGGTGACCCAACATACCACCGCATGATGTAGTACACTATAGTCGTTGACATAACACCAATGAAACACCGTTCACTAGTATTACATTCCTTAGAGTGGTACAACAGAAACACAACAGGTCCAAGACATGACTATAGGTTACAACTCAACTTTTTACACAAGATCCAGAGAACACTCTAGGTTAAAGAGAGAGAAAGAAACTTCTTACAAAGAAGAATCAGAAATAAATAACTCCAAAACTATCATACTATTAAGACTAGTATCTTAACTAATGGTCTGGCATTGCTGCTATTGCAATACACTATAGAAATAGGTTCTATGGCTAGAGATTATATTCCTATCTACTCAGTCACTTCGTCTTCACTTGAGTTGATGTATATGTTGACTTTCTTGACTTCATTAAAGAGCTTTAGATTTTGATGATCATTCCTGGAGCATGATTTGATGTAGACATCGTCTGTACTGGCTTTAAAACCTAGCAAGGGTTAAGAAGATACTTTGAGTACGAGCGTACTCACCAAGATCACTAGAAAAGGAGTGTTTGATGCACTATATATACAGCCACAGACCATAGGTCGTAGGCAATGCAAGTTTTCGTAAACATTTCTTCAAATATTGCTTTTATTCTGAAAATCTATGTCCGTCAGCCTTCACGTTTTACCAGAACTTTCATGGAGTTCCTTTCCCGCCGCGTTCGCGGCTCCTTCCCGGAACAGGGAGTAACAAGTTATAGTTCTTACACTCTGCAGAGGTGCGTCACTTTACCCATGAGAGATCTTAGGTTTTGTTGCACGACCAGGAGTATGTCCCCGTTCAAACTTCCTTGGTTTGAGGCCCAACCTAAGATCCAAGCCAATCACTGCCTTCTCTGCGACCCTGCATGTCTCCTTGGTATACACCATGCCCACCTATTGAATTACGGTAATGGTTTGTACAGACCGTTCAGATGTCGGAACTATCGTGGAACGTTGAGGGCTCCCACCCATATGCTGCATATCCTCTACGAATTACCAATTAATATGCACGCTACGAGTGATAACAACCACGACCCTCACATACGGCTCCATGCGAGAGGGAAAAGATACAGCTGACTTCTCCGTCCCATTCCAAATCTCATGGTCAACGCGTAATATACGGCGCAAGAATCACTGGCGACATTGGTTGTTAAGTCCTAGATAATATGTTCCTTTACCACCGAAACTCTTATAGTAGGTTATTACCTCATGGTAAATAACCTATAATCACATTATTACGAAAATAGTGTTTTCTGATCTTTTTCAAATGCAGGTGATGACAACACTGGATTTGTAAAATACTTTACAAAAAATAATCAAAGGACATGAGCAAGTGTGAACTTGCCTTTTGTGATTGCAATATTATGCAATCACGGTCTTCAAGACGACATAAGATCCAATATCTGAAATCTGCATCATTGGTCCGGTAAGGACTAATGTTTAAAGAAGCAATATGCAGTTATGCATAAGTAATGCGATGCATTTTGTAAAACTCCCAAATTGAATCCCTAATACTTTGAGTGAAGTGAATTCAAGTGATTCTTTTAATGGTTGGTTTATCTTCAAATTTTACTTTATAAGTCATGCCTTTATAAGGAACCTAAGTGTTAACAATCCAAAATATGTAAGTAACGTATAAAATGATGTGATTATGGTTAATTGTCATGTGGTGTCTATGATAGAAGTCCTTGGGATTGAGTTGTTAAGAGTTGAAGAACTTATTATAAGATTGTTATTTGAAGTGGCAAAAAGAATAACATTTTAAGAAAAGATTTCCTTTATAAAGTTTAAGCAATCTTCATTGTTAATAGAATGTGATCAATGCCTTCTGGTATTTGATTGATTAGTTTGGACTTGAGATGCATTATGTCTTAATTGAAATAGACCAAAGTTAACTATAAAAACATAAGTGATTTATAAGACCTGATGTTTATAAGCTTTGAGACTAAAGTTAACTTTAAAAGGTTAAGTAAACTTAAGATGTAATATATTTTAATTATTCCCAATTTTAGATTTATGATAGGTTTAACTAAGGTGTGGAATTATTCGATTTATATTTAAGTGAATGATTTAGATTAAATTTGTTTTGCTTATTAATAAAATAATATGTATTTATTTAATGGAATCATAATTAGATGAACTTAGTAATTTGTTAGAATTTAAAGTTATGTTAATAGTGGTTAAGATATAATGATTATTCATCATATTATATAAATGGGTGATACCCAATGTTTATTTTAAAGGATTCTTAATAATATTTTTAAAATAATATTTTAAAGTTAAAAATTATACTTAATTTTGATTATGAATTTAAGTTATGGGTTTGGAATTTGGTACAAAGATACTAATTGCTCAAGGTTTTAAAAGAATTGTGATTATTTTTTACTTAACAATTATTTTTAAAGAATTCAAAAAATAGGTATTAGGTAAGGATTTATTATTTAAAATATTAAAGACTTTTCTAATAATATATTTAATATTTTTCTAGTGTAATTTTTTTTTCAAGACCTTAAAAATGAATTTTATTTATTTTTAAGTATTATCTTTATTTTTATAAAATTCATCAAAGAATTAAGTGTAAAGATTTTCTTTATGTTTTATTTGTAAAACTCTAAATTAGTATTTTTATAAAATACTAGAGTTACTTTGATACACAAAGATGTTTTTTTAATTTATTTTTAGGGTTTTTTCTTATTTTATAAAATTTCATTTAGGATTTAATGGTGTTAATAATTATTTACATTATATTCATTTTGAACAATTAAAATTATATTTTTTTATTAAGTAGATCTTATTTTTATCATGATTTAAATATATTATATATATTCTGTTAGGATTTTTTTATAATTTTCTAGAGCTCAAAAGGTTTAGATGATATTTTGGTAAATTTCTATTTTACCTCTTATTATTTATTTGCAAGATCTGTTTTATTTCATAAATCTGGGCCCATTAGGTAGCCCAGCCCACTGGGTTGGGCTAGACCACTTGGCCTGGTTCTTCGGGTCGGTTGACCCCGACCCCGACCCTATCTTCTTCCTTGCTTCTCGTCCTCTCCCAGGCGATGTAGATGTTGGCTTCCCTCTCTGGCTCGATTCCGGCGAACGCCGGCCATTTCGGCTGCCGCTGTCGGCCATTGAAGCTTCGTCGCTGCCTGGCCAATCGGGTCCTCCGATTCGATTTGGCCCCGAGGCCTTACCGAGCTCGCCCCTCTCATCTCCTGGCGCTAGGGTTCGGTGTTGGGGTCGTCGTGTGCTGGTGGTCATGTGGTGCTCTTCGTCGGCCTAGACTCAGCTCGACGCCAGCGGAAAGGTGCGCAGGCGCAACCCCGACGTCTCCTTCTCCTGATGCCTGCGGGATGGCGCTGTCAGCGCAACCCAGGCAGCGGGTGCTTCCTCTGATTCGATGGTGGTGTTGATCAGGACCTATTCCATGTCTTCATCAAGACAATGCTCCAGGTGCTCGGCACCCTCGGTGAGTTTTTATTCCATGTGACCAGCCTTAGTGCTGATGGCTCTGAGCCATGGTGCTGTTATTTATTTATTTATACTGCAAGTAATGTGGATACAAATTTAGTTCTCTGAATTTTGGATATTGACTTCCTATGGTACTAGCAATGTAAGATTGCTAGAGGATTATTTATACTGAAGCTAATTGTGAAAGTGATTTAAGTTATCTTGATACGGTGTTGCCACTAAATGATACCGTCCATTGGATAGTTCATTAATCTTACTAAATGATTCCTATGTACTTTTCCTTAGGAAAATTATTTGATGAAGTGATTTTTAGATAAGTGGGGTTGCAAGAAGTACAATAACTTTTGGATTCAAATGAATTCATATGACATTTATGAGTGCAAATGATTTATCTGAACCTTTGGTTCAATGAGAATCTTGTGGAATTTTACCTATTTGTGCATATATAATGAACAAGTGAGTTAAGGGTATAAATTTTATACTGTGTGCTGATGGTTTAAAAGAAGAACATGGTTGATTAAGTCTAGCTTAGTAACTCATGCGTCACTAGCTAGATATTATGGCAAGCTATGTGGTACTTCCATGGAAGATGCACATATACCATCTTGTCTATCTAGCTTGTGTGCTGCCCATATGGCAGTAGGCTTTACTTGGAATAACTTCTAGTGGTTTTACCCAAGAAAAATGGTTTACTTTACTTAGTACATGATGAGATTGATTCTCTGAGTTGTTTCTATGATGGTTGCCATGGTGGTGCCTCCATTGGGAGTATGCACAATGATAGATCTTGCTTGCATAATCTGCTACTAAGGGTGTTACTGATGGTTAGCTCTGTCCCTGGCCAGTGATGTAAAGATTAAGGCTGTGAACACATGTTAGCTTATGTATGTGCTTCCTGTATTACAGGACAATAACAACAATGATCTTGTGCTTGATTTCTTGGCTCTGCCCATGATGCATAGGCTGAGGCATATTTTGGATAAGGACAAATATTCCTGTTGGCTTTAAATCTCTATGATGAACCTTGCATAGCACTTCCATGCAAGTCTGAGAGAATCTCTCCATCCAATCCTCCTAGATAAAAATCTAGTGGAAGGGTAGATGGAATTGGTTGAGGTGTATTATTTTCTTTGAATCCTTAGATCTGTATGCAAGATATAAGAACAGATGTTGTATGATCTAGTGGGCAAATCTAATGATTTTTCTTTTTACCCGATGTTGGGAAATGGTCTATGTCCTGTTGGAGATCTTGTCTTATTATTATTGCTTCTTGATCATCTAGACTCATGTCAGGATGCTTGATCTTTTCTACTTTGGTACTATCCTGCACCTCCTGGTGATGCTGCTGCCCTTGATCTTAGCCTGCACCTCCTGGTGCTGCTGCTCTTGCCTTCCACCAATTCAACCCCATCCATTAGGTGACCATCTTGGATGGTTTCTTGATGGATTGTGTTGGTGAGTTGTGGTTTGATCAAGTGGAACTCTAACAAGTGATGGTGCTGTTTATTGTGTGTTTCTTGAGGTGAAGAGATATAGCTATGGACTGAGATGGGGAATGAAGACAAAGTGGTACTGGATTTGTGTAGCATAAAGGGTCTTTGCCGCAACGGCTGTGTTTAATACTCCCTCTCACAGCCCTCCTGTGTTGACAGCACACCAATCTGCATGTGTATGTGTGTGCTGCTTGCACTGTTCTGGATGAGTACAAGACCAAATATCTTGATACTCCTCCTTTTTAACTTCTACCACTCCAGTGAAACTTGCCCCTCTTTATGCCAATGATGTAGGACTGAGGCACAATTAATGTGATAAGAACAGGTTCTACCATTTGGCCCCTTTTTAATCACTCTATGATGATATTGGCAGTAGCACTTCTCTGCCTAACCTGAGAGTTTATTTTCCCAACATTCTTTACTTGTTCTTTTATTCTATACTAGATTTTCTTGTTTGCTTGTCCCATTTGCAGAGATCCAATAAAGAAAAGAAAAAGATCAGAAAGATGAAGAAATCTCCCTGAAGATTAGTGTAGTGACTACTTTCTTATTGTAGTTTTCCATTTAGTAATTTCTTGTATTCCTTTACTTCTTGATTAATCCCAGAACATTGTAATAATATAGTTTAGGCTTTTGTTTATGTAGTGTTATTCTTTTGTAAAGAAAATGTAATATATATCTTCTAACAATAAAGAATTCTTGTATTTATTTCATTTATGTAATCCCCTTTTTTCATTAACCATTTCTATTTATTTATTTCATGTTAATTTACTTTTATTCTTCTGTTGTAAATCAATAATGTAAGAGTGTATTTATATATGTATTAATAAAGAATCCCTTATACTTTTATTATAATCATTTCATTTCAAATTCTTTTTAGATTCAATTTTATCAATTGAATAATCAATTTTGAATTCCATTCTTATTATTGTTGTAATTCTTTTTTCCATTTGTATTTAAATTGCAATTATCTTTTCTAATTGGATATCTGTAACTATTGTATCTTATTTATAAATAAGAGTTCATCTCTTATTTCCTAATACAATTCAATTTCCATTTACTATTTTATTTCAAATCCTTTTTGTTTTCAATTTTTTTAGTTAAATATTCAAATTTTGAATTGTCTTCCCCTCCAACACAAAAGTATAGTAGAGGTCATGTCGAAATCCATCGCACATGTCCTGATGTTTCCATCAGAACAAGAGAGACCTCGATTCCTCTATAGCTTCTTTTGTTTTGCGCGAAAATTCTCCGAATTTTCTGATGCATGAATGCAATGCACACACCAGCGTCCTCTATAATTCTAGGTGCTAATCCTGGGATGTTACAATACCTTCATACTTATGATAAATGTTCACATACCATGCTATAATTGTATTAATCGGAAACATTAATATTTGTATGGTTTGTAAGCATAAAAGATTCCCTGGTAAAGCCTCTTGTTATACTAGCTTGTTGGTTAATATATGATCATGGTTTCCTGATCATTGAGATGTTATTAACAATAAGGTCATATCATTAGGAGAATGATGTGATGAACATACTCCTATAGTAAGTCATTCAAATAGTTCACTTGCTATAAGCTTTCTGATACATAGTAACCTAATTCCTTCGACCATGAGATCATGCTAATCACCATCACCGGAAGGATGCTTTGATGCCATCAAACACCACACCGTAACTGAGTGGCTATAAAGGCGGCATTGAGTGTTCGGAAAGTATGTGTTGAGGCACATGGATCAAGAGTGGGATTTGTCCATCCATATGACAGATAGATATATTCTGGGCTCTCTCGGTGGAATGTCATCCAATTAGCTTGCAAGCATGTGAATGGCTCACAAGGGATCACATATCACGGGAACGAGAAAAGAATACTTATTGGTAACAAGGTTGAACTAGGTATGCAGAGATACCGACGATCAGACCTCGGATAAGTAAAATATCACGAGACAAAGGGAAATTTTCGTATGTAAATGGTTCATTCGACCGCAAAGTAATCATAGGAATATGTGGGAGCCATATGAATTTACAGGTTCCTCTATTGGTTATTGATCGGAGAAGAGTCTCGATCATGTCTGCATAATTCATGAACCGTAGGGAGACACACTTAAGGATTCAATGTTATTTAGTAGATATGGAATGTGAGTAAAGAGATCGAATGTTGTTCGGAGTCTCGGATGGGATCCGGGATATCACGAGGAGATCCGGAATGGTCCGGAGAATAATATTCATATAAGGAAAGTCCAATTTCAGAGTTCGGGAATGATTTCGGTGTTTTCACCAGACTGTTCTAGAAGGGTCTAGAAGGTTTACCAATCCGGAAGGGGAAGGGTACATGGATGTGTCATGAAAAAGTGTAATGGTTGCATCATGTCCTAGGTCACTTGGCTGGACAATTGGAAGAGAGAAATCAAACTCTAATTTGAAAATCAAAAAGGCAGTTTGAAAAAGTCAAATCCCAACATGGTTTCCGACTTAGGGAGAGTTTCTAAGTTAGGGAGGGTTTCCAACTGGGCTGGGAACACCCTTGGATGCCCCCACCTATATAAGGAGGGGTGGGGGCACACCCCAAGGTATCCCCTTGCCCTAGGAGCCCAAGAAACCCTAGGTTGGCCGCCCCCCTCTCTAGTTGCGACCAATCTAGATCTCCTCTAAACCGCTACTGACTAGCTAAACTCTAGTTGCTAGCTACCTCTAAACCTCGGCCCTCTAAACCCTAGATCGTCGGGGCTCCCTCTACTCCACCATACTCGCTCCGTCTTAGGCGAAGCCCTGCGGGATCTCCCCTCTACTTCCGACACCACGCCGTCGTGCTGCCGGAATCGCGAGGAGAGAGCTACAACCTCTGTTGTCTGCTGGAACAAGGGATATGAAGGTCTTCATCGAGTACTGTACGTGTGACTGACTGCGCGGTGCCGGAAGAATCGCCTACGCGATCTTGAGATCGGCAAGTGAACGACTACATCACCCACGAGAATCTGCTCTCGTTAACCACTTTGGATTTTCGAGGGTTAGTACTCTATCGACTCGTTGTTCCAATCTAGTAGATAGATCTTGGCTTGTGTGTGTTCATGCGATAGATTTTTTTGGTTTTTCATGTTACGAACCCCTATATTGCTATGGCTGCATATTCTGCTAACCGAACTGAGGCTATATCAGAATAAGCCTTTGATGCTCTATTGTGATAACAAAGGAGGAATCGATATTACAAATAATTCAGTGCAACACGATCGTACTAAACATGTTGAAGTGGATCGTCATTTCATTGAGGGAAAACTGGACAGAGAAGTAGTTTGTATGTCATATCTGACTTCAGCAATTTAGATAGCACATGTTCTAATAGAAGGTATTTCAGAAAAAATGTTCTCTATCTTTTGTAGCATGATGGATCTATTTGACATATTTGCCCCATCTTGAGGGGGAGTGTTGGTAATAATATATATGTTAGAGAGTTTGAATGTAAAATGTACAAATAATATAGAGAAGAGAATAGAGATGGATAATTTGGTTTCCAGAAAAATCCACACACTTCAGCTTCGCCTCCTCTCTGTTCTTCCACTCAATCCACTCTAATATTGATGATTTTCGTATGAGAGTCATTAACTATAATAACATACTAGAAAAAATGCCCGTGCGTTGCACCGGAGGAGGATAAAAGTTGCGTCGTGAAAAGTAAGTTATTATATAGACCCTTGAGAATTTCAGTAATTGAATCAATTTTTTGTTAACGAGACAAAACAAATTCCTCATCTAAATTCAGAGGATTTCTCAAAGAATAGAAAATTGAATTTCTTGGTGGGAAATTGTCGAGCACCTAGAGAAAAAATCAGGGTAAACATGCTACCGGAATTTTACTGCAGAGGTCCTACTTGTCGGGTCCATATATAGGGGCTGTGCCAGGTTGCAATTGTCCTGAATTTGCTAAGTGTAGAAAATCAAGTTCAAGCTTAGAATCTTCCCACTGCTTCTATTTGCAGTACTTCTAATTTAAAGAACAAAATACAATCTTCATGTCTTCAAGAACTTAGCAGCTTAGAGCGTACTCTTCATTCTAATATGGCATCATATATGATGCTTTCATTGATCTAAATTCTTCTCAACAACAAAAAATCTCTCAAAGACTTATGCATCAGGAAAAGGGTAGTTGGTTTGGATTAAAAAATAATATGCAAAATTTCAAGGCACACTGATCATGATGATTACGTTCTCTGCACGTATAATATAAAATTGCAAGACTGACTTACGATTTCGGCTTTCAAGCCATGCTCTACATAAATGGTACAACGACACAAAAGTTTTGATACTGAGCATTTCTAACATTGCAATATCAAACCCCGTTCTAAGGCTTCTTTTCTCACACATATTACAAGATCCATCGATCACATGCATATCATGCCCTACATAAATGCCTTGGGGTCTGGAACCAGCTAGAAGTGCTCTTCAGATAAGCAAATACAACATCTGACCGGAGCACATACTTGACATTCTTTTTCACAATGCGAGCTTCATGCAGTAGATGGAGTAGAGCTATTCCTTTCACTGGAGATTAAGACCACCTTGGCAGAAAGTTCTAGCTACGCCAGCAAAAAAAGGACGATTTAAATATTTATTGCCTTCACACAACACAGGAATATCTCACAACTCTAACCATGTGTGAGTTCTTGTCAGTTTTCATAAGCTAACAGAATCTAATGAGACAAAATAAATCATAGTGAACATGTGCATTTCATACTTTATTTACATTTCTCTCTAACATACTTATCCATTTCATCTCCCTAAAACTACAGTTTATCAGATGTTTATGTGCACACATCAATTTCAATCTTAACTACGAGACGAGAAAATATAATATGCGTGAAAAAAAACATGAGGGAATGGTCTCCACAACAAACCAAATGGTTGACAATACAACCTGGTGGGCATTTTATCAAATAGATGGGTATTGGGATAAAAAAAGTACCTCAGCAACAATTCCTCCACGGAGATCATAAAAGACAGCCTCCCCTCCAACAAGAGCTTGTGACTACGATGGTCACCAAAAAGGTATAACGGTAATGTATATTGTGTCCTGGAACCATCCCCAAGGTTGACACTCTCATCGATATGCCTACCAAAGCACTAACAACAGCGCAATGCTTGTCAAATCAGATATTTGTTCAAGTTATAACATCATATACCTGTATAGCCTGTTATTTGGATTCAAGCTGGTAGCTACTTTGCCAGCGATACCGATATCCATGACTATTCTGTTTATCCATGTTTCCCAAAGGGTTTGAGAAAGCAACGGGTCAGTGATAGATATTTGGTCATTATCTCTAAAGGCTTTCCCAATGAGTGGCCCAAGACTACCCTGGTGTGTGAAGCCCATAGATTCAGCGAAGTGAGGAAATCAGGCACCTAAATCATGCACCTATGTGTTGTGGCAAGTTGTTCATAAGTAATACAACTTAGCGAAGACAATTCAACACATTGTCACATCAATTCAAAAGCTTCAACTTGACTTAAAAGAGACTTCCAAGCACTTTTTCACATAACTGTATATGCCTCTACAATTTTTTTAAGTGCTGATGGATTAAATTTTATCAGCCTTATGCAAAGCTTAGACACGCTTTGTACATAGTTGGCTACCTCCGACAAAAGTACACACGAAACAATCATATCAAAAGATAAAGTATTATCTCGTTTAGCTCATATAAGAACTAAAATATCTCAAGAAAAGTGCAATACACATATTAACTTTATCATTTTACATCTTTTATATATTGACAAAAATATTATACAGGTGAATTTTCATGATTTTCACTTAGTTCATATATCTCCTGACTGATTTTCTTTGTTGAGATTTCAGTTCAGAGTATGTATGTTTCAAAGTGGGCATACCAATACCCAAGGAAGCAAAACATATTACATGACAGTACTACATCCCTAACAGCTAGAAAAGTGCAAAAAACATAATCAAGATTACAGTAATTACAGTTACTTTCCCGTATTTTCTTATCAACACCTGCGAATAATTAAAGAAAAAAACATATATAAAAAGATAGTAAAACTAAAACACATTATATATTTCAGTGTAAGGATGCTGGTATTGCAGCGTAGTCATCATTTGTATACCATGTCAAGGACATAACTGAGAGCAAATTTGCTAAGGACACAAAACAATATGTTATACTTACTGTAATACACAACATGTTGTTTTTGAATTCTAGCATATACTTGTAGCCCACTATTTACTGTACAGTACCCCACAAGTGATAACTCTAGTAGCTTGAGTCTTCATTTAGAAAAACTGTAATTGAAGCCAAAGAAAATATGAAAATTTAGAATTGTTGGTTGCAACAAAAAATGGAACCTAGCACATCGTACCATATGAACTGTGTCGAGAATGGATTTCCTTCATAGCTGCATGAGATTTTTTTTTCCAGAAGAACTTGACAAGAACTGCAACGTTCTATCATGTAAGCGTCATACTAATCTGCAACACTACAACAGAGTGGCCATTATTCAGAAAAACTATATACGTACTACTATGTATCTGAACATCTTTTTAAGCTCCAGCCATAAAAGATCAAAATGATACTTTGTAGATTAAATACGTTGACTAAAAACAAGCACATATCAGCAATCTCACTGACCCATGGGTAAAATTCAGAGTCTGCGACTGTAGTTGCCTCATAGCCCAGATCGCATCTAAATCTAAGTAGCATCAGTTAGGAGGCCTAAAATTTTCAAATAACATGAAATGGCCTGCTGTTTTGGCAGTCCCCATCTAGAGACCTCAAATAAAGTGGCATTCAACTGGTTTGGACTGTTCAAAATCAATTTAGAGACATTTGCTTCCACACCTGGCAAAAAGAGGGCATGGATACCTGACCTGGAAGTCCCGCTAGAACCTGTGTTGATTGCATCCTCTCCTCCAGAACTTGCTGCAGCACCTCCATTGCACTCATCCCTGCCTAAAAAAGATCCCAAAATTCCTTAACATGTGCACCATACATGAGTAGTGGTTAAATTGGTCACCTGCATACATGAGTGTAGTAAGCAGGGGCAGATGCAGAGGGAGATGCACACGATGTGCTTGACGTCGCGGACGGGGAGAGAATCACGGCAGGGCCGACGCTGCGCAACATCACGCCGCCACTGCCGCTAGAATTCACCTTGAGCGGCGCAGCTGGCTCTGCACTTCGGGGTAGGTGGCGGCGTTTGGGGGACGAGGGAAGACGGAGGCGGCAAGCATGGCAGGCCGGGGGTGCCTCCTCGCTCCCTCGCTGGAGCAGAGCTGGCTGACCATAGAGGCGTGGGGGCAGACGTTGACGAATTCGTCGCTCTGGTTGGGGCTCTAGTTGCTCCCCGTCAATCCGGTCATCCCCATCCAAATCTGGTGAGTCGGCGCCGTCTGAGACGGATTTATCGTGGCCAGACCCTCCCTAATTCCACACTCTTGCCATCGATGGATATGAGGCAGAGGAGAGGGTTGCGGGAGTCACGTCATTCGGTCGGCATGTGGTGGAGACTCGTGTGGGTGGCCGGTGGCGGAGAGATCCGGGCGTGGGCAGCCGGCCGGTGGCGCAGAGCTCCGGACTCATGGACGTCCATGTCCTTCTCCATCATGAGTGTGGAGGCAACTGGATCGAGCGAACCGAGCTTGTGTGTGACAATGGCGTGATTTGGGGAGGAGGTCCCGCAGGTTTGATTCCCAATGCTTGAGGTAACGGTGGGAAGGGTGTGCTGGGCGAACGGAGAGAAGTGCGACGAAACACACGACGTAGTGCTTTTTTCAGAAAACGGAACCTCTTCGTATCTTTTAGATAGTAGAGAAAGATGTATAGTAGAGAAAGATGTACTTAGCCAAGTTTCTGTTCATCATGCTCCCATTTTTCATCATCGCCATTTGATATGAATTTTGTTCCGACGCACAAACACCCCGCTAGACCTTTGAATATGTTACTCAGCTAGGAGAGTTTCACTATGGATTCGGAACTACACATAGGAGTATGCACAAAAATAGGATAGCAATGCGTGAGCAAAACGGACAACCGGAAAACATAGGAATATTGGCAAACTTTCATACTGTATTTAGTTCGCAACAAAAGGAAAAATATATCAATCCTAATAAATATTATCAAACCACATAAACTGGTATAATTATTGTGATAAAAACCTTGGTCTCGTGGTTCTGGCAGGAATTGTTACGAGAGGTCCAAGTAAATTGTAAAATTATTGAGTTTTGCCTTACAAACTGAGATCAAAAGAAGTTTCACTCTCTTTTTAGTTTGCTCCATTTCTTTGGACCAAATACATGGATAGTGTCTGTACTTTTACCATAGTAAGAACCATTTTTTGCTGAGAAATGACGGAACGACTCTATCCGTGTATACCCACATGTATTTTCCGCTGATGGATGGTTGTTTGTGCAGATGAGGATTGAGCTTGGTTCCCGAAATATCGAGCACCCAGCAATTCTATCCAACTCGAAATATATGCTCTCTTTTCACAATTTCTAATGCACAATGTTTTACTGCAAATTACATTTATATTGTGCCCCCAAAGAAGTGAAACAATACATTTTTTTTGGAAATGGAGTGAGACAATACATAAAATAAAAACATTTTGCAAGACAAATAAGGCGACAATTTTCATGACCAATGTCTATACTTTTGCATACATTAGTGATCGAACCACAGATATACTTATTCACGGTGCCTAAATTACAAAACCAAATTTCGGCAAATTACCAAAATCACTATAGACTACAAATTTGAAATTACGCAAAACCTCACACAAATACTGTCACTCGAAGCTCAGCTAGCTAAACCAACCTGGGACTGGGAGGCCGCTTCGCCTTTCCGGGCGTCCTGGGCGACGACGGCACGCCCGGTTTCTCCGCATGGTCCAGCGACATGCGCCTCTTCGCGGTCGGCGAGGACACCGGAGGCGTCCTCACGGTGAGCTCGGCCCTGTCGGCGGCCTTGGGGCTCGGGACCCGTGCCTTGGCCCTCACGGACTTGGTCGCCTGCATGTAGCTGGGCGTGACCGGCGCGCCGCCCGTCTCGCCAGCGTCCACGTCCCTCGCACCCACGTTCAGCCTCCTCGGCATCTCCTCCGCCCGCATGCTCGTCGTCCGCCGCAGCGACGCGTCCATCGCGCCGCTCCCCAGCTGCTCCTGGCTGCTCTGCGGGCGCTCCGTCCGCTGGCTCGTCGACCTGAGGAGCGGGCTTCCCCTCGGGCTGGGCGGCCGTTTCGGCGACGCGATCGTCTTCCCCATCGTCGACGGCGACCGCGGCTGCGGCGGGGTCGACGGCGTGGGCCAACCCAGCGGCCGGGGGGACCTGGCTGTCGGCGTGGTGGCGGTGGTGGGTACCTGGACTGTGATGGACAGCCCGGCCGGTTTGGCGGCACGGCCGGGGGTCTTGGGCCGAGCAGGGGCGTGGTCCTTCTCCGGCGGCGCGGTCTGGCACTCCCACGGCCTCGCCGCCGCCGCCCACCGCTCCGACCAGCTCCACCCCCAGTTGGGGCAGCCGGTGTCCATGTACATTGCTGGATGCTGCGACTGCGGGGGTGGAGCTCTTCCCGAAGGAGCAGGAGCAGAAGCAGGGTTCCTGTTCCTCCACTGCACGCAGGTACAGTACACGCCAGAGTTCAGCAAAGAACAGGATCAGGACGAGCTCTACACTACACAGCTGATGAATTACAATGGCGAGATCTATCACTACCTGATGAGAGAACGCGTACGAAAGCGCCTTTTGCCGCCTAGACGCAGCTTCTTGCCTCATCGCAACCGTGGCTTCCATCTGCTCCTTGGACTGGTGGCTATGATCCCAGCCTTCACCAGTCTGCTAGCACACAATGGTCATGAAAACAGAGAATTTTTTAAGATATCTATACTAGAGTAAATTGTAAAAAGCTACGACAATTAGGGCTAGAGTTTTAAAAAACTACGACAATTCAGGTTTGCTAAAATAAACTATGAACTTTCGGACTATCAACTATAAAGAGCTACCAACTTCGTGTAATCGGGCAATTAGCTCGTCTGATCGCGTTTTCGATACAGGTGGACCCACTGTCATGCTGATGTGGCAGTATTTAATGGTATTTTTGCAAAAATATAGTGAACCCACTTGTCAGATCTTTCTCCCCTGCTTTAAAATAGGCCATGTCTATCACAGGTCATCCCTAACCTCTAGCCTACGCCATGAAAGCAAAATCAATAGCTCCATTTCAGCCGTGGCGCCTCGCGCCCTTGTCGCCCCGCAGAAGCTCGCCGGCCCAGCGTCCTCGCCGCGCCGCCCCGCGCGCTCGCCGCCTCGCAGTAGCTTGCCGGCCCCGCGCCCTCGTTGGTCGCGCGCCCTTGCCGTACCGCCCCGCACCCTCACTGACCCAAGCGCTCATCGCGCCGCCCCGCAGCAGCTCGCCGGTCGCGCCGCCTGGCGCCTTCGTCGCCCCGCATAAGCTCGCCGGACCGCGTCTTCACCACGCCGCCCACGCGCTCGCCGCCTCGCAGCAGCTTGCCAGCCCCGCGCGCTAGCTGCTTCGTGCGCCCCTCGCAGCAGCTCGCCGGTCATGCGCCGGTCATGCGCCCTCGCCGCACCACCCCCGCTCCCTCGTCGCTCCGCAGCAGCTCGCCGCCCCGCGCCTTCGCTTCCCTCGCGCTCGTCGGCCATGCGCCCTCGCTGGCCCGCGCGGTCGCCGGCCGCGCCGTCGATGGCCTGCAGCAGTTCGCCAGTGGTCCGCGCGCTCGCCGGCCGTCTCGCCTAATCCCCTGAGGCTCATGGCCAGCGAAACGGACGGCGGGTTGAACACGTGGCACTCCACGTTGGCGCCCTCCTTGGCCAGCGCCTTTCCCACCTGCAGCGCAAACCCGGCGCCCAGAGAGTGCCCGCCCACGCACACGTTGTCGGCATCTAACCTGCGCGCCACGTCCCGCAGCGCCACCAGCGCGCCGGGAAAGCGGACGGAGCCTTTGAGGCTGTCCCAGGCCAGGAACCGGAGGTCGTCCACGACGTCGCGGCGAAACGTGGGCGCCCTGAGCAGCGTGCCGCGCAGCACCACGACGGTCGCCGGCGCGCGGGCGGGCCGGAACGGGATGTAGTTCGACAGCGCGGCCTGGTGGTCCCACTGGAGGACGGCACCGTAGATGGATCCGTCACGACGAGCGCCGGAGGAGCCTGTACTTGAACGGCTGCCACCACTGCGGCGCGAGGCCGGTGCGCTCGTCGCGTTTCTCCCGCCGGTCCAGCTCCAGGAGGTACGCCCCCTGGATGAAGCAAGCGATCACCAGAGCAGCGGCGACGGCGGTGGAGTAGCCCTCCGGCAGCGGTGGAGCGGTCCTCCCTCCCAGTGGATTTGGTCAACACGGCTCAGTTAGAAAAAAAATATTTTTTAGGGGAAAAAAGAATAAAAAAGGAAGAAAAAGAATAAGTAAAAAAAATGGCACTAAGTTTGGAATTATAATGTTCAGAAGGACTATTTGGCAAAATACACATGACACGTCAGCTTGACAGGTGGGCCAGCACTGTCAGAATGACGATCAACATGTGTTAAACGAGGGTTAGAGCGAACTGGTAGTTTTTTACAATAATTAGGCACGAAGTTGGTAGTTTTTTGCAGCAAACCTGAATTGTCGTAGTTTTTTGAAACTCTAGCCTCATTTGCCCTAGCTTTATGCAATTTACTCTCTATACTACTATCATGCATGAACAGATGGTGTTTCGCAATTCGCACCTTTGTTTTGTCAAGCCCTTGTTTAAGCTGGATCTGGGTCTTGAGAGCCTTCTTGTCATCCTCCGTCTTCACCCTCCTGGAGTTTATCTGGGTCTGAACCCTCGTCATCGCCTGCATGCAGCACAGTGCCTCCTCCGTCTGCCGCTTGACGGCGATCCCATCCATTAGCAACATCAGCCGAGCCTGCGCTCTCGCATGGTACCCTCTCCGTACCTGCATGTGATTGATAGATCACGATGCGGCTATGCAAATATTTTCTTCTGGTTCACGAAGTGCGGATGCACCTACCAGATAGCCCCTGCAAACCGACTGAATCCTGATGACCGCAACCTCCTCCTTCTTCGAACGCGCGGGAGCTCTTGGCGTGACGATGGCCATGGCCGCCGCCTGGTATACGCCATCGTTTTGCTCGCTCGTCGTGCCGCCGGATTTGGCCTCCGTGACCTCTACACCATCCTGCCGATCAGGCTGCGGCGGGGGCGGCGGGGGAGGCTGCGGGCGTGCCGCCGGAGCAGTACTCTCCGGCGCGGCCGAGGACGAAGAATTGGACGAGCTGGGCTTGCCGAACTGCCACAGCTTCTTGAAGTTCAGTTTGCTCGTCGGTCTCTCGGCCTGCTTCTTGGATCCAAAAGCATCGTGGATCGATTAATTTACCATCGGCTCTATTTTGATCGCGAGAAGAAAGGGAGTTCCCGTATAATTGAACGAACTGAGAAGAATGTTCTCCCTACAATCTTTTACCTTGTCTTCCTTCTCCTCGCGACCAGGCTCCGACGTGCTCAAGATCCTCTGCACGGCGTCGAACCACCTCACCTTCTTCCCCATTTCCTCTCCCTGCGTTCCTCGCCTATCGATGGTAGATCAACAGATCAATGCGAACTCGAGAGAGATCTCCGACAACGACGTGAAGAAACCGAATGTTCTTCGTGTGGCTGCAAAACCGTAATCACCGACGACATTGTTGCAAAGATGGAGCAAAACGAAAATGAGGACACCTTGTCAAAGGTCCTCTCCTGACGACGGCGAACCGCCATGGAACGTCCACTTCCCGTCGTGGACCCCACTGGACGGTGGCGTGTGTGTCCTGTCCCTACATTTCAGTCCCACCACGCCTCACGCCCCGCCGTGATAAACGCACACACGTCCTACTAGGCCGGCCCGATTAAACAAAACCAGCCCAAAACTGGATCTCCTGGCCCAGACTTATCTCGGCCTGTTAGTACAGCCCATATATCCCGGCCTTTCGGCCTCTTCCATCCCCCAGCCCTCCTCCGCCGTTCCCGACCCCAACGATATCACAACCCAAAACGCCCGCGCGCGCAGAGGCCGAACCAACCCTAGCCTCCGTCTCCGACTCTCCGCCGACTCACCGAGCGCCTTAGGTTGATGCACTCTCGCTCCAACCCACGCCTCCCGCTCTCGCCGGCTCGCGCCTAAGGTTTCTCGCCCTCCCTCTCGCAAGCGGCAAGATCGATTTGGGGATTTCGAGGTTTCGCGCTTAACCTCTTCGCCCCAATTCCGCAGATTTCTCGCCGGGGAGGTTCGCTGCGATGATCTGGGCTCCTGGAGGTGACGGCCTGCTTGGAGCAATGAATCCGGAGGGGCGGGACAATCCATCTGTGGCGGATTCCGCGGAGGCGTCCGTGATTCTGCAGGGGAATTTCGGCGCAGCGGAAGATTCTGATATGATGGTGGTGGAATCAGGCGGTATGCAGGGCGAGGCCAACAGTAACACGGTGCAGGTGCAAACGATTGCTGCCGAGATGGTGGAAATTTTCGATTTTGCGACTCCTCAACATGCTGAAGCCGGTAAGCATATTTCTTGTCAATTTGTTGATCCACCGCATGTTGATTCCACCGCGTTTTTCCTTTTCCACTGATTACATAATATCCCTGAAAAAAAATGCGTTCTTTATGCTTTTGCAGAATCGAGCGAAGATGGTCAGCGTGCTAGATTCCATCTCCCTCCCGCTGATTCTGAAGATGGTTTTCGAGTCTCTGATCTTGTCTGGGCTCAGTTAGAGGGTCATCCTTGGTGGCCTGGTGAAATCTTTGACCCTTCAGATGCATCCGAGCTGGCACTGAAGCATCAGAAGGAGGGCAACCATTTGGTAGCGTTTTTCGGTGACGGTTCTTTTGCGTGGTGTGATGAATCCCAATTGATGCCTTTCATGGAGAACTGTTCGCAGATGGAGAAACAAGGAAATTCTGATACCTTCACCATTGCAGTTACCAATGCGCTTCAAGAACTCTCGAGGCGGATACTGTCGGCAATGAGTTGCTCTTGTCTCCCAGAAGACCTCTCTGACGGTGGCATGTCTTATTTGCTTGAGAATTCTGGGCTCAAGGCTGGAGTCACTACCTCTACGGTTAACAAGGCTGAGATGTTGAAACATTTCAGTGCAGAAAGCCTTGTATGTTATGTTAAGTCGCTGGCTCTGTCCCCTGGCAAAGGAGGTGATCTGCAGGATTTAGTGATAGCTTGCTCTCAGCTTATGTCTTACTATCGGTCTAAGGGGTGCCCTGAAATTGCATCATTTCAAACTGGCAGTGGATGGGGAGAGACTGGCATCGACAGTTTATCCACCGAGAACGTCATGCTGGGGGAGACTGTCACCAACGAAGTGCAGCCTAATCATGTTAAGCCTAAAAGAGGCAGGGGGAGACCTCGTAAGCAAAAGCCTGATGCTAACTTAGAGTTGATGGAGAATGAGCCCATTGAGAAGAAGTCGGCCAAAAGGAGACGTGTGAAGAGGCACCATGGTGTGAACCCCGAAGACTTGTTAGGAGATCTCTGCTCAACCTCGGCAGCGCCAATTGATGGATCTGGGACAACAATCAAGGTAGAAACAACTGACCATATGCAGGACGCCTACTGGTCAGGATTGAGTTTGCAGACTATTCCGACTCATAGCCTTAAAGGAGCAAGTGGGAAAACAAGGCCGAAACGTAAGCGGAGACCAACATGGCGGGTATCTGCGCCTTCTTCTGATCTTTCCTCCCCTGTACAGAATATTCAGCCTGGAACATTCGGTCATAACAGAGAGATACAAGTGATAAAAAGATCAATTATCCACGTTGACGAGAAGATGGTCCATGAGGTGAAACCCACCGCACTTATTTTGATCTTCGGCAGGTCACCAGATCTTCCTTCAGAAATGGATCTTCATAGGATGTTCAGTCTGTATGGACCATTAAAAGAAACCGAGACTGAAGTGCACAGAAACACAAATACTGTTAAAGTTGTCTTCAAGAAACGCGTTGATGCTGAAAGGGCTTTCAGTGCTGCTGGAAAATTTGTCTCTTTTGGACCTTCACTCCGCAGTTTTCGGCTTGTGAATATGCCATTTTCCCTTGGCACAACTGAGCTGAATTGTCCTAACTTAGGCCCTGAAGATAGTGGCCTGAAGATTCCTGGTAAACACCCTTTTCTATTACTTATGTAAAATCCAGTGAGCTATATATGCTTAGTTGCTTACAATATCTTGTTTATGTGTATTCTTATAGCTCCTAGGGTGTCTGGAGTTACGCTTGATTCTGCGCAAGTTGACATCGTCGATAAAGCCGACAGAAGTGAGTCTGTAAAGAAAACATCAGTTGAACACACTGAGATGGTCAAGCAAGCAGGACAAAATAAAGAGTCACCTGATGTTTTCTCAGATGATGTCAAGGCCCCAAAACAGAGTCTTGTTCGTGTAGATGGTGGTGTTGAGGCCTCCGCAGGTACCATGGAAGTTGATAATCCGGATGGGGCTCAAGAACAGACCAGCATACCTCAGGACTTGAGAGCTCAAGCTTTTACTGGATATGTAGCAAAACAGTCAGTGGAAGATGGATATGTGTTCCAGGGGATTGGTGGGGTCAAAAGTTGAAATACCTTTTGGGGAGACTAGAATATGGAGCTGCTGTTGAACTGAAGATAGTGGGATTGCAGCTGAACCAGCAGATTAGGAAACTTCAGAAGCTGACTACACTCTGAGCTATGGCGCAACTAAAGCGCCTGTTGGACAAGTGGGTTTAACTGACTGAACAGCTTGTATCGAGTTACAGAACTCCTGTTGATGTTCAGGTTGTCTGGTCAGTGGCAATGGTTTCTCTTAATCGGACGATGCCTGCTGTATAAAGTAGTTGACTCTTCTAGTATCATACTGTTTTTTTCTGTAACTAGGCCATTGCCTTTTTTGTCTTCATTTGTATCTATCTATCTATCTATCTATCTTCTATCTATTATTATCTACTAATTTCTTCCCGGGTAGGTTCCTTCCCTGTGTTTTTCCGTTCACCTTTTTTTTCCGGTTTTGCCCCTGACTGTTTGGATATTTTACAGTCCCTGCCACACCGTACTGAAACTGGGCGGTTTGGTTCCGGGACCGAGCGAAGCCAAGGCCATCCTCGCGTATAGAGCCGCCGGCGAGCTCCCCATCGCCAGCAAGCTCCCTCCTCCCCATCCCCCTCCCACCTCCGTCGAGATCCTCTGTTGCCAGTGCACCCCCATCTCCGCTCCCAGCCACCGCACACCCTTCCCCTAGCCGCCGCATCCCCATCTCCGGCCCAGCCGCCAAGACCCTTGCTCCCCCTCCAGACGCCGATGAGCACCCCAGCCGCAGAATCCTCATCCAGATTTGGCCATACGTGCCCTCGATTGATTCAATCGGCGTCCGACATCCTCAATCGATTCAATCGATTTTTGACATGGAGAGCTCCTGGAATTTTACATGCGGATTGGGGGACATTGTTTCCATGGCCATGGGCACCTACGTAGGATGTGGATGACTGCTACTTCGTCTTTCCAAGGGCTGATCGTTCGCGACTCTGTTCTGGGCAGCCGACAGCGCCATGGCCATGGCGTGAGACGTCCTTGTCGACGCTGTAGGTCGCGCCGAAGCTATCCAAGGCCGAGAATCGCTTCACGGATCCATTATAGTTTGTCTGGAAGCTGCAGGATGAGCCGGAGCCGCCGTGTTCTGCCTCCTCGTCGCCGTACCGAACATGTCTGAGAACGCCACACCGTCGCCCGTGCCCACCGCCTTCGCTGTCGCCATCCTCGTCCACGTCGAAAACCTCCTGGTGAGCACCCTCCTCCCTGCCTCCCCAGCATGTTCTCCATATCGCTCGCCTCTGTATCGCCTGCACGCGCTGCAGTCGCTTGCCACGCACCCGCAACAGCCGCTCGCCGCGCAGACAGTAGCCTCGCGCGTAGACAGACGGCCAGCAGCAGCTCCGCACCTCTCTGTTCATCCATCTTTTCCGCAGGGTACAGACCATTTCTGACGAATCTTTAAACATGGAATCGCTTCAAGTATGTCCCATCAACACGCAGGATCAAACGGATTCCAAAATGGTGGTCTGTATCTCTCAATCTCGTCGGCCGAAGTCAGCTTGATCTATCTGCCGAACTGAAGTTCATCCGTCAGTCGACTAACACAGTTACCGGCCTTTGTTCTCCTTCATTTTCCCGGCGTTCTCGTCCATTCCAGGCTATGCTCTTCGTGTACTTTTACTACTTCCTCCGGCCCATATTAATTGACTTGGATTTGTCAAATTTTGGATGAACCTATATACTAAATAGTGTCTAGATTCATCCAAATTTTGATAAATCCAAATCAATTAATATGGGCGGAGGGAGTAGTAAACCATAAACTTAATATAGATGTGAATGTCTAGCGTGCAAAGCTGTCTGATTACCCTCACAGCTATCCTTCTGTCATATTGGTTCATTGATGACTGTAACTACTCTCGGTGTTGCCATGCAAATGCATTTGTTGGAAATCGTGATTTTAGCCCATGTTTCTTGTCATTTGAGTACTATTTGACCGTCATGTACTGTTTGTAAGCCATCAGGGTAAATTATTTATATAATTGCTGCCTGATAAGAAAATACTCCTTCCAATTCATATTAGTTATCGCTGATGTGGTATACCGTTGTTCTAAATTAGCGACAACTGATATGAATCGAAGGGAGTAAAATAAAATAGGAAAAAATTGCTATAGGACACCGTTTTTTTCGGACATTCGCTAGGTACTATTACAATTTTGTGAGGCTTTAGTTTGTGTATATGGCATGTACGAGTCTCAGCTCAGGCTGATTCCGGTTTCCTATCTGCCTATTCATCTGAATTCTTTGTGTGTGCTGGTCTGGTGGTACATCGAAACTGGGGGCACCAAATGATTACAAAATATTTTAGATAAAAAGTGAAGACAAAAACATCGACCAAGTTATGTTCTACCTATTTATTATAGTAAATTCTTTTGACCCTGCTTAAGTGACAACAAATACCCCTCTTTAAGAAAAAATATCTCAAGTTATAAGATTGGAGTATTTATCCCATTTAGCATCGCAACCTTAGGCCATCCCAATGGGCCCCCGCATTTCGGACAGTAGTTTGGCCTGAATTGGTCCGTTTGCGGGGGTGGAGGACAGGCCGTCCGGGCTCGGCCCAGTTTGCGGTGGCCTCTGCCCCTAACGGCACCTTACCTGCAAAAAAAAAGGTGCAGAAAAAAATGAGAGGTTGAAAATAATTAACATATTACATAAACGGTCCTTGCCTCCCCCCCCCCCCCGGTCACAAAATATACAGAAAAAAAAAGCCCCAATATTATGGGGTGCCTTGGCGTGGAAGGGAGGCAAGGCGGCGGGCGTTGCTGCTGGCCGACCGGCGCCCTGGTCTTACGGCTACGCCGCCTACTCCTCCTCGTCGTCGTCGGCGAGGTCGATGAAGACCTGCGGCAGGGGCCCTGCGCCGGCCTGGGTCAGAGCGGGAGCGGGAGACGGAGGCGGTGCTAGGAGCGCGGACGACATCTGGGCATGCGTGGCCACCCAGGACTCGTGCAGGGCCTGGGCGGTGCCATCCCACCGCTTCTCCTCCTCCAGCTGCGACACGAGGATGGCGGCCTGGAGATCCTCCTCCTCCGTCATCGGTCGGGGATGCGGCTCCGACCCCTCCTCCTCCATCTTGACAGCCACCAGTCGGGGCGGCTCCGTGTCCTCCTCCGGCTCCGGCCACGGCCACACCTCGGACGCAACAGTGTCCGCGCCACGGTAGCGCGACCAGTCCAGGACGCTGGGCTACAGCGGCGAGAAGTGGAGGCCGATGTCATCATCGTCCTCCACGTCGGAGTCCTCGTGGGACCCCTCCTAGTAGTCCTCATCAGCGTCATCGAGGTTCTTAAGGTGGGCCTCGATGGCCACGCGCCGGGCCGCGTGCTCCGCCTCGAACCACCGGTCCCGGACCGGGGAGTCGATGGCATAGGCCGGATCCCGCCGCAGATTTGGAGGCACGAAGGCCCGACACCGGCAGATCTTGCGGTGGCACGCAGGTCCCAAGGTGGGGATGGTCGGCACCAGCACGCGGGCGCCGTTGAGGTGCCATCCCACCGGCAAGTTAACGTTGGGCCACTGGCAGGGCATGCCTTCCTCGGCGAGTATGCACGCGGCCTCGAGGCTCACGTACACGCGGCGCTCATTACACGGGCGCGGTGGTGGGCCGCGGGAGAAGGAGGAGCTACGTCGGGACGGCGAGCGGGAGACGGAATGGCAGCCACGGGCACCGCCGGTGGATGAGCCGGCCTCGCGGTTGTTCTGGCCGCGCCGGAACCAGGACTTCCGCTGTCCTTGGTCATCGCGGCGACGAGGGGCGACGAGGGAATCTTTTCGGCGGGGAGGGAGCGGCTAGGGTTTTGGGGTTTGGAAGTGGGAGTGAGAAAGTGAAGTGGGGGAGTGGATGTGGATGTGGATGGGGACGACTGATGTCTACGCACTTCTATTCTTGTAGACAGATGTTGGGCCTCCAAGTGTAGAGGTTTGTAGAACAGCAGCAAGTTTCCCTTAAGTGGAATACCCAAGGTTTATCGAACTCAGGAAGGAAGTGGTCAAAGGTATCCCTCTCAAGCAACCCTGCAATAAAGATACAAGAAGTCTCTTGTGTCCCCAACAGACCCAATACACTTGGCAGGTGTATATGTGCACTAGTTCGACGAAGATATAATGAAATACAAGCGGTAACGATGCCAGAAAATAGCTTGAAGGTGAGGTAAAGACTAAAAGCAACAAGAAGGAAGCAAGCAAACATGCAACAGGTCTAGTAGCAAACGGTGTTTCAAAGTTTAGAAACAAGGCCTAGGGATCATACTTTCACTAGTGAACACTCTCTCATAGAAATATCCTCTCTTCATAATACTACTCTTAACTACTCTCTGGTTGGACACTCTAATCCAAGGTAGGTTATAACAACACATCTCAAAGTCCGCCTTCCCCAATCTAGATAACCCCACACTGTCACCTTGAGCGCTAGATGGTTCCAACAAACACCACAATTTCATAGAGACAACCAACTCAAAATATACTAACGAAATATATATATATATATGTATATAACCTAGCTTAAGTGCCACACACAGTGTGCACGCTGTCACTTTCACACACGTGGGGAAAAGCATAGATCTATTAAAGCACAATGAGTAGCAAGATAGATCTACTTGATTATAAAGCTCATGACCACAATATGATCATGCATAGAGATAGAGATGAACACATAGCTACCGGTAGAGCCCTTAGCCTCGAGAAATAACTACTCCCTTCTCATCATGATAATCAACAATGGTGATGGTGATGCTGGTGGAGATCGATGGAGATGGCTTCGGGGGCACTTCCCTGCCCCGGCAGGGTGCCGGAATAGAGACTTTCTGTCCCTCGAATCTCCCCTTTAGTGGCGGCGGCGCTACGGAGGTTTTCGTGGATTTCTTCTGGATTATTTAGGGTTTTTTCCCTAGGGGCTTCTTATAGGCGCAGGAGGCAAGGTCGGTGGAGGTCCAGGGGCCCACACCCCCTGTGGGCACGGGCAGGGTGGGCCCCGCGCCCACCTAGGGTGTGGACACCCTGGTATCCTCCTCCGTCTCATCTTCGATTTTTCGTATCGTTCATGAAAAAATATGAACTTTGGCTTTTGTCCCGTCCAATTCCGAAAATATTTATTTTTTAGTTTTCTGAAACCAAAAACAACAGAAAATAGGCAACTGGCAATGTGGCATCTTGTCAATAGGTTAGTTCTAGAAAGTGTATAAAAATACCTCAAAATATAGACAAAACATAGCAAAGTGGATACTAAACAAACGTGGAACATAAAAAATTATAGATACGTTTTCGACGTATCAAGCATCCCCAAGTTTAACTCTTGCTCGTCCTCAAGTAGGTAAGTGCTGAAAAGAATAATTTTTGAGGTAACATGCACCATCACAATCAAGATAAAACCATCTGCAAGCATTGAAAGCTGGGATCAAAGTACTCTAAACATGAACATGAAAGATGGAGTTCTAACAGTAAGACAAAGTAACTATGCATGCAACATGAAAGGCTACAAACAAAGATTATGAATAACATGCATTGAAAAACGTTTGTTTGTTTCATATATAGAAAACATGGCATAGTGGCATTCAGCTTGTCCCTCATGTAGTAGCAAATAGATGCATAGGACACCTTCAAAGTTCATAAGAGTGACTAGATAAAAATAGCACAAGAACAAGTAATATCAATAATATGCATCAATCAATAAGTTTTGGGACAATGCACATAGAACTAAGAATGGAAACTATGCTCTTTTAACTGGTGCCTAAAGGTAGAAGGTGGAGACTCATTATAATAGTGGAAGAAAGGCCATTCATAAAGGTAAGCAGGGATTTCAAGTTTCAAAAAGAGCTTCTAAAAATTATAATACTTGTTAGCTTTCAGCCCTTATTGCCCCTATTATAAGCATCTTGGAGTGATTAAGGTTAAAGTGAACAAACTATGGAGTATCTGCTTGACAAAGTATAGGTTGGCAATCTCATATCCCTTGAATACGAGGGTCGCACCTCATGCTACTCAACTTTAGTCACCTGTAAGTTCTTGTCATAGTAAGTACATGTGTATTATAGAGAACCGCCAACGGGTACCCCTTGCACATGGTACAGGAGCTATCCCATAACTAAAATAACAAGGCAAGCAGACAATGAGCATCTCAGCGATCTTTTTATTTGCTATTTGCATAGGTTTTTATTGAGGATGCTTCACAGATTGCTCCTCATGGTGATGCTCCAAGTTTTCCCCATGATTAGGCATGGCTTAGGCTAGCAGCCCACAATGGCGGATCTAAGATTTTATTGATGGGTATGTCGCACTAAATTTAGACGTCAATTTTTTTATTTTTTTTACTAATTTGATAAATAATTGTACAATTAACATTGTAAAATAGAGTAGAAACAATAAATAATATTACTCCCCTGTTTTTATTTGCTTCATGTTCTAAGTTTAATCAAAGTCAAAATTTACAAAGTTTGATCAAATATGCAAAGAAAAATATCAAAAATTTAAATAAAAAGGAAAACGAGAAAGAAAGATTAAGAAACATACAATTACCGCAGACTATGCGAGATTATCCTGGTCTCGTGGTAGTGGGCTCCCGCGGCCAGCGGAAAAGAAACTCGTGCTCGGCTTCGTGGTGTGCGGCGAGAAGGCGCGCCGACCGACGTCCAGGTCATGGCATGTGTGGGTGGGCACCATAGACTGGCGAGACTACAGTCCTGATATAGCGATCCACTTGTCTCCTACTGGGTCTGGCCGGTAGTGGTTGGGTGTGGCCGTGGCGCTGTGGCGACGGCGTGTCACTCGGCGTGGCGCTACTGTCTAGGTCTAGGTATTGGATGACATAGATCGTTAGAGTCGGGGGCGTATGCGAAGGCCAAGCGGTTTGCAATGAATCAGCGATCGATCAGTTATTCTCTCTTTTTTTAGAAGACGATGCACGTATCATTGGGCTACACGCATCAGCTGGCCACTTTTGCATCGATCAATTTCTACTACATGTAGTAACATGCATGGGATCCAGGGTATGCCGTGGCCCACCCGACATACCTGCTAGATCCGCCACTGGCGGCCCAAGCGTTTCTCTAACATAAAATACATAACTCCATGGACTTAGCTCTCTTTTTATTTCACACCGGTGACATCCATAGACAAAAGAGTATGATATCAACTATGTACAAAGTACAAGTGCAATGTTGAAAACGTTCCCCATAACAGCATGGTTCTGCTAATTCTAACGTATAAGTGCAAGCATATACAACATATATGACATAATGGTTGGTGTAACACACCATGCATAGAAATTTATAGTGGACAATTCGAAATAACTTGGTTTCTTGAGAGTTGGATGCATGAGTAGAGCTTACTCATACAGGTGGAGGCTAGCAAAAGACTGTAAGCGAACAATTAAGAAAGAAATAATGGTCATAATCATGCAGAGCGACAAAGCATTATCAATCAAAGAATAAAGTGGTACCACAAGTCAAAAACTAAATGATCATAGAGGCTATGGTGACTTGTTCATAGTCATAACATGGTGTGAGCATGTGCCAAGTCAACCCAAAAAAAGCATCAACGGATAATACCACAATACTATGCTTTTATATGCTAAAACAACGCATGATTCATTCAAGACACATTAAGCAATCCTAATTGTTTGGAACAGGTCATGCTACAACTGTTGAAATTATGCCCTAGAGGCAATAATAAAGATGTTATTATTATAATTCATGTTCATGATAAAGTTTATATTCCATGCTAGAATTGTATTAAGCGGAAACTTTAATACTTGTGTGGTTTGTGAACAACACCGTGTCCCTAGTACGCCTCTATGGACTAGCTCATTGAACAATGATGGTTAAGGTTTCCTAACCATAGACATGAGTTGTCAATTGATAATGAGATCATTTCATTGGAGAATGATATGATGGACAGACCCAAACTAAGCAAAGCAATTAGATCGTGTCATCGTGTTCGTCTTTGTGAAGCTTTTCTTATGTCAAATGTTGTATTCCTTAGACCATGAGATAATACAACTCCCTGGTATCGGAAGAAAGCTTTGAGGTCATCAAACGTCATCCTATGAGAGGGTGATCATAAAGGTGTCTCTCAGGTGATCGGAAAGTATCTGTTGGGTCGTATGTATCGAGATGGGATTTGTCCCTCCCAAGTCGGAGAGATATACTTCGGGCCCACTCGGTAATCAATTCCAACACCGCTTGCAAGCATGTGGTTAAGGAGTTAATCACAAAGTGATATCGGATTACGGAACGAGTAAAGTACTTGCTGTGAACGAGATTGAACTAGGTATGACGGTACCGACGATCGAATCTCGGGCAAGTAAAATATCGCGAGACGAAGGGAATATATATATGGGATTGTTTGAATCCTGGCATCGTGGTTCATCCGATATGATCATCGATGAATGTGTGGGAGTCAATATGGGTGCCCAGACCCCGCTGTTGATTATTGATAGAAGATCATGTCTGCATATTCTCGAACCCGCAGGGTCACACACTTAACGTATCTCGACGCTAGGATAGATTGGATAATTGGTTTATGAATTTTTGTTTGGAGTCTCGGATGGGATCCGGGATATCACGAGAGGTTCCGGAATGGTCCGGAGAATAAGATTCATATAAGGCAGTGCAGTTTTTGGAGTTCGGAATTGTTCCGGGTTAATCGGTATTGTACCGGAAGCTTCTAGAACCTTCCGGAAGGGGACCAACGTGGCCCCACCTTCCGGGAGGGGGCATGGGCCTATGAGGGAGTGTCCTGGCCGCATTGGGCCAGGGGCACAAGGCCCCATAGGGCCCAGCCGATCCTAGAGAGTTTAAATCGTTTAAACTAGAGATAGGGTTTCTAGAAGAGGGGAGAGTCCATGCCCCCCACTCCTTATCCTTTGGGCTTGGGGGAGGGGCTAGGGCTGCGCCCCCCCTCTATATAAAGAGGGGTGGGGGCGCACCAAACCCCTACACCTCTCCTCCAAACCCTAGCCGCCTTGCTAGCTTTCCTCTCTCCCTCCCGACTGTTTGAAGGCGAAGCCCTGCTGCAGAAATTCTCCACCATATACACCATGCCGTCGTGTTGTAGATCCAATCTATCTCTCCACCATACTTGCTGGTCCGAGGAAGGAGGAGACGTCGAGGTGCTGCACGTGTGCATCTCACAGAGGCACCGCCACTTGTGGTGCTAGATCGGATCGGATCGCGAGGAGGAGAAGCGAGTACGACTACATCACCCATGTTTCGACGAACGTTCCGCTGTGCGAATCTTCAAGGGTATGAAGATCTAATCCAATCTCTCTCGTTGTTTGCATCTCCTAGATTAGATCTTGGCTTTCCCTCTGTTCGCTCCGTAGAAAATTTTGATTTACTATGCCGCGAAACCCTTCAGTGGTATCAGAGCTAGATCTATGCGTAGATGTGTTTCACGAGTAGAACGCAACATGGTTGTTGCGGGCGTTGATGTTTTCTGTTGCAAGCCTCTTGTTTGTGTTCTTCTTATGACGCGGGATAGTGAGATTGAAGCGGTCCAGGCCAACCTTACGCGACGTCGTTCGCGAGACCGGCTCCGCACTTGACGTGTGGCTTGTTCCACACATGCGGCTGGTGGATGTCAGTTTCTATCACTATAGTTGTCATGGGATTAACACCGGAGTTTGGCAACCATAATATCACCGTTGTGGCTTTCCGTAGGTAAGAATCGTTCTTAGCATCTACTCCCATAAGCCACGTAAAACATGCAACAACAAAGTAGATGCGTCTAACTTGTTTTTGCAGGGAGTGTTTTCTGTGATATGGTATGGCCCAAGATGTGATGTGTATAATGTATGCGATGATCATGTTTTGTAATGTTTCACGACTTGCATGTCGATGAGTACACAACCGGCAGGATCCATATGGTTGTCTTTATAATTGTGTATGACCTGCGAGTCAACTTCTTATACGCCATGTAATAGCTTTACTTTATCGCTAAGTAGTTAGCAATAGTTGTAGTTGCTATTCGTGGTGAAGGCAATCATGGTGGAGTGATGGATCATGCCGGAATGCACAAGATGGAGATCATTGCGCGAAGATTGGCTATACCATGTCACATAAAGTTATATGCATGTGATGTTTATCCTTTTATGTATCTTATTATGCTTAGATCGCGACGGTAGCATTATAAGATGATTCCTCACTTAAAGATCAAGATAAAAACTGTGTTCTCCCCAAGTATGCACCGTTGCGAAAGTTCGTCGTGTCCAAGCATCACGTGATGATCGGGTTCTATAGACTCTACGCTCACATACAACGGGTGCAAGCCAGTTTTGCACACGCGGAAATACTTGGGTCTAGCTTGACGAGCCTAGCATGTACAGACATGGCCTCGGAACACAAGAACCGAAAGGTTAAGCATGAGTCATATGAATGATATGATCGACACTTTGTTGTCCACCATTGAAACCACATCTCTTCTCGTGATGATCGGATTAGGTGTGGTGAATTTGGATCGTGTTCACTAAACAACTTGAGGGATGTTGAATTTAGTGGGAGTTCATTTAGTAATTTGATTAAGTTGAACTATTTATCATGAACATAGTCTAAATTGTACTTGCAAATACTGTAGATCACATGGCCAAATCCAACTTCAACTTCAACGTTTTTGCTGAGAAGGAAAAGCTTAGAAACAATGGGTCTAACTTCACCAATTGGTTCCTCAATCTAAGAATCATTCTGTCTGGCGGACAAAAGGACTATGTCCTTGGGAAAGCGTTAGGTGACCCCCCTGCTGCAACTGCGCCGGCTGATGAGAAAGCTGTCTATCAGTCGCGCAAAGATGATTATGGTGTGATTAAGAGCACCATGTTGTTCGCTATGGAACCGGAACTTCAAAATCGTTTTGAAACCTATCACGGGCCCTTTGAGATTCTCGAGGAGCTGAAAACCATGTTTCAGACTCAAGCCCGTTCTGAGAGATATGAGATCTCTGAGAAGTTCTTTAACTGCAAGATGGAGGAAGGGAGTTCCGTTAGTGAGCACGCCATAAAGATGTCGGGATACACTCAACGCCTTGAGCAACTGGAATGCACGATTCCAGAGGAGCTCAAGATTGACAGGGTTTTGCAATCACTCCCTCCCAGCTACAAAAGTTTTGTAGTGACTCATAATCAGATTGGCTCCACTGATACGATCACCGAGCTCTTCGCAAAGCTGAAGGCTGCGGAGGTGGACATCAAAAAGGATAATCATGTGTTGATGGTCAACAAGCCCTCCTTTAAGAAAGGTAAGGGAGCAAAGAAGCCCTTCAAGAAGGGCGGCTGCAAGCGCAATGCTCCTGCTGAGAAGAAGCTCAAGTCTGGTCCTAAGCCGGACACTGAGTGCTTCTATTGCAAGGACAAGGGTCACTGGAAGCGCAACTGTCCGAAGTACTTAGCGGACAAGAAGGCTGGCACCATCAAAGGTATATTTGATATACATGTTATTGATGTTTTCCTTACTAGCCCTCGTTGTAGTGCCTGGGTATTTGATACCGGTTCAGTTGCTAATATTTGTAACTCGAAACAGGAGCTACGGAATAGACGGCGGCTTGCGAGGGATGAGGTGACGATGCGCGTTGGCAATGGATCAAGAGTTGATGTGATGGCCGTCGGCACGCTCTCCTTAGTTTTACCTTCGGGATTAGTTTTAAACCTTAATAAGTGTTATTATGTGCCTGCGTTGAGCATGAACATTATTTCTGGATCGTGTTTATTGCAAGACGGTTATTCATTTAAATCGGAGAATAATGGTTGTTCTATTTATATGAGTAACATCTTTTATGGTCATGCACCTCTTATGAATGGTTTATTTCTTCTAAATCTCGAAAGGGATGAAACACACATCCATAACATTGAGGCTAAGAGATGCAAAGTAGATAGTGATAATACTACTTATTTGTGGCACTGTCGTCTAGGTCATATTGGTGTAAAGCGCATGAAGAAATTCCATTCTGATGGACTTTTGGAGTATCTTGATTTTGAATCATTTGACACATGCGAACCATGCCTCATGGGCAAGATGATCAAAACCCCGTTCTCCGGAATGATGGAGCGAGCAACGGACTTGTTGGAAATCATACATACCGATGTATGCGGACCGATGAGTATTTTGACGCGCGGTGGATATCGCTATTTCCTCACTTTTACCGATGACTTAAGTAGATATGGGTATATCTATTTAATGAAACATAAATCTGAAACATTTGAAAAGTTCAAGGAATTTCAGAATGAAGTGGAGAACCATCGTAACAGAAAGATTAAGTTTCTACGATCCGATCGTGGAGGTGAATATTTGAGTTATGATTTTCTCACGCATCTTAAAGCAAGTGGAATCGTTTCACAACTCACGCCACCCGGAACACCACAGCGCAATGGTGTGTCTGAACGCCGGAATCGAACCCTATTAGATATGGTCCGATCAATGATGTCTCTTACTGATTTGCCGCTATCATTTTGGGGTTATGCATTAGAAACCGCTGCATTCACTTTAAATAGGGCACCATCTAAATCCGTTGAGACGACACCGTATGAACTGTGGTTTGGTGCTAAACCTAAGTTGTCGTTTCTTAAAGTTTGGGGATGCGAAGCTTACGTCAAGAAGTTGATGCCGGAAAAGCTCGAACCCAAAGCGGAGAAATGCGTCTTCATAGGATACCCTAAGGAAACTATTGGGTATACCTTCTATCACAGAACCGAAGGCAAAGTGTTTGTCGCAAAGAACGGTTCCTTTCTTGAGAAGGAGTTTCTCTCGAAAGAAGTGAGTGGGAGGAAAGTAGAGCTTGACGAGGTTATTGAACCTTCTCTTGAATTGGAGAGTAGCGCAGCACCTGAAATTGTTCCAGTGCCGCCTGCACCAACAATAGAGGAAGCTAATGACAAGGATCATGAAGCTTCGGACGATGCTGCTACTGAACGTCGCAGGTCGACAAGGTAGCGTGCCCCTCCTGAGTGGTACGGCAACCCTGTCTTGACTGTCTTGTTAGTAGAAGACAGTGAACCTACGAACTATGAGGAAGCGATGATGAGCCCAGACGTTGAGAAATGGCTAGAAGCCATGAAATCCGAATTGGGATCCATGAGCGAAAACCAAGTATGGACTTTGTGTAACACCCTCAGAATCGACCCTATGCAAGTTTTAGCGAAACCCGCCAAACCCGCATAGAAACGATTCAAAGGTGCCCACCAGACACTTTCGTGCGGGTGGAAAACGAAGTAATAACATTACACAACAGTCCTCGATGGGACCCACAGAACATATATATACAACAGCGACTCAAAGAGTCAAGAATACAGATATAATATACAAAGATACAAATCACCTTGAAAATGATAGAGCGTCCGACTACGGACAAGATGCAAATGGGGCTAAGAGCCCTGAAGAATAACCAATAGCGTCCATAACCCTGCCCAGGCCAAGCCGGAAGGGTAACCCTGCTAACGACGTCGATCTCAAAACCTGCTCAAAACAAAAGGGGTGCCGACAAAGGGCAAAGGAAAAAGAGGAGCGTCAGTACTGAGGCCAGTACACGGCGAGGCTAGAATTCGGCGGTCCTCGCCTACATAGGTATGGTGGACTGAGCGGCAGCGGCAGCATGCACTAAACAACCTATAGAGACTCGATACAACTGGCGGCAATCAGAGAGGGGTAAGAAAGACCTATTCGGAACCAACCTGATACTACCACCAAACAAACCCATCCTGGCGTTTCCCCCTCGAGGCCAAACGAGGAAGTCAACCGAGGAACTCACACAGTTGGCAGTTTTATTTATTCAGTTATCGTTGCAGCAATTACTAGTCAAGTGTAGATAATCATCCTGATAAATTAAGCAGTGGGCACTTTTAGTTAACCAATCCGTTGTAGTTGCGACACTTACTAATCAGATACAAATAGCATGAGATATCCCCAAAACCCCAGCAGTTGTTGGTACTTTTATTTAGCCATTCCGTTATAGTTGCAATACTTACTAGTCAGATACAATTGTCGCAAGTGACAAACCAAACAAGCAATTGTTGGCAGTTTTATTTAGCCATTCCGTGGTAGTTGAAGCTGATTACTAGTCATATCAGATACAAGTCAATTGATAACAGTAAACTTTAGTTATAGTTGTCTATGATCGAGATACTGTGCTCCAAGTCGTCCATAACCGCGGACACGGCTTTCAGAAAGTTTTAACCCGGCCGGGGTGCACAAATAGCAACACACACACGATCAACCTCGGAAAAACCATAACAAAACCCAACGAGGTCTTCACGACAGAGCAATCACAAGATTCAGAAATATTTCAGGGGGCCACCCCATTGAGTAGAACCGCAACGAAGTAAGCAAGCTCCGAGACGGACTCAAGGTTTGGGTAGACGGCTGTGAACGACTGGGAACCCAAAACTGGGCTTGTCGACACCGCGGAATCGTGTCCCGATCCTAAACAGTACAGGTGCTATCTGTCGCACAATTTAAATAAGGCAGTAAAGCATGGCATAAGTACAAGATAGTAAATAAAACCTCAAACTAGTTTGTGGCCCCAAGAAATAAGTATGAATCAAGCTCTGGCTAAGGGGGGGCCCATAATTCCCCATATGTGGATAGCGCGATAAATCAAGGAACATGTATCAAGTACTCGGGGTCCTACGGGACACAAGTGGGCGTTCGGAAACCAAATGTTATCTATCACCCACCGATGCCTCTGCTTACTTACTTCAATTTTAGTTGTTAAACAGGAATTAAAGCGAACAATAAGTAAAACCATGAACATCTCCAACATCAAACAGGCGGCAATTCTCCAACAGCTGTGGCACTTGTCAACACGCAACAGCACTTGAGCAAGCGACTACGACGCGCAAGTCCAACTATCTACCAAACAACAGGTAATAGGATGTGTCCAAGGCAATATAGGGCTGCAAGGGATAGTACGGGTACGAAAACTAGAGCAACGCAACACAGGTAGCAATAGATCAACAGGAGGGAAATAAATACTATAAAAGTAAGATAGGTAGAAAAGGGGGGGAGATGCTCGCCTGAAAACATTGCCGAAGGTTCATCCGAAGATCGGGGCGAAGCTCACATCAACTCAACGGCCTTATCCGCGAAGAAGCAAAACACTAGAAGAAACACCGGATGCAATATTTAATACTACGGCAAAAGATCGAGCATGATGCATGTATGATGTATGACATGGCAAAAGTGCGATGCAATTAGGTCATATTAAGCGGAATCGGGGTCCCGACAATTAATTAAAAGGTTCAAGTTATTTAGAACCCCCGCAATTTAAATGTTGTAAAAACATGGCAGAAGATAGTACCGGGTTCACTACACCAATTCAAATGAGGCCAATATGAGACTAGATTTGCCCGCATATGGGCCCCATATTTAATTAGAGGTGAATCGGCATAAGGCCCCCAAACCACAGAAATATGTATGCGAGTTGAATGATTAATATGCAACAAGTTGTATTATGTTATAAAATAGGGTTTCGGGAAGGGGTCCACACATTTAGGGTTCGGCAGATCTTGGTGTTCCGGGGTTCGGGGTTGGTCTCAGGGTTCAGGGTTCGACGGAACGGTCTCGCGGGAACGTTCTCGGTAACGGGGTAGATCTTGGCGCATCCGTGTCTTCGGGTCATGTCGACGGTCATGGCGTTCGGGATGAAGCACTTGTCGCATCCGGGGAGCAGGACTTGGTTCGGCGTCGGGGGCGCATCGGATTCGCCCTAGTCGGTGCCGATCTTGTCGTCGATGGCGAACTTGAGTGGTTCGGGCATCGGGGTCTTCGGCTCCGTGAAGTAGATCTTGGAGTTCCGCGATGATCTTGTCCATTCCCTGTCGAAGGCCTTGGCGCTTCGGGTCGGTCTTCGGTTCGGGGTCTCAGGGTCTTGGGATTCGCGTCCGTGTGGCGATCTTGCCATCCCGTGTAAGCGTCCGAAGGGTTCAGTCTTCGAATTCCAGGAGGAAGATCTCGGCGTCCATGAAGGAGAGCGCCGGGTCCGTGATGAAGATCTTGGTGGTTCCTGGAAGGATCCCTGGAGGTTTCCGGCTTGCTCGTAGATGGCGATCTTGAGGTTTAGTTGGGGTTCGTTGATATGGTCGGCCTTTGAAGGAAAGTTGGCGATGTGTCGGTGTTGTTCCGAGGCGATCTCGAGAGGCCCGGGTACCAAGAGTGAGGGGTGAGCACACTGCCTTGATACAACAACACAAAAACACGAGCTAGCACACGCACGGACGCGGGCATGGCGCTCACAGGCTACGGCTGCGACGCGCGGGAGGAAGGCCGGAGACCGACGGGGTATGGCGGACGGGCGCCTGCGGAAAGGGCCTGCGGTGGCGGAGACGATGGCGACGGCGGCGACCGGCGTCGGGGGCGGGGCTGGCCCGGCCAGAGGCAGCGCTTGGGGAGGTCGAGGGCGAGCGGGGCGGGCGTCGAGGGAGGCGGGGCCTGGCCGGACCATGGCGCGCGGACGGCGGAGAACGAGGCCGGGCCGGTGCTGGGGAGGTCGAGGGCGCGCGCTCTGGCGGGCCGGCGAGGCGGCGCAGCCGGCGCGGAGGCGTAGGGGAGGAGCCCGGCCGGACGGGGGCGAGCTCGCGGGGCAGGAGGAGGGAGCGCGTGAGCGGGGAGGGGCGCGGAGCGGCGGGCTCCTGGCGGCGCGCTGGAGCAGAGAGGAGGGCGGAGGGTGGTGGAGCGGGGCGACGGGGGCGAGGCCGGTGGGAGGAGGAGGAGGAGGGACGGGCGATGGCCGGAGCGTGGGCCGGCGGAGAGGGATGCGTGGGCGGCGGCGAGGTGAGCGGGGAGGGCGAGCCAGGGCTGACGAGGGGCGAGCGGAGATGCGGGGCGCGGCCGGCGGCTTGCAGAGAGGGGGGAAGGACCGGCGGGGAGGAGGCCTGGGGCGGCGCTGGAGAGGAAGCGGGGAGGAGCGGCGGGGAGGTGCTCGCGTGTGGGGGAGCCAGAGGAGGGAGAAGGGAACTCGGGGGAGAGAGAGACGTGCGGGAGGAGGGGCCGAGTCGGGTGGGGCCCGCGTGGGGTCGCGTCAGGGTGGGTGTGGCGTGTGTGGCCCTGTGTGCGTGTGTGCGTCGTGTGTTGGCTGGGTGGTGGCGTGTAGTGTGTGTGGCTGTGTGGGGGCAGGGTTGAGAGGGAGTGGGAGAGAGGCCAAGTGGCAAAAGGGGATTGGAGGGGATGAGGGGAGAGGTGACGTGGCGAGAGCTGATTGGAGGGAGTGAGGTGGAGGGGGTGTGTGGGTAGATAGGTTGGTAGCTGTAGGATTAATGGGGTGGGCCGTTTGTATTTTTCTGGGGTGGTCGTTCGGGTCATACGGCCCGTTCGACTGCCCCGCTAAAAATAATGCAATATTTTATTTATTTAAACGGGCCGTTTGCAAAACATGTTTAGTCCAAACAAAATATTCCGGCGACCCGGGTTTGCGTGTTGAACAAAGACGAGGCGTTTAGAAAACTAATTAGGTTTTTCCGAAATAGTTTGATGCAAGCAAATGCAAGACGATGACTATGCTCAAATGCAATGTGGCATGATGACATGAGCATGCGGTCATGATGATGCAATGCACAAAAACAACGCGATTTTCTAGTAGTGGTTTTTGCGGGATGCCACACTTTGGTGGACCCTCCTAGCGACTGAAAGGCCGTTGAGTGCAAATGGATCTTCAAGAAGAAAACGGACGCGGATGGTAATGTTACCGTCTATAAAGCACGGCTTGTCGCGAAAGGTTTTCGACAAGTTCAAGGTGTTGACTACGATGAGACTTTCTCTCCCGTAGCAATGTTTAAGTCCATTCGGATTTTATTAGCAATTGCTGCGTTTCATGATTATGAAATATGGCAGATGGATGTCAAGACTGCTTTCCTCGATGGCAACATTGATGAAGAGTTGTATATGATGCAACCCGAAGGTTTTGTCGATCCTAAGGATGCTAGTAAAGTATGCAAACTTCAGCGTTCCATTTATGGACTGAAGCAAGCATCTCGGAGTTGGAACCTTTGTTTTGATCAAGTGATCAAGAGCTTTGGATGTTCCAAATTGCTACGAAGCTTGTATCTACAAGAAAGTGAGTGGGAGCTCGGTGACGTTTCTGGTACTATATGTGGATGACATATTGATTATCGGAAATGACATCAACATGCTTAACGATGTGAAGAGTTATTTGAACAAGTGTTTTTCAATGAAAGACCTAGGTGAAGCTGCTTATATATTGGGCATCAAGATCTATAGAGATAGACAAAGACGCCTGATAGCTTGAAGCCAGAGTACATACCTAGACAAAGTTCTGAAAAGGTTCAGAATGGATAAGGCAAAGAAAGGTTCAGTGCCTATGTTGTCAGGTAAGATATTGAGCAAGGCTCGGTGTCCAGCTACGGTAAATGATAGGGAAGCTATGAGCAAAGTGCCTTATGCCTCGGCCATAGGTTCTATCATGTATGCCATGCTATGTACTAGACCGGATGTGTCCAATGCTCTTAGTTTGACGAGCAGATATCAAAGCGATCCAGGAGTGGAACACTGGACAGTCGTGAAGAACATCCTAAAGTACCTAAATAGGACTAAAGAAATGTTCTTAGTCTATGGGGGTGATGAACAGCTTGTCGTAAAAGGTTACGTCGACGCTAGTTTTGACACCGACAAGGATGATTCCAAATCTCAGACAGGATACGTTTATATTTTGAATGGAGGAGCTGTAAGCTGGAGAAGCTGCAAGCAAAGCATGACCGCGGGATCTACAGTAGAAGCGGAATACATGGCTGCTGCAGAAGCGTCAAGTGAAGGAGTTTGGATTAGAAACTTCATCACTGAGCTTGGCGTGGTTCCAAGTGCATTGGACCCACTAGAGATATTGTGTGACAACACTGGCGCCATAGCACTCGCTAAGGAACCAAGATATCATCCAAAGACCAAGCATATCAACCGCAAGTTTCATATAATCCGAGATTATATTGCAGATGGAGATCTGAAGATTAGCAAAGTACATACAGATCTGAATGTCACGGATCCATTGACTAAACCTCTTCCACGTGTAAAACATGATCAACACCTCAGTGCCATGGGTGTGAGATTGTTGCCAAATGTAAACTAGATTATTGACTCTAGTGCAAGTGGGAGACTGTTGGAATTATGCCCTAGAGGCAATAATAAAGATGTTATTATTATAATTCATGTTCATGATAATGTTTATATTCCATGCTAGAATTGTATTAAGCGGAAACTTTAATACTTGTGTGGTTTGTGAACAACACCGTGTCCCTAGTACACCTCTATGGACTAGCTCATTGATCAATGATGGTTAAGGTTTCCTAACCATAGACATGAGTTGTCAATTGATAATGAGATCATTTCATTGGAGAATGATATGATGGACAGACCCAAACTAAGCAAAGCAATTAGATCGTGTCATCGTGTTCGTCTTTGCGAAGCTTTTCTTATGTCAAATATTGTATTCCTTAGACCATGAGATAATACAACTCCCTGGTATCGTAAGAAAGCTTTGAGCTCATCAAACGTCATCCTATGAGAGGGTGATCATAAAGGTGTCTCTCAGGTGATCGGAAAGTATCTGTTGGGTCGTATGTATCGAGATGGGATTTGTCCCTCCCAAGTTGGAGAGATATACTTCGGGCCCACTCGGTAATCAATATCAACACCGCTTGTAAGCATGTGGTTAAGGAGTTAATCACAAAGTGATATCGGATTACGGAACGAGTAAAGTACTTGCTGTGAACGAGATTGAACTAGGTATGACGGTATCGACGATCGAATCTCGGGCAAGTAAAATATCGCGAGACGAAGGGAATATATATATGGGATTGTTTGAATCCTGGCATCGTGGTTCATCCGATATGATCATCGATGAATGTGTAGGAGTCAATATGGGTGCCCAGACCCCGCTGTTGATTATTGATAGAAGATCATGTCTGCATATTCTCGAACCCGCAGGGTCACACACTTAACGTATCTCGACGCTAGGTTAGATTGGATAATTGGTTTATGAATTTTTGTTCGGAGTCTCGGATGGGATCCGGGATATCACGAGAGGTTCCGGAATGGTCCGGAGAATAAGATTCATATAAGGCAGTGCAGTTTTTGGAGTTCGGAATTGTTCCGGGTTAATCGGTATTGTACCGGAAGCTTCTAGAACCTTCCGGAAGGGGACCAACGTGGCCCCACCTTCCGGGAGGGGGCATGGGTCTATGAGGGAGTGTCCTGGCCGCATTGGGACAGGGGCACAAGGCCCCATAGGGCCCAGCCGATCCTAGAGAGTTTAAATCGTTTAAACTAGAGATAGGGTTTCTAGAAGAGGGGAGAGTCCATGCCCCCCACTCCTTATCCTTTGGGCTTGGGGGAGGGGCTAGGGCTGCGCCCCCCTCTATATAAAGAGGGGTGGGGGCGCACCAAACCCCTACACCTCTCCTCCAAACCCTAGCCGCCTTGCTAGCTTTCCTCTCTCCCTCCCGACTGTTTGTAGGCGAAGCCCTGCTGCAGAAATTCTCCACCATATACACCATGCCGTCGTGTTGTAGATCCAATCTATCTCTCCACCATACTTGCTAGTCCGAGGAAGGAGGAGACGTCGAGGTGCTGCACGTGTGCATCTCACAGAGGCACCGCCACTTGTGGTTCTAGATCGGATCGGATCGCGAGGAGGAGAAGCGAGTACGACTATATCACCCACGTTCCGACGAACGTTCCGCTGTGCGAATCTTCAAGGGTATGAAGATCTAATCCAATCTCTCTCGTTGTTTGTACCTCCTAGATTAGATCTTGGCTTTCCCTCTGTTCGCTCCGTAGAAAATTTTGATTTACTATGCCGCAAAACCCTTCAACAACAATAATCACTAAGCATAAGGTCAAAACAATATCTAGCATTACATGATAAAGTCCAAGTCATAGTCAAAGCAAGCTCCCTTTTATATCACTATAAGCAAGAAACTTTCTACTATTTTCCAACACCATTTGACTTATTCGAAACAACTCACAAAGATAATAATCAACAAAGATCAGTGAGCTTGTATCACAAATCCACAAACAAGAACTAAAAAGTTCTAAGCTTAAAGCATAAGAAAACTAAGGCTAAACACAGTGCTAGCAAAAGTGAACACTCACAAAATAATAAGAATAAAAACTAAAGTGTTCTAGGCAATGAAAACAGAGTGTGTCTCTCTTCAAAAGAAGTGTGTTGTGATCAAACCAACTTATTCAAGAAAAGTAAGCAAGCAAAAACCAAAACGAAAACTAAGACGCTCCAAGAACAACATAGTAGTGCATGAAACAATAAAAACGAAGTGTCTAGAAAGACCTGAGCTTTTTATTGATGAAGAAGGGGATGCCTTGGGCATCCCCAAACTTTGACGCTTGTACCTCTTGGATATTTCTTGGGGTGACACTGGGTTGGCATCCCAAAGCTTGAGATTTTTGTCTATTCTTCATCTCATTACATCATTCTCTCTCTATATCTGAAATTTTTCCTTCATACAAAACTTCACACAATCTTCATTAGCAACATTAGTGCATTCAAAATATAATATACCCTTGGGTTTCAGTTTTAGAACAGCAAAACTTTCACTAAAACACAAGCTAGTTTAGAAATTCCCTAAGAATGCTCAATTTCCCAAAAAGAACCCAAAAAGGAATCAATAAGAAGCAAATGCAAATAATGACAGAAATCTATCAAAACATACCATCAGGTAGAAACCGATTTTTTCAAAGATCTTCTGTTGCTCAAATCAAAAAGTGTTGAACTAAAGAAAGTTAGCTAACATACTAGGAGATTTATTCATAAAATATCAGCTCAATCCGACTCACAGAGATTCCTCCCGAATTTTTGCGGTGGAGCACAAAATTCTGTTTCGAGACAGCAACTCACCAAATCTTACTTCCCTCTCATTAGAGGTCATTCTTGGCACAAAAATCAAATAAAAAGGATAAGGAGAGGTCATTACTAAAGTAATAACTTTCAAGACTCAAGAAAACTATTGGGTTATCTCCCAACAAGTACTTTTGTTTACCTCCTTTAAGTTAGGCTTGACAGTTTGAGAAGATGATGACATAAGAAATATGAATTGAAGTAAAATAGAGCATCAAGAAGCAAATTCAAAACACATTTAAGTCTAACCCACTTTCTATGAAAACGCACTTCTATTCTTGTAGACAGTTGTTGGACCTTCAAGTGCAGAGGTTTGTAGAACAGCAGCAAGTTTCCCTTAAGTGGATTACCCAAGGTTTATTAAACTCAGGGAGGAAGTGGTCAAAGATATCCCTCTCAAGAAACCCTGCAATCAAGATAAAGAAATCTTTTGTGTCCCCAACACACCCAATACACTTGTCAGGTGTATAGGTGCACTAGTTCGGCGAAGAGATAGTAAAATATAACCGGTAACGGTGCCAGAAAATAGCTTCACGGTGAGGTAAAGACTAAAGCAACAAGAAGGAAGCAAGCAAACATGCAACATGTCTAGTAGCAAACGGTGTTTCAATGTTTAGAAACAAGGCCTAGAGATCATACTTTCACTAGTGAACACTCTCTCATATAAATATCCTCTCTTCATGATACTACTCTTAACTACTCTCCGGTTGGACACTCTAATCCACGGTAGGGCTATAACAGCACACCTCAAAGTCAGCCTTTCCCAATCTAGATAACCCCACACTGTCACCTTGAGCGCTATATGGTTCCAACAAACACCACAATTTCATAGAGACAACCAACTCAAAATATACTCACGAAATATATATATATATAGGTAAAATAAATGGTGCACCTTGGTGTCCCATATGGGCTTCCTATATATATATATCACTTTCACACACACGTGGGGAAAAGCATAGATCTATTAAAGCACAATGAGTAGCAAGATAGATCTACTTGATTACAAAGCTCATGACCACTATATGATCATGCATAGAGAGAGAGATGAACACATAGCTACCGGTAGAGCCCTTAGCCTCGAAAAAGAACTACTTCCTCCTCATCATGAGAATCAGCAACGGTGATGGAGTTGATGGTGGAAATTGATGGAGATGGCTCCGGGGGCACTTCCCTGTCCCGGCAGGGTGCCGGAACAGAGACTTTTGTCTCCCTAATCTCCCCTTCGGTGGCGGCGGTGCTACGAGGTTTTCGTGGATTTCTTCTGAATTATGTAGGGTTTTCTCCCCGGGGGCTTCTTATAGGCGCAGGAGGCAATGTCGGTGGAGGTCCAGGGGACCCACACCCCCTGTGGGCGCGGGCAGGGTGGGCCCCGCACCGACCTAGGTTGTGGACACCCCGGTGCCCTCCTCCGTCTTGTCTTTGATTTTCCGTATCGTTCAGGAAAAAATATAAACTTTGGCTTTTGTCCCGTCCAATTCTGAGAATATTCATTTTTTAGCTTTTTGAAACCAAAAACAGCTGAAAAATGGGCACTGTGGCATCTTGTCATTAGGTTAGTTCCAGAAAGTGTATAAAAATACCTCAAAGTGTAGACAAAAACATAGCAAAGTAGATACTAAACAAGCGTGGAACATCAAAAATTATAGATACGTTTGCAACGTATCAACGACATGGTCCCATTAAAAAGGACGCGACCCCTCCCTCTAGGACACCACCAAGTGGGGCCCGAGGAAGACTTGGCTGGACCGCGTCGGACGAGGCCGGCGTCCGAGCCCCTGCAAACCAACCGCAGGTTTTGGCCCGGTATGCGCCAAATCGGACCCGACCGCGCTGTCCGGTCCGTTTGCGCGCGGGGAGGGAGGCGTTGGGCCTTGGGATCAGTCCAGGAGGGTGAGATCGGACGCGTGGCGTCCGTTTTCGAGGGGCCGTTGTGGATGGCCTTAGTCTCAAGTGATCCACATGACAGTCCCATGGAGGAGCTAAGCTAGAAGTCACATGGACGCCACGTCTCATAATAGTAGAAATAAATATAAATTTCTCTTAACATTCTTACAAAAAATGTTTTCACTTAATTAGACTTCAAGTTAGATGTACCAAACCTAAATATTTTGTAGTATAGGAATCAAAATAATGGTGCAAATTTTATGATTTTTATTAGGCTTATATATTTTTGTTTAACATCTAGTCTAATCGTTTCTCATCCAATCTCTAAAATTATATGTTAAATCATTTTATAATTGTATTGAACTTTATTTCTAGTTTTGGATTTTAACTTAAATATGATTAGTCTATTTTAAAAATTGTCTGAAAAATCAACATAACTTCAATTCTTGTCCTTTCCACTCCATCAAATAAGAAAAAAAATACTCTTCATTAAAATGACTGATATCTGACTTTGAATCTAAGTTATATTAAATCCAGCTTAAAAAAGCTACAATTTGACATATTCACAGTGTAAGTTCAAGAAACAAATCAATCTAGCCATGAACAGGTTGAAGCTTTCTCTAACATACCTAGACACGAGCGATGCAACAGGACAAGGCAAGTCCTTCTTAACATTTCCATCGTATAAGTTCAAACATAGTTGTAGGGATTTTATAGGGGAAAAGTGACTAGAAATGAAGTTAAGTTTAATTTATTTATTATTAATAAATTGTGTTCTATTAAAGGCTATACTTGGCACAGTGGTATAGTGTCTCAACTTGTGACATGGATGTCCTAGGTTTGAATCGGCCTCTTTATCTTAAGCCTTGGGATAGAGGGAGTAAAAAGTAAGGAAAAGACTACTTAGAAAAGTAAGGAAAAATCTGCCTAAAAATATAGAACCCACAATGTATGGGAGCTTTCAGTAATCTGTACACCTTTACGAATTGTGTAAGATTAAGTCTATTTTCAAAGTTGGAGTAGATAATAGCTAGAGAAATGCAAATGATTATAGACCAACTTATCCTATACATTTCAATTTTATTATGTAAATGTGCATAAATGAAGTTTTTTTTAGATAATAGCATAAATGAAGTTAGCATTAGTGATAAATGATTATATGAGATTTTAAGAGATTCTCTATAATTAGTTAAAACATGTTCACATCAAACTTCTTTCTGTATAAATCCTCAAAAGATAGAAAAATGCTATGAACAATAGTAACGAGTTAGAAAGTGTTGGAATTATGCCCTAGAGGCAATAATAAAGATGTTATTATTATAATTCTTGTTCATGATAATGTTTATATTCCATGCTAGAATTGTATTAAGCGGAAACTTTAATACTTGTGTGGTTTGTAAACAACACCGTGTCCCTAGTACGCCTCTAAGGACTAGCTCATTGATTAATGATGGTTAAGGTTTCCTAACCATGGACATGAGTTGTCAATTAATAATGAGATCATATCATTGGGAGACTGATATGGTGGACAGACCCAAACTAAGCAAAGCAATTAGATCGTGTCATCGTGTTCGTCTTTGTGAAGCTTTTCTTATGTCAAATATTGTATTCCTTAGACCATGAGATAATACAACTCCCTGGTATCGGAAGAAAGCTTTGAGGTCATCAAACGTCATCCTATGAGAGGGTGATCATAAAGGTGTCTCTCAGGTGATCGGAAAGTATCTGTTGGGTCGTATGTATCGAGATGGGATCTATCCCTCCCAAGTCGGAGAGATATACTTCGGGCCCACTCGGTAATCGATATCAACACCGCTTACAAGCATGTGGTTAAGCAGTTAATCACAAAGTGATGTCGGATTACGGAACGAGTAAAGTACTTGCTGTGAACAAGATTGAACTAGGTATGACAGTACCGACGATCGAATCTCGGGCAAGTAAAATATCACAAGACGAAGGGAATATATATATGGGATTGATTGAATCCTGGCATCGTGGTTCATCCGATATGATCATCGATGAATGTGTGGGAGTCAATATGGGTTTCCAGACCCCGCTGTTGATTATTGATAGAAGATCATGTCTGCATATTCTCGAACCCGCAGGGTCACACACTTAACGTGTCTCGACGCTAGGATAGATTGGATAATTGGTTTATGAGTTTTTGTTCGGAGTCTCGGATGGGATCCGGGACATCACGAGAGGTTCCGGAGTGGTCCGGAGAATAAGATTCATATAAGGCAGTGCAGTTTTTGGAGTTTGGAATTGTTCCGGGTTAATCGGTATTGTACCGGAAGCTTCTAGAACCTTCCAGAAGTGGACCAACGTGGCCCCACCTTCCGGGAGGGGGCATGGGCCTATGAGGGAGTGCCCTGGCCGCATTGGGCCAGGGGCACAAGGCCCCATAGGGCCCAGCCGGCCAAGAGAGGTTTAAACTCGAGATAGACCTTCTAGAAGGGGGGTTTCCTTGCCCCCCACTCCTTCTCCTTGGGGCCGCCGGTTTGGGCTTGGGGGAGGGGCTAGGGCTGCGCCCACCCCTCTATATAAAGAGGGCTGGGGGCGCACCACCCCCCCACACCTTTCCCTCCAACCCTAGCCGCCCTGCTGCCTTCCTCTCTCCCTCCCGACTGTTTGTAGGCGAAGCCCTGCTGTAGAAATTCTCCACCATATACACCACGCCGTCGTGTTGTAGATCCAATCCGTCTCTCCACCATAATTGCTGGTCCAAGGAAGGAGGAGACGTCGAGGTGTTGCATGTGTGCATCTCACGGAGGCACCGCCACTTGTGGTGCTAGATCAGATCGGATCGCGAGGAGGAGAAGCGAGTACGACTACATCACCCACGTTCCGACGAACGTTCCGCTGTGCGAATCTTCAAGGGTATGAAGATCTAATCCAATCTATCTCGTTGTTTGCATCTCTTAGATTATATCTTGGCTTTCCCTCTGTTCGCATCCGTAGAAAATTTTGATTTACTATGCCGCGAAACCCTTCAGTGGTATCAGAGCTAGATCTATGCGTAGATGTGTTTTACGAGTAGAACGCAACATGGTTGTTGCGGGCGTTGATGTTTTCTGTTGCAAGCCTCTTGTTTGTGTTCTTATTATGACGCGGGATAGTGAGATTGGAGCAGTCCAGGCCAACCTTACGCGACGTCGTTCGCGAGACCGGCTCCGCACTTGACGTGTGGCTTGTTCCACACATGCGGCTGGTGGATGTCATTTTCTCTCATTATAGTTGTCATGGGATTAACACCGGAGTTTGGCAATCATAATATCACCGTTGTGGCTTTCCGTAGGTAAGAATCGTTCTTAGCGTCTACTCCCATAAGCCACGTAAAACATGCAACAACAAAGTAGAGGCGTCTAACTTGTTTTTGCAGGGAGTGTTTTCTGTGATATGGTATGGCCCAAGATGTGATGTGTATAATGTATGCGATGATCATGTTTTGTAATGTTTCACGACTTGCATGTCGATGAGTACACAACTGGCAGGAGCCATATGGTTGTCTTTATAATTGTGAATGACTTGTGTGTCAACTTCTTAAACGCCATGTAATAGTTTCACTTTATCGCTAAGTAGTTAGCAATAGTTGTAGTTGCTATTCGTGGTGGAGGCAATCATGGTGGAGTGATGGAGATCATGCTGGCACGCACAAGATGGAGATCATTGCGCGAATATTGGCTATACCATGTCACATAAAGTTATAATGCATGTGATGTTTATCCTTTTATGTATCTTATTATGCTTAGATCGTGACGGTAGCATTATAAGATAATTCCTCACTTAAAGATCAAGATAAAAACTGTGTTCTCCCCAAGTATGCACCGTTGCGAAAGTTCGTCGTGTCCAAGCATCACGTGATGATCGGGTGCTATAGACTCTACGCTCACATACAACAGGTGCAAGCCAGTTTTGCACACGCGGAAATACTTGGGTCTAACTTGACGAGCCTAGCATGTACCGACATGGCCTCGGAACACATGAACCGAAAGGTTAAGCATGAGTCATATGAATGATATGATCGACACTTTGTTGTCCACCATTGAAACCACATCTCTTCTCGTGAAGATCGGACTAGGTGTGGTGAATTTGGATCGTGTTCACTAAACAACTTGAGGGATGTTGAATTTAGTGGGAGTTCATCTAGTAATTTGATTAAGTTGAACTATTTATCATGAACATAGTCTAAATTGTACTTGCAAATACTGTAGATCACATGGCCAAGTCCAACTTCAACTTCAACGTTTTTGCTGAGATAGAAAAGCTTAGAAACAATGGGTCTAACTTCACCAAATGGTTCCGCATTCTGAGAATCATTCTCGCTGGTGGACAAAAGGACTATGTCCTTGAGAAAGCGCTAGGTGACGCCCCTGCTATAGATGCATCGGCTAATGAAAAAGCTGTTTATCAGTCGCACAAGGATGATTATGATTTGATTAAGATCGCCATGTTGTATGCTATGGGATCGGATCTTCAAAATCGTTTTGAGGAGTTCTCCGGGCCCTTTGAGATTCTCGAGGAGCTGAAAAACATGTTTCAGACTCAAGCCCGTTCTGAGAGATATGAGATCTCTAAGAAATTCTTTAACTACAAAATGGAGGAAGGGAGTTCCGTTAGTGAGCACGCCATTAAGATGTCGGGCTACACTCAACGCCTTGAGCAACTGGACTGCAAGATTCCAGAGGAGCTCAAGATTGACAGAGTTCCACAGTCACTCCCTCCTAGCTACAAAAGTTTTGTAGTTGCTCACGATCAGATTGGTTCCACTGATATGATCACTGAGCTCTTCGCTAAGATGAAAGTAGAGAAGGTGGACATCAAAAAGAATAATCATGTGTTGATGGTCAACAAGCCCCCCACCTTTAAGAAAGGTAAGGGTGCAAAGGAGCCCTTCAAGAAAGGCGGTGGCAAGCGCGTTGCCCCTGCTGAGAGGAAGCTCAGGTCTGGTCCTAAGCCGGACACTGAGTGCTTCTATTGCAAGGACAAGGGTCACTGGAAGCGCAACTGTCCGAAGTACTTAGCGGACAAGAAGGCTGGCACCATCAAAGGTATATTTGATATACATGTTATTGATGTTTTCCTTACTATCCCTCGTTGTAGTGCCTGGGTATTTGATACCGGTTCAGTTGCTAATATTTGTAACTCAAAACAGGAGCTACGGAATAGACGGCGGCTTGCGAGGGATGAGGTGACGATGCGCGTTGGCAACGGATCAAGAGTTGATGTGATGGCCGTCGGCACGCTCTCCTTAGTTTTACCTTCGGGATTAGTTTTAAACCTTAATAAGTGTTATTATGTGCCTGCGTTGAGCATGAACATTATTTCTGGATCTTGTTTATTGCAAGACGGTTATTCATTTAAATCGGAGAATAATGGTTGTTCTATTTATATGAGTAACATCTTTTATGGTCATGCACATATTGTGAATGGTTTATTTCTTCTAAATCTCGAAAGGGATGAAACACACATCCATAACATTGAGGCTAAGAGATGCAAAGTAGATAGTGATAATACTACTTATTTGTGGCACTGTCGTCTAGGTCATATTGGTGTAAAACGCATGAAGAAACTCCATTCTGATGGACTTTTGGAGTCTCTTGATTTTGAATCATTTGACACATGCGAATCATGCCTCATGGGCAAGATGATCAAAACCCCGTTCTCCGGCATGATGGAGTGAGCAACGGACTTGTTGGAAATCATACATACCGATGTATGCGTACCGATGAGTGTTTCGACGCGTGGTGGATATCGCTATTTTCTCACTTTTACCGATGACTTAAGTAGATATGGGTATATCTATTTAATGAAACATAAATCTGAAACGTTTGAAAAGTTCAAAGAATTTCAGAATGAAGTGGAGAACCATCGTAATAGAAAGATTAAGTTTCTACGATCCGATCGTGGAGGTGAATATTTGAGTTATGATTTTCTCACGCATCTTAAAGCAAGCGGAATCGTTTCGCAACTCACGCCACCCGGAACACCACAGCGCAATGGTGTGTCTGAACGCCGGAATCGAACCTTATTAGATATGGTCCGATCGATGATGTCTCTTACCGATTTGCCATTATCATTTTGGGGTTATGCATTAGAAACCGCTGCATTCACTTTAAATAGGGCACCATCTAAATCCGTTGAGACGACACCGTATGAACTGTGGTTTGGTGCTAAACCTAAGTTGTCGTTTCTTAAAGTTTGGGGATGCGAAGCTTACGTCAAGAAGCCGCACAAGCTCGAACCCAAAGCGGAGAAATGCGTCTTCATAGGATACCCTAAGGAAACTATTGGGTATACCTTCTATCACAGAACCGAAGGCAAAGTGTTTGTCGCAAAGAACGGTTCCTTTCTTGAGAAGGAGTTTCTCTCGAAAAAAGTGAGTGGGAGGAAAGTAGATCTAGACGAGGTTATTGAACCTTCTCTTGAATTGGAGAGTAGCGTGGCACCTGAAATTGTTCCAGTGTCACCTGCACCAACAATAGAGGAAGCTAATGACAAGGATCATGAAGCTTCGGACGATGCTGCTACTGAACGTCGCAGGTCGACAAGGTCGCGTGCCCCTCCTGAGTGGTACGGAAATCCTGTCTTGACTGTCTTGCTAGTAGAAGACAGTGAACCTACGAACTATGAGGAAGCGATGATGAGCCCAGACTCTGAGAAATGGCTAGAAGCCATGAAATCCGAATTGGGATCCATGAGCGAAAACTAAGTATGGACTTTGGTGGACCCTCCTAGCGACCGAAAGGCCGTTGAGTGCAAGTGGATCTTCAAGAAGAAAACGGACGCGGATGGTAATGTTACCGTCTATAAGGCACAGCTTGTCGCGAAAGGTTTTCGACAAGTTCAAGGTGTTGACTACGATGAGACTTTCTCTCCCGTAGCGATGTTTAAGTCCATTCGGATTTTATTAGCAATTGCTGCGTTTCATGATTATGAAATATGGCAGATGGATGTCAAGACTGCTTTCCTCAATGGCAACATTGATGAAGAGTTGTATATGATGCAACCCGAAGGTTTTGTCGATCCTAAGGATGCTGATAAAGTATGCAAACTTCAGCGTTCCATTTATGGACTGAAGCAAGCATCTCGGAGTTGGAACCTTCGTTTTGATCAAGTGATCAAGAGCTTTGGATTTGTTCCAAATTGCTACGAAGCTGTATCTATAAGAAAGTGAGTGGGAGCTCAGTGACGTTTCTAGTACTATATGTGGATGACATATTGATTATCGGAAATGACATCAACATGCTTAACGATGTGAAGAGTTATTTGAACAAGTGTTTTTCAATGAAAGACCTAGGTGAAGCTGCTTATATATTGGGCATCAAAATCTATAGAGATAGACAAAGACGCCTGATAGCTTTAAGCCAGAGTACATACCTAGACAAAGTTCTGAAAATGTTCAGAATGGATAAGGCAAAGAAAGGTTCAGTGCCTATGTTGTCAGGTAAGATATTGAGCAAGGATCAATGTCCAGCTACAGTAAATGATAGGGAAGCTATGAGCAAAGTGCCTTATGCCTCGGCCATAGGTTCTATCATGTATGCCATGCCGTGTACTAGACCGGATGTGTCCAATGCTCTTAGTTTGACGAGCAGGTATCAAAGTGATCCAGGAGTGGAACACTGGACAGCCGTGAAGAACATCCTAAAGTACCTAAATAGGACTAAATAAATGTTCTTAGTCTATGGAGGTGATGAACAGCTCGTCGTAAAAGGTTACGTCGACGCTAGTTTCGACACCGACAAGGATGATTCTAAATCTCAGACAGGATACGTGTATATTTTGAATGGAGGAGCTGTGAGCTGGAGAAGCTGCAAGCAAAGCGTGATCGCGGGATCTACAATAGAAGCGGAATACATGGATGTTGCAGAAGCGTCAAGTGAAGGAGTTTGGATCATAAACTTCATCACTGAGCTTGGCGTGGTTCCAAGTGCATTGGACCCACTAGAGATATTGTGTGACAACACTGGCGCCATAGCACTCGCTAAGGAACCAAGATATCATCCAAAGACCAAGCATATCAACCGCAAGTTTCATATAATCCGAGATTATTTTGCAGATGGAGATCTGAAGATTAGCAAAGTACATACAGATCTGAATGTCGCAGATCCATTGACTAAACCTCTTCCACATGTAAAACATGATCAGCACCTCAGTGCCATGGGTGTGAGATTGTGTGGCATCCCGCAAAACCACTACTAGAAAATCGCGTTGATTTTTGTGCATTGCATCATCATGACCGCATGCTCATGTCATCATGCCACATTGCATTTGAGCATCGTCATCATCTTGCGTTTGCTTGCATAAAACTAATTTCGGAAAAACCTGTTTGTGTTTTCTAAACGCCCCGTCTTTGTTCAAACGCAAAACCCGGGTCACCGGATTATTTTGTTTTGTTTGCTATCGGGTTGCAAAAGTCTGTTTGAAACAAATAAAATATTTAATTATTTTTGTGGGGGCAGTCGAACGGGCCGAATCGACCCAGTCGACCACCCCCAGTATTAAAAACGGTCCATCTAAACCAGCCCCCCTATAAATCCTATTTACATCCAGACCTAATCTACCCTCCAACCACAGCCCGCCACCTCACCCTCTCACCCAATTCCTACCCACCTGCCACCTCATCAATCCACTACTTTTTCCCCCTCTCTCTCTTTCTCACCCAACCCCCATCCTACCCTCTCTCCCTGTTCCCCGGGCCCTCCCCTGGCCCCACCTGGACCGGTCAACCCGCTGCCCCCGGGTCCCATCGACCCAGCTCCCTCTCCCACCCAGCCACCTACCCCTGGGCCAGGTCCACCCCCGACCCCACCCGCACCCACGCTCCCCCCACACACGCACTCACACGCGATCCATGCGCGGCCCACCCTGCTCCTCTCTCCGTCTCCTTCCTCCTCTCCCTCTGCTTCACCACGCACCCGCCTCCACCCTCTCCGACCACCGCCCCGCTCGACCGCGAGCGCCCCGCCGGCCACCGCTTCCTCCCTCGGCGGAGCCCGCCGCGCGCGCCGCCTCTGGCCGGGCCAGCCCCGCCCCTCCATCGCCACCGCCGCCTCGCCTCACCCGCTCCCCCGCCGGAGCCGCCTCGTCTCGAGCACCTCCCCGCCGTCGCGCCTCCGGCCGTCTCCGTCTCCGCGACCCACGCGCCCTGCTCGCCCTCCACCGCCCGTCGGCCTCCCCTCGCCAGCTCCTCTCCGGCGACCTCGCCTCCGAGCCCCCCCTCGCCGCCGGCGCCGCTCGCCAGCCCCGGCCCGACCCTGCCCGCCGCTGCCGCGTCCTCCGTCGCCGGCACGCCCCGGCCGCGACCGCTGCCCCCTTCCCTCGCCGGCGCGCCGCCCCGCTCGCCCCCGCCGGTCAACCGCCGCCGCCTCCGGCCGGTCCCATGTCGCCGCCGCCTCGCGTCTCCCCGACCGCGCGTCGTTCCCGCGGAGCCCGAGCCGAGCTCGCCGGCTCGCCGTTCCCACCGGACCCCCTCTCCGCGAGCGTCCGCCCCCGCCGACCGTGCGCCGCTTACCCAAGGTTTTTGGGTCGCGATTACCTGCGTCGATTCCGGTTGGTCTCGCATCTGAGGAGGGGAAAAACCAGCACCGATGATCTATCGAGCCAGAGTTGCGGGCAGCTCCGAGATGGAAGAGATGGGGCAGAAGAGGCGGCCGCTACTCGTGAAGGCTTCCTCGTCAACCGCGGTGGCGCAGTCGGCTGGCCGGAGTGGGGCCAATCCACTGACCGACCTTTCAGGCCGCTGGAGACCAGTACGCGCGTGGAGACCGCAGTCACCACATCGTTTGGGGGCGTGCAGGCGGGCGCGCTCGCCAGGCTAGGCACATTCACACGCCGGAAGAAGTGCTCCCCGTGCAGCGAACTCTGTATTTCCCCTGGCCTCCTTCAAGCAAGCTCAGGGTCGCACCATGTATGGATTCAAGGGAGGCCCGGGGTCATGAAGGGTAGCCGAGAACCGTCGTCACTTCATTGTTCTATGCAACAACAAGATTCCTTTTCCGTCCACGTGTTTACCGAGAACTCCGACCCGGAATATCAAGTTCTTTGTCACGACACGCCAAGGACTTCGACACGGAACTACAAGATCATCGTCAGGGACGTCAAGGCCTCAGAACACCGAGCTCTCCTTCCCGGACCCGAAGACCGTACCTTTGCGGAACAAGTACACGGCCAACAACCAAAGTCGGAACCCAAGGTCGTCAACACGGACTCGGAGGATCCCTGGACGACGAGCCTTCATCTCGGACGCCAAGATCGTCGACATGACCCGAAGACCACGGACGCGACGAGACCTACCTCCGTTATCCGAGACCGAACCCGTCGAACCCTGGACCCTGTCGAACCCCGAACCCTCGGAGCCCCAAGCTCGTCGAACCCTAATGTGTGACCCCTTTTCTCGAACCCTATTTTATAAATGATATTACTTGTTGCATATAAAATTGTCAAACTTGCATACATGTTGTGGGTTTGGGGGCCTTACGCCGATTCACCATATAATTAAATATGGGGCCCATATGCGGGCAAATCTAGTCTTATATTGGCCTCATTTAAATTTGTGTAGCGAACCGATGATATAATCTTGCCTTGTTAAGACAACATTTAAATTGCAGGGTATCTAAACAACATGAACCTATTAATTAATTGTCGGGACCCCGGTTCCGCTTAATATTGCCCAATTGCATCGCACCTTTGTCATGTCATACATCATACATGCATCATGCCCGATCTTTTGCCGTAGTATTAAATATTGCATCCGGTGTTTATTCTAGTGTTTTGCTTCTTCGCGGATAAGGCCGTTGAGTTGATGCGAGTGTCGACCCGATCTTCGGTTGAACCTTCGACAATGTTTTTCAGGCGAGCATCTCCCCCTTTCTACCTATCTTACTTTTCTAGTCTTTATTTCCTCCTGTTGATCTATTGCTATTTGTGTTGCGATGCTCTAGTTTCCGTACCCGTGATATCCCCTTGCAGCCCTATATTGCCTTGGACACATCCTATTACCTGTTGTTTGGTAGATAGTTGGACTTGCGCGTCGCAGTCGCTTGCTCAAGTGCTGTTGCGTGTCGCCATGTACCACTGTTGTTGGAGTATTGCCACCTGTTTGATGTTGAAGATGATCTCGGCTTTATTTATCGTTCACTTTAATTCCTGTTTAACAACTAAAATTGAAGTAAGTAAGCAGAGGCATCGGTGGGTGATAGATAATATTTGGTTTCCGACCGCCCATTTGTGTCCCGTAGGACCCCGAGTACTTGATACCTGTTCCTTGATTTATCGCGCTATCCACATACGGGGAATTATGGCCCCCCCCCTAGCCAGAGCTTGATTCCGTCTTATTTCTTGGGGCCACAAACTAGTTTGAGGTTTTATTTACGATCCTATACTTATGCCATGCTACTGCTTTATTTATGATTGTGCGAGGAGCACACTGTACTGTTTAGGATCGGGACACGATTCCGCGGTGTCGACAAGCTCAGTTTTGGGTTCCTAGTCGTTCACAGCCGTCCACCCAAACCTCGGGTCCGTCTCGGAGCTAGCTTACTTCGTTGCGGGTGTACTCCAAGGGGTGGCCCCCTGAAATATTTCTGAATCCTGTGATTGCTTTGTCGTGAAAGCCTCGTTGGGTTTTGATTTGGTTTTTCCGAGGTCGATCGTGTGTGTGTTGCTATTTGTGCACCCTGGCCGGGTTAAAACTTTCTGAAAGCCGTGTCCGCGGTTATGGACGACTTGGAGCACAGTATCTCGATCATAGACAACTATAACTAAAGTTTACTGTTATAAATTGACTTGTATCTGATATGACTAGTAATCAGCTTCAACTACAATGGAATGGCTAAATAAAACTGCCAACAATTGCTTGTTTGGGTGTCGCTTGCGACCATTGTACCTGACTAGTAAGTATTGCAACTACAACGAAATGACTAAATAAAAGTACCAACAACTGCTGGTTTTTTGGGTTATCTCATGCTATTTGTACCTGATTAGTAAGTGCTGCAACTACAACGGAATGGTTAACTAAAATGGCCCACTGCTTATTTTATCAGGATGATTATCTATACCTGACTAGTAATTGCGGCAACGATAACTGAATAAATAAAAATGCCAACTGTGTGAGTTCCTCGGTTGACTTCCTCGATCGGTGTCGAGGGGGAAACGCCAGGATGGGTTTGTTTGGTAGTAGTACCAGGTTGGTTCCGAATAGGTCTTTCTTATCTCTCTCTGATAGTCGCCAGCTGTATCGAGTCTCTATAGGTTGTTTAGTGCATGTTGCCGCTGCCGCTCAGTCCACCATACCTATGTAGGCGAGGACCGCCGAATTCTAGCCTCGCCGTGTACTGGCCTCAGTACTGACGCTCCTCTTTTTCCTTTGCCCTTTGTCGGCACCCCTTTTGTTTAAGCAGGTTTTGAGATCGACGTCGTTAGCAGGGTTACCCTTCCGGCTTGGCCTGGGCAGGGTTATGGACGCCATTGGTTATTCTTCAGGGCTCTTAGCCCCATTTGCATCTTGTCCGTAGCTGGACGCTATATCGTTTTCAAGGTGATTTGGATCTTTGTATATTATACCTGTATTCTTGACTCTTTGAGTCGCTGTTATATGTATCTGTTCTGTGGGTCCCATCGAGGACTGTTGTGTAATGTGATTACTTTGTTTTCCACCCGCACGAAAGTGCCTGGTGGGCACCTTTGAATCGTTTCTATGCGGGTTTGGCGGGTTTCGCTAAAACTTGCATAGGGTCGATTCTGAGGGTGTTACAGATTGTTGCCAAATGTAAACTAGATTATTGACTCTAGTGCAAGTGGGAGACTGTTGGAATTATGCCCTAGAGTCAATAATAAAGATGTTATTATTATAATTCTTGTTCATGATAATGTTTATATTCCATGCTAGAATTGTATTAAGCGGAAACTTTAATACTTGTGTGGTTTGTGAATAACACCGTGTCCCTAGTACGCCTCTAAGGACTAGCTCATTGATTAATGATGGTTAAGGTTTCCTAACCATGGACATGAGTTGCCAATTAATAATGAGATCATATCATTGGGAGAATGATATGGTGGACAGACCCAAACTAAGAGAAGCAATTAGATCGTGTCATCATGTTCGTCTTTGTGAAGCTTTTCTTATGTCAAATATTGTATTCCTTAGACCATGAGATAATACAACTCCCTGGTATCGGAAGAAAGCTTTGATGTCATCAAACGTCATCCTATGAGAGGGTGATTATAAAGGTGTCTCTCAGGTGATCGGAAAGTATCTGTTGGTTTGTATGTATCGAGATGGGATTTGTCCCTCCCAAGTCGGAGAGATATACTTCGGGCCCACTCGGTAATCGATATCAACACCGCTTGCAAGCATGTGGTTAAGGAGTTAATCACAAAGTGATATCGGATTACGGAACGAGTAAAGTACTTGCTGTGAACAAGATTGAACTAGGTATGACGGTACCGACGATCGAATCTCGGGCAAGTAAAATATCGCGAGACGAAGGGAATATATATATGGGATTGATTGAATCCTGGCATCGTGGTTCATCCGATATGATCATCGATGAATGTGTGGGAGTCAATATGGGTTTCCAGACCCCGCTGTTGATTATTGATAGAAGATCATGTCTGCATATTCTCGAACCCGCAGGGTCACACACTTAACGTGTCTCGACGCTAGGATAGATTGGATAATTGGTTTATGAGTTTTTGTTCGGAGTCTCAGATGGGATCCGGGACATCACGAGAGGTTCCGGAGTGGTCCGGAGAACAAGATTCATATAAAGCAGTGCAGTTTTTGGAGTTCGGAATTGTTTCGGGTTTATCGGTATTGTACCGGAAGCTTCTAGAACCTTCCGGAAGGGGACCAACGTGGCCCCACCTTCCGGGAGGGGGAATGGGCCTATGAGGGAGTGCCCTGGCTGCATTGGGCCAGGGGCACAAGGCCCCATAGGGCCCAGCCGGCCAAGAGAGGTTTAAACTCGAGATAGACCTTCTAGAAGGGGGGTTTCCTTGCCCCCCACTCCTTCTCCTTGGGGCCGCCGGTTTGGGCTTGGGGGAGGGGCTAGGGCTGCGCCCACCCCTCTATATAAAGAGGGCTGGGGGCGCACCACCCCCCCACACCTTCCCCTCCAACCCTAGCCGCCCTGCTGCCTTCCTCTCTCCCTCCCGACTGTTTGTAGGCGAAGCCCTGCTGCAGAAATTCTCCACCATATACACCACGCTGTCGTGTTGTAGATCCAATCCGTCTCTCCACCATACTTGCTGGTCCAAGGAAGGAGGAGACGTCGAGGTGCTGCACGTGTGCATCTCACGGAGGCACCGCCACTTGTGGTGCTAGATCGGATCGGATCGCGAGGAGGAGAAGCGAGTACGACTACATCACTCACGTTCCGACGAACGTTCCGCTGTGCGAATCTTCAAGGGTATGAAGATCTAATCCAATCTATCTCGTTGTTTGCATCTCCTAGATTAGATCTTGGCTTTCCCTCTGTTTGCATCCGTAGAAAATTTTGATTTACTATGCCGCGAAACCCTTCAGAAAGGATCAAGCTAATATTTTTTGCTGCGGAATGTGCCATTTGTGATTCCCATGGCTCATTCCTAGGAGGCATAATGTTGTAGTCTAAGGTGTGAAACCTTCTCAACGGTGTGACACATGGCGATATGAGATATGCTCGTTGAGCTAAGGGCATGGAATAAGTTAGACACAACATTCGGAAATCCTAAAAAGGCCTACAAAGGTCTGTCTCACGTGTCGTCGTCGTACCAATTAACATCTTCTCCTTCACGCGATCCTCCTAATGGGGCTTTGCATGCTTGGCAAGTGTCAAAAAATAGACTGAAAGTGGGATTATGATTAGAGAGAGGAAGATACATGAGCGCGTATATAGTTTTTTCCCTTTTATTTTTCAAATCCGATGATTTAAAATGAAATATCTTAAGAACAGTTTGTCCAAACGAACCATTTTCACTTTTGAACTCCTCCTGCCGAGAGATTAAAACTAGACCCCATATTGATAGGTTTTGAGCAACTTTTTTTATATTTTCAAAATTGTTGCGTTCATACTTTAGATTACTTTAGTTCTGTACTTTTTATACTGTTCTTGGTATACTTTGTACTTGGGTTGATACATATTTGTACTTTTGCGTACTTTGACAACGAGTATACTTGTACTTTTCTGTGTTTTGGCTCTTAGTATGATTATACTTTCGTGTACTTGTCTTGTGAGTAAACTTCTACTTTTTTGTATTTTGGCTCTCAATATACTTATATTTTCGGTTGTGAGTAAACTTAGAGCATCTCCACTCGTTGGGCGAACCCAGACGGAAATCCGGACTTTTTTTTGGCCGGACGAAACAAGTTTTCGGCGAGGGTACGCTGAGTTTCCCACTCGCGTACCCAGGCCGAGATCCCAGGCGAACAGAAAACGGCGACATATTTGAATTTTTAACGTTTCCGCTAGCGAGAGCTCGGCCACAAGGTGTTCGACAGAATTAACGCCCATGTGTTCCGCGACGGATTATTATTACAGAACAGAGAAAATGATTCGGACATCTCTCAGTCGTCGATGGGGATGGGCTGTTGCGGCGTGGTCGATGCGGCGGCGTCGGCTGTCTCGTCTGGGGACGCCGACTGGTTGGAGGAGGTAGAAGCAGAGCTCAGCGAGGGGGCATTCGGTGCAGGGGCGTTCGACGCAGATGAAGAGGAAGGCGTGATCTCGCCCTGGAGGATGGCCTGACGTTGCGCCATGTACCAGACCTTGACCGACGAGCTCATGTTCGACGTGTCCTCACCGCCCATCAAGAACTTCATATATGTGTTCTGCTTCTTGGCGGCGTAGTTGGCCTTCTTCTCGGCATAGTTGGCCTTAAGGAGGGCTACCTTTTCCCCTTGGGTCTCGATCAAGTGCTTCCACCGCTCGTCGGTCTTCTCGGCCCTCTTCTCGACGTGCGCCATCATGTCGGTGATACATTTCTCGATCGAAGCCTGGAGACGCTCAACGGGAGGACCGGCGACTTTGAGCATCTTCGCCTTCTTCTGGCCGATCTCTGGCCTTCCTTCGCCGGCAATAGCTGGAGGGGCCTCCGGGTTGTAGACGTCGTCCTTGGTCTTGGAAAGGCTCAGGCGAGTGTCCCGCCATTTTTCGTAGCTCTCGATCTCCTCGGAGACGTGATGAAACTTGAACTCCGTCTTCATGTCCTCTCGAAACAAAACGAGTGCACGACGAAGCTGCAAAATGGCAGTGTGTCAGGTGTGTCAAAATGGAAGTGAGTGCACGACGAAGCTAGTGTCCGCGAATACCTTGTTGTCCATGATTTCCCCACTGGCTTGTGTGCGTTCCACCTCTTCCACGCAGTTGTGCCACTTGTTGCACGCAGTCTGGATGATCGCCTGGTGGTTGGTAATAGCCTTCTCCCCTCGCTCCATGTGAAATTTTGCGATATTTCGGGTCGCAAATGCTGCGCTCATTGAACGCTAGCTTCACGTGTCTCCAATAGTTATCGGAATTCTGGTTGGCACCGGTGATCGGATCCATGCTCACCATTTTCCAAGCTTCGGCGAGACAGGTGTCCTCGGCCACGGTCCACTTGATCCGAGCGTCCGCCGAAGTGCCCGGCTTCTTCTTCCCCTTCTTGCCTTTCGCCAGCAGCACGGTGTTGGAGATATGCCCTAGAGGCAATAATAAATATAGTTATTATTATATCTTTGTGTTTATGATAAATGTTTACATTCATGCTATAATAGTATTAACAAGGAAACATTAATACTTGTGTGATTTGTAAATTAAAATAGAGTCCCTAGTAAAAGACTCTTTATAATACTAGCTTGTTGGTTAATAAATGATTGTGGTTTCCCTATCATGAACATTGAGAAGTTATTAACAACAAGATCATATCGTTAGGAGAATGATATGGTGGACATACTCCTATAGATAAGCGTAGCATAAAGATCAAGTCATTTTAATAGTTTAATTGCTATATGTTTTCTGATACATAGTAACCTAATTCCTTCGACCATGAGATCATGCATATCACCTTCACCGGAAGGATGCTTTGATGACATCAAACACCACACCGTAACTGGGTGGCTATAAAGGTGGCATTGAGTGTTCAGAAAGTATTGGTTGAGACACATGGATCAAGAGTGGCATTTGTCCATCCATATGACGAATAGATATACTCTGAGCCCTCTCGGTGAAATGTAATCCAATTAGCTTGCAAGCATGTGACTGGCTCACAAGGTATCACATATCACGGGAACGAGAAAAGAGTACTTATCAGTAACGAGGTTGAACTAGGTATGCAGAGATACCGACGATCATAACCTCAGATAAGTAAACTATCGTGAGACAAAGGGAAATTGGTATCGAATGTAAGTGGTTCATTCGATCGCAAAGTAATCGTAGAAATATGTGGGAGCCATATGAATTTCCAGATTCCTCTATTGGTTATTGTTCGGAGAAGTGTCTCGATCATGTCCGCATAATTCACGAACCGTAGGGAGAGACACTTAAGGATTCGACGTTGTTTGAGTAGTTATGGAATGATGAGTAAGAGACCGAATTTTGTTCGGAGTCTCGGATGGGATCCGGGATATCACGAGGAGATCCGGAATGGTCCGGAGAATAAGATTCATATAAGGAAAGTCCTGTTTCGGGGTTGGAGAATGGTTCCGGTGTTTTCATCGGGAATGTTCTAGAAGGTTCCGGAATGTCCAACACTCCAGAGGGGAAGGGTACATGAATGTGTCATATCAAGTTGGAACGATTGCATCATGTACTAGGTGTCATCGCTGAACAAAATAAAGGGTTTAATAAAATCCTAGTTTGAAAAGTCAAACGCCAATTTGAAAAGTCAAACGGCTATTTTGGAAGGTGGAGGGGAAGTAAGAACCTACTTGGGGAGGAGTTACTCCCCTCCACCGCCGGCCCACTTGGGAAACCGAGTTGGGGAGGGACTCCCCTCCCCTGGCGCGCCCCCTCCACCTATATAAGGAGGGGCAGGGCTGCCCCTCCAAGACACAACACCTCCACCCCGCAAACCCTAGCCCCGGCGCCGCCACCTCCTGCTGCCGCCGCCTAGGGCTACCCTAGCCGCCGACTTGGGCTGCTCCAAGCCCTAGCCGCCGGCCCTAGACCCTCCTCCTTGGTGCGTCTAAACCCTAGATCGCCGAGGATATCTCTCATAATCCACCATACTCGCTTCGGCTTAAGGCGAAGCCCTGCGAGATCTCCCCTCTACTTCCGGTACCATGCCGTTGTGCTGCCGGAATCACGAGGAGAGTGCTACAACCTCCGCTGCCTGCTGGAACAAGGGAGATAAAGGTCTTCGTCGAGTACCGAACGTGTGACCGACTGCGGAAGCGCTGCCGGAACGCAGCGCCGGAAGGATCGTCTACGCGATCTTGAGATCGGGAAGAGTACGACTACATCACCCACGAGAATCCGCTCTCGTTAAACACTTTGGAATCTTCGAGGGTGAGTTATTCCATCGACTCGTTGCTACAATCTAGTAGATAGATCTTGGCTTGTTTGTTTGTATGTGGTAGAATTTTTTTGTTTTCCATGCTACGAAACCCTACAGTGGTATCAGAGCCGTTTCTATATGTAGATCTGTTGCACGAGTAGAACACAATGGTCATTATGGGCATTGATGCTTTTATTATCAATTGCTTCTTGTGTACTTTGCATCTTGCGGGATGTTGGGATGAAGCGGCCCGGGCTAACCTTACATGACATCTGTGCCTGTTTCTCCCAGCATAGTTAAGATTCAATTTACAATGGGTGATTGACAATACTAGTATCAATGTTGTGGTTCTTGTTCGTAAGTTAGAATGACACTTATTGAAAGCCCCAAACCACGTAAAACATGCAAAGAAAGTAGAGGCGTCTAACTTTGTTTTGCAGGGGTGTGCTGTGATGTGATATGGCCATGATTGTGATTATATTTGATGTATGCAATGTTCCTTATTGTAAGTTGGCAACCGGCAGAAGCCATATGGTTGTCTTTAATTTATGTTAAGACCCGCGTGTCTATTCAAAGTAGTTGTAATAGTTGAAGCCGGTGGACGACAACCATGGAGAAGCGTCATTGACCTTGATGCAATGCCGGAGATGATGGAGATCATGTTCGTGCTTGAAGATGGAGATCAGAAGCACAAAGTAGAAAGGCCACATCATATCACATATCATGAATTGCATGTGATGTTAATCCTTTATGCATCTTGTATTGCTTAGTTAACGACGGTAGCATTATAAGATGATCCCTCATGCACATGAATTTCAAGTTCTAAAGTGTTCATCCTTAGTAAGCACCGTTGCTAAAGCTTGTTGTTACGAAGCACCACGTGATGATCGGGTGTGTTAGATTCCGCAAGTGTATACAACGTGAGCAAGCCAGATTTGCTCATGCGGAAGCTAAGGTTTGATCTTGACGAGCCTAGCATGTAAAGACATGGTCTTGGAACACAGATCACCGAAAGGTAAAGCATGAATCATATAGTAGATATGATGAACATGTCGATTGTTCGCCATTGAAGCTACATCAACTCTCGTGATGATCGGTTTTGATGTGGTGGATTTGGTTCATGTGATCACTAAAACAATGTGAGGGATATTGTTTTGAGTGGGAGTTCACCTAGATTAATTTAACTATAAATTAGAACTCAATTTGTCATAAACTTAGTCTAAACTATTGCAAATATGTTGTAGATCAATGGCGACCCCTACCATCAATTTTAATGCGTTCCTAGAGAAAGAAAAGTTGAAAAACAATGGAAGCAACTTCGCGGATTGGTTCCGCAATTTGAGGATTGTCTTCACAGCTGGTAATTTGACCTATGTGCTGGATGCACCGCTGGGTGACCCACCTGCAGCTACTGCTACCGATGAAGTAAAGAATGTTTACCTCACTCGGAAGACTCAGTACTCCACAGTTCAATGTGCTATCTTGTATGGTTTAGAATCGGAGCTTCAGAAAAGGTTTGAGAATTAAGACCCACATGATATTGTCCGTAATCTCAAATTGATCTTTGAGACTCACGCGGCAATTGAGAGCTATGAGGCTTCTGAAAAGTTCTTTAACTGCAAGATGGAAGAGGGCAGCTCCGTCAGTGAGCATGTGCTTAAGATGTCTGGGCACGCAAACAAACTTCAAAGCTTGGGTATAGTGATTCTTAATGCTTTGGGGATTTATCGTGTCCTCCAATCACTACCACCAAGTTACAAGAACTTTGTGATGAACTACAATATGCAAAACATGAACAAGCAGTTGCCAGAACTCTTTGCCATGTTGAAATCTGCAGAAGTGGAGATCAAGAAAGAGCACCTAGTGTTGATGGTCAATAAGACCACCAAATTCAAGAAAGGCAAGTCTAAGCAAAAGAGACACTTCAAGAAGGGTGGTAAGAAAGTTACCGCGCCGACGAAGAAGACCAAGGCTGGACCTAAGCCTGATACTGAGTGCTTTTACTGGAAGGGAGAAGGTCACTGGAAGCGGAATTGCCCAAAGTACTTGGCGGATTTGAAGAACGGCAACATCAAGAAGAAAGGTATATCCGATATACATGTTATTGATGTGTATCTCACTAGTACTCGTAGTAGTGCCTGGGTATTTGATACTGGTTCGGTTGCTCATATTTGTAACTCGAAACAGGTGCTGCAGAATAAACGAAAGCTAGCGAAGAACGAGATGACGATGCGCGTGGGAAACGGATCAAAGGTTGATGTGATCGCGGTCAGCACGCTACCTCTTCATCTACCATGGGATTAGTTTTATACTTAAATAATTGTTATTTGGTGCCTACGTTAAGTATGAACATTATATCGGGATCTTGTTTATTGCGAGACGGTTACTTGTTTAAGTCCGAGAATAATGGTTGTTCGATTTATATGAGTAATATGTTTTATGCACATGCACTTTTGATAGATGGTCTATTCTTATTGAATCTCGATAGTGGAAATACACATATTAATAACATTGAGGCTAAACGTTTGAAATCAAGCGATAACTTGACCTATATGTGGCACTGTCGTCTTGGTCACATTGGAGTGAAGCGTATAAAGAAACTCCATTCCGATGGACTTCTTGAATCACTTGATTTTGAAAGATGCGAAGCATGTCTGATGGGTAAAATGACTAAGACTCCATTTTCTGGTATGATGGAGCGAGATACGGACTTATTGGAAATCATACATACCGATGTGTGTGGTCCAATGAGTGTAGCATCGCGCGGTGGTTATCGTTATGTTCTTACCTTCACGGATGACTTGAGTAGATATGGGTATATTTATTTCATGAAACATAAGTCCGAAACTTTCGAGAAGTTTAAGGAATTTCAAAGTGAGGCAGAGAATCAACGTAACAAGAAGATTAAATTTCTATGTTCTGATCGTGGAGGTGAATATCTAAGTTACGAGTTTGGCGAGCATTTGAAGAAATGCGGAATACTTTCACAATTGACACCGTCGGGAACACCACAGCGTAATGGTGTGTCCGAACGTCGTAATCGAACTCTCTTAGATATGGTTCATTCTATGATGTCACTTACATATTTACCGCTATCATTTTGGGGTTATGCATTAGAAACAGCCGCATTCACTTTAAATAGGGCACCATCTAAATCCGTTGAAACGACACCGTATGAATTATGGTTTGGGAAGAAACCTAAATTGTCGTTCCTTAAAGTTTGGGGTTGTGAAGCCTATGTAAAGAAGTTACAACCGGACAAGCTTGAACCCAAAGCGGAAAAATGCGTCTTCATAGGATACCCCAAGGAAACTATTGGGTATACCTTCTATCATAGATCCGAAGGCAAATTCTTCGTTGCCAAGAATGGATCCTTTCTAGAGAAGGAATTTCTCTCGAAAGAAGTGACTGGAAGGAAAGTAGAACTCGACGAGGTTGTCGAACCTTCTCTCGAAATTGCAAGTAGCGCAGCACCGGAAGAAGTTCCTGTGGTACCTGCACCAATAAGAGAGGAAGCTAATGATGATGATCATGAAACTTCAGTTGTAGTTGCTACAGAGCCTCGCAGGTCAACAAGAACTCGTACCACTCCTGATTGGTATGATCCCGTTATGAATGTCATGTTGGTGGACAACACCGATGACCCTGCAACATATGAGGAAGCGATGATGAGCCCATATTCCAATAAATGGCAAGAAGCCATGAAATCCGAGATTGGATCCATGTACGAAAACCAAGTATGGACTTTGGTGGACTTACCGGATGGCCGGAAGGCTGTCGAGAACAAATGGATTTTCAAGAAGAAAACAGATGCTGATGGTAATGTTACTGTCTATAAAGCTCGACTTGTCGCAAAAGGGTTTCGACAAATTCAAGGAGTTGACTACGATGAGACTTTCTCACCGGTAGCGAAGCTAAAGTCTGTGAGGATTATGTTAGCAATCGCTGCATATTATGATTTTGAGATATGTCAGATGGATGTCAAAACAGCATTCCTCAATGGAGACATTGATGAAGAGTTGTATATGATGCAACCCAAAGGTTTTGTCGATCCTAAATATGCTAACAAGGTATGCAAACTTCAACGGTCCATCTATGGATTGAAGCAAGCATCCCAAAGTTGGAATCAACGTTTTGATAAGGTAATCAAAAGTTTTGGTTTTATACAAACTTATGGAGAAGCTTGTATCTACAAGAAAGTGAGTGGGAGCTCTGTAGCATTCTCAATACTATATGTAGATGACATATTGTTGATTGGGAATGATGTAGACCTTCTTAATAGTGTCAAGGAATATTTGAATAATAGTTTTTCAATGAAGGATCTTGGCAAAGCAGCTTATATATTGGGCATAAAGATTTATAGAGATAGATCAAGACGCCTAATATCATTGTCACAAAGTACATATTTGGACAAAGTTCTAAAGAGGTTTGGAATGGAAGATAGCAAGAAAGGGTTCTTGCCCATGTTGCCCAATACGACCTTGAGTAAAACTCAAAGTCCGACAACGGCAGAAGATAGAGAAAGGATGAGTAAGACTCCCTATGCCTCGGCCATAGGATCTCTGATGTATGCCATGCTATGTACTAGACCCGACATTGCATATGTTGTTAGTTTAACTAGCAGATATCAGAGTGATCCAGGAGTGGATCATTGGACAGCGGTCAAAAACATCCTTAAGTACTTGAGAAGAACTAAGGATATGGTTCTTTCTTATGGAGGTGATGAACAACTCGTTGTTAATGGTTACACCGATGCTAGTTGGAACACCGATCCGGATGATTCTAAATCACAATCTGGATAGTATTTACTTTGAATGGTGCAGCAGTTAGCTGGAGTAGTGCAAAGCAAAGCGTTGTGGTGAGATCTTCAACTGAATCGGAATACATGGCTGCTTCGGAGGCTTCACAAGAAGCGATATGGATGAAAGAGTTCATTACAGAGCTGGGTGTGGTTCCTAGTGCGCTGGACCCAATGTCTATCTACTGTGATAACATGGACGCTATAGCCAATGCGCAAGAACCAAGGTCACACAAGAAGCTGAAGCACATCAAGCTGCGTTTTCACGCTATTCGAGAACATGTCCAAGATGGGGACATAAAGATTTGCAAAGTACACATAGATCTGAATGTGGCGGATCCGTTGACTAAACCTCTCCCGAGGGCAAAACATGACCAACACCAAACTGCCATGGGTGTTCGGTATATTACCATGTAATCTAGATTAGATGACTCTAGTGCAAGTGGGAGACTGTTGGAGATATGCCCTAGAGGCAATAATAAATATGGTTATTATTATATCTTTGTGTTTATGATAAATGTTTACATTCATGCTATAATAGTATTAACAAGGAAACATTAATACTTGTGTGATTTGTAAACTAAAATAGAGTCCCTAGTAAAAGCCTCTTTATAATACTAGCTTGTTGGTTAATAAATGATTGTGGTTTCCCTATCATGAACATTGAGATGTTATTAACAACAAGATCATATCGTTAGGAGAATGATATGGTGGACATACTCCTATAGGTAAGCGTAGCATAAAGATCAAGTCATTTTAATAGTTCAATTGCTATATGCTTTCTGATACATAGTAACCTAATTCCTTCGACCATGAGATCATGAATATCACCTTCACCGGAAGGATGCTTTGATGACATCAAACACCACACCGTAACTGGGTGGCTATAAAGGTGGCATTGAGTGTTCGGAAAGTATTGGTTGAGACACATGGATCAAGAGTGGGATTTGTCCATCCATATGACGGATAGATATACTCTGAGCCCTCTCAGTGAAATGTCATCCAATTAGCTTGCAAGCATGTGAATGGATCACAAGGGATCACATATCATGGGAACGAGAAAAGAGTACTTATCAGTAACGAGGTTGAACTAGGTATGCAGAGATACCGACGATCATAACCTCAGATAAGTAAACTATCGTGAGACAAAGGGAAATTGGTATCGTATGTAAGTGGTTCATTCGATCGCAAAGTAATCGTAGAAATATGTGGGAGCCATATGAATTTCCAGATTCCTCTATTGGTTATTGTTCGGAGAAGTGTCTCGATCATGTCCGCATAATTCACGAACCGTAGGGAGAGACACTTAAGGATTCGACGTTGTTTGAGTAGTTATGGAATGATGAGTAAGAGACCGAATGTTGTTCGGAGTCTCGGATGGGATCCGGGATATCACGAGGAGATCCGGAATGGTCCGGAGAATAAGATTCATACAAGGAAAGTCCTGTTTCGGTGTTGGAGAATGGTTCCGGTGTTTTCATCGGGAATGTTCTAGAAGGTTCCGGAATGTCCAGCACTCCAGAGGGGAAGGGTACATGAATGTGTCATATCAAGTTGGAATGATTGCATCATGTACTAGGTGTCATCTCTGAACAAAATAAAGGGTTTAATCAAATCCTAGTTTGAAAAGTCAAACGCCAATTTGAAAAGTCAAACGACTATTTTGGAAGGTGGAGGGGAAGTAGGAAACCTACTTGGGGAGGAGTTCCTCCCCTCCACCGCCGGCCCACTTGGGAAACCGAGTTGGGGAGGGACTCCCCTCCCCTGGCGCGCCCCCTCCACCTATATAAGGAGGGGCAGGGCTGCCCCTCCAAGACACAACACCTCCACCCCGCAAACCCTAGCCCCGACGCCGCCACCTCCTGTTGCCGCCGCCTAGGGCAACCCTAGCCGCCGACTTGGGCTGCTCCAAGCCCTAGCCGCCGGCCCTATACCCTCCTCCTTGGTGCGTCTAAACCCTAGATCGCCGAGGATCTCTCTCATAGTCCACCATACTCGCTCCGGTTTAAGGCGAAGCCCTGCGAGATCTCCCCTCTACTTCCGGTACCACGCCGTTGTGCTGCCGGAATCATGAGGAGAGTGCTAAAACCTCCACTGCCTGCTGGAACAAGGGAGAGGAAGGTCTTCGTCGAGTACCATTGTCGGCAGGAATCGACGGCCACGGGGTCGAGTCAGAGGAGGAGAGGAGTAAGGTCGAGCGAGAGAGGGAGGCATAGTGGGCTGGGTGGGCCAAAACCCTTCGGGGTGATCTTTTAACCCTACCCTATTGGGCCACCCTGGCCCAATAAGCCCAAGGGTCCAGCCCAGGTTGTTTAATAAATCCTTTGATCAATTGGAAAAGACCAAAATGCCCCTGACCTCAACAAAATTATAGAAAATAAAATAAACTTCCAAAAATTATAAATAAAATATTTTTGGATTCACAATAATCCCCTCTGTCCAAATAAAATAAAATATAAATTTCTGGACATTTAAAATTTTATAAGAATTTTGTAATTTATATATTCTTTATGGAATTTTACAAAATTATTGAAAGGTGATAAAAATAAATAAAAATCACTTTTATTATTTATTAATATTATAGTATTCTTGAAAAATACTAAATAAATATTTATTAATAAATTTAATGTATAATTAATAATTCCTAAAAGAATTATTAAATCAATAAAAGTCAAATAAGAAGGGAAATCAAATAAAATCATTCAATATATGCAATAAATATATATATAAAATAATAATTATAAATGCTTTATTAAAAAGGCACCTTATATAGGGAAAATGCACATAGAATTAAATAATGCATTACATAACTTGCATAATCATTTTTTTGCTTCTTTAAATATTGTCCTTACCAGGCAATAATGATGTTTTTGTAGAACTAGAAGCTCAAGGTCCAGTGCAAGCATCAGACTTCACTACCTTGCCATCACAAGGCAAGTTCATCACTTGCTCATGTCCTTTGAAGAGTCTTTATCAAAGTATTTGCAAATTGTGTGTTATCATATATGTTACAAAAGAAAGAAAATATTATTTTCATAAACAAAGAAATCATAGATATCATCCTAAGTGGTGATATAATGGAGCAATAGAACTTAGAGTTCTAATTGCAACAATGATGATCAAGTAGGGACTTAATAACCCCTGACATCAGTGATTCTAGCGCCGTATATTACGCGTTAGCCATGAGATTTGGAATGGGACAGAGAAGTTAGCTGTATCTTCTTCCTCTCGCATGAATCCGGATGTGCAGGTCGTAGCTGTTATCCTCGTAGCGTGCATATTGATTGGTAATTCGTAAAGGATATGCAGCATATGGGTGGAAACCCTCATCGTCCCACGATAGTTCTGGCATCTAACGGTTTGTACAAACCATTGCCGTAATTCATTATGTGGGCATGGTGTACACCAAGGAGGCATGCGGGGTCGCGAAGGGGGCAGTGATTGGCTTGGACCAACTACTGGGCCCCACATCATGGAATTGTGGACGGGAAAGTACGCCCAGTTGTGCAACAAAGAGTTGATCTCTTATGGGTAAAGTAACGAACCTCTGCAGAATGTAAGAACTGTAACTTGTTACTCCCTGTTCCGGGAAGGAGCTACGAACGCGGCAGGAAAGGAACTTCATGAAAGTTCTGGTCAACCTGTGAAGGTTGATTGTCATAGTTTTTCGGAATAAAATCAATCTTTGAAGAAAGATTTACAAAAACTGCATAGTGCCAAGGATTTATAATCCGAGGTGGTAGTTAGAGCATCAAACTTCCCACCTTGCATATAATGAACTTGTTGGGTAACACTGTTACTCATTCTTTCCTTTTATCCCTTGCTTAGACTCCGAGGATCCCGAAGACGTGCCAATGTTTGCAGCCGAATGTCAAGAAGACGTGTTCTACGAGGAACCTGATCTATCCGGAGGAGTTGAAGGCATGGACTACGAGATCCGCTACGGTGTTGATGAGAACGAGTCCACTTAGGTGTCTAGTTAGTCGTATTAACGGAGCCGAGCAGCATGAACTCTATAGAATAAGCTGTTGAGCCCCACTCCTAGTCGGAGTTGCTACTTTTAAAATTTCCGCTGAACACTTTATGTTTTGGTTTGTAAGTTGGATCTTTTGGAAGTCTTGAACTTCCGGTATTGTAATAATAATAATGTGTGTACTTTTGTAATATGGACTCGCAATGTTTCTGTTGTACCACTCTGAGGGATGTGATATTTACGGAACGGTGTTCTGTGGATGTCATGTCAACGACTATAGTGTACTATACATGAAGTGGTATGCTGGGTCACCGCATCGGGTCTGTTCTTCCGTGAAGAAGGAGGGGTGGTTGGAGTCCGATCCTGTTGCGATCATGTCCTTCATGTACGTCTCGGCCGACATGCCGGCCGGCAGGGCGACTGACATTCCGCCGAACATGTTGCGCGTGTTGGCCTCACCGTAGGTTGCTTGCGTCGGGCTTGCGCCGAAAGGCAGCGGGCCACGACGCAGCGCGTGGCATGCGTACGCCGGAGAGGCAGAGTAGGGGATGTTGATGTCCACGTTGAAGGCCGAAGGAGGGCACGACGCCGGGCAGGGGAAGAGCACGTTGGGGTTGAACCCACCGTCGAACTCGGGGGGAGGAGTATCTCTGCCGAGCAGTCGCCTGACTCTCCTGAAAGCCGACCAGAGAGATTGGCGAGAATCCGGCGGGCGAGCCGACGCTTGCCTGGCTTCCCCAATGGGGTGGGTATGGCGCCGCCATCAACGCCGACCTCGTCGCCGCTGCCTGTTTCGCCCTAATGATTGCCTGCTCTTCTACCGCCACCTTCTCTTGTTCTTGTCAGAGCTTTGCCCTCTCCTTTCTGCCCTTTCAGTCCTCCGACGAGATCTTCCTGGCTTGCTCCTTCTTCTCCCAATCGGCGGAGGACATGCCCTCCGGCTTCTTCGGCGGCGCTCTTGGCTTCCTCGCCTTCTTCTCCGCCGGATCCTCGCCGAGGATCGACCTGGGTTGGACGAAGCTCTTGGACGGCATGGTGGGCGGGAGCTCGGCAGAGTGGCGGGAGGGGAATGGGGAAGAAAGACGGGAGGGGAGAAAGAAATAGGCGGGAGCTCGGCGAAGTGGCGGGAGTTCAGCCTTCTCTCGCCGACAGAGCTGACTCACGCCCGTTTGCGCTGCGTCCGGTGTTCCCAGGGCGTACCCGCGATCCTGGGTACGACCTGGGAAGCCCGGACCAAAGTTCGCCTAAATCCGGATGAAAACAGGTTTCGACTGGGCCGATTTTCGACGTCCAGACCTAAATTCAACGTCCGGATCGACGTCCTAGGTAGACGAGTGGAGATGCTCTTATTCCTTTCGTGTACTTTAACTCGAATGGACAATACAAAGTCATAATGGTGGTGTTGGTCAGAATGTCAAGGAGGGGTTTTATGCTGCAGATCTAGGCACCCTTGCTGTCTCAAAATAAAGGAGTTGAAAGCCTTTCCGATCAGACCAGATCAGATCCTGGTGCTCTCGCCCTTCATCCCACGGTAACGCACACGCTGCTGCTGCCTGCTGCCTGCTGGAGCGCTGGAGCACGCGACTTGCTGTGAGAGAGCTCGCTAGGGCGCAAAGCGCACACACTCTCCCTGTTCGCTCCCGCATCCATCCAGCTCCGCCATCTCCCTCCCTCCTCCTCCCCCTACCCCGCCCCGCCTCGCCTCCGCTCCGGTCTCCGCCGCGGCGCTGCAACGCCCCCACCCCGCGCGCGCCAGGTAAATTCCCGAGCTCCCCCGCTGGTCCGCCCCGCCCCGCCTAGGGTTTCCCCCCGCCTCTCGCCCGCGCGGTTTTTCCAGATCGAGGTGGGGAATTTCGTTCGAGCTCCTTGCTGATTTCACCGCTACTGCAAATCCCACCAGATTCCTCGCCCCGGAGCTCGGCAGAGAGGCGCCCCCCGAGGCTCTGCGCACATGAGCTCGACCCCTGCGGCCGTCGCGGCCTCGGATCCGGGGGGAGACAGCGGCCGTGCCGAGCCGAAGCAGGAGCGGGCCGCGGGGGCGAGCTCGGGACCGGCAGGAGATTCCGATGTGACGATGACGGAGGCCTCGGATGAGGCGCCTGCTGCTGCTGCTGAAGTGAAGGAGGAGGGTTCTGCGGTGGCGAGGGCTGGCGTGCTGACGGCGGATGCTGTTCGAGAAGAGGCATCTGCGACGACGCTGGCTGATCCGCTGTACTTCACGGAGGCGGCTGGCATGGTTGTTGCAGAAGGAGCAGAAGCAGAGCCAGAAGCTCCCACAGGCCAGACGGAGAGGAAGCTGGTTCCAGCAGGAGATGTTGCTGGTGAGGCCAGGCCCCGGTCACTTTCATGTACCGATGCCCACTGTTTTCTAGCTTGCAATAACATCTTCTAACTTCCATTGCAGAATCCACTGAACTCGAAGAAAATCATGTCAATGTGGCAGGACAAGACAACGGAGTCGCGCATTTCGACGAGGGGACACAGAATGGACCGGAAACTTCTGTTCAGTGCGCCAGATACTCCCTTCCCCCTCTCGATATAGACGGTTTTCGAGTTTCTGATCTTGTCTGGGGTAAAGTAAAAAGTCACCCTTGGTGGCCTGGTGAGATTTTTGATCCTTCAAATGCATCTGAGTTGGCGTTGAAGCACCAGAAGAAGGGTTGTCGTTTGGTCGCGTACTTTGGTGACAACAGTTTTGCATGGTGCGATGAATCCCAGCTGAAGCCTTTCGTAACCAACTATTCGCAGATGGAGAAACAGAGTAGCTCAGATGCCTTTGTCGGTTCTGTTAATTATGCACTCGAAGAACTCTCAAGGCGGATTTTGTCGGGGATGAGCTGTTCTTGTTTGCCAGAAGAGCTCTCTGACAATGGAATGTCATATATGGTTGAGAATGCTGGGCTCAAGGATGGAGTTACTTGCTCATCAGTTAACCGGTCTGAGATCTTGACATGTTTTAGTCCGGAAAGCCTTCTTCATTATATTAAGTCGCTAGCTCTATTCCCTGGCCAAGGTGGTGATCTGCTAGAGTTGGTGATAGCCTGTTCTCAGCTTACATCTCTCTATCGATCTAAGGGGTGCCCTGAACTTGCATCGTTCCAGACTGGTAGTGCATGGGTTGAGGATGCTATTGATACTTCTTCTACCAATAATGTAGTTATTGAGGAAGTTGTTGTTATTGAAGAGCCTCCTCCTGAGGTCAAGCCCAAAAGAGGAAGGGGGAGACCTCGAAAACACAAGCCTAATGATAACCTGGAGTTGGCAGGGAAAAAGGGCACCGCCAGTCTGTCCAATAATAATGCTTCTTACAGCACTCCACAAAGTGTTAGGGACTTTGAGGATTCGAACAAGAAGAAAAGGGGTCTTGATTCGTTTGAAGATTCAGATGCAAAATCACCAACTACAGCTGTTGGTGGTTCTTTCAAGATTGGGGAGTGCATCCGGCGAGCTGCAAACCAGCTGACAGGATCTTCATCCGCTGTGAAGTCTCAGAATGAACTAGAGAATGCAGAATTTGATGTCTCTAGTGATGATGCTGTGAATGAACTTACTGTGGAAAAGCGTGCAAAGAGGAGACGCTTGCATATGCATCACATTGCGGACCCCAAGGAGTTACTCATTCAGCTCTGCTCAGTTGCTGTGGAGCCAATGGACAAGTATGATTCCTCAGCATTACTAATTAGCTACTTCAGTGATTATAGGAATTATGTTGTATCTGCTACTACTGAAGCAAGCGTTATCGAAAAAACTGCATCAAAGAGAGGGAGAAAGAAGAGGGTTTTACCTTCTCCCGAGCTAGAGACTACTGATCATATGCAGGACTCCTACTGGTCTGGTTTGAGTTTGCATAATCACCCGATTCATAGCCTGAAAAGAGCTGCTACCAACACGAGGCCAAGGCGTAAGCGCAAGTCATTATACAACACAGTTTTGTCGCCAGTACAGCATGAAGAGGAGCCTCCTAAGAAACAGATACAGGTGATAGAAAGATCAATTATCCATGTCGACGAAAAGATAGTCGACGAGTGGAAGCCCACCGCACTTGTTTTAAGCTTTGGCAGGTCTACTGCTCTTCCGTCAGAAAGTGGCCTGATCAAGATATTTGGTCGCTATGGGCCACTGAAAGAATCCGAAACTGAAGTGCAAAAGAATACAAGTACTGTTAAAATTGTCTTCAAGAAGCGTGCTGATGCTGAAAGGGCTTTCAGCGCTGCTGGAAAGTATGGAACTCTTGGTCCTTCGCTCCGTAGCTATCGTCTTGTGAATATGCCGTTTACTCTAGGAGTGTCAGAACCAACTAAGCCTGAGGCGTGCCCTCGGGATCATGCCCCAGAGGTTCCTGGTAAACATTCCTGTTTATATTTAACAAAAATTTAGTTCATAGCTTGAACAATTTTGCATGCTTAAACCATTTGAGGATGTCTTTTCTCTAGGTCCAAGTAAGCCTGAAATTCCGCTGGATACTGTGAAAGTTGACCAAGTCGACAAAACTGAGAAAGCTGAGGCCGTAAAAGCATCATCAGGTGGACAAGTTGAGACCCTCAAGAAAACATGCCAATCTGAACCTGTAAAAGGATCATCAGGTGGACAAGTTACGACCATCCAGCAAGCTTGCCAACCTGACCAAATTGATGCTAAGCTAACTGGGCAACCTGACCAAATTGATGCTAAGCTAATTGGCCCACCTGACCAAATTGCAACAGCTACACATAATGGGCAAGCTGAAATGATTGCCAAGGAGTCATCTGGCGCAATGGAGCAAGCTTCACTTGAAAATCAATCAGAGATTGCCCTGTCTGGAACTGGAGCTGGAGCTGTTCAGGTAATTGGTGCGACCGAGCCAGTCAGGGAGGAACCTCTAAACAAGAGTGCCAAACAGGTAATAGAGGCTGATACTGTGAATGAAGTTCCAGAAGAGACTAATGTACCTATGGAATTGCAAGCTCAGAGTTCTGTTGAAAAACCAGTGGAACAAGATGCAACTGAGCAAATGTTGGAAATTCAAGCTCCAAAAGAAGCATCAGTTGAAATTCCTTGTGACGTGAAGTTGGAAAGTAAATCTTTAACTGAAGAATCTGTAAATCGAGTTGCAACTGAGGAAGTCAAAGCTCCATCAGATGCTGTACCCTCTGGCACTTCAGATATTCAAGTGTCTGAGCTGCAACCAGAAACTATGCAGGTCCAGGCTGTAGGCGGAACGTCAATAGAACAAGAGGGTACGACCGCAGAAGCTGATATTGTTCAAGACGTAGCTGAAGCATCATCCCAAGAAGCTGGGCCAAATAAGCGAGTCGTGGAACCCAAAACTGCTGAAGTAGCAGACGGACAAGTCAGCTGTCCTGAGCAAACTGTTCGAGTGGACGATATAATTGATGTATCAGATGGACACACCGATATTGGCAAACAAACTACAGAAGAGGTGACTATGGCTGAGGTTGAGGGAGCTGTGGAGTCAAAAGTCGAAGCCCCAGTTGAGGAAACTGTAGAAGATAAAGCTACTGCCAGAACACTTGGGGAGGCTGTAGAAGGTACAACTACAGCTGAAGCAGCAGGTGACGAAATGAAAAACACAGATGCAGCTGAAGCTACAAGTGATGTACCGGATGAGAGAATGGAAAAAGCTACTGCTAAAGCACTAGCTGGTGAGACCACTGAAGCTGAAACCACAGCCAAAGCACCAATTGAGAAAGCTACAACAGCTGAGAAACCCGTAGATGATGCCATGGTTGTTGAGGTACCAGATGAGAAAGCTACGGCAGCCGGGAAACCCGTAGAGGATGCCATGGTTGTTGAGGCACCAGATGAGAAAGCTACGGCAGCCGAGAAACCCGTAGAGGATGCCATGGTTGTTGAGGCACCAGATGAGAAAGCTACGTCAGCCGAGAAACCCATAGGGGATGCCATGGTTGTTGAGGCACCAGATGAGAAAGCTACGGCAGCCGAGAAACCTGTAGAGGATGCCATGGTTGTTGAGGCGCCAGATGAGAAAGCTACGGCAGCCGAGAAACCCGTAGAGGATGCCATGGTTGTTGAGGCACCAGATGAGAAAGCTACGGCAGCCGAGAAACCCGTAGAGGATGCAAAGGTTGAAGCACCAGATGAGAAAGCTGCGACAGCAGAGAAAACTGCAAAGGATGCCACAGCTGAAGCACGAGATGAGAAAGCTATGACGTCCGAGAAAACTGCAGAGGATACCATGGTTGAAGCGCCAGATGAGAAAGCTGCGACAGCAGAGAAAACTTCAGAGAATGCCACCGCTGAAGCTCCAGATGAGAAAGCTACGACATCCGAGAAAACTGCAGAGGATGCCATGGTTGAAGCGCCAGATGAGAAAGCTGCGACAGCAGAGAAAACTTCAGAGAATGCCACCGCTGAAGCTCCAGATGAGAAAGCTACGACATCCGAGAAAACTGCAGAGGATGCCATGGTTGAAGCGCCATATGAGAAAGCTGTGGCAGCCAAGGAAACTTCAGAGAATGCCACCGCTGAAGCTCCAAATGAGAAAGCTACGACATCCGAGAAAACTGCAGAGGATGCCATGGTTGAAGCGCCAGATGAGAAAGCTGTGGCAGCCAAGGAAACTTCAGAGAATGCCACCGCTGAAGCTCCAGAGGAGAAAGCTACGACATCTGAGGATGCCATGGTTGAAGCGCCAGATGAGAAAGCTGTGGCAGCCAAGAAAACTTCAGAGAATGCCACCGCTTTAGCTCCAGATGAGAAAGCTACGACATCCGAGAAAACTGCAGAGGATGCCATGGTTGAAGCGCCAGATGAGAAAGCTGTGGCAGCCAAGAAAACTTCAGAGAATGCCACCGCTGAAGCTCCAGAGGAGAAAGCTACGACATCCGAGAAAACTGCAGAGGATGCCATGGTTGAAGCGCCAGATGAAAAAGCTGTAGCAGCCAAGAAAACTTCAGAGGATGCCACCGTCGAAACTCCAGATGAGAAAGTTACGACATCCGAGAAAACTGCAAAGGTTGCCATGGTTGAAGCGCCAGATGAGAAAGCTACAACATCCGAGAAAACTGCAGAGGATGCCACCATTGAAGCGCCAGATGAGAAAGCTACAACAGCCAAGGAGGGCGCCACGGTTGAGGCGGCTGACGTGCAAGTGGGTGGTGTAACCGAACAAACCGGCTAGCTTACGCTGAATTCTTGTTCCTGTTGATATTGAGGTAATCTGTCCAACCGGTTCTCCCATCTGGATGTTGTGTTTTGTATAGGAAAAACAGGAGTCTGACCCTAGCATTCGCGGTGCCATTAGGTTAGCTAGGGCATTAGCAATATTTGGCCCCTTCCATATAGACATCCATCTAGTTGCCTTGGGAGCACACGTATTGGTGGTGTAATCATAAACAGAGTTCGTGCGAAACTTTGGTGCGGCTTCCATTGGGTTAGTATATCCTGAATCAGGTAGGTGAATCCATGTTCTTTCCTACTACAATTTTAGTGTCAGGCCCGTTCTGCTGGGATGTCATGATTCTTGTATTAACTGTCATATTTGTAAAACTGGCTGTGTTCGGGAGCGCGTTTCTCCCTCTTCTGTCATGGTTCATGTATTTGCGGGCTGATTCGACTTGCTTTATTGCTTTTGCCCTGTTGTTACGGCGTCTGCTGGGAACTAATTATGTTTCTCGTCTTTTGGAAATCATGGGCTGGATTCCAGTTTGAAGTTTTCTGCATACTCTGGTTGTAGTCAACTTGCCAGAAAGCTGGATAATTTTGGTTAGGAGCCTCATGTTCACGTCGATATTTCCTTCCTTGGTCGCTGTGTTAATTATTGAAGCTCGCAGCAGTGGTGTGTGTTGTATGTGCTTCCAGAGTTTTTCTCCCTCTCCCCGTCCATTGTACTTGCTGCAGTTGAGCTATGGCCCAGTTCATTTGGTGGTTTCTCCGAGAAGTGCTGCAGTTGAGCTATGGCCCAGTTCATTTGGTGGTTTCTCCGAGAAGCCGCCGCCCTATCCCCGGGAACCTGGTTCCAAAATTTTATAAGGCTTGGCAAAAACTGAGGGTAAGGCAGCTTCTCGGGATAACCAACCAAAAATCGTCGGTGCTGTGACTTGCGAGCAACAATCTGCGGTCGCATGATGCCAACAAAAAACTCTAGAAGCTTGGCACACAGAAAGCCTTTCAGAGGCAGGGATAGGCAGAAAACTCTGTCGGTTGTTTCAACAAGCAGATATAGTAAAATGAATTCTAATGAGCCTTAGCTCAGGGAGTTTGTGATAACCAAGACAACTCTTCTCAGGGTTCGATACAACTAATTCAGGACAAATGTATCTGGATGTACGACTCCCCCAATACAAATTTCTCCATACGGAATCAAATGACAACCAAGAGGGCAAATTGTTAAATTATCATAAATATACAACATACAACATTGATGCTAAACCACAACTGACTCTACTCTCAGGAAAAAGCAATTTACATCTGGGAAGCAGCCTTGGCACTTCGGAGCATCAGTTCTGGCAGACGAACACAGGCCTATGGGGGTACTAAGTTCCTTAACTGCTTATTGCTCTCCATGAGGTGTGTATCAAAACCAACCTAGGTTAGAAATACATCAACGCATGAGACACAAGATAACACAATATAATTATAATTCAGTGACATTATAGGTCTTTGAGGTGATACATACCTTGCAGAGCAGCAGCAGTCACGGAGAAGGTCCATATCTTCAGTTTGGGATATCCCCATTATGATACTGTGCAAGGGAAAGAAAAAAAACTATCAATACAGATACCAGATGCAAGCACACAATTACATTGATAAGTTACACAAAAATGTTGATGAATGAAACAGAAAAGTTCCATATGCCAAACAAAAGCACATAGACAGTGCATGAAATGCTGAACATTATAGTCCAGGGTACTTTGTTACACAAAAACATGTTTCACAGGAAAATATCCAAAGTTTTTGCATTTCTAAGAGAACAAATAAAACTTAGCTGCAACATCGACCATCTAGTTTTCCCAGGTAAGATACAGTGATTGTGCACAACATAGAGGATGTAAGGGCTAATCTACTTGCTCATAAAGTTCCATCTTGTGCAAGATTTTGCAGCTCCCCTAAATTTGATTAACTGAAGAAACAGATAGAGAGAAAAGACTAGCAGTAAATAGTTCTCTCTTTTTACTGGGCTCGGCTAAAGAGTACTGGTTTTTGTATGGAAGTGTTTCTCCTTAAATACTTCATTCTAAATCATTATATAGTATAGAGATCAGAGTTATCACAAGATATTTACAGAGGAAACTGACTTTTGTGCAGTTACTAAAAGCATGGGCTTTCACTAGAAGTACAAATGCAAACACAACACTGCTTATGCCTAACTATTTTTTCATTCACTAGGAAAAAGAAACAGATTTGCACAATAGCAGTTATCGAACAGGGCACTTTAACAGAAGTTCCTCAAGGCGATGTGTGTAGACAAACTACAACATAGCCAGGAGACGTCTCACAGGCACCAACTATGCCTAATTGCTGCTATACTCGAGCTAAACATCAAGTCCAGTCCATATTACGTAACTGACTAAAAAATCGTCAAGCATATTCAAGATAATCACCTGAGGTTGCATATAAACCATTCCTTGGTTGTATGCTACTTGTTGGCCCATCTAAAAGAAACATACAGAGCTCAGTTTTTCAGCAATACTATAAAAAGGAAAGAAATTTGCCATACTAACCCCTTGCACACTTGAGCTAGTTGTTCCTCCATGACCAAGTGCATCCTTTTTAACAGAGCCATCGCCAGACTTCGATGTTACCTTGCTATCACCCTGTTATTATTGACAAAAGGAGAGTGCAATCAATCAATCATGAATCATGTCAATATCCTAACACTTGACAGGCAGTAAGAGAAGTCAAAAGAACAGCCATTAAGTGATCAACACAACAGGGAAGCTCACAAAATTCTGCTCGAGCAGTCTGCGTTATATATGCGAATTTTCTGCTCGGTTGGTAACTTGGTAGGAAACAATGCAGACAGCTACTGGAACTACAAAACTTCATAAATAGATAACTTATTTAGGTTATACACATATCCCACCACATCTAATTAGCAATATATCTTCGCAATTCGGAACTAACAAAATCTAGGCTTCCATGATGGATTGTGTGGCTTCAAGTTTTCAGCATGGTTAGTTCAAATGTGCACAAATGATATACAATCATCACAAAGTGTCAAGTGGGATCCCACCATTGTCCCACTTACGGTTCATTTGGAAATTACTAGTTCGAAAAAAAAATTGAACTACTACCTCCGCCCTAAAAAGGATGTCACAGATTTGTCCAAAATCAAATATATCTAGATACTATTTTGTATATTGATTCATCCAAATTTGGACAAACTTGCGATATCCTTTTCAGGACGGAGGGAGTACAAATTTCCAATGAACTATAAGTGGGACATTGGCAGGATCCCACTTACATCTCCAAATCACAGCGTGTATGGAATTGGATAGCTCAAAGCCTCAAATTACAAACTTTCAGTAATTTCAACTTCCATTGAAATATCATATTTCGGAAAATTTGTGTCTAAATGCCAAGGATCACATGAAGAAATCTAGGAGGAATTCATAACAAGGGATGAATCTTTTTTAACATATACAACAGATTCCATATAACACATACCTCCATCTGCAATCAGAAGTAGCCATCCGCCAAATAGAAAACAAACAAGAGAAGCCATATCAGATGGATAAACTGGAGTAAAAAAAATAGGATAAAAAATATACACTGAAGAATGACCATAAATAAACTCTAAGCTGCTAAGAAGTATTGAATGCATATCAGGTATTTATTTTTGAAGCTAGATCGTGCATTACTTTCGCCTTATAAGTAGGATGCATAACTTCAATTGCAGAACTTTCGGGAACTTGTGATGCAAAGATGATCTTTTTATCAGCTCTGAACTTCTGTTCTAGATGTGAGGTTATAGTATATGATGAGCATGTCTTCACATAAAATCTGCTTTAAATAAATCTGTTCAATTGGTAACAGGGCCCTGGACAAGAGAAAGTAGTGTCTGTATGCATGTCTCGGTCCAATAGATGACTTCATTTAATCAATGGCCTGAGATGATTCTTAATGCTTATATGATTTAATAATCTGAAAAAAGCAGTACTCTTTTAACACATGGTCTAAGCACAAAGTTATTTAATTTTGCAAAGTAAGAGTAAGCCAAAACCGAGCCAATTTGCTAAATAAGGCTAACGTGACAGCAGGCAGAAGTGGCGATGGTCCTGCCTAACTTCCAAATCACACCAATCCAGCCCAATCATTGCAGAATAGCTCCAATCTGGATTTAACGTAACACCTAGATAGGTACTACGCACCTCTCTGAACTTCTGCAGATAGACCTTGAGGGGTTCGATGTACTCCTCGAAGCCCAGCGTGGCCATCGCCCACAGCAGGTCGTCGCCGTTGATGGTCTTGCGCTTCTCCCGCTGGCACTTGTCGCTCGCCCTGTAGAGAGAAAGACAAAACGCCGACAGGTCAGCACCATACCAGCTAAAGCTCAAACATTTCCATTCAGCAAAGGCAGAGCAGAGGAGGAGGAGCAGGGCACACATACTCGCTGGTGATGAAGGAGATGAACTCGGAGACGCACTCCTGGACGGTCTCCTTGGCGTCCTTGGCAATCTTGCCGTTGGCCGGGATGGCCTTCTTCATGATGCGGCTGATGTTGGCGATGGGCAGGAACCTGTCCTGCTCCCTGACGCCGCCGAACCCGCCCCCTCCGCCGCCGCCGCCGTCGTCGCTCCCGCCGCCCGGGGGGCTCGTCGGCCCGTCCGACATCCGGTCGTCCTCCTGCACCACAGCCCCGACGGCAGCAACCCCAGATCCATCAGCACGAAACCCTAGCCCCAATCTTCCAGAAGAGCCGGGAGGGGTCTGGAGGGAGGGAGAGAGGGAGGCTTACCTTATATAAGCGAGCCGAGCGCGTAGAGGAAGGAAGGTAGGGGAAGGCGGGGAATGGAGGCGCGGGGGGAGGTGCGGTGAGGAGGGCGGCGAGTGGGAGATCCGACGCTGGAGAAGAGAAGGCGGCGCAGGCGGGTGCGATTCGTTTGGGAGCGGGTCGTCCACTATCCAGGCCGTTCGTCAGAGTCGTATAAATAGCCTGGCGTCCGTGCAGCCGGCGCACCGTGCACCCGGTCTACGATGCTGCTGCAGCCGCACTGGAGGGTCAGGTTTTTGGCGCCTACTGACGGTTTGCAAGCGCGAGGGCTTTTCGGTCCCGAGATCACGTGATGAAAAAGCACACCACCGCACTACTACTCTTTTCTTTTAACAAGGGGTTTAGAAAGATCCCGATGCTGTCATTAATACCGAGACGGTGGGTATAAATTACAAATAAGTCTTTTACAAAGCTGATAAAACAACAAGGACCTGTGAATATGCAAGGAGGACCCTAAAAGATATTGAAGAAACGTAATCCAGCCCTTTGACCTTGCCACCGCTACTGAGACACTGCCGCTGACCATCTCCAGTCCGCCGGGGACGGACCACTTGGCAAGCTGCAGATGAGGAATGTCGTCGCAGAGCTCCTGAAAGGCCTCTGTCTTGGAGGTTGAAGACACGCCCTCCTGGCGTGGAAAAGGCCCCTCTTGGCCATAGATGCCGGTGGCACTCGTCGCCACCGAGCGAGATGCTCGACAAACTGGCAGCAGGCCGCCGCCTCGATGAAGCTCATAGCCACCTTCATATCCACCACGGTCGGCCGGTAGAAGATAAAGGCTCCGGAGTCACCGGAGAGCAGCCACCAACGCTTATTGAAGGGAAACGCCGTCAGAGCACCCTTCCTCCTCCACCATGGCAGCAGGAAGAAGCGCCTCGATGACAACCAGCTTGAGCCGTGCCCGAGCCGCAGGCCGGCCAAATCTCCGATGCCGCCTTCAGATCCGGGCACCACCACACCGCTCCTCTCATTCCCCTCACCTCCGTGGCCGGCTAGGACAAGAGAAAGCAGCGTCGCCGCACCATCGAAGAAGAAGCAGCAGGACACGATCTTATTGCGGAGATCCTCGAGATCTGCAGCTCCTAGACATGCCCTGACCTCCAGAGCCTTGCCAATAGAACTCCACCTCGAGCTACTGGGATTTCGATCGGAGAGAGTCTAGCCCTACTCCAAACTACCGGCCTCAGGCCAAAACACCTAGATCTATCCCTAAAAACTACACCGACGCCTCTCCTTCCCCATCTCCGGCCGACGGCGCCGCCGGAGACAGGTCGGGATCGGCCCGGACACTCCGCTGCGACTCTCAAATAGAGAAGGGAGAGGGACAGAGGGGAGAGGGGTATGCTTTACTACTCACACGCTAGAACGACGGATATTGGAGATACTTAGTATCGTTTACAATCTTAATAATTTTCTGCCAAGTACATGGATGTGTGTAGATGTGGGCACCATGGTTTTACTCCTTAAGATTGGCCGTCAATTCACCAATGAAACATCAATTGTATGTCACAAAAGTTATAATCATTGAATTCATATTTGGATAAACTTTTGATGATCTACTTGTATAAAAGTAACTCATATATTATAGGTCAAATTGTTGGTTAAAGTTAAAACACACAAACCATGACGCCACAAATTGAGAAGGAGGGAGTAATCCATGTGCGAGGTTGTGTGTAGAGACATATGCCCCACAATTATGTTACCATACCAGAGAATACTAAGCCCCGGGTTTTTATCGTTTGTTTGACAAGCACAGTTTAAACATGACATGTGATCTTTTGATCCATCTTTTTTAATGTAAAGTGTTCATTTGCGTATATGACAATTTTATAAAACAATGCAAAAACCAGTAAAACGATGCATATATGTGTCTGTGATGTTGAGTTATTTGCAAAGATGATGATACCGAAATACCTTACATAAGATCAGGCCAAAAACCAATAAAACAAACCATATGGGTCACCGTGGAGGATGGGTAGGAGGAGAGGGAGAGGTGGGAGAGCCATAGGGTCCCTTTAGTTCCCTCTCATTGTTGTTGTAAATTCTGCCTTTTTGAAAAAAATATGGTACACCTTGGCCTATTGGGAAGAAGATTGATGTGCTGCTTCCATGTCAATTTCAGATATGCATTTGGATAATCTCAATTTGCAGTGTCAAAATCGTGTTCTTTGGTTCATCGTCATAGAGACTAGAACTAGATCTTTGTTTAAATTTCAATTAAAAAAACAGGAGAGAGCGTCCTTAGGCAGGGGAGGATACATGTCAAGGATAGATAGGAGAGCGTCCACAGGGGGGTTGCCCTTGAAGATGCTCTAAGTGGTTGTTTGGATGGAGAAGTTTAGCGATGAGTTTTAGCAAAACACGTTTAAGAAAGATTTTTAGTAAAACGAGTTTTGCTAACAATTATGTTAGGATTGAGTGGACGCAGAACCATGCATGTTTGGATTCTAAACCTGTATCTACGGCACATTGTTTGGCTCCTCTCCCGTTCATCTCTCTCCTCTCTACCGTCTTCGTTTTTCCCCAAATCTCCAAGAGACTCGCAGGCCTGGTCTGTATTGATAAGCGTTTCTCAGATTCTGCAGTCGGGCGCGAGCTCAGCGCATCATTCGTTTCACCATGGCTGCAGCGCCACGAAGCTCGTAAGTGTGCTCGACGCCGTCGTGAAGCCTGTACCACCGCCGTGAAGCCCGTACCAGCCGTACCCAGGCAACACAGAATTATGCAGAACAGGTGCTCCCTGATCACCACCACGTTTCCGCCGCTCAGGTCGAAAGTCACCTCTACATATAGGACATGGATGAGCACGCGCACCTCGTTGTGGCGGACGTGCTCGTAGCGTGGCAGCCAAGCGACGCTGAAGAGCTCGGAAAGTCAAATGCGACGGAGGCGACGCCATTGCGCGTTGTAGGGGGACGAAAGCATGTCCTAGTTGTTGTCGGCAACTCGGCGGTGTGCCTGCCGGAAGCGGTTGCGGCGGTCGCCGATGAGCGCGGCGTCGTAAGTCTGGACACGAGCAGTCTGCTGTCTCCGGCGACAAGCGTACCACCACAACAAAAGACATGAACCAGGATTGTATCTTCAGTCCGTAGCACTCAAATGGCAGTGCGGCAATGTTCCCATGGCGTAGAGAAAATTGATTAGTGGCCATGGCTTCGGCCTAGGCGTGTGGCGGTGCGCAGGTCCCATGGTCATATCAAGGAGTAAGCTAGCTCGGTGACCTAGAGCTCGATGGGACTGTACGAGGACTCAATGAAGCGGTGTGGTCTTCACCGGCGGATCCCCTTCGAGCACCCATGCAGTCGTGCCGAAGCCCCACTCGAGTTTTGCATAATCGCGTTTTCCGAAAAACTACTAATAGTCGTTTTTGCCAACATGCATTTTCCTGGTTTTTTGGAAACTCGTTTTTATCAATCCACGTTTTAGTTGTTGCACCCAAACAGGATATTAGTTAGTTTGTTAGACGGTTAGATGAGTTTACGGAAAACTAGTTCTACCAAAAATCCATATCCAAACAAGGCCTAAGGTAGGGTGTCTAAGTGGGATTCCACCTGGAACCCACTTCTAGTTTATTTTGAATTTTGTAGTGCAAATTTTTATCAAAAATTTACACTAGAAATCTTAAAATGAACTAGAGATGGGATTTTGGTAGGATCCCACCTGAAGAAAGTTTCTACTCAAGAAGGCTACAAACCTGGCAAAATAGATTCCAATCTATTCGCAAAAATCAAAGATGGTGATCTCTTTGTCAAATTTATGTGTGCGATATTATTTGGAATTGCACAAGAAACCGTGCAATCCCTTCGTCAGATTTTCGTTTCCAGAGAGATACCGTTGGAAACAGTTCAACCCCTCCAGGTAAAAAATCAAGATTCCAAAGGAGCCAATGTGGGCAATAGTTTCAGTGAAGGCCAGACAGACCCACATGCAAGACTGCTATAGACATACTTCGCCAAATACAGATTTCAGCGGGCAAACACCAGCTAAGAACAATATATAAGGATGGGTAGCAATAGCACTTGTGGCCACGTATATGTACAGCAAAAGATCAGGCCACATAAATAGGTAGCGAGGTAAGTCGACCGGAGGTCGCCATGTGCGCGACCAACTCGGGAACACACACACACCTAAAGCCTTCTAAGGTTCTACCACTATGTACAGACAAGGATAGATAGGAGAGGGGCAGGCACCTTCTGTTTTCTTCCCCTCCACCGAAACCGCGAAACGAGTGCCATAAGTTAAGCAGTGAGCCTCCCACCTCTAAGCTATGTTTTTTCCCTACGTGATTATACTTACAAAACACGCACGAACTTGTACTGCGTGTGGCGCGTGCAGCTACTGGTGTCCAGTCAAGATAGGTGGAAGGACCCCTGGCCTTCTGTGATTGCGTACAGCAGTTTCTCCCTCATCCTTTCCTGAAGGTCAAGAACACGAAAGGCTTGGTGTTAGTGCAAGTACACGGTACTCATCTCAGGAAATACAAACATGCAGTAAGTGGAACTAATGACTGCAAAATCATCATGCCCGAAATAGTTTGTTCAGAATGCCAATTACTAACTTCGCGATGTCTGACTTGAGCTTAGGTGTTGCATCAGTCCAATAAATCTAATCTTAACTACAGAAAATGATATGCTGAATAGAAGTGTAGATTAATCTAGCTCAGTTTATATAGCAGAAAGGTAGCAAGTTCAGACCTTAGAAAAGTAGGCAGGTAACTTGAGATAGTTAGCGCACGTCATCACACTCGGCAGGTCATCGTCAGCATCGTTGTTGCTATGCTGTTGATTGCATAACACAATGTTAGCAAACATAGTAACAATGAACTGATAGGCAGAGAGAGATAGCTGTACATTGGAAACAGACCTTCCGGACAACTGTCAAATTTGGATTCAGTGCAGCCAAACCGCCTGGAGGGAGTCGAGGTGAGCCTGTTATAAATTGCAAGAAAGCTCTGCGTTCTTGGCGTCCAAACTCTTGTATGATCTCCAACAACTGCGGTGTATTCAGATATCTTGTTATGGTACTTAGATCATTTTTTTTCTTGAAGAATCGAACTTCAAAACGTATCTAGTCAAAAGACTTACATTAATGACTGCAGGGCTGCTGGAGGTGTAGCCATGATCAAATTTTATGTGATCAACAAGTTTCACGAACTGTTCAAAAGCAAGGCATCAATATGGAAAAAAGTATAGTAAGAAAAATCACCAAAATCCAACGGAAAAACAACAAAATCCAACAAAAGACAGGAACATACATCCCAGTTGTCTTGTTCTCCACAGAGTAATCTTTCCAGCTCATCCTCTGAGAATACCTGAAGTGCGCTCAGTGGAAATACCTGCAATTTTCAGTGTCAGTGTGCCACAACAAAATGAATTTTACAAACGTACAAACAGTAACAAGCACTACCAGAGGAAAATGAAAAATATAAAATGAGAAGTGGACACCGGGTTCATGTCATCCTACAGGCGCCAGTTAAGGCTTGTGAGTTATTACAAATCAAAGAACAGAAAGCACACTAATGCCGAAATACATCTGAGCCTAAATACATCTGAACCAACAGATGAGAAAACACTATGCAGCTAAAGGCTGAAGGCTGAGTCAATCACCGAAGCATACTAATTACTATCAAAAGCAATTAGAAGTTTATAAATACTGGACTGAGATTGTTTAAGAAATACACAGGGTTACAAACATAAGGAAAGGCTTCTGCATTGCCTAATTTAAACTTTACTGCTAGTCCCTCCAAAGACAAATGTGATAGTAGGAAAGAGAAAACTAATAAGTTTTGTTGAAGAAATCATAAAAACTAAAGACAAAGTTCTAGGTACACAATCCATCCTAACCACTCTGCACATTTTGAGAACTGGGGTCAACCAAGCCAGTCATAGTGTAACTGAAAAGCTGTCATTCTTTACACAAGTATAATTAGATGAAAGCAGCACCATGACACAGCATACCTGATTGAATCCGGACTTAAAAGCATCCAGTTGTCTTAAGATTCCACTTTTAACCGTTGCCTCAACAACAAAAGAAACATATTCTTCCAAATTCTCACCAGTTACCTGGAAACAGCATAAGCAATTTAGAGAGTACTTTAATCTGCTGAGAAGCCAGCAACAGAAAGTGCACTGTCATATCACTTACATTATCTGAGCTACTCTCCGAAAAAGGCAGATACTCTGGATACCCTGGGACAGCGAAGTCAATAGCAAGATCCTCAATTGTACAACCCCGATAAGACAAATCAGATGGGCTCTGGCATTCCTTTGTCGAACATGATTCTAAATATTTCCTTTGACAAGTAAGTGCTTTAAACTCCATAAGGGTCGTTGCCAGTTCAGGATCAAATGAATTGATATCATATATATTAAGCTCCTAACAAAGAAAAACTTATTATAGGTTGACTAACAAAAGTAGCAAAGCGTGACAAACATGATATATACAAGAATGTAGGGTCCAAAATACCTGTCCTAGGATAAGCTTGTAAAATGCCTTGGAAAATGGAATGTCAAGAATTCTGCCATCCTTAATTGCCTTTGCGAGAACCTGACCAAGGAGTTGAAATTTTTTATTTACTTCCGAGAAGGAAGCACAGTCTACAGAAACAGACCAAGGTCGAGGAAATAGTCCATTAGGTGCGACCACAGTTCGGGGACCAATATGAGTTTTGTCAGTGCGAGCTTCACAAGGAAGCTCCCCCCTCCACATGCCTAACCCAGACTTCTGGAAATCATGACTTATCAACGTATAGAACTCCATTGTAGGACCCAAACCTGTGCCAACTTCTTCTTCGTATTCTACTTCGAGCAGTGCATTACTCCGAGCATAGGAATGCATCACTTTTGCAGCTGAAACCAGTATATCGTTGCGGTCAACTTTGAACTTTTTCCGTGTAAAGGATGGGCTTCTTTCTGTTGGTATTGTGTTACCATTATTATCTACCATATGCCCATGTTGCATTGATGAAGAACCAAATGTTGTCAGTTGGAAATACTTCCATCTTGCCTCAAAAGAAAATAAGAAAGGGCATGCAGACATCAGTTCAGTGCACCACAAAGGCAGACAGCGAGACCTTAACACCAAGGGATCATGCATCTGTTGCTCCAGTTTATCTGTCAATTTAGCACTAACAAACTCCTGCAGTGGAACTGAAGAAATAGAAGGCTTCAGATCGTCGAGGTTAGTTATCCTTCCTTGAGCAAAAGCATGGTTTCTCTCATGAGACACAAGGTGAAACGAGAATCGGTTTAATCCTTCTAAAACTTTTAGCATAAACAATGTGTCATATGATGGACTTGATCTATCAATTTTGCAAGGAATCTTGCCAATCAACAAGCTGCTGAAGAAAGGGAGTGTTTTCCACGTCAACCCTGTTTTACTGTCATTTGTTGTTATTGTTGCATTAGAAGAATCCTTAGGAGAATCATCTTTTTCTGGATTTGCAGCTGTTCGAAATGTTACATCGTGCAAACTGCGCCAAAACTGGGTGTCCAAAATTACATCAGCTCCCGCGTTGATCTGATCTTGCAGGATTGATTGATATAGAGTAACAGATCGGTCAAGCTCTTTGCCTTTCAGGCTGAATACCAGTTTTGGTTGTACAGCACCATCAGTCCCAATCAACTTGTTTCTTTCTGGTTGACCTCCATCTGCACATTCATTAAGGTATTATTATAAAGTTACCAGAACAAGAGACGGGCTGTGAATCAGAGAATAGCAGCTAGCAATAAAGTCAAATCTAGGGTACACGCACTCACCGGAGGATGATGGCCCTTTCTTCGAGCATGGTTCTGCAGAAGAATTTTGATTTTCCCTGGTAATACCCTGAAAATTAGACATTCAGCCTCAAAACACAGAAATCTAGACGTGTGAACCGCAAAATGATGTGTGTTTATTGAATGATTTTTTTCTAGAATCAACAGATATGTATGAAGTACTTCTCATACTACTTATAGCCTATTACGGCAGTAAAGAAAAGTTATAAATATAAGCAAATAGCAGTGTAGCATTCCACCAAAGATCCTATCATATTTCAATATTAATCATGTTCATATTCATACGATTGCAAAGCATAATAGTACCTCTGATGAAGGAGAAGATTCCGGGCTAGGATCCCTTTCTTGAGCATCATCTTCAGCATATTTGCTCTCAGAAGCAACACTACTAGGTGATGATTCGGTATTCTGATCGCTTGTGCCTGTACTGACTTTGGGCCACAAAAATTGTTCAATAGAATTCAAGGAAGAAGAGATTTCCAAATTCACAGCATTATCATAGCTTGATAAGATGGTTTCATCTTCGTCCTTCTTGAAACGTACTCGAATACATGGACAACTTGTTGAGTGCCTAATAGGGATATCAGATATATTGTTCCTTGCCTTAAAATTGTGGCTCATTATCACTGGGAAGTTGTCAAGAGAAGTAAGAGCATTCTGTAGTTTCCTTACTAGTAGTGTCAAGAGCATATCGCCCCAACCTTGCTCCATTCTTGAAAAGCAAATCCGGGCAAATGACTGAAACCTTTTCAGCACAGCACAAAAATGGTCAGCATTGTGATCTTCGGGATTGTCATCTGCGTGGAGGTATACGCCGTTGGACAGGTAATTTAACAAAGATTTGACCAGTCCACTCTCAAGGAATTCAAAGGTTGTCATCGTTTCTCCTCCATGAAGCTCCATCATCACCTCGCTCAAAATGTTAGACAAGTTTTCTTCATTTTGAAGACCATCTTGGTTTAATGACTTATCTGCAGAGTCATTCAGAACTGCACAGCAAGTTTTGAGCTTCTGCAAAATCTCTGTTAACCCCATCTCAGAACTCACTGCTTCAGCTGTAAAGTAAGTTGTCTTCACATGCCTAGCAAAATTAGAAAGGTTGCCCTGTCCAATCCTACAAGTCCTTGTTTCAGCAGACTCAGATTTGCGGGAATCAAATGCATAGCAGAAACATGTAGGTTTACTTCTTATAACGGGTTGGTTCTCTGACTGTTCATTGTCATCAGAAAGCGGAGGACTGGATTTTGAGCAATCGTCTTGCATAAGAAGAGCCTCTACTGCATAGACCACGCCTTCTTTGATAAAAGATCCAAGGTAAGCATCTGGAAGCTTTTGCATGAGAATCTCAATGATCTTTAGTGATGAGATTAGCACATGATGATCCTTCCGGGACAATAAACCAGCCAAGAAGCTGACACGAAAATCACAAAAGTTTAGACTCAGAAAATTAGCACAACTTAAGTGAATATGCTCTATCGATTGTTATGGAAGAAATCCAGCCTTCTTCTGCAGTTCATGCTTACCTTGATATGTTTGTTTCCTTGAGCAAATCTTGAAGCATTTCAGGCTTACTGAAGTAACAGATGTTATTTACAATTGTAGAACAGCCATAGCAAATGTACGAATTTGCACCAGAGTTAACTGCCTGCACACATAACAGTCAGTTCATTTTTCAGAGCACAAAACATCATCATGAACAGTTAGTTCATTATCATGAACATACCTTGATCAAGACAGGAAGAATATCCCTAGAGAACTGACACAAGAACCCCGGTTCATCCACAATTATTTTTTCTTTTGCAAGTACCATATGGGTGTCTTCAACATCTCTTGCCACAGAAGGAATAAGCTGGATTGCTAATTTCAAAGCTTCATTAACCTGATATATCCAAACATTAAATTGACAAATCAATGGATGCCTCAGGGCTGCATGTTTATGTATAAAGAGATATCAAGGGATGTGATTGGAAAAATTCTACTGTTATCTATAATATAATGCCTGGCATGGTATCATCATCAAACCCATATTAGTGCAGATACTGTTTCACTTGTTCAGAAGTAGAAATTAATGTTTACAGTAAAAGTTAAGTCTGCACAGATTGCCCATACCGCCCATAGTAATGTTACTTACACAAGTATTAGTATACATTTTCAAATCAGCTTGGTGCATGTATGTTACAAGTAACTACAGTCTTCTGATGTTAATTGTCATATGTATATAGGTTGTGGACCACCTGACAATGACATTGTGAAAAAACAAAATTATAGAAAAATGACCTGGAAGTGAAGAAGCTACACAACCAACCTGGTTATTTTGGTTTTCTGAAGGCAGGTATGGCATCCCATGGGAGAGATCTGAAGTGACCAAAATCCCCCTTATGGTGCTACCAACATTCAACTCAAAGAGAGACTTCACTGCCACAAGTGAAGCACATGCTAGCTTAGCTAGAAGCCCGATCAAGTTCTGCAATCACAACAAAACTACAGTCAACTCCTGCAATGCATGCTCAGGATACACATAGAAGGTGTAGGGGAAGCATACGCTGGAAGTCGACGGGCTAAGGGATGTGATTCCAGTGGTGTTGATCAAAGGAAGGACCTTCTCTACCACACCCTGGTGGCAGAGCTGGTCAAGAAGCTCCACTGAACCACTGAAAGAGTCCACAATGCTTATGAAGCAAGCCGCAACCTTCTCTACTACCTGCAAGATTATATCAGCTGAAACATTAGCAGAGCACCAGATACATGCTAAGACAGCGTCAGTTCAACTGGTGACCATATGCTGGTGACGGAGAATACCATCTTGTCCTCGGACTGCAGCAGATTACACAGCGTCGGGACGGAATCAATCACAAACTGGGAGCACTCTGCGGGGATCTTCTTGCAGACATTTGCAACAGCTGAGACCGCAACCCTCTGAAACATAGTCCAAGCACGAATCGTGTTAGCGAATGCGGTACACATTGTCAGCAAAAGAAAAAGGATGGAGTTTTTGGGATGCTAACCTGAATACTTGCAGTGAAGAAGTCAATGTAGGCCAGCACGGCAGTTATCATGCTTGCCTGCAAGCAGGGTGTCGGCTGCCTCCGTGATATCTTCTCAAAGGCCTGCAGGCACTGCTCGGGCACAGAGAGGAAACATGATCAGGTAGGTCAATGTGATCGTTCGATTGGGGTTTGAGAGCTGCTGTGCTGAGTCGATTTGGGTTTACCTGCTCTGCCACATCGAGGTACTCGATGACGAGGAGCCTGGAGCAGAGCACGGGGAGCAAGCCGTGGCGCACAAAAGCATCGGCGGCGCGCGGCATGGCGTCGCAGAGGTAGGTGATTGCGCGCACGGCGAGCAGCATCTCGTCGGGGCTGGCGACCGCGCCGCCGGCGCCGGCGTCCCCGCCGCGCGCTATCTTTACCAGCGCCTTGGCCGCGGCCTCGGTGGGGAAGTATCCCCCGGCGTCCTCGGTGCAGAAGGAGAGCGCCTCGCAGAGCTCCGTGAGCGCCGCCAGCACGGCGTCTCCCCCCGCGCCGTCGGCCGCCACGGCCGCCACCATCCGTCGGAACTTGCCGCCCTCCCTCCCGCTCCCGCCGCCGTCCGAGTCGCACGACGAGCCCCCGTCGTCGCCGTCGCCGTCGTCTCCGTCCGCGTCCGCGTCGCCGTCGCCGGCGTGGCCCGAGGAGGAGGTGTCCATGTCCGAGGCGGCCGGCTGCGGCGGCGGCGGCGGCGGCGGCGCCGCGGCAGCAGCAGCAAGAGCCGCCGTCAGCGCGTCCGCGTCGACGGCGACAGGAGCGGGAGCGGGAGCGGCGGAGGTGGACTGGTCGGCGGTGCAGGGGCGCTTATCGGCGGGGGGCTCGGGCTCGGCGGAGCCCCCGGGGTCGGTGTCGGGGCGCTTCCGGCAGCGATCCATCGGCGCTCGCCCTCCTCTCGCCGCGAAGACGTAAGCAAAGGGTAGCAGCACGATCGATCGGGTTGGGGAAATCAATCGGGCCGCGGATACGAGACGAGACCAGAGGAGACGTGCGTGCCTGAGTGCTGCTGCTGCCTGCTAGTCCTCCTCTTTACTTTTACTCCCACCGCGATTCCGTTTAAAATCGTCAGGGTTTGCGAGAGATTTTCAACCGATTCGGGGCGGTTTTTCGGGGAGATTCCGTGAGTTTTCGAGTCTATCCATCCGGGCGTCCGCCGGCCCCACCATGTCAGTCGTACCCTGGGACGGAGGGGTGGGTGGAAAGGAGTGGAGTAATAATAATGGAACTGCCTCTGCCTGCGGGGCTTGGCTTGGGTTGTTTTGTATCGGATGGCTTACTCGGTAAGGCTCCGTGACTGGCGGCCGTGGCGTCGTCCATTGGCACGGGTCGAGGCTTGGTACGGGACTGCTTGGAGGCGCGCTTTGTTAATTGCGAGTTTGCTATGTGGAGGGTTGGAACGGTGACCGCGACCGTGGGCCTGTTGAGCAAGGACGGGATTTCTTAGGCTGCTTTAATTATCGATTGATTGAGTTTAGTCGCGACTTGGTTAGGTCGTGACGTAGCCACAGCGCCGTTCCATGGGAGATGCTGTTGCGGTGTTTAGGATCAAGTACGTACGTGTGTACCTGCACCTATTTCTCGAGTCCGTCACGGTCTGCAAGACTGCAACCCGCTGCATTGCCTTGTCTTGCATCGGTTGGTCATTCGATACGTCGGGATTGGTTGTGTGCGTATGGCTACACCAACATCGTGTTTGGTTGCTTGTACCACATGTGGGGGATCACCTCCGTCCATCGGAGCGCCACAACCACCGTCCACACCGCCGCCCACCACTAAAAGTAGCTTACCGATTCCGACAGTAAATTCCTCGACGGTATGATGTCGTACACCGCATAGGACCAACACAAGCAAACCATAGACCTAAAATCACTCATACCACTATAAACAGGAGGTCGGCGTCTCCCGCTTTATCTCCGGACGATGGATCTGAGCGGTCTCATTGTGTATTGCCTTGTCTTGCATCGGTTTGTCATTTGATACGCCGGGATTGGTCGTGTGCGTATGGCTGCAACAACTTCCTGTTTGGTTGATTGTACCACATGCGAGGGAACACCTCCGTCCATTGGAGCGCCACAACCATCATCCACATGGCCGCTTACCAACTCCGGCAGCAAATTCCTCGACGGTATGACGTCAGACACCACATAGGACCAACACAAGCAAACCCTAGACCTAAAACAACCCATACCACTATAAATAGGCGGTCGGCTAGTTCTCCCACTTCATCTTCGGATGATTGATTTGAGCGGTCCCACTATGTGGATGAGAGGTTCTTTAAGCTCCATGGGAATCAGGCCAAGATCGTCGTGCATGCATCAAAACGTGTGATTTTGCACCCATAGGGCCTGGTTTGCCACCACGAGAGCTACCAAATACGCTTTAGTGGAGTCGGTCAAACACACCACGTCTCCTTCCTCCACTCCTCGGCTCATAGAGAACCTCTCATTCTGAATCGATCTAGAAAAAGGAAAGAGCGGCTAATCTTATGTAATGAAGATGTAAGCCTTGAGGTAAAATCAATTTCACTAGGAACGGGTGTGCTTAGGGTAGTGAAAGCCAACAAGGAACGACATATTATTTTATTATCTGATTTGGAACTTTTTTAGAGCATCTCTAGCAGATCTCTTATCATTTAGTTCTTCACAATTTTAGGCTTCGTGGATAAATAAAGTGGCCAATGCAAACTACGCGAGACAACCTATATGATGATACAAGTACTTCGAGTGCGAAGGCTATACAAATTAAACAACACAAGTAAAGAGCTTGGGCAGAAATAATCGAGGCATGCCTGAGACGAAGATGTAAGCCCAGTGTTCACTCCCTTGGGGGAACTACGTCACGGTTGGAGAGGTTTGGGAATCCACGAAGAGTTCTCAAACTCCACGGAGGCTCGCCTTCTTCTCCGTGAGCCTCCTCCACGAAGTAAGAGCTCAATCACTAGTGGTAGGCCTTGAGGTGGCCTCCAAACCCTCACAAACTTTGCATGGAGCAAATCACAAGTCGAAAGCCTCTGGGAGACCATGGACGCCTAGTGTTTCCACGAACCCAAGAGTAACAAGCAAGCTCGAGGAGGAATGATGTTTGGCTTGGTGAGAATGTAGATTGGGACCTTGATGGCACTGCGTCAACGTGGGAGCGCTTCGTCGGGAAACCCCAAGAGCAAGGTGTGATGCAGCACAACAACAAGTCTTCCCTTAGTAAGAAATCGAGGTTATCGAACTATTAGGAGGAAGGAAACGTCTCAAAGGTGTTGCAAGCAACATGGAAACCTGCACAACACAAACTCAAGACTTTGCCCCAGCGAACGGTGAGGTTTTCAATCTCACCGGTTGCTGCAACAAAGGATTAACTGTATGGTGTGGAAGGTGATGGTGGTTTGCAGAAAGTAAACAGTAACAGTGGAAGATGTATCAATGGTAAAGATTGGATCAGGGTCCATAGTTCACTAGAGGTGTTCTCATTAGATAAACAAACATGGCATGCAGTGTAAACAAATTACAACAGGGCAATTGACAGGACTGAGCAAGGCATAACAATGCAATACTAGACATCATGATCCTATGAGATTCGATTGGGCAATACAATAAGATACATAGACCGCCATCCAACTGCATCTATGACTAGAAGTCCACCTTTGGGTTATCATCTGACCCCCCTCCAGTATTAAGTTGCAAGCAACAGACAACTGCTTTAAGCAAAGTGTGTAAGGTAAACAATCCACTTGTTTCATGAACAAGAGACTGTTGTTTTCCCCCTAATGGCAACAACACATCTACAACCTTAGAGATTTCTGTCACTTCCTTGATTAAATATAGGCATGAACCCACTATAGATCATAAATACCCCCTTTTGGAGTCACTAGCAACTACTTGGCCAAGATAGCTAGTAACAACAGAGAGCATGCAAGATCACAAACAACACAGACATGATAGAATCAATAAGACAAAACCATTAATCAATCTGACATAGTAATCTCAATATCCATCGGATCCCCGTAAACACAACATGTATGATTACAATTAGATGAGATCTTTATCATGAACGGAGCTCACAAGATCTAGACATGAAAGCACAAAGGAGGAGATACAACCATCTAGCTACTACATGGACTCGTAGTCCAAGGTGGAACTACTCACGCTTCATACCGGAGTCTGGCATGATGAAGAAGAAGGTCTTCGGGATGATCTCCCCTCCGACAGGGTGTCCGTAAGAGTTTCAGATCCCTCCCCCGATCTAGGGACGATGGTGGTGGCGGCTACATACAGTTTCGTGGAATATTGATCGAGTCCTTATGGTTTAGGCATCGGGGGCTTCTTATAGGCGAGACAGGAGGGCGGCCAGGGGGCCTACACCTTGCCCAGGCGCGACTTAGGGTAGGCCCGCGCCTGGGGGGTGTAGCTGCCCTTTGGCTCCCCTCTGTCTCTCCTCTGGATTCCGTGTTCTCCTCGGTAAAATATTTGACTTTGTCTTTTGTCCCGCCCAATTCCGAGAATATTTTCTTACTAGCTTTTTTGGAACCAAAAACAGCAAAAAAATGTAACTGGCACTATGGCAACTTGTTAATAGGTTAGTACCAGAAAACATATAAAAAGCACATCAAAGTATGGACAAAGCAAAGCAAAGTAGATACTAAACAAGCATGGAACATAAAAAATTATAGATGCGTTTCCGACGTATCCAGCATCCCCAAGCTTAACTCCTGGTCGTCCTCGAGTAGGTAAGTGATAAAAAAGAATAATTTTTAAGGTGACATGCACCATCAAAACGAAGATCAAACCATTTGCAAGCATTGAAAGCTGGGATCAAAGAACTCTAAACATGAGCATGAAAAATGGAGTTCTAATAGTAAGACAAAGTAACTAAGCATGCAACATGAAAAGCTATAAACAAAGATCATGAATAATATGCATTAAAAAACGTTTGTTTGTTTCACATACAGAAAACATAGCATAGTGGCATTCAGCTTGTCCCTCATGGAGTAGCAAATAGATGCATAGGACACCTTCAAAATTCTTAAGAGTGAATAGATACAAATAGCATAAGAACAAGCAATATCAACAATATGCATAAATCAATAAGTTTTGGGACAATGCACATAAAACTAAGAATGACAACTATGCTCTCTTAACTGGTGCCTAAAGGTGGAAGGTGGAGACTCAGTATAATGGTGAAATAAAGTCCCTTCACAAAAGGGAAGCAGGGAATTCAAGTTTCAAAAAGAGCTTCCAAAAATTATGGTACTTGTTAGCTTTTAGGCCTCATTGCCCCTATCATAAGCATCTTGAAGTGATTAAGGTTAAAGTGAACAAACTATGTAGTATATGCTTGACAAAGTATAAGTTGGCAATCTCATGTCCCTTGAATATGAGGGCCGCTCCTCGTGCTACTCAACTTTAGTCACCTGTAAGTTCTTGTCATAATAAGTACATGTGTACCATAGAGAACCGCCAACGGGGTATCCCTTGCACATGATACAGGAGCTATCCCATAACCAAAATGACAAGGCAAGCAGACAATGAGCATCTCAGTGATCTTTTAATTTGCTATTTGCATAGGTTTTTATTGAGAATGCTTCACAAATTGCTTATTATGGTGATGCTGCAAGTTTCCACCATCATTAGGCATGGCTTAGGCTAGCGGCCTAGGCGTTTCTCTAAGACAAAATACATAAATCCATGGACTTACAAGCTTCCTCTTTATTTTACACCGACGACATCCATAGACAAAAGAGCATGATATCAATTGTGTACAAAGTATAAGTGCAACGTTGAAAGCGTTCCCCGTGACACCATGGTTCTGCTAATTCCAACGTATAAGTGCAAGCATATATAACATAGATTACACAATGGTTCAAGTTTATTAGGGGCAAGAAATATAAAGTGTGCCATCAAGTTTATGAGATCTTTAATCACTAAGTTTTCACATAACAAAATAATTTTTAATTGGAAGATAACTAAAAATAAGAATATACTTAGAATGGTGTAACACACCATGCATAGGAATTTATAGTGCACACTTTGGAATAACTTGGTTTATTAGAAGTTTGAAGCATGAGTAGAGCTTACTCATACAAGTGGAGGCTAGCAAAAGACTGGGAGCAACCAACTAAGAGAGCAATAATAGCCATAATCATGTAGAGCGACAAAACATTACTAATCAAAACATAAAGTGGTACTACAAGTCAAGGACTAAATGATCGTAGAGGCTATGGTGACTTGTTCATAGTCATAACATGGTGAGAGCATGTGCCAAGTCAATCCAAACAAAGCATCAAAGGAGAATACCACAACACTATGCTTTTGTATGCTAAAACAACGCATGATTCTTTCAAGGCACACTAAGCAATCCCAATTGTTTGGAACAAGTCATGCTACAGCAATAATCACTAAGCATAAGGTCAAAACAACACCTAGCATGTCATGATAAAGTCTAAGTCACAGTTAATGCAAGCTCCTCTTGCACTTTCAAGCAAGAACTTTCTACTCCTTTCCAACACCAATCGACTTATTTGAAACAACACAGCAAGAACGGGGGTCCAAACTACTTTATTCAAGCAAACTAAACAAACTAAGCAAACCAAACGAAAACTAAGACGCTCCAAGAAAAACACAACAGTGCATGAAACAATAAAACGAAGTGTCTAGAAAAACCTGAGTTTTTTATTGATGAAGAAGGGGATGCCTTGGGCATCCCCAAGCTTTGACGCTTGTACCTCTTGAATATTTCTTGGGGTGACAATGGGGTGGCATCTCCAAGCTTGAGCTTTTGTCCATTTTTATCTCATTACATCATTCTCTCTCTACACCTAAAACTTTTCCTTCATACAAAACTTCACACAATATTCATTAGCAACATTAGTGTATTCAAAAGATAATAGACCCTTGGGTTTAGCCTTAGAACAGCAAAACTTTCAATAAAAACACAAGCTAATGTAGCAATTCCCTCAAAAATCTCAATTTCCCAAAAATAACCCAAAAAGGAATCAATAAGAAGCAAATGCAAATAATGGCAGAAATCTGTCAAAACAGACGAGCAGGTAGAAACTGATTTTTTCGAAGACCTTCTGTTGCTTAAATCAAAAAGTGTTGAACTAACGAAAGTTTTCTAACATACTGGGGGATTTATTTGTAAATTTTTAGCTCAATCCGACTTACAGAGACTACTCACGAATTTTTATGGTGGAGCACAGAAATCTGTTTCGGGACAGCAACTCCCCAAATCTTACTTCCCTCTCATTAGAGGTCATTCTTGGCACAAAAAGCAAACAAAAAGGATAAGAAGAGGTTATTACTGAAGTAATAACTTCCAAGACTCAAGAAAATTCTTGGGTTATCTCCCAACAAGTACTTTTCTTTAACGCCTTTAAGTTAGGCACAAGAAGCAAGAAATCATGTATTTTCAAATGAAGAAGCATTAACATCAAACCTTGCTTTCAAAGGAGGAGCAAAAAGCAACTTCTCTCTCCTCATAGGTAAGTGTTCAATACCTTTCTTGAATGGAAATTGATATTTAATGGTGTCTTCTTTCATATCAATGATGGCACCAACAGTTCTAAGAAAAGGTCTTCCCAAGGTAATAAGACAAGAAGCATTGTATTCAACATCAAAAACATAGAAATCAACAGGGGCATAAGCATTGTTAACCATAATGAAAACATCATTAATACTCCCCATGAGTTTCTTCTTAGCATTATCATTAAGTGGGACATCTAAATAACAATCTTCCAAAGGTGGCAAATCAAGCATTTCATAAATCTTCCTAGGCATAATAGAGACACTAGAACAAGGATCACACGAAGCTTTGAAATCAAAGTCCCAAGTATCTTATACTTTACTAGGAATAGAAGCTTTGTTCTTCATCTTCTTTTCCTTAATTTTAACAAGAGCATCTGTAATGTGTTTGGTGAAAGCAACATGCATATCACTAGCATAAGGACTTCTAGCAAGCTTTTGCAGGAACATAATCACTTTAGAAATATTGCAACCATCAAGATCAATATCAAACTTAGCATCACTAGTAGTGGACTCATTAGCCTTAGGCATTGTAGGGGGAGGAATAGGGACTTCTTGTGGTTTAGTGGCGTCCATATTGGTGGTGGTGATAGTGCACACACTATTGTTTCTAGCAATTTCATCTTCCCTTTCCCACTTAGCATGAAGTTGGGCTAACAGTCTAACATTTTCATCAATAGTAACTTGCATGGCATGAGTAGCAGCAAAGGTAATTTTCATGGTTTTAGGTTTAGCAGTCATTTTATTAATCAAAGAGGAAATATTTTTCTCAACATTTAAAAGCTTTTCCTCCACAGTCTTGTTGAAAGTGGTTTGTTTACTAATAAAGTCTTTGAGTATGACTTCAAGTTCAGAGGGGGCACTTCTAGTATTGTTATAGGAGTTTCCATAGGTATGCCATTATTAGGAGGATAAGGCCTATAGTTATTACCATAAGCATTGTTGCCAAAATTGTTGTTTCTAGTGAAGTTCACATCAACTTGCTCTTCTTGAGCAACCAAAGAGGCTAAGGGAAGATTATTTGGATCTAAAGGAGATTTCTGGTTAACAAGCATAGCCATGATAACATCAATCTTATCACTCAAAGAGGAGGTTTCTTCAACAGAATTTACCTACTTACCATGTGGAGCTCTCTCAGTATGCCATTCAGAATAATTAACCATCATATTATCAAGGAGTTTTGTTGCAACACCCAAGGTGATGGTCATAAAGGTACCTCCAGCAGCTGAATCCAACAGGTTTCTTGAAGAGAAGTTCAAACCTGCATAAAAAGTCTAGATAATCATCCAAGTAGTAAGTCCATGAGTGGGACAATTCTTAACCAAAGATTTCATTCTTTCCCAAGATTGAGCAACATGTTCATTATCAAGTTGTTTAAATTTCATAATATCACTTCTCATAGATATAATATTAGAAGGACGGTAGTACTTTCCAATAAAAGCATCTTTGCACTTAATCCAAGAATCAATACTATTTCTAGGCAAGGATAGAAACCATTTTTTAGCTTTTTGTCTCAATGAGAAAGGAAACAGCTTGAGCTTAATAATATCTTCGTCTACATCCTTATACTTTTGCATCTCACAAAGTTCAACAAAGTTATTGAGATGGGAAGCAGCAGCATCAGAACTAGCACCAAAAAATTGCTCTCTCATCACAAGATTCAACAAAGCAGGCTTAATTTCATAAGAGCAGGTGGAGCAATATGAGTGATTAGGAAATCATTATTGTTTGTGCCAGTGAAGTCACACAACTTGGTGTTCTCACCAAAGTTCATTTTGGCAAAAGTGGGGCAAGCCAAAACAACAACAGCAACTAGAGTAGGGACTAATTTTTATGTGTTTTTGATAAGAGAAAGCAAACCAAACTAAACTAATTTTTTGGAGTTTTTGATAAAAAGAGGCAAACAAAACCAAGCAAAAGAAACTAAGCAAAACAAAAACAAAGTAAAGAGAAAGGTTGAGAAGGACCCCCCTTGTGAAGACGTCCTTAGCCTCCTCGGCAATGGCGCCAAAAAATCTTGATGGCGCTGCGTCAACGTGGGAGCGCTTCGTCGGGAAACCTCAAGAGCAAGGTGTGATGCAGCACAACAACAAGTCTTCCCTCGGTAAAAATCTGAGGTTATCGAACCAGTAGGAGGAAGGAAACATCTCAAAGGTGTTGCAAGCAACATGGAAACCTGCACAACACAAACTCAAGACTTTGCCCCAACGAACAGTGAGGTTTTCAATCTCACTAGTTGCTGCAACAAAGGATTAACTGTATGGTGTGGAAGGTGATGGTGGTTTGCAGAAAGTAAACAGTAACAATGGAAGATGTATCAATGGTAAAGATTGGATCGGGGTCCATAGTTAACTAGAGGTGTTATCATTAGATAAACAAACATGGCATGCAGTGTAAGCAAATTACAGCAGGGCAATTGACAGGACTGAGCAAGGCATAACAATGCAATACTAGACATCATTGTCGGGGGGTGACCCCGGATAGGATAAAGACGGTGAAATACGAAGGTACGATCCCCGTCTGGTTCCCGAGTTACAGTTTAAGTCGGCCGGATCCCGTATAAGTCGGCCGACATAAGGAGGCGAGAGGCCTGTAAATGTATATTGAGATATTACCCGGCCGAGATATTACGTAAGTCGGCCGGGTCAGCCCGAGTGATCTTAATGCAGGTGAAGGAATATCCGAGCTATTCGAGGAAGGACCGAATGATAAGAAGCTTGCAGGAGAAGGAGAAGCCTGAAGTCAAACCCTATCTGCAAGCTAGGGAGAATCTGAGCAGAGCCAAGCGCTACGGACAAAGGCGCAGAGCGACAGAGAGGCAGGAGGAGGTCACGGAGGTGACAGTGCGGAAGACCGAGGCGCGCAGGGGGGCCCTCTGGAACCTTGCCGTTGTTAGAAGAGCGACAAGGAAAGGGGAGCGCCGAACTACTATATTGGGACAAGCATATTCCTCGAAGATGCTTGCCACGTCAGCCCTAGAGGAACCCAGGGCTCTCCTTTATAAGGGGAGGCTTGGATTCAGAAGAGGCATTGAGAAAGGTGAGAGCCGTTAGGCTGGTAAAGTTCTTCTCTTCTCCCTGTAAACAGCTCAAGGAGCACTTGTAGCCCAAGGAAGAAGAAATAAAGATCTTTACCTTCATCCTCTGTGTGTAGAATCATCTACATCTTTCCTCCCCAGATCCCACTAGCATCCATTGGTCCCATACTTTAGCCTACCCATGGCATCTGCCGTGCCACCACCACGACAGTTGGCGCCCACCGTGGGGCCAGCAGCGGTGCTAGCTGGAGTTATGATCCGGACGGGAAACTTCATCAACACGGGCGAGCGCGTTGTTTCTGGCTTGGTCCAGAGATTTGGTCTCTGTGACTATGTCAGCGACAATGCAGGGAGCTTCAGGGGGAAAACTCCCCCGCGAAATGGCGTCTTCATCGGCCTGGGCGGGCATAAGGTTTACGTCGGCGTCGACGTCACCGGTGTTTATCCTCACAAAGTTGTTGTTGCAGGAGAGCCCCCTATTAACGCAGCAAGCCGTCCGTCCAGAGCGCGTCCTGCAGGTAGCGTCGAGGTGATGGTCGCTGCCGGAGTGCAGGCAGGAGCAGCTGCAGTCGGATCAAGCAGGGAACCCACCGCTGGCGTACAAGGCGCGCCCAAGCAGACCGTACCTCAACCCATCGAGGCAATCCCACCAGTGACTCACCCGACCGAGCTGCAGGACACCACCCCAAAGGCACCAAGAGTAAGAGGGCCGCCTCTGGAAAGGCCGGAGAACATTCTTCAGGCGACCATAGAAAACTTGACTACACCTGTAGCGCCGATACTTGATCCGGCAAATGCTCAGGCTGAATTAGAAGAAACCAGGCAGAAGGTGCTGGTAGAGGCCAAGAAAGTATCGGCCTTGCGGGAGTCCCTGAATAGGACCCTGCGGGAGTATGCCAAAGCTAATAAGCTTGATGTCGCACCCGAGCGGGTGGACGAATTGAGATTAAGGGGGAAGAACCTCATGGATGGTATCAACAAAGAGCATGATGCTCATAGGGCGGAATCAGATGACTTAGGTTTGCCGAGGTATAATACCCCGGCAAAGAACGTGAGAGCAGCGAATGCCGCAGCATTGGAGTTAGAGGGGTTGACCGGGGAGGCCCGACAGAAACAAAAGGAAAGAGTGAATGAGCTGGTGCGCATCGCGAACCAGCAAAATGAGGAAATACTTAAAACAAACCCGGCGAGGCCGGGGGCCTCGCGAATGGTTCACTCGGCAGGAGCAGCACCTGCCTTATCCGCGGCAGCAGCATCTTCACCCGGAAATAACGCGCGAAGGGACAAAGCAGTAACCTCAGGAAAGAGGAACAAGCAAATTGTTCCATATGATCCGGCGATGGCTGGAAAGGCAAATGAGAATAGAGGCAATGCAAGCCGAGGTAACAGTGGGGAGAGGAACCACGACCGTGTAGAGAAAGAAGACGGAAGCCGAGGCAATGGAGATCTCGGCAGAAGAGAACCCGCAAGGGGCAATCATGAGAACAATACCCCGGTCGAAGTAAGGAGAGAGCTGCCGCTCAACCCACAACCAAGGCATGAACCCCCGCAGGAAAGAGAAGCGAGGCCAGCTCGCCACAATCAAGTAAATGAAAGGTACAATGATGGTTATTCCGAGATGGAATATGCGATCCATGGTGGAAATAACCACTATGGAATGCAAGACAGAATTCTGTACAGAGATTTGCCATCAAATGATGCAAGAGTGAAGCTGGACCGGCTATACCGGTCCGAGTAGTTGGAAGAACAGGGTCCACCGGGTCCGACTTGCTTTGGACCACGGATCATGAGCGAACCACCCGTGCCGAACTTTCAGCTAGCAAGAGGCACCAAAACATATAATGGGAGTACCAAGCCACAAGATTGGTTGATTGACTATGCCACTGCTGTGAAAATAGCGGGTGGGAACTTACGATGGGCAGTACGGTATGTCCCACAAATGTTGGAAGGACCAGCTAGGGTATGGCTGAATAATCTACCAGCGGGCAGTATCAACTGTTGGTTGGATTTTGAAGAAATGTTCGTCAGCAACTTTTACCAGCACATACAAGAGGCCAAACAGGCCGCAACAGTTAGCCATGTGCAAACAGAGGCCGAATGAAACAGACAGAGAATTTTTAACTCGATGGTGCAACCTGAGAAATTCATGTGAAGGGGTTATAGAATCGCAATCAATAGCTTGGTTCGCGCAAGGCTGCCGTTATGGCAGCGTGTTGTGGCAACGTCTGCAAAGAGATATGCCTACCACACTGGCAGAAACTATCAGAATAGCAGACTCCTATGCACTAGGGGACCCAACACAACCAGAACTAATGTCGGCGGATCATCGCGAGCAACAAGATCATTATGCAAGAGATTTGGCCGGGTCATCCAGGCGCAATGATTTCAGAGGAAGAAGAAGAGAGGAAAGGCCGGATTATAGATATAATTCGGCCCAGGTGGCAGCAGTAGCACAAGATCAGCCGAGTCACGGAGCAACTCAACGGCAGAAGAATGGACCTCAGCAGTGGACACCAAGGAATGAAGGAAAAAGACAATGGACCCCAGAAGAAAAGAAGCAGTGGCAGGAGAGGCCGAAATACACGTTCGAATCCATGTTAGATCAGCCGTGCAAATTTCACACATCAAACCCATCCAGACCAGCCAATCATACGACCCGTCAATGTGCATGGATGAAAAATGCAATGGGGAACCCCGCAGGAGTTCAGGATCCCCATCAAGTACATCAGCAGCATCAACCACAATTGACTGGAGCAAATGCACAGCAACTGATGTTACCACCTCCTCCCCTGAGGTATGATAACTCGGATCGGAGGGATGCAGTACATCAAGTAATGAACCAAGTCCAGGATGGAAGGACAAATCCAGCAAATACTGGATGTAACGATTACAGAGAACATCATCAGTCTTATTGCGTGTTCACAACGGAACAACAAGACAAGCAGAGTGTGCAGCGCCGACATATGGAAGTAAATGCAGTTATGCCGGCAGTACCAAGATATGTGCCATGGTCGGATCAGGAGGTAACTTGGAGCATAAAGGACCACCCCAAAATGATGCCAAATCCAGGATCGTATGCACTCGTGTTGGATCCGACATTCGTTGGACCAAGCATCAATGTGAAATTTTCAAAAGTCCTCATTGACAATGGAAGCAGTATCAACATCATGTACAAAGATACTATGCATAAACTCGGAATATCGCAGAACATGCTGCAGTCCACGAGGACCACTTTCCATGGGATAGTGCCGAGACTTTCATGCAAGCCCATCGGTAAGGTCCGAGTTGATGTGTTATTCGGCACGAGAGATAACTGCAGAGCAGAGAACTTAGAATTTGAAGTGGTAGATCTGGGAAGTTGTTATCATGCTCTACTCGGACGGCCCGCGCTGGCCAAATTCATGAGCAGCTGTCATGTAAGTTATCTGAAGATGAAGCTACCCGGACCACAAGGAGTAATAACAGTTGCAGGGGATTACAAGAAGTCAATGGAATGTGCTTCAGCCGGGTCAAATTTGGCCGAATCATTGGTTATAGCAAGAGAAAAGAGAAGTATTCAAGAGGTAGCAGCCCTTGCTCAGTCGGCACAGCTGAACATGCCGGCGCTGGCCAACCCACATGGCAGTGTCTCCTTTCAGCCGACTAAAGAAACGAAGAAATTTCAGATCGATGAGCAATTCCCAGAGCGTACTGTTACCATTGGTGCAGGCCTGGACGCTAAATAGGAAAGCGAGCTCACCAACTTCCTCCGTGAGAATCGGGACATATTTGCATGGTCAACTCAAGATCTGCAAGGTGTTTCGAGGGAGTTGGCTGAGCACTCTTTGAACGTGAGGCCAGGAGCAAGGCCGGTGAAGCAACCTCTCCGCCGCTTCGCCGAAGACAGGAGAAAAATAATAGGAGATGAAATAGCTCGGCTCCTTGCGGCCGGGTTCATCATGGAAGTGCTATACCCGGATTGGTTGTCGAATCCGGTGCTAGTAGAAAAGAAGAAAGATGATCCCAATGTAGCCATTGTATGGCGAATGTGTATCGATTACACCAACCTGAACAAGGCGTGTCCAAAAGATCCTTTTCCATTGCCTAGAATAGATCAAGTCATTGATTCGACTGCTGGTTGTGAGTTATTGTCATTTGTAGACGCGTATTCTGGTTTCCACCAGATACCGTTAAATCCGGCCGATCAAATAAAGACAGCGTTTATTACCCCGTACGGGGCTTATTGTTATCGCACAATGCCATTCGGCCTGCGGAATGCAGGAGCGACATACCAGAGATGCATGCAAAAATGTCTACACGATCAGATAGGAAAAAATGTACAGGTATACATAGATGATGTGGTCATCAAAACCAAAGAAAGCAAAACATTGCTGGAAGATATACGGCAAACTTTCGCGAACCTGAGAAGGTTCCGAATGAAGCTTAATCCAGAAAAATGTACGTTTGGCGTGCCGGCAGGAAAATTACTCGGTTTTCTTGTTTCTAGCCGAGGTATAGAGGCCAACCCAACAAAGATAAAGGCAGTAGAAAGAATGGAGTTGCCAAAATGTTTAAATGATGTACAAAAATTCACGGGGTGTCTGGCCTCGCTTAGTCGGTTTGTATGTCGGCTAGGAGAGAAGGCGCTACCACTCTATCAGCTGATGAAGAAATCAGATAAATTTGTTTGGACTCCACAAGCAGACATCGCATTTCATGAATTGAAAAAGATGTTGGTTACAGCACCCATTTTGGCTTCTCCATTATCAAAAGAGCCTATGTTACTCTATGTAGCGGCTACCAACAGAGTAGTGAGTACTGTAGTCGTAGTGGAACGACATGAAGAGGGTAAGTCGGTTCAGAGACCGGTGTATTATCTAAGTGAGGTGTTATCCACGTCAAAGCAGAATTACCCACATTATCAGAAGATGGCTTATGGGGTATATATGTCGGCGAAAAAGCTTAAACATTACTTCGAAGAGCATCCCAACAAAGTGATCTGTGAGGCACCCATAGCCGACATATTGAGCAACAAAGACGCAAGTGGCCGAATAGCAAAATGGGCAATCGAGTTATCACCATACGCTCCACAATTTGATAGAAGATATGCAATCAAATCTCAGGCGGTCGCCGACTTTTTCGTGGACTGGGCCGAGGTGCAGTATGAGCCACCATTGCCAGATCCAAATTAATGGACTATGCATTTCGATGGCTCCAAACTAAGGAATGGTTTGGGGACGGGAATAGTATTAACCTCGCCTAAAAGAGACCAACTGAAATATGTGTTACAAATACATTTTGCTGCGTCCACCAACGTAGCCGAATATGAAGCACTGGTCCATGGATTGAGAGTAGCAAAAGAAATTGGCATACGCCGAATCTTATGCTATGGCGACTCGGATCTAGTAGTACAGCAAGTCTCAGGCAGTTGGGACGCTTTAGATGCTAATATGGCTTTATATAGGTTTCGCGTGCAAAAGATCAGTGGATACTTTGAAGGATGTGAATTTCACCACGTACCTAGGGCAGAAAATGATGCCGCAGACACATTGTCAAAATTAGGATCAACCCGGCAATCAATTCCTCCGGGTATTGCCCTGGAACACCTCAGGAAACCATCAATAATCCCATCACCAGAATCCGAATCCATCTTTATCCCGGCAAATTCCGCAGAAGGTAACGCGCCGATGGAAGTAGATCAGCAACATAACTCGGAACCCCCCAAGAGGAGGACAGCCGAGGTAAGCGCAATCATGGGAAAAGCCGAGATATGTATGTCGGCAGAGAACATGGAAATAGACAGTGAGATCACACCAGAAAAAGTCACACCGTTATGGGCGCAACCCATATTTTCTTACCTAAAAGACTCGGCCTTGCCGAGTAATGAGGTATTAGCTAGACAAACTGTAAGGAGAGCAAAAGCTTATACAATCATAAACAATGAGCTATATAAAAGGAGCGTCACAAACGTGTTGCAGAAGTGTGTGAGTTCGGCAGAAGGTCAGGAGATCCTCCTAGATATACACCAAGGAGAATGTGGGCACCATGCTTCATCTCGTGCCTTGGTCGCCAAAGCATTCAGGCATGGATTTTATTGGCCGACGGCATTAAAAGAAGCAAAAGAATTAGTTAAGAAATGCAATGGGTGTCAGAGATACGCAACCAAAATACACATGCCATCGGCCGAGTTAAAAACAATACCCATCACTTGGCCATTTTCTGTATGGGGTTTAGATATGGTAGGACCATTTAAGCCGGCACGAGGAGGAATGACCCACATATTGGTTATGGTGGATAAGTTCACAAAATGGATTGAAGTGAAACCAATAAAAAAGTGCGATGGGTCCACATCAGTGAAATTTCTCAAGGATATTATCTTAAGATACGGGTATCCGCACAGTATTATTACAGATAATGGCACAAACTTTGCAGAAGGAGCTTTTGCCAGATTTTGCCGAGAGAAGCACATAAGACTAGATATTGCCTTTGTGGCTCACCCAGCATCCAATGGGCAAGTGGAAAGGTCTAATGGACTGGTGCTATCAGGAATAAAACCACGACTTGTCGAACCACGACTTGCCGACATAATATATGACTCGCCAAGAGTTACTCAGTATACAACCTCGGAGATAAACGAGATAGCTCGGCAAGATGATGTAGACCTACTAGAAGAAGCCAGAGAGTTGACATTATCACGATCAGCCATTTATCAACAGAACCTGCGACGATATTACAGCAAGAAGGTGAATCCAAGAGTATTCAAAGAAGGAGATTTAGTCCTCCGACTGGTGCAACGTACGGCCGGCATGCACAAGTTATCACCTCCATGGGAGGGACCATTTATTGTGAGCAAAGCGTTGCATAATGATGCCTATTATCTAATCGACGCTCAGTCCCCCGGAGGGAACAAGGCAGACAAAGCTGGCGAAGAAACGAAGTGTCCGTGGAATGTAGCTTTACTTCGACCATTTTACTCGTAGCATTGTATCTCAAGGTCAAGATCCAATGATGTATTGAACCTCGGCGCCCAGAGCACTGACTCGGGGACTGCCATATATTATCTCAATTTCATGTTATGTATTTGAACCTCGGCGCCCAGAGCAGTGACTCGGGGACTGCCGTATGTTATCTCACTTTCATATTATGTATTTAAACCTCGGCACCCAGAGCAGTGACTCGGGGACTGCAATATATTATTTTCGTTTCATATTAAATATTTGAACCTCGGCATCCAAAGCAGCGACTCGGGGACTGCCATATGCTGCTTCAGTTTTATGCTGAGTTCACCCGTATTAGTCTTATATTATTGCTGAAATTTGGTTTACATATTGAAGTCCGGCGCGATAAATAATGATTCAGGGATTGCCATATATTGTCCCAACAAAGTAGTCAATCTCTGTTCAGAACAGATCAATACTATATGATATTCAGAGCTCACGCCTAGATAAACCATGAAAAAACGAAGGCAAGGATAAATCCTAAAAAATCAGAAAATTGCGGGCCACCAAAGCAGGAATTCGGGCGAGCACCCACTTAACCAAATGGTAACAACTACAAGCGTATATGTCACAGCAGTACACGGCAAAAGAAATTCGAATCATACAGAGAGCGGATAAATGTTTCGCCTACATCATACACCCGGCATGCCAGGGATCAGAAACAACTTAAGCATTGTTCGCTGGGGAGGCAGCAACTTGGTCAGGCGCGGGGCACTCCGACGTAGGAGGAACTTCGACTGAGGTTGCCTCGCCCTCCGTGGACCCAGGTGCAACTTCAGCGGAAGCCCGAAGCTGCTCAGGAGCATCAGTCCGCGAGGTAGAATGCCCAGTACCTTTGGAGGAGGACCGCGCATCGCCGTTTTTGTCCGAACTTGAACTGGAGCTGTCAGATGCGGCCGAGTCATCCTCACCTTCCCCTTGCTCAGCCGAATTGTTGTCCGAGGCATCCTCAACTACGACCTCTTCATCCGGGTCTGGAAGAAAACTCGGCCCTTCATTCCAGGTGTGCACGTCGGCATACTCGACGAGTTGAAAGGCACGAGCTTGCCGAAGAGCAACAAAAGTGGGATCCTCAACCCAGCAGGAACCAGTGCGCAAATTTCTCAGGATATCAAGAGAGATGTCTTCATACCATGACATGATAACAGTAAGGGCCATATCAGCGCCAGCGCGCCCGGCTGATTCCCTCCAGAGACTTAATTGCCTCTCAGATGCCATTAGTCTTTTCACCAGCAATTTGACCTCGTTGATATCAGGAGTCCCCGAAGTGTTTGGCCAAAGTACATGGTAAGCTCGAATAGCAGCTTGCACCAAATCCCGACCCATAATCTTCATTGGACCAACTGCAGCACCAACGGCAACCAAGAAATCCTCCATTGAATACTCCGAATCAGCGGCAACAGGAACACCTCGGCGCACGCGAGCTGCAAGAACAGCTTTAGAGCTCACGGGCTTAGCTTCGGGAAAATGATCTGCATAAAACACGAACACGTCAGGTGACAGCAGGGACAAAGACAGAAATATAATTCGGCTGTGCTAAGAAGCTTACGATGAATGTAACGCATCATTATCTGAAGGTCCTTGGCCCAATCGACCTTGCTTTTCTTAAAACGAGCAATTTCCTCGCTCAATCCCTGCGTTTTCAGTTCGGCAGCCTCGAGGAGTTCTTTATTCTTCTGTAGTTCCAAAGCCAGCCGATTCTTCTCTTCGGAGAATTCCTGATCGACCTTTTCTAATTCGGATTTCTGAGAAAGCTTAAGGGTCTCCACCTCGGCCCGTAGGCGAGCTATTTCATCGTCTTTTTCTTTTAGCTCCGCCGAATGAGTGGTGGTTTGTTCTAAAAAATGCAGCATCACGTCAGGCATGGGCATGCAATCTTGGTGAGACGCTGCAAAGGTTTGCGACTCGGCTTTACCAAAGCCAAACGAAATAAACAAGCTTAGCACACATGTTAAAAAAGGGAAAAGATCCAAGATAAAAGGGAAACTAACCTTCCAAACTCTTAACTTTCTTCTCGAGACGAATGTTGAGATTATTAATATTACCTGTTCACCCAAGAAGTGAGTCGGCATCTAGCGGACAAATCAATAAGAATGTCGAGCATAACAAAAAGGAACTATCGACGTACCAGCCTTTTTTATCACAGGAAGGATTTTATCATACTTTTCCTCAAGTTTGCGATGGGAGAAAAGCAACCTCTGAAATTCGGCAGTTCGCCGGTCATGCGCAACCTGAACAATGGATCAAAATGATAAATGGATAATCAAGGCTAAATCAGATCCGAGTCAAGCAAAACTTAACTCGAATCTAGGTAGCTGGATATTCAAAGCTAAATCAGATCCGAGTCAAGCAAAACTTAACTCGGACCTAGGTGGCTGGATATTCAAAGCTAAATCAGATCCGAGTCAAGCAAAACTTAACTCGGACCTAGGTGGCTGGATATTCAAAGCTAAATCAGATCCGAGTCAAGCAAAACTTAACTCGGACCTAGATGGCTGGATATTCAAAGCTAAATCAGATCTGAGTCAAGCAAAACTTAACTCGGACCTAGGTGGCTGGAGATTCAAAGCAAAGTCAGATCCGAGTCAAGCAAAACTTAACTCGGATCTAAGTGGCCGAATATCCGAATCCTAGGAATAAAGTTAAATTAAGTAGAGCAGCATTAAACTTCCAAGCATATAACAAGTTATTTCCTTGCAAGTTTCGGGGACTAGAGCATATATTAGCATATGGGGAACTAATCTAAATTCAGAGAAACAACAATTACCTCATTCATCTTGTTAGTGTCGAGGATGAACTTGGCAGCTTGGTCGAAACGGCCGCTAATGTCGGAAAGCTGGAAGGGCTGGTTGATGGGATTACCCTCAAACTGATCAGCAGCATTCCAATTATTGGCGTACTCCACCAGCGAGCCAAGGCTATTCCCACTAGCAGTCCGAGTTAAGACCTTACCCCGGGCATGTTGAGTAATCACTGCAGCCGCAGGGCTCCTATGAAGAGCAAGCTGGGTGCTGGCAGCCGAGGCAACGGAGGCCTTGGTAGGCGCAGTTCCCTTGCACAGCATGTCGGCAATGCTAGGCTGAGAAGAGCTGGCAAGATCTTTCTGGGAAGAGGAAGACTTGGTGGCAACAGCTTTTCTCGCCTTAGACGAGGCATCAGCAGGAAGCGATACCTCGGTAATGGGTCCGGTGTCTTCCGGAGCAGCAGGAGTCACAGTCGCAGAAGGCGCCGGGATACCGACCTCTTCGGCCGGGGCTGGAGTGGCTGTAGAAACTGCTGGTGCAGATAGATGCTCAGTAGCGGCGCTGGGAGTCACAGAAGGGGCAACGGGATCGATGGAAATCTCGGAGGGCCGATTGGAATAATTGTCCACAAAAGAAGTTTCAGGTACGTCGCGACGAGTAGGCGACGGATTCGGAGCTGGAGGAGAGGCAGCACGAGCAGGACTGGGGATCCTAATATCATCGACGGGCGGAGGAGACGGTTGCCAAGTCGGGCGGCTAGTCATGCTAGGACCGCCGGGCTTAACAGAAAGCGGGGCACTACAAGAATAAGAAAGAAAAAAGAATGTCAGTGTAAAAAACAGAAAGAGAGAAACAAGAAATACGAGCAAAAGGAACTTACCCGGCAACCCCAGGCATAATCTTGCGCCTAGGAGGATTCGGAGTGGATTTCTTCGTTCGTTTCTTGGGGACCGCTTCCGAGGCACTAGCAGGAGCCCCGCGTTTCCCCGAAGTAACAGGGGGTCGAGAAGCAATAGGCTCGGCGTCGTGAACCTGACCGGCCGGATTAGCTGGGAAAGTAGAAGCCGGAAATGCATAAGAAATAGGCATTGCGGCAACTACCTCAAGAATTTGGACCTCGTCCGAATCACCTTCCTCCTCGCGCGTCGAAGTCTTGCCACGAGCTCGAGATGGGGCAGGATCCGACTTAGGGACGAATTCCTCGGAGTCCGGCTCACCAGTATCCGGGGTGCTCCGGTCCGCGGGCCACGAAAGCAACAAAACTTCGGTGTCCTCATTCTTCTGCTCTGCGAACCTCTGCAAGACGTGGAAAAAGAGAGTTAGTGGAATCCGTTACGAGAACAATGGAATAGCAGAGCGGTATTGATTAAGCTTACCTCGGGAGGCGGATGATCGCGGGTGAAGGGTTTCAATCCCCAAGTCCAATCCTCAGGCATCTCCGTCTTGAAGATAGCTCGGACGCGCTTATAGATAAGGTAATTGTCCAGTTCCACGGTCGAGACTCGGTTAGGGTCAAGGGGACCACTCATGTAGCACAGCTTGTGAGTCCGCTTCTGGAATGGGCAGATCCGGCTACTAATAAAAGTAGCCATCAGGTCTTCGCCGCATAACCCGGCGCGGATCAGCTCCTTAAGCCGAATCTCAAAAGCCTCGGCCAAGGCATGACTTTTCCTCGGATTGTAGAGCCAGTTCACCTTAGAAGGCGGGCCAATTGAGAAAGCAGGGAGCCGAATCTTGTCCTCTGTCCCTCTGTTCTTGACGTAAAAGAAGGATTTGTGCCACTTCTTGCACGACTCTAACCCGGTAACACGAGGAAATACGGATTTCCTCCGAGGTGTAATGGACGCTGCCCCGCACTGAGTAAGAGATTTCTCGGAAGGGTGCAGAGATTTGTCAGGGACTACATTGGAGCGAATCTGGAAGAACTTCGACCAGACGTGCACTGACGGCCACAGGCCGAAGTATCCCTCCGAAGCGGAGATAAAAGCAGAAAGAGAAGCGATGGCGTTCGCAGGAAGATGATGCGGCTGAAGGCCGAAGTAGTCGAGAAACTCTCTAGCAAAATCGCTAAGAGGAAGACCGAAGCCACGCGCGAAGTGCGACATAAAAACCACATACTCGCCCTCCCTAACATCCGGAGAGGACTCGCTGCCGGGTAAGCGACAGGAGACCTCGGCGGGAATCCTCCGAGTTCGGATAAGCCACTCAATCTCACGGCGTGTAACAGAAGAGCCCTGCCACGAGCCTCGCTCGGGCCCAGAGCCAGCGTCATCGTCCTCTACCAGAGCGCCGCTAAACGAACTAGACATGGGTTCGCCGGAGAGATCGCCAGAAGAAGAGCTGGCGGCGGAGGAAAGTTTAGAGCTACGAGGCCCCGTCGTGATTTTAGAGCTGGCGGCGGAGAAATCTAGATAGAACCTAGGCAATGCGGCCGAAAAGAACTCACCGGCAACGATATCGGAGCGGACGACCGCATGCGAGGCAGGCGGAACAACACGGCGTAGTCCTCGTCGTCGGAAGCTCCGATGAGCGCGTGGCGGCGGAGCTGCAAGAGCGCACGGAGGCGAGAGGAAGAAGAAGGGCACAGGCGAACGAGAAGGGGAAAAGTGAACTCACAGACGTCGCGCCCCTCTTTATAGTCAAGCCACGAACGAGTAGTGGGATCGTGGGTGTGGCGGTTGATCGTGTAGATCGTGGGCGCGGCGCGAATGCACGACGTTGAGTGGAACCGCACCAGCGGCCACACAGCAGCAAAGAAGGTTGCGATCCCCCAGGGAAACGGTACACGAGGCGTACGAGAGAAGGAACATGGGTACCTCGAACGAGAAAAAGATAACTCGGGAACAATACAGAAAAATGTGATGAAGTTGATACGACCCGGCCGAAATTATCGGCAGGGCCACACCAGCTTCGGGGACTAATGTCGGGGGGGTGACCCCGGATATGATAAAGACGGTGAAAGACGAAGGTACGATCCCCGTCTGGTTCCCGAGTTACAGTTTAAGTCGGCCGGATCCCGTATAAGTCGGCCGACATAAGGAGGCGAGAGGCCTGTAAATGTATATTGAGATATTACCCGGCCGAGATATTACGTAAGTCGGTCGGGTCAGCCCGAGTGATCTTAATGCAGGTGAAGGAAGATCCGAGCTATTCGAGGAAGGACCGAATGATAAGAAGCTTGCAGGAGAAGGAGAATTCTGAAGTCAAACCCTAGCTGCAAGCTAGGGAGAATCTGAGCAGAGCCAAGCGCTACGGACAAAGGCGCAGAGCGACAGAGAGGCAGGAGGAGGTCACGGAGGTGACAGTGCGGAAGACCGAGGCACGCAGGGGGGCCCTCTGGAACCTTGCCGTTGTTAGAAGAGCGACAGGGAAAGGGGAGCGCCGAACTACTATATTGGGACAAGCATATTCCTCGAAGATGCTTGCCACGTCAGCCCTAGAGGAACCCAGGGCTCTCCTTTATAAGGGGAGGCTTGGATTCAGAAGAGGCATTGAGAAAGGTGAGAGCCGTTAGGCTGGTAAAGTTCTTCTCTTCTCCCTGTAAACAGCTCAAGGAGCACTTGTAGCCCAAGGAAGAAGAAATAAAGATCTTTACCTTCATCCTCTGTGTGTAGAATCATCTACATCTTCCCTCCCCAGATCCCACTAGCATCCATTGGTCCCATACTTTAACCTACCCATGGCATCTGCCGTGCCACCACCACGACAATCATGATCCTATGAGATTCCATTGGGCAATACAACAAGATACATAGACCGCCATCCAACTGCATCTATGACTAGAAGTCCACCTTTGGGTTATCATCTGAACCCCCTCCAGTATTAAGTTGCAAACAATAGACAACTGCTTTGAGCAAAGCGTGTAAGGTAAACAGTCCACTTGTTCCATGAATAAGAGACCGTTGTTTCCCCCTAGTGGCAACAACACATCTACAACCTTAGAGATTTTTGTCACTTCCCTTGATTAAATAGATGCATGAACCCACTATCGAGCATAAATACCCCTGATACGTCCAATTTGCATCACCATTCTATATCATAATTTACCTCTATTCATTGATATATGTCTTATTATGAGATATTACTTATGTCTTTTCCTCTGTTTTTGCATGTTGGATGATTCTTGGAGGATGAACTGCCGGAGTCAGGTTTCTGATGGAAAAATAGGTGTTTTGATGCAATTTCGCAAAGATCGGAAAAATACCAGAAAAATATTGGAAAATTAAATTTTCCCAGAAGACGGAGGAAGCTAGAAGGGGAGGCTTAGTCGGGCCACAGGGGGCCCACACCCCCTAGGCACGGCCCACCTTGCCCCGCGCCTAGGGCAGGTGTGGCCCACCTGGCCGGCTCCCGACTCCGCCCTCTCGCCTATATCTTCCTCACGAAACCCTAATACCAAGGGAGCGACCACAGAAAGATTTCCCTCACCTTTGCGGGGCAGAATACACCTAGAGAGAAAGAGCTCTCTGACAGATAGATTTCTATTGGGTAAATCCCTTCCCAGAGAGGGGAGATCATCGCCATCAACACCGTCATCAAGCTAGGCTTCATCGGGATCATCATCATCATCCACACCATCATCTCCACCATCACCATCATCACCACTCTGTCCCGCTATAACAATCGTATTGGATATTGCTTTAGTTCTTAGGGAAAACTTTCTCGGTGTTAATTACTATTGTAGTTGATGATTGTGAGTGGAACCATTGGATTATTGTTTATGTTCAAATTGTTATCCATCACCATATCATCTTTGATCTTGATCCATATGATGTCTTGTGAGTAGTTCGTCTAGTTCTTGAGGACATGGGAGAAGTCATGTTGTTAGTAGTGAGTTTGTGTTGAATTATTATTCAATAGTTTAGTATTTAAGTTGTGGTGTTATTCTTCTAGTGGTGTCATGTGAACGTCGACTACATGATACTTCACCATTTATGGGCCTAGGGGAATGCATTGTGTATTTGGCTACTAATTGCGGGGTTACCGGAGTGACAGAAACCTGAACCCCCATTAGGACACCATTGCATACGGGAGTGTAGGATCTCAGAGTTTAAGGTTATGGTTAGGTTTATATCTTAATTACTTTCTTGTAGTTGCGAATGCTTGCAGGGGGTTTAATCACAAGTATGTATTAGTCCAAGTAAGGTCGGTACATTAGCACAGGTTCACCCACACAACACTTACAACACCAAAGAAGAGTGCTTAGCTATTTGAAGCGAAAGCACTTGACAGAATTCCATTGTGTCCTCGAGAACATTTGGTCCTTATAAGTATTTCCATCGGCTTGTCCTTTGCTAATAAAGGATTGGGCCACTTGCTGCAGTTGTTCGTTGTCTTTATTACTTGCACTTTGTTTTGTTGCTTTATCAGAAAACCCCTAAAAATCTGTTTGCTAAGTATTTACATAGATTTCCTGCTCCATACCACTAGTCAACACCTTCTGCTCTGCATTGGGATCGACACTCCTATTTATCGAAAGTACTGCGATACACCCCCTCTTGCCTATATCTTCCTCACGAAACCCTAACACCAAGGGAGCGACCACAGAAAGATTTCCCTCGCCTTTGCAGGGCGGAATACACCGAGAGAGAAAGAGCTCTCTGACAGATAGATTTCTATTGGGGAAATCCCTTCCCAGAGAGGGGAGATCGTCGCCATCAACACCGTCATCAAGCTAGGCTTCATCGGGACCATCATCATCATCCACACCATCATCTCCACCAGCACCATCATCACCACTCTATCCCGCTGTAATAATCGTATTGGATATTGCTTTAGTTCTTAGGGAAAACTTTCTCGGTGTTAATTACTATTGTAGTTGATGCTTGTGAGTGGAACCATTGGATTATTGTTTATGTTCAGATTGTTATCCATCACCATATCATCTTTGATCTTGATCCATATGATGTCTTGTGAGTAGTTCGTCTAGTTCTTGAGGACATGGGAGAAGTCATGTTGTTAGTAGTGAATTTGTGTTGAATTATTATTCAATAGTTTAGTATTTAAGTTGTGGTGTTATTCTTCTAGTGGTGTCATGTGAACGTCGCCTACATGATACTTCACCATTTATGGGCCTAGGGGAATGCATTGTGTATTTGGCTACTAATTGCGGGGTTACCGGAGTGACAGAAACCCGAACTCCCGTTAGGATACCATTGCATAAGGGAGTGTAGGATCTCAGAGTTTAAGGCTGTGGTTAGGTTTATATCTTAATTACTTTCTTGTAGTTGCGAATGCTTGCAGGGGGTTTAATCACAAGTATGTATTACTCCAAGCAAGGTCGGTACATTAGCACAGGTTCACCCACACAACACTTACAACACCAAAGAAGAGTGCTTAGCTATTAGAAGCGAAAGCACTTGACAGAATTCCATTGTGTCCTCGAGAACATTTGGTCCTTATAAGTATTTCCATCGGCTTGTCCTTTGCTAATAAAGGATTGGGCCACTTGCTGCAGTTGTTCATTGTCTTTATTACTTGCACTTTGTTTTGTTGCTTTATCAGAAAACCCCTAAAAATCTGTTTGCTAAGTATTTACATAGATTTCCTGCTCCATACCACTAGTCAACACCTTCTGCTCCGCGTTGGGATCGACACTCCTATTTATCGAAAGTACTCCGATACACCCCCTATACTTGTGGGTCATCAACCCCCTCTTGTATTCACTAGCAACTACTTTGCCAAGATAGCTACTAACAACGAAGAGCATGCAAGATCACAAACAACACAGACATGATAGAATCAATAAGACAAAACCATTAATCAATCTGACATAGTAATCTCAATATCCATCGGATCCTCGCAAACACAACATGCATGATTACAAATAGATGAGATCTTGATCATGAACGAAGCTCACAAGATATATACATGCATAATCACAAGCATAAAAGAGGAGATACAACCATCTAGCTCAAATCAAAAGGTGTTGAACTAATGAAAGTTATCTAGCATAGTGGGGGATTTATTCGTAAATTTTTAGGTCAATCCGACTTACAAAGACTCCTCACAAATTTTTATGGTGGAGGACAGAAATTTGTTTCGGGACAACAACTCCCCATATCTTACTTCCCTCTCATTAGAGGTCATTCTTGGCACAAAAAGAAAAATAAAAAGGATAAGGGGAGGTCATTACTGAAGTAATAACTTCCAAGACTCAAGAAAACTCTTGGGTTATCTCCCAACAAGTACTTTTCTTTAACGCCTTTAAGTTAGGCATTCTAGTTTAAGAATATGCTCACATAAGAAATATAAATTGAAGTAAAAGAGAGCATCAAGAAGCAAATTCAAAACACATTTAAGTATAACCCGCTTCCTTTGCATAGGAATCTTGTAAATAAACAAGTCATAAAGCACAAAGCAACAAGCATAGGGAAGCAAGACAAATGCAACTTCAAAATTTTCAACATAAAGAGAGGAAACTTAATATTGTTGAGATACATAAGACCATGTTTCCATCTCTCATAATAACTGCAAGTAGCAATATGAATACAATTAACAATATGACTATCACATAAAACATTATTATCATGAGCCACATGCATAAAATGATTATTACTCTCCACATAAGCAAAGGTATTATTATTAATTGTAGTGGGAGCAAATTCAACAAAATAGCTATCACTATTATTCTCATCACCATAATCATCAAATATAGGAGGCAGATTGTAATCACAATTAAATTTATCCTCAATAGTAGGTGGACTGAAAATATCATATTCATCATTGTAATCATCATATATTGGAGGTTTGGAATCATCATAAGCAATAGAATAGCAATCTTCCAAAGCCGGAGAACTAAAAAGATCACTTTCATCAAAACTAGATTCCCCAAGCTTAGACTTTTCCATAGCATTAGCAATAATGGTGTCCATAGAATTCATACTAATAACATTGCTATTAGCATGCAAATAAAGTTCCATAGGTTTTTTAATTTTCTCTACAAACACCTCATGTCCTAGCTCAAGATAAACACTATAAAGCTCTCTAATTTTGTTGTTGTTTTACATTAAGCCTAACTAGTGAAAACAAGAAACAAAAAGACAAAATTGCAGAATCTAAAGGAAATAACTTCGAGCACTCACACCGAAGGATGTGAGTACCTTTTACCTTACCTCCCGACAACGGCGCCAGAAAATAGCTTTCTGGCTTGCTGTTGCCGTGGGGTAACGTGTGTGAGTGCCCTTTACCTTTCCTCCCCGACAACGGCGCCAGAAAATAGCTTGATGTCTACGCACGTCTATTACTGTAGACAATTGTTGGGCCTCCAAGTGTAGAGGTCTGTAGAACAACAACAAGTTTCCTTTAAGTGGATTACCCAGGGTTTATCGAACTCAGGGAGGAAGTGGTCAAATGTATTCCCTCTCAAGCAATCCTGCAATCAAGATACAAGAAGTCTCTTGTGTCCCCAACACACCCAATACACTTGACAGGTGTATAGGTGCACTAGTACAGCGAAGAGATAGTGAAATACAAGTGGTAACAGTGCCAGAAAATAGCTTGACGGTGAGGTAAAGACTAAAGGCAAAAGGATGGAAGCAAGCAAACATGCAACAGATCTAGATGCAAATGGTGTTTCAGTGTTTAGAAAGAAGGTCTAGGATCATACTTTCACTAGTGAACACTCTCTCATATAAGTATCTTCTCTTAATGATACTACTCTTAACTACTCTCCGGTTGGACACTCTAATCCACGGTAAGGCCTTCCCCAATCTAGATAATCCCACACTGTCACCTTGAACACTAGATGGTTCCAACAAACACCACTTTTTTTTTGACAATGGACTGTGAGGCAAAATCCCCACAGTAATTTATTAAAAACTTAAGAAAGAAAAAAGAGTCTTACATAGCAAATTTACATAATAGAGAGGGGAGGGGTTACCTACATCTAAGAGCACACCAGACTAAAACCAGAGAGAGCACCTACTATTGTCGTGGGAATGGTCACGGCAGATGCTGCAATCGGCAGCGAGTAGTAGAACGAGGGGCAAGGGCGGCCAGCCATCTGCGGTGCGAGATGAGGGCGGAGACACAAGGTTTTACCCAGGTTCGGCCCCCCGGAGGGTAAAGACCTACTCCTGCTAGATTGTATTATGATGGTGTTACAATGGACGAGCTCGGCGGCGAGTCGCTTGGGTGTATGATGGAACGTATCTCTACACACCCTGTAGGGAGGTTTATATAGACTCACCTCCCCTAGGGTTTACATATCTCAACTGAATCAGTTAAGGCTTCGGTAATCGTTTAACCTAACTCGACTGGGCCTATCTACTCGCCTGGGCCTTCAGCTTCCAGTCGCTTGGATCCACACCAAGCTTTGATCCAGTCGTCGTCTTGCAGGCCCACTCGCCAGTTCCTGGGCCAGTTGGAAACGTCCTGCTAGGTATACCCCGGTGGGCATATCCCCATCAGTAGTCCCCGAGGCCGTCGTCGATTGGGCACAGGTGGTTGCTGGCAGTCGAAGTATACGGCTTCAAAGCAGACATCCAGTCGAATCGCCGGCGGGCTCTTAGTCACTGTCGTAGTGATCGGGTCGGCGAGCCGAGTGGATGAAATTGGACTGTTAAACGTGGTCAAACTAGCCGTTGGGGTAATCCAACGGTAACTTTTGGCGTAATCACCGCGTAGTAACGACTCCCTGATTTGGCGGGTATCAACCGCTATATAAGGGGAATGGCAGGCGATCGGAGAACCACCTTCTCGTCATTTCCTCAATTGCGCGCACTTTCACCTTCCTTCGCATCGCGATCCAGCCGACCCGAAATCCTCCGACCCCCCACAAATCCTTCCGCCATGGCCCCCTCCACCGAGCCTTGGGGTAGATCTAAGTGTACGAGGGTGCAACTGGCGTCCTTCGAGGAGGCCGGGATCCTGCACGCCGGCTGTTGGCGCATCCCCGCGGCCGGAGAGGTGACCCCGAACCCACGCGTGGGAGAATTCATCCGCTTCACCAGGCACCTAGAACGGGTACTGGGATTCCCTACGTCCCTGTTCTTCCGGCGCTTCTGCGCCTACTACGGGATCCAACCGTCGGACCTGGGTCCGCACAGCATCGAGCAGCTCGCCATCTTCGTGGCGTTCTGCGAGTGCTACCTGGGCTGCCGGCCCTACTTCCCTCTATGGCAAGATCTGTTTCACGGACGGATCAGTCGCGAGGAAGCGGGCGGCCCAATGCTCGCCGCGGGCGGCCTGACGTTCCAACTTAAATCGAAGGCTTCTTTCTTCGATCTGATGCTACCCGCCAAGGCGGCGAGCCAATGGAAGAACTCTTGGTTCTACGTTGCCGAGGCGACCCCGGAGGGCGAGGCGGCGATCCCACGATACTCCGCCGACCGGCCCGAACCGCGCCGACTCCAAGTCGGCAAGCTCCCCACGGACCAGCGGATGGTCGTGGACGAAATGCTTCAAAACATCCGCGGTCTTAAGAAGAAGGGCCTCTAGACGATTAACTTATACAACTGCTGGCTCGGGCGGCGGCTCGTCCCTCTGGCTCGGCGCGACCACTATATGTACCAATACACGGGCCGGGAGGACTCGACGAAGTCCTGGCTCGCTGAGTGGAAGCTCGAGGACTACACCCCGGCACTGAAGAAGATCACCCAGACGGTGTACCTGGACGCAAAGGCCGGGGTTGCCCCCTACACCGCGAAGCATCCAGCCCCAACGGTGAGTCACCCCGCATCATTCGCAGTCGAAGTCTGTGCAGTCGCGGTCATTCTAATTTCATCTTGTGCTCATTGCAGCTATTCCAAGTGGTGGAAGGATGGCTCCCGCCTTCAGATGACGAGAACTCGAGCTCGTCCGTCCAGGACGTGGGCGAGTCGCCTCCCGCCAAGGGCGACACCGAGAGCGACGAGAGCAACGGCGACAACGAATCCGAGGAGGAGGTCGCCCCGCTGGTCCGCAAGACCCGCGGGCAGCGTCAGCGTGAGCTTGAGGCGAGTAAAAGCCTCGAGCGTCATGATGATGATGATGACGAACTTCCAGAGACCACCTCGCGCCGCCAGGCCACTCCGTCGAAGAAGAAGAAGAAGAAGAAGAATAAGAAGAAGAAGAAGAAGGAGGCGAAGGCCCCTCCGAAGAAGAAGACGAAGCCGGTGAGGTCGGCCTCGCCGCCGCACTCGGCGAGCAGCTCCGACGCCCCCAGCCCGGCCAAGGGCAAGGCGCCGCCGGTGGTAACCGCGCTGGACACGGCCGCTGTCCTGAGCGAGGTGCCACTGGCTTCGATACCTCCACCATTAACCCCAGTCTCTGGACTAGGGGCCGCTCCGGTCGTGGCGGCTTCACCTCGCAAGGAAGCTCCTGCTGAAGATGTGTGAGAAACTCCCGTCGCAGCCTCGATGACGAAGAAACCATCTGTGTCTTGGGCACATGACGTCTTGGAAATGGGCCTCAGTCGCCGACTGGGCCCTGAACTGGAGAAGCCGGCCGGCATCCGCACGGGGCTACGCTTCATTCCAGTCGTTAAGTGAGTTTGCTCACCTTCTTTCGTCTTTCATTGTACTTGAATTATCTTGCTCACACAATCGATTTACAGGACCGGAGCAAAGAAAATAGGCCATCCGACCGTGGCTAAGGTGCCACCCGTCGTCAGCGAAGAGGATCCCTCCCGGAAGAGGAAGGCGGACAAAGTCGTCGTTCCTGCGGATGGTGCCAAGAAGGCCAAGGGCGACGACGTCGTCACGATCTCCGATGACACGGCGGTCGCGCCAAATGAACCCGCAACGGAGGCGGCCGTACCCACGAAGGAGGGTGCTCCCTTGCCTGAGGTGGCCGAGCCGGCCTCCTTTGGTGCCGGTGCCTCTATCGCGACATTCCCGCGCTTCATGGCCAGAGCGGCTACAACGAGTGGGACCTCGCCTTCGAGCCGTGCACCTGGGGTCGCCGACGCGGAGGTCGAGCAGCGTCGCGGGCACACGCCGACTCTCCTCGCGTCCGTGGATGCGATACAACTTCATGGCATGCTTGGCGCAGCCATCCAGGTATGTTCAGTCCCCGAGGATCAGGCTGGTGTATTGCAGCGGTCTGATTCTTTTAGTGTCGTGCTTTTACTTTTCGCGTCCAGTCCCCGAGTGCATGCTCGCTGAATTTCAGCGGGTGGGCACTTAGGATTTTCTGATTGCCAGTCCCCGAGTGCGCACTCGCTGAATTTCAGCGGGTGGGCACTTAGGATTTTTTGATTGCCAGTCCCTGAGTGCGCACTCGCTGAATTTCAGCGGGTGAGCACTTAGGATTTTTTGATTGCTAGTCCCCGAGTGCGCACTCGCTGAATTTCAGCGGGTGAGCACTTAGGATTTTTTGATTGCCATTCCCCGAGTGCGCACTCGCTGAATTTCAGTGGGTGGGCACTTTTGGATTTCACTTTGGTTAACTATTTGAATTGTGTGCAGGGTCTGCAACGTGAGTCAGCTGACCGATTGGCATCGAAACACCGCGCGGAGAAGGAACTGGCCACCGTCCCAGAGGCGAATAAGGGGCTTCAGGCAGTTGCCGCGAAGGCAGAGGATGCCCGCCAGGTACTTGTCCCAGCGGGTGAGTTGGCTGCAGCTCAATCGGCGTTGAACTCGGCTGAGAAGCGGATCGCCGACCTCGAGCGCGAGCTGAGGGAGGCGAAAGAAGAAGCGAGTTCGGCGGATGGTCGAGCCAAGGCCGCCGTTACGGCCGCCGCGGAAGAACGTAGGCTTTCTGACGCCCTTGTTGCTGGGCTTCAGGATGATTACACTTCTCTTCAGAGCTTCATCACGGACCTCTCCTGTCCCTTGATTGGTGAGTGTGTCTGTCCCTGCGTATTGCATGTGCCTTTTTGTGACATCCGACGTACTCACTGTTGTCTTCTATTCGTAGGTCGCATCCTTGATAGTGTGGAAGAGGCGAGCTCGTTCGACGCGCGACAATGTGTGGCCACGCTCGTCGACTCGGCGACGTTGTCGGCGACATGCATCTGAGCCTACCTCTAGGAGATATCGCCCACGGAAGTAATTCCCAGCGACCTCGTCGAGGTGTGGAGGTACTTGGAGAAGGCGCCGTCGGTCATTGAGTTCATGACGCGATTGGCGTTCCGGCGCGGAGCGGCGACGGCGCTTAGCCTTGGGCTTGCTCATTTTCCAGAGGATTTCGATCTGGATGACGTGACGAGTGGCTACCCGTCATCGACTAGCGCGGTGGAGATCTCCGAGGTTCTCAAGTTGACGGGTCGCGCCGCGGTGTACTCCGAGCGCGTCTGGGCGATGGGCGACCTCCTTCCTTACCAGGAGACGGTTGTTGCACCCAACGACCCCGAGCCGCAGCACCGGGACTTCAAGGTCGAGCAGCCCTTTCGTGCGGCGATGGCGGGTGAGCTGACGACGTATCCGTTGAACCCGTACACTCCCTTCATCCGCAATCGCAAGGGTTCTGGCGAGTCGTCGTCGAAGCCTGCAGAGTGAACTAGTTTGCCGTGGGGCGTTAGTAACAGTTCTGCCGTTGGGCACACTATGTATTTTGAGACAATTTGCGACATGCTATTAATAAGATATCGTGTTTGTTTTGTGATTTGACATGTGTTTTTCGATTGAGGGTGGAACGAGAACCCGAGCGCGTTCGCCCTTTTTATGGGGTTGACCTCATTTATAATGTGTTTGCGGTTTTTGAATGTTTTGTTATTGTGGTCGACTCGCCCGGACTCGGAGAACCAGTCGCAAGGCGACTCCCCTGAGCGCTCTGTACTTCACCATTTTCCCTTGCGCGAACGAGGCCGGGTGGCCGAGTCCCCGAGCGTGGTACTTGGTTGTTCTAGGCGCGACTCGAGGGTGGGTGAGGACTTGGCGCGTTAGTTTGAGTGCATCACTCATGCCTGGCCCGTTGGGTCAGTCGCATGGCGAGTCCTGGGCATGCTCTCATACTTGGCGTTTTCCCGAGCCGCTCGCGCTGAACTGGTCGTCAGTCCCCGAGCGTGGTACTTGGCCGTTCGAGTCACTATGTCGAGGATGCGGAGGGTCATGGTCGTTGTGAGAAGCGAACGCAGTTGTCTTGGCTCGTAGAGCCAGTCGGTCTAGGCGACTCCAATGGGGATCCGGGTTGGCGTTTTTCGTGGACGATGCAAAACCTGAGGTGACCCAGTGCTCTTGCACCGCACTACTTGGTCGTGCCAATCGTTGTACCAAAGGTTGACTTCTGCGGTTAGCTTGACACTGTTATTACGAGTGCGAGTGGCACAGGACACGGAGAGTAGGCGCGATTTGTGGTAACCAATTCTTTTTTATTTCATAGCGACTAGAGGGTACATATGTGGGGTTCTAGGAGTAAAACTTCCGTAGGAGGTTTACATTCCACGGTCGCTTGACGTCGAGTTTGCCGTCCCCGCGGACGTCAATGAGGTAGTAGGCGTCATTGCCGAGTACGCGCCCGATGGCAAATGGTCCCTCCCACGGAGGGGAAAGCTTGTGCATGCCCTTCTTGTCCTAGATTAGGCGCAGCACCAGGTCGCTTTCTTGGAAGGTGCGAGTTTTCACCCGCCGGCTGTGGTAGCGGCGGAGTCCCTGCTTGTAGATGGCGGTGCGTGACCGAGCGAGGTCACGTGCCTCGTCGAGTTGATCGACTCCATCCTGGCGGGCGAGTTCGTTTGCAGCCTCCGTGTAGTGGACGACTTGTGGCGAGTCGTGCTCGAGGTCGGTGGGCATGACTGCCTCGGCGACGTACACCATGAAGAAGGGGGTGAATCCTGTCGACCTGTTGACCGAGGTGCGGATGCCCCAGATGACGGAGGGTAGCTCCTCGACCCAGCACCCGACGGTGCGCTCGAGTGGTACTTGGAGTCGCGGCTTCAGGCCGTGGAGGATGCTTTGATTGGCCCGTTCCGCCTGGCCGTTGGACTCCGGGTGGGCGACTGACGCGAGATCGAGCCGGATGTGGTGTTCTTCGCAAAACTCGGCCATGGCACCTTTGGCGAAGTTAGTGTCGTTGTCCGTGATGATGCTGTTTGGGAACCCGTAGCGATATATGAGCTCGCGTAGGAATTTAGTGGTGGTCTTCCCGTCGCACTTCCGGACTGGTTTAGCCTCCACCCACTTTGTGAATTTGTCGACCGCGACCAGGAGGTGGGTGTAGCCGGAGGGAGCCTTTTTGAAGGGGCCTACCATGTCCATGCCCCACACGGCGAATGGCCAGGTGATGGGGATTGTCTTGAGCGCTGAACTCGGCACGTGCGTTTGGTTGGCGTACTTCTGGCACCCGGCGCACCGCTGGACAATGTCGACGGCATCGACGTGTGCAGTGGGCCAGTAAAAGCCATGCCGCATAGCCTTGGCGACTAGAGAGCGGGCGCCGGCGTGGTGGCCGCAGTCGCCGGAGTGGATGTCGTGGAGGATCTTGCGTCCTTCGGCGGGTTGGACGCAGCGTTGGAACACGCCGGTGACGCTGCGCTTGTGGAGCTCGCCGTCGATGATGGTGTAGGACTTGCATCGGCGTACGATCATCCGAGCGTCCGTCTCGTCTGCCGGCAAGGTGCCGGCCTCTAGGTAGGCGACGTAGGGCTTGGTCCAGTCGTCTGGCTCGGTGACGAGTGCGACCAGGGCTGCATCCGGCTACAGCGGGACTCCAATGTCGATCTCCCTTGGGGGAGAGACTGATGGCTTGGTGATCGTGTCGAGGAAGACGCAGGCGGGTGGTGCGAGTCGAGCCGACCCAATGCGGTAGAGTGCGTCGGCCTCCTCGTTCTTCCGCCTGTCAATCCACTCGATGGAGTAGCCTGCGAAGTGTCCGCCCAGCTTGTCCACTGCTTGGCGGTATGCCGCCATGGTGGGGGAGACGGCGTCGCAGGTGCCAGCGACTTGTCCATCGACGAGGTCGGAGTCTCCGTAGCAGCGTAGGCGGTTGACGTTCATCTCCTTGGCAGCTCGCATGTCGTGGAGTAGTGCCTCGTACTCGGCCATGTTGTTGGTTGTGGCATCCCGCAAAACCACTACTAGAAAATCGCTTGGTATTTTGTGTTGTGCATCATCATGACATCATCACACATACCTTTGCCAAAAATCATTTCGTTAAAACCCTATCTTTATTTTGGCATTACTCTCCCTCTTATTTTAAAAATACAAAAAAAAACCTGGATCGATCGGAATATTTTATTTGTTTAAAACTATCTTACAAAATCTTTTATTAAATTAAAACCAACTATAATAAAATAAATAAAAATCTATTTTTGTGGGGGAGTCAGCCAGCCGCTAGGCCCAAAAGCCCAGTAGCCAGCCGACTACCACCCCACACCTGGAAACCCTAACCTAACCCTAGCCCTAACCAGATCCCACCTAACCCTACCCATCTCTCCACCCCGCCGCCGCCAGCAGACAGCATGTCGTGGTATTGCACGGCAGATGCTACTGGGGGTAGCTTACGTAGAGGGAGCAAGGCGACGTAGGAGAATCCGGGAGCGAGATTGGCACACGATGTACCCAGGTTCACGTCCCCTCGGTGGAGGATCGCTACGTCCTGTTATCAATCCAGTATATGATCATAGATTGGTTTACATGGGAGCCGCCGGAGGCGGTGGGGGAGACTAGATCTAATATGACGTACCCCTTGGGGGTGCCCCTGGTGGCTTTATATATGCAGTCACCTAGGGTTTACAAGTGCACTAATGGGCTTTGTATTAGAGTCGCCGTCTTGGGCCTCCAGTCGGCGCCAGTCGTTCGGGTCCAGCACGCGCCAGTCGCCGTATCCGGCGAGTTGACCCGCTCTACGTTTGGCGATCCAGCTGGCAAATCCGCTTCGTGGGTATACCCCGATTGGTATTCCCCCATCAGTAGTCCCCGAGCGCGTTGTTGATTCGATGCGGGCTTGAGGCAGGGCGCGGAGAGTCTTGACGATGGGTCGTGGCGAATCGGCGACGAGCTCCTGAATAGAGAAAAGAACCGTGAAGCGGGAGGCGGTCGGCGTGAGCCAGTCGGCGATGGCCAGTTGGCGAAAGACGCAGGGCGTCGGTGAAGCTGCCCGTTGCGGCGAGTCCTCGAACGTGGAGCCTGCCGAGTCCCCGAGCGCGGCGAGTGGCAAGGTCGAGCGACCGGCGAGTCCGCGAGCGTGTGGCATACGCGAGGGCGAGTCCGCGATGACGAGTCCCCGAGCGTGTGGCGTACGCGAGGGCGAGTCCGCGGTGGCGAGTCCTCGAGATTGTCGAGTACGCGAGGGCGAGACCGCGGTGGCGAGTCCCCGAGCGTGTCGAGTACGCAAGGGCGAGTCCGCGATGACGGCGAGTCCCCAAGCGTGGAGAGTACGCGAGTACCGAGTCCATGGTGGCGAGTCGACGAGCGTGTTGAGTACGCCATGGCGAATCCACGGCGGCGAGTCGACGAGCGCGTTGAGCACGCGAGGGCGAGTGTCCGCGGCGGCGAATCCCCGAGCGTGTTGAGTACGCGAGGGCGAATCCACGGCGGCGAGTCAACGGGCGCGTTGAGCACGCGAGGGCGAGTGCACGATGGCGAGTCGACGAGGGCGAGCCGCGGTCGTGGAACCACGCATACACACCGCATGCCTAGGAGTAGTCCCCGAGGCTCGAGTTGGCTTGTAGAGGCGACTTGAGGCTCTTTAGAGATATATATTCTCAAAATAGTAGTGGTTGTCGTCGAGCACGACGAGTGGCGAGTTCGAGCGACCGGCGGGCGACGAGTCCCCGAGCGCGGCGAGTTCGCGAGGGGAGAGTCCCCGAGCGTGGCGAGTCCGCGATGATTGCGAGTCCGCGAGGGGAGAGTCCCCGAGCATGGCGAGTCCGCGATGATTGCGAGTCCGCGAGGGGAGAGTCCCCGAGCGCGGCGAGTCCGCGAGGGGAAAGTCCCCGAGTGTGGCGAGTCCGCGATGATTGCGAGTCCGCGAGGGGAGAGTCCCCGAGCGCGGCGAGTCCGCGAGTGTGGCGAGTCCGCGATGATTGCGAGTCCGCGAGGGGAGAGTCCCCGAGTGTGGCGAGTCCGCGATGATTGCGAGTCCGCGAGGGGAAAGTCCCCGAGCGTGGCGAGTCCGCGATGATTGCGAGTCCGCGAGGGGAGAGTCCCCGAGTATGGCGAGTCCGCGATGATTGCGAGTCCGCGAGGGGAGAGTCCCCGAGTGTGGCGAGTCCGCGGTGATTGCGAGTCCGCGAGGGGAGAGTCCCCGAGTGTGGCGAGTCCGCGATGATTGCGAGTCCGCGAGGGGAGAGTCCCCGAGTGTGGCGAGTCCGCGATGATTGCGAGTCCGCGAGGGGAGAGTCCCCGAGTGTGGCGAGTCCGCGATGATTGCGAGTCCGCGAGGGGAGAGTCCCCAAGTGTGGCGAGTCCGCGATGATTGCGAGTCCGCGAGGGGAGAGTCCCCGAGTGTGGCGAGTCCGCGATGATTGCGAGTCCGCGATGATGTTGATTGCGCTGTTTTCTTAGCGAGTCTCTCGTCTTGGCCCGGGGGCCCAGTCGCATGGCGACTCCAAAGATGGCTCTCGACTTGGTGTTCTTCCTGGACGATCCGAGGCTCGGTTTGCGAGTCCTCGTCCGCAGTACTTGGCCGTGCGAGTCGCACTGTCTAAGGTTGAGGAGGACATGGTGCTGTTTGTGTAGCACTACCATTTGTCTTGGCCCGGGAGGCCAGTCGAGCAAGGCGACTCCAATGATGGCTCTCGGTTAGCGTTTTTCGTGGACGATCCGAGGCTCGGTTTGCGAGTCCTCGTCCGCACTACTTGGCCATTGCGAGTCGCTCTTTCAAAGGTTGACAAAGGCGAATAGATTTGTTCTGAGGGAAAGAGACGCCCAGTGGTGAGTCCATGCAGCGTGGCAAGCGACCCTCTCTGGCGACTCGGACGATGAAGGTCCCTTAGCAGGTGTGGCGTACACATTTGTCATAGCGGACAGGGTCGCACGACGTTTAGCCGGAAAAAGTCGACGCGGCGGACACGGAGTCGACGCGGCGGACGGAGGTCGCGCTATGGCGAAGTCGACGCGGCGGACACGGGGTCGACACGGCAGACGGAGGTCGCGCTATGGCGAAGTCAACGCGGCGGACACGGAGTCGACGCGGCGGACGGAGGTCGCGCTATGGCGAAGTCGACGCGTCTGGTGAGTCCGCAACGGGCGAGTCCCCGAGCCTAGCGAGTCCGCGTTTAGGCGAGTTCCGAAGCATGTTGAGTTTCCGACGGGAGAGTCCCGAGGGACGAGAAGAGTCGAGTGCAGCGTGTCCACAACGGGCCGATGCCGTGTTTCGCCAGAAAGAGCAGAGGAGACAGAGTCGTCATAGCGGATGCTACAGCGATGCGACGCGTGCACCAACCGCCGATACAGCGATGCGAGTCAAGTTTGACTCCTTCGATGTGGATCGGTTTGCCGATTTTTCCTGTAATTTTGCTGATATTCCAACAAAAACATGCAAAGATTAGATCTAAGTAAAATAATCATTTGTCAGAATAATAAATGAGGGAGAGAATCATTGTCGCCAAACAATCCAACGTGTGAAGACTGATCAGTGAATGCATGCATGCATGCGTGGCTGTCTTGCTTTGATCTGATCACATGAGGGCCGATTCTATGCAACGGATCCAGGTTAATCGCCGTGTCACCGGGTGGCCTCCATCGACTTGTTTTTTGCGAGTCGAGACGGCAAACTGCAGATACGCGCGGCGGCCGCCGTATTGCCGAATCAACTGAGCCGAACCGATCTGCCGCCGTACGTACGGCTGGCTCTAGATCGCTCAAGCCCAATGTCTCGAGCTGCTGACGACCCAAGCGGCATCCGGTAAAGAAATCCAGCGCGCCAACATGCACGATCTGATCAGATGAGATCTGGCTGCTGTTGACGACGAATTTGAGGATCCCGCCCGGATCTTCACCCTCCAAGCGCCGCTTGCCCCACGGTGGGCGCCAACTGTCGTGGTATTGCACGACAGATGCTACTGGGGGTAGCTTACGTAGAGGGAGCAAGGCGACGTAGGAGAATCCGGGAGCTAGATTGGCACACGATGTACCTAGGTTCACGTCCCCTCGGTGGAGGATCGCTACGTCCTTCTATCAATCCAGTATATGATCATAGATTGGTTTACATGGGAGCCGCCGGAGGCGGTGGGGGAGACTAGATCTAATATGACGTACCCCTTGGGGTGCCCCTGGTGGCTTTATATATGCAGTCACCTAGGGTTTACAAGTGCACTAATGGGCTTTGTATTAGAGTCGCCGTCTTTGGCCTCCAGTCGGCGCCAGTCGTTCGGGTCCAGCACGCGCCAGTCGCCGTATCCGGCGAGTTGACCCGCTCTACGTTTGGCGATCCAGCTGGCAAATCCGCTTCGTGGGTATACCCCGATTGGTATTCCCCCATCACAGCACGCGCGCGCTCGCCCTCCTGTCGCTCCCGGCCCCACCCACTCCCGTCTCTCGTTCCCAACCCCGAGCGTCTCCCTCCCACCTCGTCTAGTTCCCCGACCCGACAACCGCCGCCGCCTGCAAATCCCGCGATGCACGCGCCTTCCTGCCTCGCACCCCCGCTCCTCCCTCGCCTCCCTCGGTCCCGCAAATCACGCCGCCGCCAGACGCCCGCGACCCCCTATCCACCGGACCCCATCTTCCTCGCCGCCCGGAGCTCTGCGTCGGCCTCCGTCGCGCCCCACACATCCGCCTCGCCAGCGAGCCCTGCCGGCCGCCCTCCTCCACCTCGCGGCTCCGGCCTCCACCGCCGCGCCGCCCGGAATCCCTGGCGCCGTCGCCCGAACGCTCGCGTCCCGCTTCCCCGTCGCTCGCCTCCGACCCCGTGCGCCTCCGCCACGACCTCCACCTCCTCGCCGTGCTCCCCAAGATCTCGTGCTGTCAAGCTCCGCTCCCCTCCTCCCCGGGCTCGAGCTCGCCCCACTGTCGTCGTCAGTCGTGCTTCCTCTGCAGGCAGTCGACGTCGGTCACGCCTCCGTCTCCTCCGCCTCTGCGACCTCCTCCTGTGTCGCATGCTCGATCCGGCCCCGCGCGGCTCCGGCCCTGCGCCTCCCCATGTTCGGTGTTCGGTCGCCGCCGTTGTTCGCCGGCTCCATGCCCTGCTGCTGTCCCCTTCCCGCGAGCATGGCAAGCGAGCCGAGCCATCTCTGCCTACCATATGCATGCACGTGCCCCAGGATACCTCCCGGTTCTGTAATATTGATGCTGCCTTCGGTTATGTGTTTGGGCAGGCGTCTAGTAGACATTCGGCGGACCCTAAAGCACTGTGACAATCTTCCTGAAGATGTGGCCGTTTCGCCCCAAAGCCCCCTAAGAATACATGCAAGGTCTACTTCTCGGATCCGGAGGCCGATCCCGAAGACCGATCCCCGAGACCGAACCCTCGGCACGCCAAGATCGCCGACGCGAATACGCCAAGTTCGTCTTCCCGGACACCGTGCGGCAAGATCTACTTCACGGATCCGAAGACCCCGGTACCCGATCCACTCAAGTTCGCCATCGCGAGTCCGAACTTCATCGTTTCCCCCATCGAACCCTGAGACCAACCCCGAACCCCTCAGAGCCCAATATCGACGAGACCCTCTAATGTGTGACCCCTTTTCCGAGCCCCTAGTTTTATAAATTGCCAACTATATAAACCGTTGCATATTAAATGTTCATGCATGCATACATTGTGTGGTTCGGGGGCCTTATGCCGATTCACCTAAATTAAACATGGAGGCCATATGTGGGCGAATCTAGTCGTATATTGGTCCCATTTAAATTTGTGTAGCGAACCGATACTATGTTTTGCCTTGTTAAGACAACATTTAAATTGCGGGTTATCTAAACAACTTGAACATATTAATTAATTGTCGGGACCTCGGTTCCGCTTAATATGACCTAATTGCATCGCAGCTTTGCCATGTCATACATCATACATGCATCATGCCCGATCTTTTGCCGTAGTATTAAATATTGCATCCGGTGTTTATTCTAGTGTTTTGCTTCTTCGCGGATAAGGCCATTGAGTTGATGCGAGTGTCGACCCGATCTTCGGATGAACCTTCGACAATATTTTCAGGCGAGCATCTCCCCCTTTCTACCTATCTTACTTTTATAGTATTTATTCCCTCCTGTTGATCTATTGCTATCTGTGTTGCGTTGCTCTAGTTTTCGTACCCGTGATATCCCTTGCAGCCTTATATTACCTTGGACACATCCTATTACCTGTTGTTTGGTAGATAGTTGGACCGCGCGTCGTAGTCGCTTGCTCAAGTGCCGTTGCGTGTCGTCAAGTACCACAGTTGTTGGAGTATTGCCGTGTGTTTATTGTTGGAGATGATCAAGACTTTAATTATTGTTTAACAACTAAAATTGAAGTAGGTAAATGCAGAGGCACAGGTGGGCAATAGATGTTATTTGGTTGTTAACCGTCCACTTGTGTCCCGTAGGACCCCGAGTACTTGATACCTGTTCCTTGAATATTCGCGCTATCCACATCCGGGAGGATTATGGGACCCCCCCTGAGCCAGAGCTTGATTCATTCTTATTTCTTGGGGCCACAAACTAGTTTGAGATTTTATTTACTATCCTGTACTTATGTCATGCTTTACTGCTTTATTTACGATTGTGCGAGGAGCACCTGTACTGTTTAGGATCGTGACCCGTTTACGCGGTATCGACAAGCCCAGTCACACTTTCGGGTTCCCAGTCGTTTACAGCCGGCCCCACAAACCTTGAGTCCGTCTCGAAGTCAGCTAACTTCGTTGCGGGTATACTTAATGGGGTGGCACCCTGAAATATTTCTGAATCTGGTGATTGCTTTGTCGTGAAGGCCTCGTTGGGTTTTGATTTGGTTTTTCCGAGGTTGATCGAGTGTGTGTTGCTATTTGTGCACCCCTGCAGGGTAAAACTTTATGAAAGCCGTGTCCGCGGTTATGGACGACTTGGAGCACAGTATCTCGATCATAGACAACTATAACTAAAGTAGTGCTATAAATTTGACTTTATAATGACTAGTAATTAGCTTCACTATAATGGAATGGCTAAACAAAATTGCCAACAATTGATTGTTTGGGTTGCCGCTTGCTACCATTGTACCTGACTAGTAAGTAATGCCACTATAATGGAATGGCTAAATAAAAGTACCAACAACTGCTGGGTTTTGGGGATATCTCATGCTAACTGTATCTGACTAGTAAGAGTGCAACTACAATGGAATGGTTAACTAAAAGTGTCCACTGCATATTATATCAGGATGACTATCTATACCTGACTAGTAATTGCTGCAACGATAACTGAATAAATAAAACTGCCAACGGTGTGAGTTCCGCGGTTGACTTCCTCGTTTGGTCTCGAGGGGGAAATACCAGGATGGGTATGTTTGGTGGTAGTATCAGATTGGTTCCGATTAGGTCTTTCTTATCTCTCTCTGATAGCCGACAGTTGTATCGAGTCTCTATAGGATGTTTAGTGCATGCTGCGCTGCCGCTGCAGTCCACCATACCTGTGTAGGCGAGGACCGCTGAATTCTAGCATCGCCGTGTACTGGCCTCAGTACTGACCGCTCTCTCTTTTTCCTTTGCCCTTTGCCGGCACCCCTTTTGTTTAAGCAGGTTTTGAGATCGACGTCGTTAGCAGGGTTACCCTTCCGGCTTGGCCTGGGCAGGGTTATGGACGCCATTGGTTATTCTTCAGGGCTCTTAGCCCCCTTTGCATCTTGTCCGTAGTCAGACGCTCTATCGTTTAAAGGTGATTTGGATCTTTGTTCTGTATATCTGTATTCTTGACTCATGGAGTCGTGTTGTATATATATATCTGTTATGTGGGTCCCATCGAGGACTGTTGTGTAATGTTATTACTTCGTTTTCCACCCGCACGCAAGTGCCTGGTGGGCACCTTTGAATCATTTCTATGCGGGTTTGGCGGGAAGCGCTGAAACTTGCATAGGGCCGATTCTGAGGGTGTTACAGAGTGGTGTATCAGAGCTCAGCAGTTGCGATACCCCACAAGTCCAGCCTGTAGGATAACCTAGCTAACGACCAAAGTAGAGTGTCAAAACTATTTTTGAAAAATCGGTTGGATAGTTCTGATTAGGTTTGATTTTACTCCTTACCCCTCTGCTGCTCTCCTCTCACCTCTGCGTGTTTTGAATCCGCTCTCTTCTCTCTCTTCGAGTCCAGGACTTCTCGTGGTTGGGTTTTCCGTCGTATCTTCAGGGTTTCGCTTCCTCCTTTGATAACGGTGTTCTACCATCCGGTGTTCATGCTGTCTGAGGAGTCCGTCTACTGTGGTACCATCCTTTGTTCCTTGTTTGTGCCTTCCGGTGTTTTCCGACGCGACGACATCATCTACGCCAGATCCGATGCAGAGACTGCATCACTCCTTTGTTTCTGAACCTCGTTTGTCGAGATCTTCAGTCTGAATTCCGAGAGTTGGTTGCATAATCCGCCTATTCGTGTGCAGAGTAATGGTTTGGATGCGCGATGGACTGATCACCATCCGACTACTCTTATCATTCGCTCTTGTACATCGAATCAGTGGATCCAGCAATTTTACTCCGTCCACGGAAGCTAGAGGTGGCTTTATTTGTTGATACCTCTACCTTCGACCTTTTATTTCCGGAGTGTTTCCCTCGACGATCACGGACAACGACCTCTTGTTAGTGGTGTCGCGAGGATCTACACGAAGCGAGAAGATACAGATCACCGACCTTTGTTCCGGTACCATGAGGCGGATCTCGAGGGCGAGATCCATTGTTAGTGGTGTCGAATTGTGGCATCCCGCAAAACCACTACTAGAAAATCGCTTGGTATTTTGTGTTGTGCATCATCATGACATCATCACACATACCTTTGCCAAAAATCATTTCGTTAAAACCCTATCTTTATTTTGGCATTACTCTCCCTCTTATTTTAAAAATACAAAAAAAACCTGGATCGATCGGAATATTTTATTTGTTTAAAACTATCTTACAAAATCTTTTATTAAATTAAAACCAACTATAATAAAATAAATAAAAATCTATTTTTTGTGGGGGAGTCAGCCAGCCGCTAGGCCCAAAAGCCCAGCAGCCAGCCGACTACCATCCCACACCTGGAAACCCTAACCTAACCCTAGCCCTAACCAGATCCCACCTAACCCTACCCATCTCTCCACCCCGCCGCCGCAAGCAGACATCACGCGCGCGCTCGCCCTCCTGTCGCTCCCGACCCCACCCACTCCCTTCTCTCGTTCCCAACCCCGAGCGTCTCCCTCCCACCTCGTCCAGTTCCCCGACCCGACAACCGCCGCCGCCTGCAAATCCCGCGACGCGCGCGCCTTCCTGCCTCGCACCCCCGCTCCTCCCTCGCCTCCCTCGGTCCCGCAAATCACGCCGCCGCCAGACGCCCGCGACCCCCTATCCACCGGACCCCATCTTCCTCGCCGCCCGGAGCTCTGCGTCGGCCTCCGCCGCGCCCCACACATCCGCCTCGCCAGCGAGCCCCGCCGGTCGCCCTCCTCCACCTCGCGGCTCCGGCCTACACCGCCGCGCTGCCCGGAATCCCTGGCGCCGTTGCCCGAACGCTCGCGTCCCGCTTTCCCGTCGCTCGCCTCCGACCCCGTGCGCCTCCGCCACGACCTCCACCTCCTCGCCGTGCTCCCCAAGATCTCGTGCTGTCAAGCTCCGCTCCCCTCCTCCCCGGGCTCGAGCTTGCCCCACTGCCGTCGTCAGTCGTGCGTCCTCTGCAGGCAGTCGACGTCGGTCACGCCTCCGTCTCCTCCGCCTCCGCGACCTCCTCCTGTGTCGCATGCTCGATCCGGCCCCGCGCGGCTCCGGCCCTGCGCCTCCCCACGTTCAGTGTTCGGCCGCCGCCGTTGTTCGCCGGCTCCATGCCCTGCTGCTGTTGTTGGAATTATGCCCTAGAGGCAATAATAAAGATGTTATTATTATAATTCATGTTCATGATAAAGTTTATATTCCATGCTAGAATTGTATTAAGCGGAAACATTAATACTTGTGTGGTTTGTGAACAACACCGTGTCCCTGGTACGCCTCTAAGGACTAGCTCATTGATCAATGATGGTTAAGGTTTCCTAACCATAGAAATGAGTTGTCAATTGATAATAAGATCATTTCATTGGAGAATGATATGATGGACAGACCCAAACTAAGCAAAGCAATTAGATCGTGTCATCGTGTTCGTCTTTGCGAAGCTTTTCTTATGTCAAATATTGTATTCCTTAGACCATGAGATAATACAACTCCCTAGTATCGGAAGAAAGCTTTGAGGTCATCAAACGTCATCCTATGAGAGGGTGATCATAAAGTTGTCTCTCAGGTGATCGGAAAGTATCTGTTGGGTTGTATGTATCGAGATGGAATTTGTCCCTCCCAAGTCGGAGAGATATACTTCGGGCCCACTCGGTAATCGATATCAACACCGCTTGCAAGCATGTGGTTAAGGATTTAATCACAAAGTGATATCGGATTACAGAATGAGTAAAGTGCTTGCTGTGAACGAGATTGAACTAGGTATGACGGTACCGACGATCGAATCTCGGGCAAGTAAAATATCGCGAGGCGAAGGGAATATATATATGGGATTGTTTGAATCCTGGCATCGTGGTTCATCCGATATGATCATCGATGAATGTGTGGGAGTCAATATGGGTGCCCAGACCCCGCTGTTGATTATTGATAGAAGATCATGTCTGCATATTCTCGAACCCGCAGGGTCACACACTTAACGTATCTCGACGCTAGGATAGATTGGATAATTGGTTTATGAATTTTTGTTCGGAGTCTCGGATGGGATCTGGGATATCACGAGAGGTTCCGGAATGGTCCGGAGAATAAGATTCATATAAGGCAATGCAGTTTTTGGAGTTCAGAATTGTTCCGGGTTAATCGGTATTGTACCGGAAGCTTCTAGAACCTTCCGGAAGGGGACCAACGTGGCCCCACCTTCCGGGAGGGGGCATGGGCCTATGAGGGAGTGTCCTGGCCACATTGGGCCAGGGGCACAAGGCCCCATAGGGCCCAGCCGATCCTAGAGAGTTTAAATCGTTTAAACTAGAGATAGGGTTTCTAGAAGAGGGGAGAGTCCATGCCCCCCACTCCTTATCCTTTGGGCTTGGGGGAGGGGCTAGGGCTGCGCCCCCCTCTATATAAAGAGGGGTGGGGGCGCACCAACCCCCCACACCTTCGCCTCCAACCCTAGCCGCTCTGCTGCCCTTCCTCTCTCCCTCCCGACTGCTTGTAGGCGAAGCCCTGCTGCAGAAATTCTCCACCATATACACCACGCCGTCGTATTGTAGATCCAATCCATATCTCCACCATACTTGCTGGTCCGTGGAAGGAGGAGACGTCGAGGTGCTGCACGTGTGCATCTCACGTAGGCACCGCCACTTGTGGTGCTAGATCGGATCGGATCGCGAGGAGGAGAAGCGAGTACGACTACATCACCCACGTTCCGACGAACGTTCCGCTGTGCGAATCTTCAAGGGTATGAAGATCTAATCCAATCTCTCTCGTTGTTTGCATCTCCTAGATTAGATCTTGGCTTTCCCTCTGTTCGCATCCGTAGAAAATTTTGATTTACTATGCCGCGAAACCCTTCAGTGGTATCAGAGCTAGATCTATGCGTAGATGTGTTTCACGAGTAGAACGCAACATGGTTGTTGCGGGCGTTGATGTTTTCTATTGCAAGCCTCTTGTTTGTGTTCTTCTTATGACGCGGGATAGTGAGATTGAAGCGGTCCAGGCCAACCTTACGCGACGTCGTTCGCGAGACCGGCTCCGCACTTGACGTGTGGCTTGTTCCACACATGCGGCTGGTGGATGTTAGTTTCTCTCACTATAGTTGTCATGGGATTAACACCGGAGTTTGGCAACCATAATATCACCGTTGTGGCTTTCCGTAGGTAAGAATCGTTCTTAGCATCTACTCCCATAAGCCACGTAAAACATGCAACAACAAAGTAGAGGCGTCTAACTTGTTTTTGCAGGGAGTGTTTTCTGTGATATGGTATGTCCCAAGATGTGGTGTGTATAATGTATGCGATGATCATGTTTTGTAATGTTTCACGACTTGCATGTCGATGAGTACACAACCGGCAGGAGCCATATGGTTGTCTTTATAATTGTGTATGACCTGCGAGTCAACTTCTTATACGCCATGTAATAGCTTTACTTTATCACTAAGTAGTTAGCAATAGTTGTAGTTGCTATTCGTGGTGAAGGCAATCATGGTGGAGTGATGGAGATCATGCCGGAACGCACAAGATGGAGATCATTGCGCGAAGATTGGCTATACCATGTCACATAAAGTTATATGCATGTGATGTTTATCCTTTATGTATCTTATTATGCTTAGATCGCGACTGTAGCATTATAAGATGATTCCTCACTTAAAGATCAAGATAAAAACTGTGTTCTCCCCAAGTATGCACCGTTGCGAAAGTTTGTCGTGTCCAAGCATCACGTGATGATCGGGTGCTATAGACTCTACGCTCACATACAACGGGTGCAAGCCAGTTTTGCACACGCGGAAATAATTGGGTCTAGCTTGACGAGCCTAGCATGTACAGACATGGCCTCGAAACACAAGAACCGAAAGGTTAAGCATGAGTCATATGAATGATATGATCGACACTTTGTTGTCCACCATTGAAACCACATCTCTTCTCGTGATGATCGGATTAGGTGTGGTGAATTTGGATCGTGTTCACTAAACAACTTGAGGGATGTTGAATTTAGTGGGAGTTCATTTAGTAATTTGATTAAGTTGAACTATTTATCATGAACATAGTCTAAATTGTACTTGCAAATACTGTAGATCACATGGCCAAATCCAACTTTAACTTCAACGTTTTTGCTGAGAAGGAAAAGCTTAGAAACAATTGGTCTAACTTCACCAATTGGTTCCGCAATCTAAGAATCATTCTGTCTGGCGGACAAAAGGACTATGTCCTTGGGAAAGCGTTAGGTGACCCCCCTGCTGCAACTGCGCCGGCTGATGAGAAAGCTGTCTATCAGTCGCGCAAAGATGATTATGGTGTGATTAAGAGCACCATGTTGTTTGCTATGGAACCGGAACTTCAAAATCGTTTTGAAACCTATCCCGAGCCCTTTCAGATTCTCGAGGAGCTGAAAACCATGTTTCAGACTCAAGCCCGTTGTGAGAGATATGAGATCTCTGAGAAGTTCTTTAACTGCAAGATGGAGGAAGGGAGTTCCGTTAGTGAGCACGCCATAAAGATGTCGGGCTACACTCAACGCCTTGAGCAACTGGAATGCACGATTCCAGAAGAGCTCAAGATTGACAGGGTTCTGCAATCACTCCCTCCCAGCTACAAAAGTTTTGTAGTGACTCATAATCAGATTGGCTCCACTGATACGATCACTGAGCTCTTCGCAAAGCTGAAGGTTGCGGAGGTGGACATCAAGAAGGATAATCATGTGTTGATGGTCAACAAACCCTCCTTTAAGAAAGGTAAGGGAGCAAAGAAGCCCTTCAAGAAGGGCGGCGGCAAGCGCAATGCTCCTGCTGAGAAGAAGCTCAAGTCTGGTCCTAAGCCGGACACTGAGTGCTTCTATTGCAAGGACAAGGGTCACTGGAAGCGCAACTGTCCGAAGTACTTAGCAGACAAGAAGGCTGGCACCATCAAAGGTATATTTGATATACATGTTATTGATGTTTTCCTTACTAGCCCTCGTTGTAGTGCCTGGGTATTTGATACCGGTTCAGTTGCTAATATTTGTAACTCGAAACAGGAGCTACGGAATAAACGGCGGCTTGCGAGGGATGAGGTGACGATGCGCGTTGGCAACGGATCAAGACTTGATGTGATGGCCGTCGGCACGCTCTCCTTAGTTTTACCTTCGGGATTAGTTTTAAACCTTAATAAGTGTTATTATGTGCCTGCGTTGAGCATGAACATTATTTCTGGATCGTGTTTATTGCAAGACGGTTATTCATTTAAATCGGAGAATAATGGTTGTTCTATTTATATGAGTAACATCTTTTATGGTCATGCACCTCTTGTAAATGGTTTATTTCTTCTAAATCTCGAAAGGGATGAAACACACATCCATAACATTGAGGCTAAGAGATGCAAAGTAGATAGTGATAATACTACTTATTTGTGGCACTGTCGTCTAGGTCATATTGGTGTAATGCGCATGAAGAAACTCCATTCTGATGGACTTTTGGAGTCTCTTGATTTTGAATCATTTGACACATGCGAACCATGCCTCATGGGCAAGATGATCAAAACCCCGTTCTCCGGTATGATGGAGCGAGCAACGGACTTGTTGGAAATCATACATACCGATGTATGCGGACCGATGAGTGTTTCGACGCGCGGTGGATATCGCTATTTTCTCACTTTTACCGATGACTTAAGTAGATATGGGTATATCTATTTAATGAAACATAAATCTGAAACATTTGAAAAGTTCAAGGAATTTCAGAATGAAGTGGAGAACCATCGTAACAGAAAGATTAAGTTTCTACGATCCGATCGTGGAGGTGAATATTTGAGTTATGATTTTCTCACGCATCTTGAAGCAAGTGGAATCGTTTCACAACTCACGCCACCCGGAACACCACAGCGCAATGGTGTGTTTGAATGCCGGAATCGAACCCTATTAGATATGGTCCGATCAATGATGTCTCTTACTGATTTGCCGTTATCATTTTGGGGTTATGCATTAGAAACCGCTGCATTCACTTTAAATAGGGCACCATCTAAATCCATTGAGACGACACCGTATGAACTGTGGTTTGGTGCGAAACCTAAGTTGTCGTTTCTTAAAGTTTGGGGATGCGAAGCTTACGTCAAGAAGTTGATGCCGGACAAGTTCGAACCCAAAGCGGATAAATGCGTCTTCATAGGATACCCTAAGGAAACTATTGGGTATACCTTCTATCACAGAACCGAAGGCAAAGTGTTTGTCGCAAAGAACGGTTCCTTTCTTGAGAAGGAGTTTCTCTCGAAAGAAGTGAGTGGGAGGAAAGTAGAGCTTGACGAGGTTATTGAACCTTCTCTTGAATTGGAGAGTAGCGCAGCACCTGAAATTGTTCCAGTGCCGCCTGCACCAACAATAGAGGAAGCTAATGACAAGGATCATGAATCTTCGGACGATGCTGCTACTGAACGTCGCAGGTCGACAAGGTCACGTGCCCCTCCTGAGTGGTACGGCAACCCTGTCTTGACTGTCTTGTTAGTAGAAGACAGTGAACCTACGAACTATGAGGAAGCGATGATGAGCCCAGACTCTGAGAAATGGCTAGAAGCCATGAAATCCGAATTGGGATCCCTGAGCGAAAACCAAGTATGGACTTTGGTGGACCCTCCTAGCGACCGAAAGGCCGTTGAGTGCAAATGGATATTCAAGAAGAAAACGGACGCGGATATTCAAGAAGAAAACGGACGGCTTGTCGCGAAAGGTTTTCGACAAGTTCAAGGTGTTGACTACGATGAGACTTTCTCTCCCGTAGCAATGTTAAAGTCCATTCGGATTTTATTAGCAATTGCTGCGTTTCATGATTATGAAATATGGCAGATGGATGTCAAGACTGCTTTCCTCAATGGCAACATTGATGAAGAGTTGTATATGATGCAACCCGAAGGTTTTGTCGATCCTAAGGATGCTAGTAAAGTATGCAAACTTCAGCGTTCCATTTATGGACTGAAGCAAGCATCTCGGAGTTGGAACCTTCGTTTTGATCAAGTGATCAAGAGCTTTGGATTTGTTCCAAATTGCTACGAAGCTTGTATCTACAAGAAAGTGAGTGGGAGCTCGGTGACATTTCTGGTACTATATGTGGATGACATATTGATTATCGAAAATGACATCAACATGCTTAACGATGTGAAGAGTTATTTGAACAAGTGTTTTTCAATGAAAGACCTAGGTGAAGCTGCTTATATATTGGGCATCAAGATCTATAGAGATAGACAAAGACGCCTGATAGCTTTAAGCCAGAGTACATACCTAGACAAAGTTCTGAAAAGGTTCAGAATGGATAAGGCAAAGAAAGGTTCAGTGTCTATGTTGTCAGGTAAGATATTGAGCAAGGCTCAGTGTCCAGCTACGGTAAATGATAGGGAAGCTATGAGCAAAGTGCCTTATGCCTCGGCCATAGGTTCCATCATATATGCCATGTTGTGTACTAGACCGGATGTGTCCAATGCTCTTAGTTTGACGAGCAGATATCAAAGTGATCCAGGAGTGGAACACTGGACAGCCGTGAAGAACATCCTAAAGTACCTAAATAGGACTAAAGAAATGTTCTTAGTCTATGGGGGTGATGAACAGCTTGTCGTAAAAGGTTACGTCGACGCTAGTTTTGACACCGACAAGGATGATTCCAAATCTCAGACAGGATACGTTTATATTTTGAATGGAGGAGCTGTGAGCTGGAGAAGCTGCAAGCAAAGCGTGATAGCGGGATCTACAGTGGAATCGGAATACATGGCTGCTGCAGAAGCGTCAAGTGAAGGAGTTTGGATCAGAAACTTCATCACTGAGCTTGGCGTGGTTCCAAGTGCATTGGACCCACTGGATATATTGTGTGACAACACTGGCGCCATAGCACTCGCTAAGGAACCAAGATATCATCCAAAGACCAAGCATATCAACCGCAAGTTTCATATAATCCAAGATTATATTGCAGATGGAGATCAGAAGATTAGCAAAGTACATACAGATCTGAATGTCGCAGATCCATTGACTAAACCTCTTCCACGTGTAAAACATGATCAACACCTCAGTGCCATGGGTGTGAGATTGTTGCCAAATGTAAACTAGATTATTGACTCTAGTGCAAGTGGGAGACTGTTGGAATTATGCCCTAGAGGCAATAATAAAGATGTTATTATTATAATTCATGTTCATGATAAAGTTTATATTCCATGCTAGAATTGTATTAGGCGGAAACATTAATACTTGTGTGGTTTGTGAACAACACCGTGTCCCTGGTACGCCTCTAAGGACTAGCTCATTGATCAATGATGGTTAAGGTTTCCTAACCATAGACATGAGTTGTCAATTGATAATGAGATCATTTCATTGGAGAATGATATGATGGACAGACCCAAACTAAGCAAAGCAATTAGATCATGTCATCGTGTTCGTCTTTGCGAAGCTTTTCTTATGTCGGTACCGGATTACGGAATGAGTAAAGTACTTGCTGTGAGCGAGATTGAACTAGGTATGACGGTACCGACGATCGAATCTCGGGCAAGTAAAATATCGCGAGACGAAGGGAATATATATATGGGATTGTTTGAATCCTGGCATCGTGGTTCATCCGATATGATCATCGATGAATGTGTGGGAGTCAATATGGGTGCCCAGACCCCGCTGTTGATTATTGATAGAAGATCATGTCTGCATATTCTCGAACCCGCAGGGTCACACACTTAACGTATCTCGACGCTAGGATAGATTGGATAATTGGTTTATGAATTTTTGTTCGGAGTCTCGGATGGGATCCGGGATATCACGAGAGGTTCCGGAATGGTCCGGAGAATAAGATTCATATAAGGCAATGAAGTTTTTGGAGTTCGGAATTGTTCCGGGTTAATCGGTATTGTACCGGAAGCTTCTAGAACCTTCCGGAAGGGGACCAACGTGGCCCCACCTTCCGGGAGGGGGCATGGGCATATGAGGGAGTGTCCTGGCCGCATTGGGCCAGGGGCACAAGGCCCCATAGGGCCCAGCCGATCCTAGAGAATTTAAATCGTTTAAACTAGAGATAGGGTTTCTAGAAGAGGGGAGAGTCCATGCCCCCCACTCCTTATCCTTTGGGCTTGGGGGAGGGGCTAGGGCTGCGCCCCCCCCTCTATATAAAGAGGGGTGGGGGCGCACCAACCCCCACACCTTCCCCTCCGACCCTAGCCGCCCTGCTGCCCTTCCTCTCTCCCTCCCGACTGCTTGTAGGCGAAGCCCTGCTGCAGAAATTCTCCACCATATACACCACGCCGTCGTGTTGTAGATCCAATCCATCTCTCCACCATACTTGCTGGTCCGAGGAAGGAGGAGACGTCGAGGTGCTGCACGTGTGCATCTCACGGAGGCACCGCCACTTGTGGTGCTAGATCGGATCAGATCGCGAGGAGGAGAAGCGAGTACGACTACATCACCCACGTTCCGACGAACGTTCCGCTGTGCGAATCTTCAAGGGTATGAAGATCTAATCCAATCTCTCTCGTTGTTTGCATCTCCTAGATTATATCTTGGCTTTCCCTCTGTTCGCATCCGTAGAAAATTTTGATTTACTATGCCGCGAAACCCTTCAGCTGTCCCCTTCCCGCGAGCATGGCAAGCGAGCCGAGCCATCTCTGCCTACCATATGCGTGCACGTGCCCCAGGATACCTCCCGGTTCTGTAATATTGATGCTGCCTTCGGTTAAGTGTTTGGGCAGGCGTCTAGTAGACATTTGGCGGACCCTAAAGCACTGTGACAATCTTCCTGAAGATGTGGCCGTGTCGCCCCAAAGCCCCCTAAGAATATGCAAGGTCTACTTCTCGGATCCGGAGGCCGATCCCGAAGACCGATCCCCGAGACCGAACCCTCGGCACGCCAAGATCGCCGACGCGAATACGCCAAGTTCGTCTTCCCGGACACCGTGCGACAAGATCTACTTCACGGATCCGAAGACCCCGGTACCCGATCCACTCAAGTTCGCCATCGCGAGTCCGAACTTCATCGTTTCCCCCGTCGAACCCTGAGACCAACCCCGAACCCCTCAGAGCCCAAGATCGTCGAGACCCTCTAATGTGTGACCCCTTTTCCGAGCCCCTAGTTTTATAAATTGCCAACTATATAAACCGTTGCATATTAAATGTTCATGCATGCATACATTGTGTGGTTCGGGGGCCTTATGCCGATTCACCTAAATTAAACATGGAGGCCATATGTGGGCAAATCTAGTCGTATATTGGTCCCATTTAAATTTGTGTAGCGAACCGATACTATGTTTTGCCTTGTTAAGACAACATTTAAATTGCGGGTTATCTAAACAACTTGAACATATTAATTAATTGTCGGGACCTCGGTTCCGCTTAATATGACCTAATTGCATCGCAGCTTTGCCATGTCATACATCATACATGCATCATGCCCGATCTTTTGCCGTAGTATTAAATATTGCATCCGGTGTTTATTCTAGTGTTTTGCTTCTTCGCGGATAAGGCCGTTGAGTTGATGCGAGTGTCGACCCGATCTTCGGATGAACCTTCGACAATATTTTCAGGCGAGCATCTCCCCCTTTCTACCTATCTTACTTTTATAGTATTTATTCCCTCCTGTTGATCTATTGCTATCTGTGTTGCGTTGCTCTAGTTTTCGTACCCGTGATATCCCTTGCAGCCTTATATTACCTTGGACACATCCTATTACCTGTTGTTTGGTAGATAGTTGGACCGCGCGTCGTAGTCGCTTGCTCAAGTGCCGTTGCGTGTCGTCAAGTACCACAGTTGTTGGAGTATTGCCGTGTGTTTATTGTTGGAGATGATCAAGACTTTAATTATTGTTTAACAACTAAAATTGAAGTAGGTAAATGCAGAGGCACAGGTGGGCAATAGATGTTATTTGGTTGTTAACCGTCCACTTGTGTCCCGTAGGACCCCGAGTACTTGATACCTGTTCCTTGAATATTCGCGCTATCCACATCCGGGAGGATTATGGGACCCCCCCTGAGCCAGAGCTTGATTCATTCTTATTTCTTGGGGCCACAAACTAGTTTGAGATTTTATTTACTATCCTGTACTTATGCCATGCTTTATTTACGATTGTGCGAGGAGCACCTGTACTGTTTAGGATCGTGACCCGTTTACGCGGTATCGACAAGCCCAGTCACACTTTCGGGTTCCCAGTCGTTTACAGCCGGCCCCACAAACCTTGAGTCCGTCTCGAAGTCAGCTAACTTCGTTGCGGGTATACTTAATGGGGTGGCCCCCTGAAATATTTCTGAATCTGGTGATTGCTTTGTCGTGAAGGCCTCGTTGGGTTTTGATTTGGTTTTTCCGAGGTTGATCGAGTGTGTGTTGCTATTTGTGCACCCCTGCAGGGTAAAACTTTATGAAAGCCGTGTCCGCGGTTATGGACGACTTGGAGCACAGTATCTCGATCATAGACAACAATAACTAAAGTAGTGCTATAAATTTGACTTTATAATGACTAGTAATTAGCTTCACTATAATGGAATGGCTAAACAAAATTGCCAACAATTGCTTGTTTGGGTTGCCGCTTGCTACCATTGTACCTGACTAGTAAGTAATGCCACTATAACGGAATGGCTAAATAAAAGTACCAACAACTGCTGGGTTTTGGGGATATCTCATGCTAACTGTATCTGACTAGTAAGAGTGCAACTACAATGGAATGGTTAACTAAAAGTGTCCACTGCCTATTATATCAGGATGACTATCTATACCTGACTAGTAATTGCTGCAACGATAACTGAATAAATAAAACTGCCAACGGTGTGAGTTCCTCGGTTGACTTCCTCGTTTGGTCTCGAGGGGGAAATACCAGGATGGGTATGTTTGGTGGTAGTATCAGATTGGTTCCGATTAGGTCTTTCTTATCTCTCTCTGATAGCCGACAGTTGTATCGAGTCTCTATAGGATGTTTAGTGCATGTTGCGCTGCCGCTGCTGTCCACCATACCTGTGTAGGCGAGGACCGCCGAATTCTAGCCTCGTCGTGTACTGGCCTCAGTACTGACCGCTCTCTCTTTTTCCTTTTCCCTTTGCCGGCACCCCTTTTGTTTAAGCAGGTTTTGAGATCGACGTCGTTAGCAGGGTTACCCTTCCGGCTTGGCCTGGGCAGGGTTATGGACGCCATTGGTTATTCTTCAGGGCTCTTAGCCCCCTTTGCATCTTGTCCGTAGTCGGACGCTCTATCGTTTAAAGGTGATTTGGATCTTTGTTCTGTATATCTGTATTCTTGACTCATGGAGTCGTGTTGTATATATATCTGTTCTGTGGGTCCCATCGAGGACTGTTGTGTAATGTTATTACTTCGTTTTCCACCCGCACGCAAGTGCCTGGTGGGCACCTTTGAATCGTTTCTATGCGGGTTTGGCGGGAAGCGCTGAAACTTGCATAGGGCCGATTCTGAGGGTGTTACATTGGTGCAGGGGGTGAAGTCGAGGCAAAGGACGTAGCGGAACTTGTCGCCCTTCGGGGAAGTCAGCACGATCCCTGCTCCTGCGTTGTCCGTGTTCTTGGAGCCTTCGAAGTGCAGGCTCCAGTAATGGAGGTATGGCAGCTTTTCTGGCTGCTGGGCCTCTTCCCAGTCGGCGATGAAGTCCGCTAGAGCCTGCGACTTGATCGCTTTTCGTGGCTCGTACTTGATATTATGGACGCCGATTTCGACGGCCCACTTGGCGACTCGCCCAGTCGCCTCACGGTTGCGGATGATGTCCTGCAACGGTGCTGAGGAGACGACCGTGATCGGGTGCTCCTGGAAGTAGTGCGGCAGGCGCCGCTGTGCTCTGAAGACCGCGTATACCAGTTTCTAGTACTGCGGGTGTCGTTGGCGCGACTCGGTGAGGACCTCGCTGATGTAGTACATCGGTCGCTGTATTGGGCGTTTCTTTCCTTCCTCCGGCCGCTCGACGACCATGACGGTGCTGACGACACACTCGGAAGCCGCGACGTAGACCAGCATGGGTTCTTTGTAGGCGGGGGCAGCTAGTAGCGGTGCGGCGAGTAGCACCTTCTTGAGGTCGCGGAGTGCGTCGTCCGCCTCCTTGTCCCACTGGAAGGTGCGGTTCTTGCGCATCAGACGGTATAGGGGCATCGCCTTTTCGCCCAGGCGGGGGATGAAGCGACTGAGAGCCGCTACTCGCCTGGCCAGCTTCTGGATATCGCGCAGGCACTCGGGTTTGCCGAGTCGGGCGATCGTGTCAATCTTGGTGGGGTTCGCCTCGATCCCTCGCTTGGAGACGACGTACCCCAGTAGTTGTCCTGCTGGTACACCGAAGGTGCATTTGCCTGGGTTAAGCTTTATCTTGTATTTTCGCAAGTTGTCGAATGTTTCCGCCAGGTCGGCGAGTAGATCACCCTGGCGAGCGGATTTGACGACCACGTCATCGATGTAGACGTGGATGTTGCGGCCAATTTGGCTCGCGAGGCACTCTTGCATGCATCGCTGGTAGGTCGCCCCGGCGTTCTTGAGGCCGAAGGTCATGGCGGTTTAGCAGAAGGCTCCGAATGGCGTGATGAACGTCGTCTTCTCCTCGTCCTCGAGAGCCATTTTGATCTGGTTGTATCCAGAGTAGGCGTCGAGGAAACATAGTGACTCCGAGCCCGCGGTGGAGTCGATTATTTGGTCGATCCACGGGAGGACGAACTGCTCCTTCCGGCAGGCGCTGTTCAAGTTTGTGTAGTCGATACACATCCTCCAGGTCCCGTTCTTCTTCTCGACCAGGACTGGGTTTGCCAGCCACTTGGAGTACTTGATTGACCGGATGAAGCCTGCAGCGAGTAGACGCTGCACCTCCTCCGCGATGGCTCGGCGGCGCTCTTCATTGAAGGGCCACAACGACTGTTTGACGGGTCGCACTTTGGGGTCGGCGTTTAGTTTGTGCTCAACGAGCTCCCTAGGGACACCAGGCATGTCAGAGGGCTTCCATGCGAAGATGTCCCTGTTCTCATGAAGGAACTCGATGAGCGCGCCTTCCTAGGCTGCGCTCATTCCTGTTCCGATTGTCACCGTCTGGCTGGAGTCACCTAGGACCAGCTCGACGGTGCGGGTGTGTGTCGTTGCCTCGAAGGCTGAGGTGTTTGCGCCCTCCGAATTGGGTTCTTGAGTATGGTGGGGTCGTCATTGTTCACCCCGCTCGCGTACTTGGCGAGCTCGTCAGCGTGGTTGGCTTCTGCCGCGATGACGACATCGGCGAGTTCGGCTCCTTTGGCCTCGCACTCGGCGGCCATGTCGGGGTCGCCGTTGATGGTGATGATGCCGCACGGCCCGGGGAGCTTCACCGCGTTGTACGCGTAGTGTGGTGCTGCAATGAACTTGGCGAACGCCTGGCGCCCCAGGACGCAGTGGTAGGGGTTGTCGAAGGGCACCAGCTCGAAGACGATTCGCTCGGTGCGGAAGTTTGCTGGTGTGCCGAAGGTGACTGGCAGCGTGACCTTGCAGATCGGGTACGCCTTCCGACTGGGGACGATGTCGTGGAACGTGGTGTGGGTTGTCTCGATCATCGACTGCGGGAGCCGCAACCGCTTGAAGGTGTCCAGGTACAGGATGTTGATGGAGCTGCCGCCGTCCATCAATGTCTTGGGGAGCCAGTAGTCGCCCACCTTTGGCTTGACCACCAGGGCGACTCGGCTTGGGTACTCGATGCGCGGCGAGTGGTCCTGGCGGCTCCAGGTGATGGGCTGCTCCGACCAGTTGAGGAACTGGGGAACGTCCACCTGGGCCACCGTGTTGACGGCGATGACGCGGGTGATGACCTTCTTCTCGCGCTTCGTGTTGAAGTCTGTGAAGGTATGGAGCGAGCCGGCCAGGTTGCCGAATTTTCCGCCGTTTGGCGGGTTGTTGTCGGGGTCCTCCCTTGCTCGCCGTGCCTTCTCAATCTCCCTGAGGGTGTGGCAGTCGGCGGTCGTGTGTGTTGCGGGTTTGCCTTCCCTGCTATGAAACGCACAAGGTTGGTTAAGGAGGGCAGCGGGGTCGAACCTTGGCTTGGCCTTGTAGTTGCCGCCGTCGCGGCGTTGTCCTCTGTCGCGGCGGAAGCTTTTGGGATCGCGTTGTGCGTGCCCGGCGTTGGCGACGAAGTCGACTCACCCGTCACTGCGGCGCTTGCCAGTAAGGCGAGTGTTGCTGTAGCGTAGGTCGGACCATCGTCCGCTGTCGTTGCCGCTCGTGCGGCGTTGGCCTCCCGACTCGTCGTCGATTTCCTAGTTTGGATATTCCTCTGCGTACCGTTTGGCGATCTCAAGGAGGTCCAGTATGTTGTCGAGTGTGCGAGAATGTCGCTTGAGCTTGGCGACCAAAGGCTCCTAGTGGCACGAGGTCTTGAAGCAATGGATCGCGGTGTCCGGGTGGATGCCGACCGCGTTGTACCAGAGTTCTTGCCATCGCTGGACCCAGTTGCGGGTCGACTCGCGGGATCCCTGGACGCATCGCTCCAGGTCCTCGATGGTGGTGGCACGGGTGTAGGAGCACTCGAAGTGCCTGACGAATGCGTCGCGCATCTCCTCCCAGGAGTCGATACTATCCTGTGGGAGGGTGTTGATCCACTGCCTGCACGTCCCCTCCATCATCAGGGGGAGGTAACGGGCGGCTAGCAGGTCGGTGTGGCCTGCGATCCCCATCGCCATGAGGTATGTATCGAGCCAGACGGCGGGGTCGTACGAAGGGTCGTACTTTTCTATCTCCTTCGGCACCTTGAAGTTTGGCGGGTACTTCTCGCCTCGGATCATCGGTCCGAAGCACTTGGGGGCGAGTCGACTTAGCGACCCCATTGGCTCGTCGTCACGGCGATTAGTTAGGGTGTGTCGCAGGTCGTCGGGCTGGCGTGCGCGCCAGCTTTGGTTGTTGATGATGTGGGTGCGGGCGTCGATGGGTTGACCGTTGGCGGCGACGAAGTTGGTCGCTGGCCTGGGGTCGTTGGTGGAGAGTGCCGCGTTCGCGGGTCGGTGTCGGAGCTGCAATGGCTCTGGTGGCGGGCAGTTGAGGGTGTTTGCCGCCATTGGGCGGCCGCTTGAGGCCGCTCTGCTTCCCGAAGAGCGCGAGTACACTCGGCCCTGCGAGTCGGCGCCTGCGTTTTGCTGCTCAACAGCCTTTGCTAGCAGGGCCCTGACGTACTGGATCTGTAGGGCGCCGTCGCCGGTGGTCGTGATGTTGTCGGCTGCTTCTCGGCCCGCCACGAGGTTGTCCATCGGGGTGGAGAACAGTGGGAGGCCGTTCGCGTCCCGCTCCCGTGAGGAGACTACTATCCGCGGCTGATCCCTGGGGTGTGTGCGATTGGTTGGAGGTGGGGCGCCCATCGCCGTCGACCCTGGCGGAGGCCGGGCGCTTCCTCCTGGTGGCGCGTTCTCGCAGATCGCGCGCTCGGCCACGCGGGCCGGGTCGTTTTCGTCGTCGAAGTTTAGGGCGCTCCCCTGGACGGTGGGGTTCAGGCGCGACCTGATTCGCTGCTGGTGGTAGCGCGATAGCTCCTGCGCCGTCACCTGCTCGAGGCGAAATTTTTCGCGCTCGGCTTGCTCCTTGAGCACTGCCTCCGCCAGCTTCAGGCGGAGTTCCTCGACCTCCGTTGCCATGGCGTTAGGAGGGATCGGGGTGGAGAAGGGATCCTCCGGCGGATCGGCGCCGGTCACCATGTAGGTCACGGCGTGGCGACCGGTCCCGTCGCGGAGGTCGGCGGAATTTTCCGACCCGGAGTCGAAGTCGAAGATCCCAAGGATGGAGGGATCCTCGAAGTATCCCATGTTGGAGACCTGGGTGATGGATCCCGCGGGTGAAGCCGCGGTGATGGATCCGGCGAGTGACGTCGGGGTCGCCGATTCGGCGTCGTCATTGAGGGCCGCGTCTTCTGCGGCCGCTGAGTTTTCGGCCACGTTACTGTGGGCCGAGTTGTACTCGGAGGCGAGGCGATGGATCGTGCGGATCTGGCTCTCGGAGAGTCGATCGCGTGGCGGCGACTCGCGGATGCGAGCCGAGTCCTCCGAGACGATGACGTCGGTGAGGCCGACGAAGAGGCTGATCGTGCCGACCGGCAGGATCACGCTGTGCGTGACGGGTCGCGCCGCCGGGACGTAGCTGCTCGGCAAGATTTGGAGCATCTCGCCGATCGCTATCATGCGGCCGGTGGCGACCGTCTCGTTGATGGGCAGATTGGATGTCGCCGCAGAACACCGGCCAGACCGGCCAGGCCCCACGGTGGGCGCCACTGTCGTGGGAATGGTCACGGCAGATGCTGCAATCGGCAGCGAGTAGTAGAACGAGGGGCAAGGGCGGCCAGCCATCTGCGGTGCGAGATGAGGGCGGAGACACAAGGTTTTACCCAGGTTCGGCCCCCCGGAGGGTAAAGACCTACTCCTGCTAGATTGTATTATGATGGTGGTACAATGGACGAGCTCGGCGGCTAGGCGGCGAGTCGCTTGGGTGTATGATGGAACGTATCTCTACACGCCCTGTAGGAAGGTTTATATAGACTCACCTCCCCTAGGGTTTACATATCTCAACTGAATCAGTTAAGGCTTCGGTAATCGTTTAACCTACCTCGACTGGGCCTATCTACTCGCCTGGGCCTTCAGCTTCCAGTCGCTTGTATCCACACCAAGCTTTGATCCAGTCGCCGTCTTGCAGGCCCACTCGCCAGTTCCTGGGCCAGTCGGAAATGTCCTGCTGGGTATACCCCGGTGGGCATATCCCCATCAACTATGAACAAAGAAATTTACACAACTAATGTAAACTATTCACCCAAGACATAACGGTTGCTCTAAACTTCTTTTTGATCCTATATTGGAGAAGACTAATATCATTCACAAATCCAGATCTCCATTTGGCAAATGTAGGCCTCTGATTATTGAAAATCTTGTCATTACACGGCAACCAAATATTCCAATAGGCAATGATTAAAACCTCCATAAAAAAGGGTGTCCAAACGATCTCCTAGCCTCTGCAAGAATCTGTTGTATGTTCACCAAAGGCAACCAGACAATCTGTAAGTAATTCCAAATGCGAGCACTGAAGTTACATTCAAAAAACAAGTGAATCTGATTCTCATAAGCCCTAACAGGACAAAGCACACAATGAATGTCATCAGTGACATTCCAATGCCTTCTTTGCAACAGATCCCTAGTGTTCTGTCTGTCTTTCAGCAAAAGCCATGCAAAAACTTTCAACTTCATAGTGCAGCTAGACTTCCAAAGCCAATCATACACCTTTGGCACCAGAATGTGTTCATGTATCTGTTTGTAAAACTTACTAGATGTATACACATCTCCCTAGCAATAAGACCAAACATCAGCCTCATTAGACAGAGGGTTACTATACATGAGCGACTGCAAATCACCAAGTTCCTGAAAGGCTTCAACAGATAATGGAAGATAGAAAAGGCTATGGATATCCTGAACAAAGTAGAATCTGGCCGCCGATAAATGAAACACCACAATTTCATAAATACATCCAACTCCAAATATAACTCATGGATATATATGTAATCTAGCTTAAGTGCCACACACGGCGCGCACGCTGTCACTGTCACACACGTGGGGAAAAGCATAGGTCTGTTAAAGCATAATGAGTATTTATGTAGACTCAAACATAAGTGCCACCATGGCGTGCGCGTTGTCACTTTCACATACATGGGGAGAGCAGAGATCTATTGAAGCACTTGAGTAGCAAGGTAGATCTACTTGATTACAAAGCTCATGACCACAACAAGATCATGCATAGAGAGAGATGAACACATAGCCACTGGTAGAGCCCTTAGACTCGAGGAAGAACTACTCCCTCCTCATCATGGGAATCAGCAACGGTGATGAAGATGGCGATGGAGATCGATGGAGATGGCTTCGGGGGCACTTCCCCATCCCGGCAGGGTGCCGGAACAGAGACTTTTTGTCCCCCGAATCTCCCCTTCGGTGGCGGTGGCGCTGCGAAACTTTTTCTAAAAGTATGATGGATTATTTAGGGTTTTGGGGTCGGAGGCTTCCTGTAGGTGAAGGAGGCAAGGTCGATGGAGGGGCCCAGGCGCGGGCCCACCCAAGGCCACGCCTGGGGGTGTGGCCACCCTGTGGCGCCCCTCCGACTCTGCTTCGTGGTTCCGTGTTGCTCCGGGAAAATAATGACTTTGGTTTTGTCCCATCCAATTCCAAGAATATTGATTTTTTGCCTTTTCTGGAACCAAAAACAGAAGAAAACAGGCAAGTGTCACTGTGGCATCTTGTTAATAGGTTAGTACCAGAAAACATATAAAAACTCCTCAAAGTGTAGACAAAGCAAAGCAAAGTAGATACAAAACAAGCATGGAACATAAAAAATTATAGATATATTTACGACGTATCAGGAGGGCGGCCAGGAGGCCTACACCCTACCCAGGCGCGACCTAGGGTGGGCCCGTGCCTGGGGGTGTAGCCGCCCTGTGGCTCCCATCCTTCTCTCCTCTGGACTCCGTGTTCTCCTCGGTGAACTTTGGCTTTTGTCCCGTCCAATTTCGAGAATATTTCCTTACTAGCTTTTCTGGAACCAAAAATAGCAGAAAACAGGCAGCTGGCACTGTGGCAACTTGTTAATAGGTTAGTACCAGAAAATATATAAAAATCACCTCAAAGTATGAACAAAGCAAAGCAAAGTAGATATTAAACAAGCATGGAACATAAAAAATTATAGATACGTTTCCGACGTATCGGACCTCCTCTTCCTTTCCCCCAGAGGGAATTGTATTTGGTTAGGGGAAACATGAGATCCTCAAGCTTTGGTGTTTCAACGAAAGTGGAAGAGAGAGCTCAAAATCATGCAAATTGAATGGTTGACCTAACCTCCTCGGGGAGTAAGAAAGACATTTTATAGCTCAAAGGGGAAACAAGCCGTTTGGGAGAAAATCTATTTCCCTGTCGGTGGCAAGTCGGTGGAATCGACAACCAAACAAACGGTGTTGGTGCTTATGTCGCTAGACTGGTGCGGATACCTACGCCTATAAGCAAAACCAAATCGATTGCCTATGTCGGTCAACCGACCAGCTGACCGATCTTGCCGTGAGGGCACCTATTGCACCAACCAAGGGACCAACTTCGTAGAATCCCTTCAAACGACTTTTCTCTGATGATCTAACACTCTTCTTCCTTTGTGTGATTGTTGGGGAGGTGACCCCAGATAGGGTCATGACGGGGAAAGACGAAAGGAGTTTCCCCTGTCATATTCCGAGTTAATGTCTATATCGGCCGAATCATGTAAAGGTCGGCCGAGGTAAGCACGAGCATAACACCTATGAGAAGGGCTGAACGTTACCCGGCCTACGTACGGTTTAAGTCGGTCGGGTAAGTCCGAATAACCTAAATGCAGGTGAAGGCCAAGTCGAGTTAAGCAAGACAGGGCTGAATGACACGAAGCTTGCAGGAGAAGGAGGTGCCTATAAGTCAAACCCTAGTCATAGGCTAGGAAGAATTTGAACGGAGCCAAGCGCAAAGGACAAGGTGCAGAGCAGCAGAAGGGATGAAGGAGGTCACGGAGGTGACAGTCCTGGAGTCCGAGGCGTGCAGGTGGGGTTCTCTGAAACCTTGCCGTCATTAGAAGCGGGACACGGAAAGGAGTCCACCGAGTTACTATATTGGGACAAGCATATTCTTCGAATATGCTTGCCACGTCAGCCCTAGAGGAGCCAAGGCACCCCTTTATAAGGAGAGGCTTGGATACTGAGAAGGAGATCGACTCATTCTATACCATTAGGCTCGTAAAAGTTCATCATCCTTTCCTGCATACAGCTCAAGGAGCACTTGTAGTCCAAGAAAGAAGAAATAAATATCTGTATGTTAGTCATTTGTGTGTAGAATTAACTACATCTTCCCTCCCCAGATCCCTCTAGCATCCATTGGCCCCATACTTTATCCTACCCATGGCATATACTGTGCCACCACCACGACAGTTGGCGCCCACCGTGGGGCCAGCAGCGATGCTAGCTGGAGTCATGATCCGGAAGGGAAACTTCATCAACACTGGCGAGCGCGTTGCGTCTGGCTTAGTTCAGAGATTTGATCTATGTGACTATGTCAGCGATAACGCAGGCAGCTTCAGGGGAAAGGCTCCTCCGCGCAACAGCGTCTTCGTCAACCTGGGCATGCATCAGATCTACGTCGGCGTCGACACCTCCTGCGTCTACCCTCACCAAGTCATTGTTGCAGGAGATCCTCCCCTCGGCTCTGCGAACCGTTCGCGTGGAGAACGCGCTGCCAGCAGCATAGAGGCAATGGTCACAGCAGGAGTGCAGGTAGCAGCGGGGGGTGCCGGATCAAACAAGGACCCGATGACAGGAGGACAGGTGACCACAAGGCAGGCAGCTCCACAGCCCACCGAGGTAGATCCTTCGGCAGCGAAGCCAGCCGAGGTGCAGGAAACGACCCCGAAGGAACCAAGGGTAAGATGGCCACCTCTGGAAAGACCAGAAAATATTCTCCAGGCAACTATAGATAATTTGACTATGCCTATAGCGCTGATACTTGATCCGGCTAATGCTCAGGCAGAGTTGGAAGAGACTAGGCAAAAAGTGCTTGTAGAGGCAAAAAAGGTGTCGGCATTGCGGGAGTCCCTAAACAGGACCCTGCGAGAATATGCTAAGGCAAATAAGCTAGATGTTGCCCCTGAGCGGGTTGATGAGTTAAGGTTGAGAGGAAAAAACCTCATGAATGATATCAACAAAGAGAATGAAGCTCGTGAGGGAGATTCAGTCGATCTAGATTTGCCGAGGTATAACACCCCGGCGAAAAACCTAAGGGCTGCGAATGTCGCGGCACTAGAATTGGAAGGGCTGACCGGTGAAGGCCGGCAAAAACAACAAGAAAGAGTGAATGAGCTGGTGCGCATTGCGAACCAGCAGAATGAGGAAATGCTTAAGGCAGACCCGGCAAGACCTGGTGCCTCACATATGGTTCATTCAACTGGAGCAGCACCAGCCCGTTCAGTGGCAGCCGCATCTTCACACGGAAACAATGCGCGTAAAGACAGCGGTAACTTTAGGAAAAAGAAACAAGCAGATTGTACCGTATGATCCGGCAGTAGCTGAAAAGATCAATGAGAACAGAGGCAATGGAAGCCGAGATAACAACGGCGAAAGAAACCCCCACCGCGCCAACAGAGGCGACGGAAGCCGAGGTAACGGAGATCTCGAAAGAGGAAATCATGAGAACAATATCCCGACAGAAGGAAGGAGAGATCCGCCGCCCAATCCACAGCCGAGGTATGAACCTCGGCAGGAAAGAGAAGTGAGACCAACTAGCCACAATCAGGCAAATGAGAGATACAATGATGGTTACTCAAATATGGAATATGCAGGTCATGGTGGGAATAACCACTATGGAATGCAGGAAAGAATTATGTACAGAGATTTGCCATCAAGTTATGCAAGACTAAAACTGGACCGGCTGTACCGGTCCGAGTTGTTAGAAGAGCAGGGTCCGCCGGGTCCGGCATGTTTCGGACCACGGATCATGGGCGAGCCGCCAGTGCCGAACTTTCAGCTGGCAAGGGGCACGAAAACATACAATGGTAGTACCAAACCACAAGATTGGTTAATTGACTATGTCACTTCAGTAAAAATAGCTGGCGGAAACTTGCGATGGGCAGTAAGATATGTCCCGCAAATGCTGGAAGGACCGGCCAGAGTATGGCTGAATAATCTGCCAACGGGCAGTGTCAACTGCTGGCTAGATTTTGAGGAAATGTTTGTCAGCAACTTTACCAGCACTTACAAGAGACCAAACAGGCCGCAGCAGCTTGCAATGTGCAAGCAAAGGCCGAATGAGATAGACAGAGAATTCTTGACTCAGTGGTGTAACCTCAGGAATTCATGCGAGGGAGTTATAGAATCACAAGCGATAGCTTGGTTCGCTCAAGGATGCCGTTATGCCAGTGTCTTGTGGCAGCGACTGCAAAGAGATATGCCAACCACTTTGGCAGAAACCATCAAGATAGCGAATTCGTATGCATTGGGAGATCCGACGCAACCAGAGCTGATGTCGGCGGACCATCGGGAGCATCAAGATCAATATGCAAGAGATGCGGCCGGGTCATCGAGGCGCAATGAGTTCAGAGGTAGAAGAAGAGAGGAAAGACCGGATTACAGATACACCTCCAATCAGGTGGCAGCGGTAGTGCAAGATCAGCCGAGTCACGGAAACAGTCAGTGGCAGAAGATGGTCCTCAGCAATGGACACCAAGGAATGAAGGGAAGAGACAATGGACAACAGAACAGAAGAAGCAATGACAGGAAAGGCCGAAGTACACGTTTGAGTCCATGTTGGATCAACCGTGTAAGTTTCACACTCCAAACCCGGCCAAGCCGGCCAATCATACAACTCAGCAATGCGCCTGGATGAAAAATGCAATGGGGAACCCGGCGGGCATGCAAGCACCTTCCCATCAGGCACATCAGCAGCAACAGCCACAGTTGACTGGGGCAAATGCACAGCAGCTAATGTTACCCCCTCCTCCCCCGAGGTATGATAACTCGGACCGGAGAGATGCAGTGCATCAAGTGATAAATCAGGGTCAGGATGGAAGGACAAACCCCGGAAATAATGGACGCAATGATTACAGGGAACATCATCAATCATATTGTGTGTTCACAACAGAACAGCAAGACAGGCAAAGTGTACAGCGCCGACATATGGAAGTGAATGCAGTTATGCCAGCAGTACCAAGATATGTGCCTTGGTCAGATCAAGAAGTAACTTGAAGCATAAAGGATCATCCCAAAATAATGCCGAATCCGGGGTCGTACGCACTCATACTAGATTCGACATTTGTTGGACCAAGCATTAATGTGAAATTTTCAAAAGTACTCATTGACAATGGGAGCAGTATCAATATCATGTACAAGGATACGATGCATAAACTCGAAATATCGCAGAATATGCTGCAATCCACGAGAACCATGTTCCATGGAATAGTGCCGGGACTTTCGTGCGAACCCATTGGGAAGGTTCGAGTAGACGTGTTATTCGGCACAAGGGATAACTGCAGAACATAAAATTTGGAGTTTGAGGTGGTGGATCTAGAGAGTTGCTATCATTCTTTACTCGGGCGGCCAGCATTGGCCAAATTCATGAGCAGCTGCCACATAACTTACTTGAAAATAAAGCTACCCGGACCACAAGGGGTGATAACAGTAGCAGGAGATTACAGAAAGTCGATGGAATGTGCCTCGGCCGGATCAAACCTGGCCGAGTCATTGGTGATCGCAAGAGAAAAAAGAAGGATTCAAGAGGTAGCGTCTCTCGCTCAGTCGGCGCAACTGAATATGCTGGCATTGGCCAACCCACATGGAAGCGTTTCTTTCCAGCCGACTAAAGAAACGAAAAAAGTCCAGATAGATGAACAGTTCCCAGAACGCACCATCACTATTGGTGCCGGCCTAGATTCCAAATAGGAAGGCGAGCTCACCAACTTCCTCCGTGAGAATCAGGACATCTTTGCATGGTCAACTCAAGACCTGCAAGGTGTGCCGATGGAGTTGGCTGAGCACTCTTTGCATGTAAGGCCAGGAGCAAGGCCGGTGAAGCAACCTCTCCGCCGCTTCGCCGAAGACAGGAGAAAAATAATAGGGGATGAGATAGCTCGGCTTATTACCCCTTATGGGGCTTATTTCTATCACACCATGCCATTCGGCATGCGTAACGCAGGGGCAACGTACCAGAGATGTATGCAAAAATGTCTGCATGACCAGATAGGAAAAAATGTACAAGTATATATAGATGATGTGGTTATCAAAACCAAAGAGAGCAAACACTACTGGATGATATTCGGCAGACATTCGCGAACTTGAGAAGGTTCCGAATGAAGCTTAACCCGAAAAAATGCACCTTCGGTGTACCAGCTGGAAAGTTACTCGGTTTTCTCGTATCTAGCCGAGGTATAGAGGCCAACCCAACTAAGATAAGAGCTTTAGAAATGATGGAATTGCCGAGATGTCTAAATAACGTACAGAAGTTCACGGGTTGCCTAGCCTCGCTTAGCCGATTTGTATGTCGGCTGGGAGAGAAGGCACTACCACTATATCAACTGATGAAAAAATCTGATAAGTTCATTTGGACACCACAAGCAGATAATGCATTTCATGAACTAAAGAGGATGTTGGTCACAGCACCAATCCTGGCCTCTCCATTGTCAAAAGAGCCTATGTTACTTTACATAGACGCCACAAACAGAGTGGTAAGTGCTGTGATCGTGGTGGAATGAATTGAAGGTGATAAATCAGTACAAAGGCCGGTATATTACCTAAGCGAGGTACTATCAGCCTCCAAGCAAAATTACCCACATTATCAAAAGATGGCATATGGAGTATACATGCCGGCGAAGAAACTTAAACATTACTTCGAAGAGCACCCGATCAAAGTGATATGTGAAGCGCCCATAGCCGACATATTGAGCAACAAAGATGCAAGCGGCCGAATAGCAAAATGGGCAATTGAATTGTCACCTTACGCTCCGCAATTCGATAGGCGAGATGCAATCAAATCTCAGGCTATGGCCGACTTCTTTGTGGATTGGGCCGAGGTACAATATGAGCCACCATTACCAGATCTGAATTATTGGACAATGCACTTCGACGGGTCCAAGCTGAGGAATGGCTTGGGGGCAGGGATAGTGTTAACCTCGCCAAAAAGAGATCAGCTGAAATATGTGCTGCAAATACATTTTGCCGCATCAAACAATGTAGCCGAGTACGAAGCACTCGTCCATGGATTGAAGGTGGCAAAAGAGATTGGGATACGCCGGATCTTATGCTACGGAGATTCAGATCTAGTAGTACAACAAGTATCAGGCAATTGGGATGCGCTAGATGCCAATATGGCCTTATATAGATTCCATGTGCAAAAACTCACTGGATACTTCGATGGATGCGAATTTCATCATATATCTCGGGCAGAAAATGACGCTGCAGACACGCTGTCAAAACTCGGATCAACCAGGCAATCAATTCCCCCAGGTATCGCCCTAGAGCACCTGAGAAAACCATCAATAACACCATCACCAGAGTCCGAATCCATCTTTATTCCGGCGAAATCAAGAGAAGATAGTATGCCGATGGAAGTTGACAAAGAATGTAACCCAGAGTTTCCAAAAGTGAACCCGGCCGATGCACGGATGGATATGGAAAAATCCGAGGTGGTTATGTTGGCAGAAAATACGGAAATAGATAGTGAGATTATCCCAGAGAAAGTCATGCCAACATGGGCGCAACCCATATTTTCCTTCCTTAAGGATGTGACTTTGCCGAATAACGAGGTACTGGCTAGACAGACAGTGAGAAGAGCTAAAGCTTATACAATCATAAACAATGAGATGTATAAAAGGAGTGTCACAAGCGTGCTGCAAAGATGTGTGGATTCGGTGGAAGGCTAGGAGATTCTCCTAGATATACATCGAGGAGAATGCGGGCATCACGCCTCGTCCAGAGCTTTAGTGGCCAAAGCATTCAAGCATGGATTTTATTGGCCAACAGCGTTGAAAGAGGCCAAAGAATTGGTGGAAAAATGTAATGGTTGCCAGAGATATGCCAGCAAGATACATATGTCATCGTCCGAGTTAAAAATGATACCAATTACTTGGTCGTTTTCCGTATGGTGCTTAGATATGATGGGACCATTCAAGGCGGCCCGGGGCGGGATGACCCACATTTTAGTCATGGTCGACAAATTCACAAAGTGGATTGAAGTGAAACAAATAAAAAAATGTGATGGACCAACAACAGTAAAATTCCTCAAAGATATTATCTTGAGATATGGTTACCCACACAGTGTTATTACACACAATGGCACAAATTTTGCTGAAGGGGCCTTTGCTAGATTCTGTCAAGAAAAACACATAAGACTAGATGTCGCCTCGGTGGCTCACCCAGCATCTAATGGGCAAGTAGAAAGATCTAATGGACTAGTATTGTCCGGAATAAAACCCCGACTCGTCGAACCACTGCCAAGTTCGGCAGGGTGTTGGATCGAGGAACTACCAATAGTACTATGGAGCCTCAGAACTACCCCAAACAGGTCAACAGGGTATACCCCATTTTTTCTGGTATATGGAGCAGAAGCCGTGCTTCCAGCCGACATAATACATGACTCGCCAAGAGTTACCCAGTATACAACAGCTAAGGTAAATAAGGTAGCTCGACAAGATGATGTCGATCTGCTAGAAGAAGCCAGGGAGTTGGCACTAGCAATATCAGCTATTTATCAGCAAGACTTACGACGATATCACAGCAAGAAAGTCAATCCAAGAGTGTTTAAAGAAGGAGATTTGGTTCTTCGGCTAGTGCAACGCACAGCCGGCATGCACAAACTATCGCCCCCATGGGAGGGACCATTCATCGTGAGCAAAGCATTGCACAATGATGCATATTACCTAATTGATGCTCAGTCACCAGAAAAGAACAAGGCAAACAAAGCCGGCGAAGAATCGAAAATACCATGGAACATAGCTTTACTTCGTCCATTTTACTCGTAGGAGTCATCTATGATACGTTGTAATGTGACGTTTTAGGTCAAAGTATCGACTATGTATTAAACCTCGGCACCTTGATCAGTGACTCGGGGACTGCCCTATGTTATTTCTCATTTTGGGTTATGTATTAAACCTCGGCACCTCGAGCAGTGACTCGGGGACTGCCCTATGTTATTTCTCATTTTGGGTTATGTATTAAACCTCGACACCTTGAGCAGTGACTTGGGGACTGCCCTATGTTATTTCTCATTTTGGGTTATGTACTAATCCTCGGCACTTTGAGTTATGCACTTTTGAGCAGTAACACGGGGACTGCCCAGCGTTATTTTTTATTTCTGAATTATGTGTTAAGTTTCAGGACCTCGGGCAGGGAACTCGGGGACTATAACATATTATCCCTTATCTCGAATTAGGCATTAAAACCTCTATTTCTAGAGGACTGACTAGGGAATTGCCCCATGATGGTCACCTGTTACAAAAATGAGTATTAAACTTCGGCACCCCGAACGATAGGTCAAAAGCTACCCTGAACGATATTATTTCACTTTCCCCAAATATGGGCTTCGAGATTTATAGCTCGGATAGAGATCAAGAACACAATGGTTGAGCCGTCGAAGTTATAAAGGCCAGGCAATATTAAACGACCGAACTAAGGTGGGTCAAATGAAAACACACAATCCGAACTTATGAGATTGAAGGCCACCAAAGCAAAGATTTAAACCAACAAGGTCTGTTTAGACAGACTAATAACGATCACCATCATACGTGCCTCAACGGCAAAAGGCAAAAGAGGTTCATACCACACAGAAAGTCGGACAATTGTTTCACACACATCATACGCCCGGCATACCGGGGATAAGAAATAACTTAAAGTTTTTTGAACCTAAGGGGCAGCGACTTGGTCAGGCACTAGGCGCTCCGAGGTAGACGACACCTCGGCCGAAGTTACTTCGCCCTCCACAGAACCAATAGCGACTTCGGGGGAAGCCCGGGGCTGTTGAGAAACGTTAGGTTGAGCTTGAGAGTGCCCAGTCCCTTTGGAAGATGATCGCGCATCGCCCTCCCCATCCGACTTGGTGCTGGAATCACCAGAGTTGTCCGAGTCACCCTCACCTTCATCCTGATTGGCCGAACTATTATCAGAGGCATCTTCGACTTCGACGTCATCCGCTGGGTTGGAAAGAAAACTCGGCCCTTCAATCCAGTTATGCACATCAGCATACTCAACAAGCTGGAAGGCACGAGCTTGTCGTCGAGCGACAAATTCTGGATCCTCAACCCAACAGGAGCCAGTGCGCAAGTTTATCAAGGTATCGAGCGTAATATCCTCGTCCCAAGACATAATGACTGTGAGCGCCATATCAGCACCAACCCGTCCAGCGGATTCCCTCCAGAGATTTAATTGGTTCTAGGATGCCATTAATCTTTTCACCAATATATTGATCTCATCAATATCAGGAGTTCCAGAAGTATTCGGCCAGAGAACATGGTAGGCCCGAATGGCTGCCTGCACCAAATCCCTGCCCATAATCTTCATCGGACCAACGACAGCGCCAACGGCAACCAAGAAGTCTTCCATCGAGTATTCCGGGCTCGCATCTGCGGGGACACCTCGGCGCACGCGAGCATTAATCACCGCTCTAGAGCTCACGGGCTTAGCTTCTGGAAAATGGTCTACACAAAATAAAAGTATATCAGTCAAAAGTAAGAAAGAGAAGAAGATAACTCGGCCACGGTCAGATACTTACGGTGAATATAGCTCAACATTTTCTGAAGATCTTGAGCCCAATCAACCTTGGTCTTCTCAAAGCGAGTGATTTCCTCGCTCATCGTCCGTGTCTTAAGTTCGGCAGCCTCGAGGAGTTCTTTATCCTTCTGCAATTGCAGACTTAGCCGATTCTTCTCTTCGGAGAACTCCTGATCAACTTTCTCTAACTCAGATTTCTGAGAAAGCTTGAGGGACTCCACCTCGGCGCGCAAGCGAATTATCTCGTCATCTTTCTCTTTCAGTTGCGCCGAATGAGTAGCGGCTTGTTCTAAAAAATGCAGCATCATATCAGGCATGGGTATGCATTCTTGATGTGACGTTGCAAGAGTTTGTAACTCGGCTATACCAAAGCCAGAAGGTTATAAGAAACCCGGGTTAAATCTCGAACGGGAATCAGTAAAGAGAAAGGATAACTAACCTTCCAGGGCCTTGACTTTCTTCTCAAGACGGATATTAAGATTGTTGATATTACCTGTTTACCAGCAAAATGACCTAACACCTCAAGTCAAAAATATTAAGAGCTTTAGGGACAATACAAAAGTTTGCTAAATTACCAGCTTTCTTCACCACGGGAACAACTTTCTCATACTTCTCTTGCAATTTCTTGTGTGCGAAAAGCAGCCTTTGGAATTCGGCGGTCCGCCGATCATGAGCAACCTAAGCGACAAAATAAATTGCAGTGAGATATTCGTATCTAAGACAGATCCGAATCAAGCAAAAGCTTAACTCGGATCTAGGTGGCTGGATATTCGAAGCTAAAACAGATCCGAATCTAGCAAAGCTTAACTCGGATCTAGGTGACTGGATATTCGAAGCTAAAATAGATCCGAATCAAGCAAAGCTTAACTCGGATCTAGGTGGCTGGATATTCGAAGCTAAAACATATCCAAATCAAGCAAAGCTTAACTCGGATCTAGGTGGCTGGATATTCGAACACTAAGACGGATCCGAATCAGGCAAAAACTAATAAAGCTTCCAAACGAATAACAAGTTATTCGGTTGCAAGCTTCGGGGACTAGAGTATATATAATATCATTCGAATAACTAATCAAATGTCAATAAAAATAATTACCTCGTTCATCTTATCACTGTCAAGCACGATCTTGGCAGCCAGATGCAAGCGACTGCTGATGTCGGAGAGTTGAAATGGCTGACTGCTTGGATTGCCCTCGAGCTGATCAGCAGCGTTCCAATTGTTGGCATACTCAACCAAGGAGCCGAGGCTGTTCCCACTCTCAGTACGAGTCAGGAATTTACCTCGGACGCGTTGTGTAACCATCGCCGCCGTGGGACTCTTGTGGAGAGTGAGCTGAGTATCAGCGGCCGGGGTGACAACGGTCTTAGCAGAGGAAACCCCCTTGCGGAGCGCATCAACAATCGTAGGTTGAAAAGAGCTGGCAAGTCCTTTCTGAGATGAGGGAGGTTTGGTGACGACGACCTTCTTAGCCTTAGAAGAGGCTTCGGCAGCAGCTGTTACCTCGACACTAGGGGCGACATCCTTGGAAACAGGAAGAACTATAGTTTCTGAGGGCGCCGAGATGGTGATATCCTCGGCTGGAGTCGGAGTCGCGGTTGAAACTGTGGGGGGCAAAGGATTCTCGGGGGAAACTCCGGGGTTCACGACGGGGGCAGCAGGTTCGGTAGGAGGATCTACTGTCCGAGTTACGTTGGCATCAGCAACGGAAACCACGGGTGCATCTTGCCAAGGTGATGTTTGACTCGGAGTAGGAGGAGAGTCCATGCGAGCAGGACTAGGAACTCTGATATCTTCAGGAGGCGGAGGAGAGGGCACCCGAGTTGTATGACTCGTCGTGCTTGGACCACTGGGCTTAACAGAAAGAGGAGCGTTGCAAAAGCACAGAAAGTCAAATCAAAAGACAGAAAAAGAGAAACAAGAAATACAAATAAAAATGAGCGTACCTAGTAACTCCGGGCATAGTTTTACGCTTCGGAAGGTGCTGAGATGACTTTTTGGTTCGCTTCTTGGGAGCGGCTTCGGAGGCACCTGTTGGAGAGGCACGCTTCCGCGAGGTAGCAGGAGGTTGGGAGGCGAGAGGCTCGACGTCGTGCACCTGACCGTCCTGATTAGCTGGGGAAGTAGAAGTCGGAAATGCATAAGAGATAGGCATTGAGGCGACTACCTCAAGAATTTGGACGTCGTCCGAATCACCTTCCTCCCCGTGAGCCGAGGTCTTGCCACGAGCGCAAGACGGAGCGAGGTCCGACTTGGGAACGAACTCCTCCGAGTCAGGCTCCCCGCTATCCGGGGTGTTCCGATCTGCGGTCCACGGGAGGGCCAGAACCTCGGCATCTTCAATCTTCTGCTCTGCAAATCTCTGCAAGAAAAGAGACAAAAAGGAATTAGCAAAAGGAATCACAAACGCAATTGGGGAGCAAAACATAAATGCGTAAACTTACCTCGGGAGGGGGATTCCCGCGGGTGAACAGCTTCAGTCCCCAGGTCCAATCCTTCGGCATCTCCGTCTTAAAGATAGCTTGGACACGCTTGAAAATAAGATAATTATCGAGCTCAACCGTTGAGACTCGGTTGGGATCAAGGGGACCGCTCATATAGCAGAGCTTGTGCGTGCGTTGCTGAAAAGGGAAAATCCGGCTGCTGACGAAGGTGGTCATCAGATCCTCGCCATGTAACCCGGCGCGGATCAGCTCCTTCAGCCGAATCTCAAAGGCCTCGGCCAGAGCATGGCTCTTCCTGGGATTATAAGTCCAGTTCTTCTTGGAAGGGGGGCCGATGGAGAAAGCAGGGAGACGAATCTTGTCTTCCTTCCTAGAATTCTTGACATAGAAAAACGATCTATGCCATTTCTTGCATGACTCAAGACCAGCAACGCGAGGAAACTCGGATTTCCTCCGAGGTGTGATGGACGCGACTCCACACTGGGTAAGCAATTTCTCGGAAGGATGAAGGGATTTGTCTGGAACGACATTGGATCGGATCTGGAAGAACTTGGACCATACATGCACAGACGGCCAGAGGCCGAAGTATCCTTCTGAGGCCGAGATAAAAGCGGATAGAGAAGCAATGGCGTTAGCCGGAAGATGATGCAGTTGCAGGCCGTAGTAATCGAGGAATTCCCTAGCAAAATCGCTAAGGGGAAGACCAAACCCGCGAGCGAAATGGGACATAAAACCGACGTACTCACCTTCATTAAGAACGGGAGAAGATTCGCTGCCGGGTAAGCGACAGGCTACCTCGGCAGGAATTCGGCGAGTTCTAATTAACCACTCAACCTATCGGTGGGTAACGGTGGAACCTTGCCAGGAGCCCCGCTCTAGACCAGACGATGCATCGTCATCCTCGATGAGCGCGCCGCTAAAGGAGCTTGACATAGGCTCGCCGGAGGAGTCCACAGAAGAGGAACTAGTGGCGGATCAAAGCCTAGAGGTGCAAGGCCCCGTCGTGGTCCTAGGCTAAAACGGCGGCGGAGCGGAAAAGGAACCGCCACGGGGAACCTAGAGAGCGGCAAGCGCGTCTAGAGAAAAATCTAGACAGTGAGACCACAGAGAAACTCACCAGCGACGACGCCGGAGCAAGCATACGGGGACGAGGTCGACGGAGCAGAGGAACTAGGGCCTCACCGTCGAAGATTCCGACGAGCGCGCGGCCGCAGAAGCACGAACAAGCACAAGGGCGAAAGGAGGAAGAAGGGCAACAATGAGCGAAGGAGAAAAGTAAATCCTCTAGCCCCATGCCCCTCTTTATAACCGCGTGGCCTTGGCGGTAGTGGGATCGTGCGTGCGGGCACTAACCGTGTAGGTCGTGTATGCGGTGTAACCGCTCGTGGCTAAGTAGAGCCACACCGATGACCACACGACGCAGGAGACGATCAGGCCCCCCGACCGATACGGTGCGCGAGGCATAGCAGCGCCGACGCGACAGGCGCAATAATTACTGTAGCTTGTCAGTGGTCACTGTAGGGGAACAAAAAACTAGAGAGACAATGATAAGTGTTACACGTAGGACGAGGCGTGCACGAGAAGCTGCACGGATACCTCGGACAGGGGAAAAATAACTCGGAAACAAGGAGAAACAAATATTGGGAAACTGATATGGCCCGGCCGAAGTTACGGGCAGGACCACACCAGCTTCGGTGACTAATGTTGGGGAGGTGACCCCAGATAGGGTCATGACGGGTAAAGACGAAAGGAGTTTCCCCTGTCATATTCCGAGTTAATGTCTATATCGGCCGAATCATGTAAAGGTCGGCCGAGGTAAGCACGAGCATAACACATATGAGAAGGGCTGAACGTTACCCGGCCTACGTACGGTTTAAGTCGGCCGGGTAAGTCCGAATAACCTAAATGCAGGTGAAGTCCAAGCCGAGTTAAGCGAGACAGGGCCGAATGACACGAAGCTTGCAGGAGAAGGAGGTGCCTATAAGTCAAACCCTGGTCAGAGGCTAGGAAAAATCTGAATGGAGCCAAGCGCAAAGGACAAGGCGCAGAGCAGCAGAAGGGCAGAAGGAGGTCACGGAGGTGACAGTCCTGGAGCCCGAGGCGTGCAGGTGGGGTTCTCTGAAACCTTGTCGTCATTAGAAGGGGGACACGGAAAGGAGGCCGCCGAGTTATTATATTGGGATAAGCATATTCTTCGAATATGCTTGCCACGTCAGCCCTAGAGGAGCCAAGGCACCCCCTTTATAAGGAGAGGCTTGGATACTGAGAAGGGGATCGACTCATTCTATACAGTTAGGCTCGTAAAAGTTCATCATCCTTTCCTGCATACAGCTCAAGGAGCACTTATAGTCCAAAAAAGGAGAAATAAAGATCTATATGTTAGTCATTTGTGTGTAGAATTAACTACATCTTCCCTCCCCAGATCCCTCTAGCATCCATTGGCCCCATACTTTAGCCTATCCATGGCATCTGCCGTGCCACCACCACGACAGTGATGGTAAAATGTATTTTGCTTTGGTAAACATCCCATTAAGATAATTGAGATCATCCCTCTATATAGTGTGGTGTTCCCTATTGGCTCAAAAGTTTATTAAGCCAAAAACAAAAGAAACTACAACCCTTTTCTTCTTTAATAAATGGGGGCATATCCAACCATCTTCCATCATCATCTAGGGACTAAGACCTGTGTATAACACTTGTACGTAACATCAGCCCTCTACTAGCTCTACTGTCATCATTAACCCCAAAAGTGTTAAGGATAAAATACCCTTACAACGGTAGAGTAAACTTAGAGTAGTAAAATTGTACTCCTCTAACGGTGGCTATACCTAGTCGATCCCTAAATTTTAACTCCTCAAACAAAGCGACCCCACATGGTACTGATGGCTGACGACGACGTGGTCGCGTGGAGAACTTCGGTGGTCATCAGAACCAATGGGATGAGGGTCAAGGTGGTTGATGGAGTGATGCCAATGGAACTCCTCATCGCGGGGAACCAGAAAGTGGCAACACATTGTTGAAGTGGTCACCGAAGCGCCTTAGCCAATGACCATCTGCTGCGAAGAATGACGGTCAACGTCGCCATAGCAACCCAGAGAAAAACATAGATGAAGAAGAATACTGGGAGGAATGGATGCTCACCAAGAACGTGATGGAGGGCTCGTGAGGGCTGAAGGAGGACGAAGGAAGTCAGAATCAACGAATAAGGGCGGTGGCCAGAGAGTAGGGCGTTGTTGTGAGGATTGGGGGGTCTATTCCTCGAGCGGGAGACTAAGGACTTTGTGGCGGAGCTCGTGGGCTACTTGATGAGTTCTCAGGAGGCCACCATCGGTACGACTACAAGATGGAAGCGACGACGCCGTTCGCTCATGGGGGGCAAAAAAGGAGGAGGGGTTGCGCAAGGCAGCGTGGCCAGCAGGGTTGTGGAAGAGCCTTTCGATTCTATTCCGAACACAATCGAGGTCGGTGCCGACGGCAGCGAGAATGAGTGACTTGGGCGGCAGAGAGAGGCGGCCAAAATTATACTCTAAATATGCCAGAAATGAGCATCTGCGAGAGAGTTGATCTCCTATTTAGAGGTGACTCTTATAATTTTACTCCTCTAATTGTTTTGAGGGATCTCTTAGGTGTGGTTTAAAGGAGTAAAACTCTAACCTAGAGATGATATTAGACCACCTTTTGTATAAGACTATAAAGGAGATGGTGGGATTTCCTTCTCGTCAACTCACGATGACCTGCAAGCACCATGGATTAACTATGCACATCAAAGTTCAAGTTTCGGCTAACAACGTTTAAGCATCCAAGTGCACAGTATGCGTATTGGTCAAAAAGCTCGCGTGTGCCCTTGACTTTTCTTGTTTTCTTTTCGGTAAGAATTGATCGATTGCTTAACGTATATGTGCAAGAATTGATCGATTGTTGTTCGAAGCATATGGCATTCGGTCGAACTATTTGGTACTAACATCCACATATGTCAAAGCAAAACCTGTGCCATGGCCCACCCGGCTCTTTCCAAACTATCGACGATTATGTAGTTGTGAAACTCCACTAGTTCAGTCCAAACCAACTGCTTTGTGACGTTTTCTCCTCAATACACATTCTTGTCCCATGCTAAGTTTTCTACCAAGCTATGCCCCTGAGTGGACTGCACATGAGTTTATGTTAGTTATAGAAAATACAACCGAGTAGACCGAGAATAGCTCCACGTGGATGCAATCTGAGGCGGCGAAATGCTCCGCGACCATGTTACTACAAAAGTTGCACCAAGTTTCTCCTTACTCAAATGATTTTTGTTAGTGTAAAAAAAATGATTTTTGTTTTCTCAATGATTTTTGTTCGCATCCATCTCTGGAGTCTGAAGTCTGATGTCTGAACTATCACCTCGGTGGCTCGGTGTCGCCACTTCCCTTCCCCACGCACGCGGCGCAAAAGCCCGCTAAAATTTTCGTTCCGCCCGCCACTCCCCGCCCCCGCCCCCGCCCAATTCGTCGGAGAAGCTCAACCCTCCGGGACCTCCGGAATGTACGCCGACATCGAGAAGGACCGGTCGGGCTACCGCCCCAAGAACGCCGCCTCGGCGGAGCTCACGAAGGTCTGGCCGAGATACTTCCCCGGGGAAACCGAGCCCTCCTCGGCGCACGACCCCAGGGCAGAACTCATCGGCGACCTGGTTAAGGTCCTGGAGCTGAAGGAGAGGAGCAAGTTCCTCCCACGAGTAAGCATGGGCCTCTATTCCCCACATAGCGCTTCATTTCTGTCACCTCTCACGGCGATGCGACTCTGTTTCTAGGGTTGCTTACAGGGGTCGGGTGTGATGCGACAATCGCTCGGGTCCTGGGTGATATAGGTTGGTACTTCGGGGAATGCCTAGGGTTTTGCCGAATTGGCCGATCGGTTAGCTGAAAATGTTCTGGGAGTAGCAGCTAACATCGGAACTGTATGGATAAAATGCTTGCAGGCTCGTGCCTAATGTCTGTTTGGTCCCGACTATTTTAGCTCCTAAGCTTGACAATCTAGCTATTTAAAATTTGGTGCCAACGTTAGTAGAATGTGTGTTGGTTGACTTTGGTTTCTAGTTTTTAGGAACTTAGGGTGATACATGTGTGCTAATTATTTTCTGATTAAGTGTTTGCTTACCTGATTTGATTTGATCCCAAAATCTGGGGCATAATTCGGGTTCACATTCTCCAATACTATGGTCCCAATGTGCTGTTGGTTCCTTGTAGATGAAGTAGTTACTCACATATATGTATTCAGGGGAGGGGAATAATCTCTTCTTAGAAAAAAAAGAATGGGATGGAGCTCGTAATTTTGTGAATAAGTTTGATACTCTTGCTCGTAATATGATGCTGCTATAAGCTTATAACTATCCAAAGCATGATGCAAAGGTTCCAATCAAAAGAGACCAAGTATCATGTAGTTGCACAATAACTTACTATTCATATTGAGCATGTCTATCTAAAGACATGTATTCATAATGTGCCTTTATCATTACAATGCACACATTTATGCATGGAACAAATTTTCCGGTTTCATAAAATGGACAAATGTACCCTGCTTTTGTTCATGTGGTTGTAACTTATGATTACATTCACAGGTAGAAGATGATGGTGTTATCTTCTTCCTTCCGATTGATTTCCAGCAGCTTAAGAGCTTGTGTGACGGCACCAATCTCTTGGATGCTCTCAAGAAAAATCCTAAAGAAGCCTTGATTTGCATGGGAGCTGCAGTTCATCTGGTTGATGATTCTTTTCATGCTAAAATTTATTAGTGTTACCAGTTATGCTTCCTTTTCACTCACTCCACTTTGTCCCTTGATGTTCTTTTCAGTATGAGTTCTCAGGTGGGAATGTGAACGATATAGAAAAGGTCAATATCAGGCTTTACAACCACACCGAGACAATAATTGCTTTGAAGAATTTGAAAGCGGCCTATATCAGTAAAGAATTTATGTCTATCCTTGTATTTTGTATGACCTTCTGCATCTAAATGAAGTACTGACTTGTTTCACCTCACAGAGAAACTGGTCACAGTGCGTGGTACTGTTGTAAAAGTCAGTACTGTGAAGCCTCTAGTTCTGGAGCTGGATTTCCACTGTGTGAAGTGTGCTACAACCATCCACCGTGTGTTCTCTGATGGGAAATTTTCACCTCCAGTATCTTGTGTAATTCAGGGTTGCAAGGGTAGAACATTCACCCCAGTGAGATCTACTGCCAAGTTGATAGATTTTCAGAAAATAAGGCAAGTGATAAATAGACCATCTGCGTCATTCTCCTCTTATAGCACTAAGATCTGCTTTTCTTATTTTCAATCCAGGATACAGGAGCTTGCTAGTGCTGAAAACCGCGAAGAAGGCCGAGTTCCACGAACTATAGAATGCGAGCTTACAGAAGATCTTGTAGATTGTTGCATCCCTGGTGAGGTTGTAACGGTAACTGGAATTGTCAAAGTGCTGAACAACTATATGGATGTTGGAGGAGGTACGATTTTGAAGAAACTAGTATGTTGTTTGGATACTCTATTTGACATTGCTTCAAAGCCTGAGTGCACTCTTCGAAAAACAAAAAGTGCTAATCTGCAGATGCCCCTGAGCACATATGTTGTCAGTCTTTTATTATGCTTGTTCAGTAATTTGGATTGATTGTCTAGTATCTAGTGCTTGTGCCTTGCGGACTAGTAGGTATAAGTAGTTCAGCAGAAGCATTATCAAGTACCATGTTACTCCTAGGTAAAACCCTATCTTCTACTATGTTTGGTATCCCTAAAACCACTCCCCATTCTAATATTCTATCTTTACCTTGCCATGACACTTGTTCTTTGTTAGATATTGACATATCATAGTTTGTATGATTTCGTTGAATGTAAGACTCAATATTTTTTTATAGAACAATGCTCAGAGCTAAAAGCTTACTAGGTGTGGCTGCCATAGCCTTGTCACAGGCAATACTCGTGATACTCTTGTCTGTCATGCACGGCATCATGTACAAAGCCCATGCACGCCACACACAGCAGGGAGATGGCACAACAACAGATCATGTCCAGGAGGGACACAAATCAGCAATGAAGCATGTCAAGGAGGGATATGGCAGGACGGACTCGGTGCTGTGAGAAGCAGCACCCACTGCCATCTTGCCTTGTCCATTAGTTGTGGGCGAGGGAGGACAAGACCGATACCCACGTCTCCTCAGTAATATCACGGGTTGGGGCAGATTATAGTTGGTAGATGCAATGCATTGCATTAGAGATGCAACGAGTGAGAGATATAGGAAAATTGCTTATGTAGCATGTATATATACCAGGGTATGACTTTATATCTAATAATCCTAACCCACTACAACTCGTATTTAATCTTGGTGGTCTGTAGATCTCTGAGACTTATGGCAGAGGTCCAGATGGACTAACCGAATTGAGTGCACTGAAGTCCTTGTCATAGACAACTAGGACTAGTTTTGGGTTGTTGCAGGGGCTGCAGCGTCGGCAGTCGGGACGGCTTGCCTGGATTCTAGGACCAGCTGATATGGGTTCAGTTGCTGCTCATCTGGTGGTTATACGCCCCACCACCACCGCATGATCGTACCCTTATCTCTTGTGTACTGCTTTCTGCTTCTACCATACAAATGCAATCAGGGAAGTTCATGTTATTCTGAAGCTGGAGCATTTTTTGTCAAAATTTCTGTTTTTTTACTACCTAGATGCACATTTTCTGAAATTATATTGAAGATTTTTTGTTTAATATCTTCAGGGAAGTCCAAAAGCAAAAATCAGGGTTTATACTACTTGTACTTGGAAGCAATCTCAATACGGAACTCGAAGGGCCATGCTGTTTCAGAAAATTCTGGTGCAAGCTCTACTAATACTCTGCCTAGTGGATCTTTCAGTTTTGAAAGTTTTACTGATAAGGATCTTGAATTCATTTTCGAATATAATAATGAGCATGGTCCTGATCTATTTCGTCAAATACTTCATTCTTTTTGCCCCTCCATCTACGGACATGAACTTGTAAAAGGTATTATATTTTTACCTAATATGGTATTTTCTTGCAGTAATTTGAATAAACAGCATTTCTGCTGGCCATTTAATGTGGTTAAATATTTGCAGTTTAGTTTGCTCAGAACTGTCCAAACATTTGAAAACATTTTTTGCTTCACTAGTTCTGGATCTATATAATGATATATGTCTGAATGATTATTTCATGGGAAGTGCACTGGCAAAAAACCAGGCAATTTAGTTGAGGGACTGACCAAGCTATCAGTAGTTGCAGTTCAATAAGGGGATATGTCTTTTCTCAAGAGCAGTGTTCTTTAATGTCTGCCGACAGCTGCTAATCCTGTTGGTGGACTATGTAAACTGTATTTTGGAACTACAATGTATTACATTATCAGATGTTCCACTTATGACATACATTATTTTCTACGAGAGCAAACTTCCAGAATGCAGTTCGTCCACCTCCAGTTATTCATAACGACTCCCTCAAATAAAAAGTTATTCATAACGACTCCCTCAAATAAAAAGTTATTCATAACGACCAATCCATATGATGTACTTGCACCTTCGTTATAGTAAATGACCAATTTGCCGCTGCCTGCTGACTCAAATCATGGTGGCAAGGGGGCACCTAGTGCCTAGGTGTGTGTCCACTTTTAGAACACTGTATATCATAGAAGTGCTCATTTCAGTACATTAGTATTTCCTTGGATGCCACCGCTTCTGATCTGTTTTATTTCTTCATTGCATTATACTGGACATGGCTAAATTAATGTTTCCAAATTTCAGCTGGTATCACTCTCGCTCTTTTTGGTGCTGTGCAGAAGCATTCAATGGATCAGAACAAAGTCCCAATTAGAGGAGACATACATGTTATCATTGTTGGTAATCCTTATAGTTTATCAATCTTGATCCATGGAGGATTTGCTTAGTACTATCCAGGATGCAATTACACTTTTGCTTAATGTCATGGCAGGCGATCCAGGACTAGGAAAGAGCCAATTACTAAAAGCTGCAGCATCCGTTTCCCCACGGGGAATATATGTATGCGGGAATACAACAACCAATGCTGGTCTAACTGTTGCAGTGGTTAAAGATTCAATGACAAGTGATTATGCATTTGAGGCTGGTAAGCATGGAAGATTTTTTTTGGAAGATTTATTTGTTTCTTAGTAGACTGTTAGTTTACGCATCGTGTGCAGAATCTTGTCAGAAAGTCACCTAATTTGATCATTTCTTGTCATATATTGTGTTCTACTGTTACATGTCCTGATGTGGTTTTAAGTCTTGGTTTTGTGATAGGATGAAAATAACGCTAAGCTCTTGGTTTTGCAGGGGCCATGGTACTTGCTGACCGTGGACTATGCTGCATTGATGAGTTTGATAAAATGTCAGCAGAGTATCAGGTATTGTTCTTAGTTTTCATCTGATAGAAGCTTGGCGATGAAATGCTCAGCAGTGGTAAACTTTTCAAACTCATCTTGTCATTTTTGGAATTAATTTGTGTTCCCAGTCCTTACTGGAAGCCATGGAGCAGCAATGTGTATCTGTGGCAAAGGCTGGCCTTGTGGCAAGTTTATCTTCCCGCACCTCTGTGCTGGCAGCTGCTAATCCTGTTGGTGGTCATTACGAGTGGGTTAATCTTTTCCATCCTTCTCTAATAAAATTTTCTATCCCTACTTACCGTATAATGTTTGTTGTTCTGGATATGTTGTCTCCATCTCATCTTTATTTTTCAATTGATACCAATTACCGGTACTACTGGTCTGTGTGTGTGCGCGCTCACCTGGTGTGCAATTACTTATATGCTTGTTTTGACTTACAATCATGACCCTATACTGCGCCTGGAGCAGATAGGGCTGCAAGTAAATACAGTTTTCTAGTTTATTCTGGTGTTGTTTCTTCATCTTGCCTGTCAGCGAGAGATAATAGATATGGTTTATTTCCAACTTTTTAATATACTATTTCTGCAGCCGAGGGAAAACAGTGAATGAGAATTTAAAGATGAATGCTGCCCTCCTCTCTCGGTTTGACTTGGTTTTCATTTTGCTTGACAAGCCAAATGAGTTTCTAGATAAGAGACTATCAGACCATATAATGGCGGTAAGCTTCGGCTATATCTTTTTATTCACATCTCAAGCATATTGTACTGATGAGAAATATCCTCACATAATGCAATGGTTCTGTAGTTTGTAACAAAATGGTATATAGTTAGGGCTAGAATCTATTTATCTAACTGAAAAACTAAGACAAAGTCATTATTTTCTACACGCAGCTCCATACCAACGATGGAGACCATTGCACATCCAATAAGAGGTTAAAAACAGGTAGCTACTCCGTAATGCTCTTAGTTCCTTTTTGTACAACTGAAACCTTATCCATTGTTGCTGATTTGCAACTTTGCTCAGAGCCTCGATGTAATGGCAGTATGGGGGCCGAGATTGGTGAAAAAATAGTTTCAAGGCTGAGACTACATCCGGAGAAAGATAGGGATTTTGTTCCGTTGCCTGGACCACTTCTTCGCAAGTATATATCTTATGCAAGAAACTTTGTCACCCCTCGGTATTATGTCAGCTCCTTCTCACTTATTAATCCCATATAAGTAATGCAATGAGTTCTCATTTTGTTACTTTCCCTCCCTCTTAAGCATGTCAAAGCCAGCAGCTGATACTCTGCAAGATTTTTACTTGCATTTGAGAGACCGCAGTACTTCTGCTGATGGCACACCCATCACAGCCAGACAATTGGAGAGCCTTGTAAGGTTAGCAGAAGCTCGTGCTCGGGTGGATCTAAGAGAAGAAGTGACTAAACAAGATGCCAAGGTAAAATGAGTTGAATGCTTAGTCCTCCTTGCACTGCCAGCTTGGATTCCTTCGTAGTACTCTGTAAATATATTGCCAGCAGAGAATTTTCGGTCGGCTTAGGTTCTTGTCAATGGTTGCTGGGAAAAGCTGAGCTCTTTCTCTTGCTACTTTTCATCCTCAGAAAATTGCTGAATCAAACTTAAAAGCATGATGAATTATGTTCTTTAAACTCCATATCATGTCGATGTCTGCAGATTTAACTTCTCTGCCTGTTTGCTGCTTTACTTTAAATCTGAAAAATGTCATTGTACAGTGCTTACTGCATGCCTAAGGCCTATGCCGGAGTGTAGTTTGGCAAATAGAACAGTTAGATGACATAAAGATGCACACACCATTTTAATCTAAAATGAGGGCATGCAGTCTTAACGTTGTGCATTTTTTATGTCGCAGGATGTTGTTGACATCATGAAAGAATCCTTATATGACAAATTTGTTGATGAGCATGGTTGTGTGGACTTCACTCGGAGTGGTGGGATGAGCCAGCAAAAGGGGGCAAGGAGACTTCTGAATGCCCTAAACAAGCAGTCTGAGTTGCAGCAAAAAGATTACTTTTCAAGAGCTGTAAGCAATTATGCGTCTACAATGATTTTGTTGAAAAGCTTTTGGTCTGTTAGTTATAGCATTATACAAAATCCAACCAGACATGGAAGAGTGTCGATTTCAGCTGGTTACAATTCTTCTCCTGTTATGACCGAAGAAATTTGCCTTACTTGCTTTTTTGTGCATTTTGGTTCCTTTGTCATGCAGTCTCTCCAGTAAATAGGATTCTTGGGGTTTCTTTGATGTTCTATAATTTTCCTTTTGCAGGAGATACAGAACTTAGCGGATAAAATCAACTTACAAGTTCCAGATTTAGATCGCATTGTGGAAAGTCTGAACAGTGCCGGTCATCTTTTACAAAAAGGACATAAGTTTCAGGTATTGTCTCATGAAACTGCTTGACAGCAAGTTCCAATGTTGTCGTCGGTGTCAGTCATGAGTATCATGCTGATTATGGATTATGACTAGTAGACTCATGATGAGCCCTCCTCGACTGAGAATCTAACATAATTTTTATCTATCAACAGCTACAGACCTCATCATATTGACGGACCCAACCAACAAGGTCAAGATGGTGAGTTTTCTTACACCCTAGTGAAAAACATTAGGAGTTGGTGTTGGTGGATTCTGTTCTATGTGTGCCCCATGTTCATCTGGTCGATTAACAGTTACTTTGAGTCAATATTCAACACTTTCGTTGTTAATGATAGGACAACTGATTGTTAGTTTCCTCCTTGTCGATTCATGACTAGTTTCTTTTCTGACAGATATGGAGGGATACGCTCTTATGGACCGTTATGTATTATGATGGCCTCTAATTTAGTTCGTGATCGGTTTGTCAACAATGTTTATCTTGTACTCCCTCCGTTTCAAAATATAAGATGTTTTAGGTTTGTGAAACAAATGTATCTAGACTACTTTTAGTAAATAGGTTCACTAAGTTTTGGAGTGAATCTACACACTAAAACAAGTCTAGATACATTTTCTCCACAAACCTAAAACATCTTATATTTTGAAACGGAGGGAGTAGAAGTTTATATTTTGAAACGGAGGGAGTAGAAGTTAGCTGATGTTGAGAAAGATTTGTAACATTTGAAGTTCCAGCATGTTGACGGATCCCACTTTATTTCTCAACTGATGACCATGATTCTTTGTCTAATCTAACAGAAACAAAATATGGCTGTTCGTCTGCTTTGCTTATACTATGGGGAAAGTTACTTTCCAACGATTTTGCTTTAATCTTGCAATCAGAACTGAGCATTAAAGTCAATGCGCAAAATATGATTGCAAAAGCTGAATAATTTTAGTGCCCTACTTATTGCATGTGAGTTTGATATGTGGTTAATTCTGATTGATACGTGACAAAATCTATATAAATCGAAGAGAAAAGTGATATCACCCTGTGGAAATGGTAATTCGATACACACTGATGCACATACAAACAAAATGATCAGACTTGCAGCATTGCTATAATTTTACATACATGTGCATATGGTGATTCAATGAATACGTTTTACTACTTACTAAACAAGAATCAAACTAAACATAGGACATAAAAAAACTTACATTACTGTATCATAGGTAAGAACTCTTTCAAAAACTATCAACCACACAAAATAAAACATAGCACAGGTGTGATAGAACTCTCTAGACAGCAGAGCAACAGATCATTAATATATCCAAAATTAAGGAAACAAAACTCTTGGTAGCAACTGTTAACCAAAGTTACAGCTGAGAAGGAACAATTCAAACTAATACAACTTCAGGTTATATAGGACATTGTAAACATAGCAGGCAACTTTCCCCCTCACGCATCCAGAGGTTTAAGAGTCCATTCCATCCTTGCCTATCAAAAAAAGCATTCTAAGACCTGGGCTTCTCCTTCTTCTCCTTGAAGAGTGCAAGCAGCGACACACCAGATACCTTGACAACCTTGAACCTGACACCAGGAATATCTCCCACAGCGTGCCCCTTACGACCAAATCCAGCAATCAGCACCTCATCCTGAAGCATTAACGAAAACAATCAGGTTAGGCTGGTTACATATAGTAGATGCATCTAAGCAATGGATGAGTAGCACATACGTTTTCCTCAATGAAGTTGAGGCAACCATCGTTGGGCACAAAGGCGGCAATCTTCTTGCCGTTCTTCACCAGCTGAACACGAGCACACTTACGGATGGCAGAGTTCGGCTGCTTGGCCTCAATACCACTGAAACAGAGCAATTGCACTTAGCAAAGCATAAAAACATGAGATGGAAATAAGTGAACATGAATCCGCTGTTGAACGTACATCTTCTCCAAAACGATGCCCTTGGCGTGAGATGATCCAGCAAAGGGTTTCTTCCACTCATTTCCCAAGTGGCTCTTCTTGTATGCCTTGTCAGCCCACCTCTGGTTCCTGCGGTGGGTCTTGAGCTTGCGCCCAGCTCCCATACCGCGTGTCTTCCTGTGATGAGAATTCAAACATGTTTACATTAGCTAAAGAAAACACAAGTTAGAGCATGCATGCATTAATTTAAGTCCAGCATTAAGAGTAACATGAAAGTCTTATCCAAAAATATGATAACGACACAGCTATACAAGCTGCCTGAAAAGGAATCAGAGGTGGATATGTTGCAACCATCATTCATGATTCTACTAAGTAAACTGACAACTGAGCATATGTTGCAACCAACTACCACATGTATACACAACCAAGGCAAATTATAGAGTAAAAACATGTTACTGGACTGAAGCAATGATACTGCATAGGTATATATCATGCACAACGATCATAAAGAATAAGTTGGGAGATAAACTAAACATTGTCACCATTCAGAACATCATACAAAACAAGCTACACCTAATACCAGTACCAAGACAAGACCGAGCAGGGACCATTAATCTAAAAGGGGGGCTTGTTTTGTATGCTACCATGCACAACTTCCAGGGCCCAATGATTTGGACGAAGGAATACAGATTACACGGTGGCAACGAATTCATGTCGCTTATGAATATGTTTAGCACTGACGTTGTATCAGATCAGCGCCGGACCGTCAATAAGCTCAGTTTCATCGCATCGGAACGACGACCTCATGCTCTAAATCTAACATAAATTAGCCTCAATCACATGATGCTACTCCAAAACCTTATCACAAGAGCTATAAGGCCGAATCGGGGAGTGCCGAGAAGAAACATCTATAGGATAAGCGGCCTAATCTAGGGACTGATAGATCATCGCCGAGAAAGGAAAAGGTGCGCTTGAAACGCATTACAATGGAGGAGAAGAAGAGATGTTAGCACGCACCCCATGATGGCGGAGGGAGAGGCCGGGAGATCTCCGGGTGGGCGGCGCTCGGAGAGGTCGGGAGGTCTCCGGTGGCAGGGGCTTCGAGGACGGCGGCGGCGGCTGCGAGAAGAGTGAGGATGGGAGGCGAAGGGAAATTTATAGCAGGGTTTGGGCACTTAGGGTTTCCATACGTTGAGATTCGTGCGGGCGTGATGGATCTGATCTCATGGCAGTTCTCTGGATGGTGGGACCGCGGGGAGGGGACCTCGTGGTTTTTCTTGTTCTGTTTCCAACCCGAGCTCATACATCTCGTGCCAAAATGTACCCTTTTCAAAAAAAAACAGTGCCTTTTTTATGAAAAAATAATACAGCACATTCTCAGTTTTATTTTAGTTCTACTAAAATCTTATAATTTGGAATGGGGATAGTAGTAATATAATGGATAATTTGGTTACGAAGTTACATTGTTGTGCATGTGATTTGCCCCAAGTCCCAAAATCAGAATTGGCTATAACATGAGTCTGAAAAAATATAACCTGGTTGTAAAATTGAACTGATTCACTTTACGAGGAAACCAATCACGAACTCACGCAAAGCCTATTTGAAAAGCACATCCACACCGCTCTAGCATAAGGCATGGCGAACACCAGATGAGCCACTCCGTTGATCTAGACTCCCACCACCGACTAAGATTGTGAAGAAGTTTGCACTCCACAAGACCCCACTCCAAATGTGATGTCTACCAAAACAAAGGACAATCACATTGCTCGTGCAATCAAGGGAACATCCACCATGCTGCCACGCTCCTTGGACCACTAAACTCGACTTCCAGTCGCTTTATCATGCCCCGTACAATATGTTAAAGCCAACTCCTAGGGTCACCGTCCATGCAGATACATTAACTCATTGAAAGAGCCTTCGTGTGCATAGCTTCATGAGGTGTTCACCTTGGTACACCAGAATCATCAACCATCTGGGGCCGCCATCCGTCATTAGTCGCCCCAACAACAATATGAGTTACTGACAATAATCTAGCTCCCTAAGACGAGAGCTTCAATAAGGTAGTGGCATGGACATCATCATTGTTGACTCCAACATACCAGGGCTCGGGATTCTTTTACAAAACACTAGCTCCCTTAGTTGGAGGGGATACAAGAGCTCAATGACAATATCTTTGCATACATGGGCAAAGGCAAAATGAAAGCGACTTGGCACAGGCGAAATTGTCCCATATCTTTTTTCTCCTAAAATCTCATATCAATTCCCTCACCACCTCATCCCACCTAAGGCTTGTCACCCCTCCTTTTCCATGCCAGTGCCTCATCTTCCTACCTCTCTTGTTGCTCTGATGCTTCATCATCAGACTGCCATCTTCTCATCATCCACCTCCATGGCATGCTTGCCCATACACCAACGTCAAGATAGAGTGTTGGTGCCCTCACGAGTTACTGTATAATTTAGGAGGGGGAAGGGGTATTGGTGTCACCTGATCCATGTCCAGTGAGTCTCGCATATAGTTTTTTAGGAGTCTTTTTTTACAACCATAAGCTCCTTTATTCGGTCGATATAAGTGTTACATCATTCAGGAGCATGGGTAACATGAAGTTTGGTGGGTCATCAAGCCACACCTGACCAGCAGTACCTCTAGCTACTCTGGCTAATTCATGAGCTACACAATTCGACTCTCTAAAAGAGTGTTCAAAAATAATTTTAGGGAACTCAGAAGCAATATGATAGCAATCGTCGAAAATCGCCACCACCACACCACACCACTTGAGTGACCTCCTTCCTTCATCACCGAGATCGCATCCAAGCTGTCAGAGCTGAGGATGATCCGATTACAGCCGATGGTCTGTGCGAGAAGGAGACCCTATTTTACCGCATGTGCTTCGGCTGATAACACATCTTGTACAGATTCAAGTTTTGTATTCCCCGTCGCTATGAATCTTCTAGCACAATCACGAATAACAACCCATGTCGGTCCTTTCATCTCATCCACATCGAAAGAGGCATCGACGTTGATCTTCAGGTGATCACGGAGCGGTTTAGTCCAGCCTCCTCTTTTAGGTTTGCTCGAGGACTATTAGCTGCGACAAAATTGGAGTATAATGCATCAATGTCTCGAGCCATTCTGCTTGGCTCCTGCAAGGTTTATCCATTGGTGAACTGTCAGCGCTCCCACCATAGGTACTAGCATGCTACAACAACCAGCTCGAGAATATTTGCATAGCCAAGCAATGGCGTAAATCTTTGCTTTGTGCACAAAATAAAACCCATCATTGCTTGCCCCGCTCTATCTATCATGCATGCACTCTGAATCAATTGTTCTACTCCTAGATTTCCTAGACCTTCTTCACCCTAGGACACTGAAACATAAGGTTCTTCACATCCTCAGCACCAACATTGCTCTAGGGGATTGTGCACTAACCGAAACATGTCTGTTTGCTACTACTGAACGACATGGAAGTGTCTCTTGCATAATTCTCCAAAGACTTTGTTTGGGACCCGAAGCTTCCAGATTTTCTCCCATATAGGATGATTATTCATTGTACCATCATCGTGGCGATTGATGATGGGCGTGTTGTCAACGCCTCGTTGGGAGACCCCAAGAGCAAGGTGTGATGAGCACAACAACAAGTTTTCCCTCCGTAAGAAACCGAGGTTATCGAACCAGTAGGAGGAAGGAAACGACTCAAAGGTGTTGCTAGCAACTTGGAGACCTACACAACACAAACTCAAGACTTTGCCCCGACGAAGAGTGAGGTTGTCAACCTCACCGGTTTGCTGTAACAAAGGATTAACTGTATGGTGTGGAAGGTAATGGTGGTTAGTAGAAAGTAAACAGTAACAGTGGAAGATGTATCAATGGTAAAGACTAGACCGGGGTCCATAGTTCACTAGAGGTGTTCTCCTTAGATAAACAAGCATGACATGCTGGATAAACAAATTACAGCAGAGCAATTGACAGGACCGAGCAAGGCATAACAATGCAATACTAGACATTCATGATCCTATGAGATTCGATTGGGCAATACAACAAGATACATAGATCGCCATCCAACTGCATCTATGACTAGAAATCCACCTTCAGGTTATCATCCGAACCTCCTCCAGTATTAAGTTGCAATCAACAGATAACTGCTTTAAGCAAAGTGTGTAAGGTAAATAATCCACTTGTTTCATGAACAAGAGACCGCTGTTTTCTCCCTAGTGGCAACAACACACTTCCATTAGATTAAATAGAGGCATGAACCCACAATCTAGCATAAATACCCCCTCTTGGAGTCACTAGCATCTACTTGGCCAAGATAGCTACTAGAAACAGAGAGCATGCAAGATCACAAACAAGACAGACGTGATAGAATCAATAAGACAAAATGATTAATCAATCTAACATAGTAATCTCAATATCCATCGGATCCCCACAAACACAATATGCATGATTACAAATAGATGAGATCTTGATCATGAACGGAGCTTACAAGATCTAAACATGGCAGCACAAAGGAGGAGATACAACCATCTATCTACTACATGGACCCGTAGTCCAAGGTGGAACTACTCACACTTCATACTGGAGGCTGGCATGATGAAGAAGAAGGCCTCCGGGATGATCTCCCCTCCGGCAGGGTGCCGAAAAGAGCTTCAGATCCCCCGATCTAGGGACGATGGTGGCGGCGGCTACAGACAGTTTCGTGGAATATTGATCGGGTGTGGCATCCCGCAAAACCACTACTAGAAAATCGCGTTGAATTTGTGCATTGCATCGTCATCATCATGCATTGTTTGCCAAAATTATTTTCGCAACGCCCGTTTTGTTTTCTAAAACGCCCCAACTTTAATCAAATATCAAACCCGGGGCTCCGGATTATTTTTGTTTTGGCCGCTATCGGATTGCATACGGCCCGTTTAAAACAAATAAAAATTATAATATTTTTAGTGGGGCAGTCGAACGGGCCGAGTAGACCCGAACGACCACCCCTGTTTTTAAAACGGTCCAACTACACCGCTCCTAAATCCTAAAGCTACCCACTAGTCTACCCACCCCCAACCAGCCACCTCACTCCCTCCACTAGCCTCTCGCCACCTCACCCTCTCCCTCTCCCCCTCCAATCCCACCTTGCCACCTCACCCAGCCACTCCCTCTTCTCTTCCACCCTCTCTCCCCAACCCACTCTGCCCCACGCGGCCCCACACCCAGACCCCCACACCACACCCCTCACGCACACACTACACGCCCCGCGCCCACACCCCACACAGCGCCTGCACCGTCCCCACCTGGGCCCCGCGGGACCCACCCCCACCGACGCCCTCGTCCCCATCCTCTTCCCGCACGCGCGCCTGCAGCCTAGCAGCCCCGCAGCACCGCGGCGCCGCTCCGGCCCCGGCCGCTTCCACCAGCCGCCTCCGCCGCCGCCCCGCAGACACCCCGCCTCCGCCGCGCCGCCCTTCTCTTCCCCCCTCCCCGCAAGCGCTCCGCGCCGCCTCCGGCCGCCCGCGCGCGCCGCCGGCGCTCCTCCCCAGTCGCCCTCGCCACCTCCCTCCGCCGCTCGTCGCTCGCCCCGTTTCTCCCCGAGCCGGCCCCGTCCTCACCGCTCCCCCGCGCCGCCGCGCGCCCGCAGACCCCGCGACCTGGCCCTCCTCCCCGCGCTCACCCCTGCAAGCTCCGCCCCGACGCGGCCCACCCTCCGCTCCGCCGGCTGCGAGCCTCGCGTCCCCGGCCGCCCGCAGACGCCCCGCCCAACCGCCACCTCCGCGCCTCCCCTCCCCGAGCCGCTCGCCGCCGGAGCCGCCACCGCCTGCCGCAGCCTCGCCCCGGCGCGCCTCTGCCGCGCCGCGCTCCGCCAGCCGAGCCCGCTCCCGCGCCTCCCCTCCGCGTCCTCGCCGGAGCGCCGCGCCCCTCCGGCCATCTTCCTCCGCGAGGCCAGCCACGCCCTCAACGCCCCTCCGTCCTCGGCCGTCGCCAGCACCCTGAGGAACCACCGCTGTCGCCGCGGGAGGCTTCTGCCACGCCAAGCTCTCCTCTATGAACCCTGTTCCCGGCGTGCTCTGTTGGGCGTGCGTGTATGCAGGTGGTGTGTTGTGCCATTTGGGGCACACCCTACTTTGTGTCTGCATACTCGTGAAGCCTCTTCCGGTGCTGATCTGCCTTGAAGCGCACGAGGCACGCCTCACTCGATTTTACCAACGTGGATCCAAGTTCGCCACTGTCTAAAAGAGGGACGACAAGAACCCCAACAGGAGGCCCGGAGGTGATGGCACCAGATCGACAAGGTCTCCTTCCTGGATGTCAAGTCCTCTGACCTAGAACCCGAAGCCCGATCCCGCCGGACGCCAAGACCTCCGTCATGGAAGCCGCAAGATCCGTTCCCGGTGCCGCGCCAAGGTCTCCAAAGAACCCCGGAACCCCCAAGTTCACCTCGCCAAGGTCTTCATCGAGAACGCCGAGAACTTCCACCGGAGCCGAAGATCCGGAGCTCTTCATCATAGAACGCCAAGTACCTCGAAGACCGTTCCGCTGAAACCCCGAGATCATCGTCATAGAACCCGAAGGCCACTTGTGCGACAAGCACTCCGCCCGGACACCCAGCTCTTCACCCCGAAGCCGCGATGATGTTGAACCAGGACCTCCATCGGGCAAGATCGTCACCAAGACCGGCCATGTTGAGATCCGAAGACCGATCCCGAAGTCCAAACCTCGAGCTCGTCGAACCCTGAACCCTGAGACCGACCCCGAACCCCGGAACCCCAAGATCGCCGAACCCTAAATGTGTGAACCCCTTCCCGCAAACCCTATTTTATAAATGAAATACAACTTGTCGCATAATAATTGTTCATGCATGCATCTTATCATGTGGTTTGGGGGCCTTATGCCGATTCACCTAATAATTAAATCAGGGGCCCATATGCGGGCAAATCTAGTCTCATATCGGCCTCATTTAAACTTGTGTAGCGAACCGGTGATATATTCTGTCTTGTTAAACAACATCTAAATTGCGGGGTATCTAAATAACTTGAACCATTTAATTAATTGTCGGGACCCCGGTTCCGCTTAATCTGACCTAATTGCACCGCACTTTTGCCATGCCATGCATCATACATGCATCATGCCGATCTTCTGCCGTGTATTAAATATTGCATCCGGTGTTTCTTCTAGCGTTTTGCTTCTTCGCGGATAAGGCCGTTGAGTTGATGTGAGTTTCGCCCCGACCTTCGGATGAACCTTCGACAATGTTTTCAGGCGAGCATCTCCCCCTTTCTACCTATTTTACTTTTATAGTATTTACTTCCCTCCTGTTGATCTTTTGCTATCTGTGTTGCGATGCTTTAGTCTCCGTACCTGTGATATACCGTGCAGCCCTATATTGCCTTGGACACACCCTGTTACCTGTTGTTTGGTAGATAGTTGGACTTGCGCGTCGTAGTTGCTTGCTCACGTGCTGATGTGTGTCGTCATATGCCACAGTTGCTGATGTATTGCCGCATGTTGATGTTGGAGATGATCCTAGTTTTACTTATCGTCACTTTAATTCCTGTTTAACAACTAAAATTGAATTAAGCAGAGGCATCGGTGGGTGATAGAAAATATTGGTTTCCGAACGCCCACTTGTGTCCCGTAAGACCCCGAGTACTTGATACCTGTTCCTTGATTTATCGCGCTATCCACATCCGGGAGGTATATGGGACCCCCCTGAGCCAGAGCTTGATTCCGTCTTATTTCTTGGGGCCACAAACTAGTTTGAGGTGTTTTTACTATCCTGTACTTATGCCATGCTACTTTCTGTATTTCAATTGTGCGAGGAGCACACTGTACTGTTTAGGATCATGGCACGATTCCGCGGTGTCGACAAGCCCAGCCACACTTTCGGGTTCCCAGTCGTTCACAGCCGTCCCCATAACCTTGAGCCCGTCTTGGGGTCAGCTGGCTTCGTTGCGGGATCTACTTAAGGGGTGGCCCCCTGAGATATTTCTGAATCTTGTGATTGTTCAGTCGTGAAAGCCTCGTTGGGTTTTGATTTGGTTTTTCCGAGGTTGATCGAGCGTGTGTTGCTATTGGTGCACCCCGGCCGGGTAAAACTTTCTGAAAGCCGTGTCCGCGGATATGGACGACTTGGAGCACAGTATCTCGATCATAGACAAGCATAACTAAAGTTTATTTCTATAAATTTGACTTATAATGACTAGTAATCAGCTTCACTATAATGGAATGGCTAATTAATACTACTCACAACTGCTTGTTTGGCGTGTCGCTTGCGACCATTGTACCTGACTAGTAAGTATTGCAACTACAATGGAATGGCTGAATAAAAGTACCAACAACTGCTGGGTTTCGGGTTTATCTCATGCTATCAGTATCTGATTAGTAATTGACGCAACTATCACGGAATGGTGAACTAAAAGTGCCCACTGCTTACTTTATCAGGATGATTATCTAAACCTGACTAGTAATTGTCGCAACTATAACTGAATAAATAAAACTGCCAACTGTGTGAGTTCCTCGGCTGACTTCCTCGTTTGGTCTCGAGGGGGAAACACCAGGATGGGTTTGTTTGGTGTTAGCTTCAGGTTGGATCCGGTTAGGTCATTCTTACCCCTCTCTGATAACCGCCAGTTGTATCGAGTCTCTATAGGTTGTTTAGTGCATGCTGCCGCTGCCGCATCAGTCCACCATACCTATGTAGGCGAGGACCGCCGAATTCTAGCCTCGCCGTGTACTGGCCTCAGTACTGACGCTCCTTCTTTTTCCTTTGCCCTTTGTCGGCACCCCTTTTTGTTAAGCAGGTTTTGAGATCGACGCCGTTAGCAGGGTTGCCCTTCCGGCTTGGCCTGGGCAGGGTTATGGACGCCATTGGTTATTCTTCAGGGCTCTTAGCCCCATTTGCATCTTGTCCGTAGCTGGACGCTATATCGTTTTCAAGGTGATTTGGATCTTTGTATATTATATCTGTATTCTTGACTCTTTGAGTCGCTGTTATATATATCTGTTCTGTGGGTCCCATCGAGGACTGTTGTGTAATGTTATTACTTCGTTTTCCACCCGCACGAAAGTGCCTGGTGGGCACCTTTGAATCGTTTCTATGCGGGTTTGGCGAATTTTGCTCAAACTTGCATAGGTCCGATTCTGAGGGTGTTACATCGGGTACCTAGGATTTTGGCATCGGGAGGTATTTATAGGCGAAGAGGCGAGGCAGGGGGTCGCCAGGGCGGCCGCACCCCCCAGGCGTGGTGTGGGCCCACCCGTGTGGCCAGAGGGTGTGGCCCCCTGGTGACTCTCCTCCGTCTCGTATTTCGGCTTCGTGTTCCCCACGGTAAAATATTGACTTTGGCTTTTGTCCCGTCCAATTTCGAGAATATTGATTTCTGACTTTCTGGAACCAAAAAACAGAAGAAATCAGGCAATTGGCACTATGGCATCTTGTTAATAGGTTAGTACCAGAAAACATATAAAAACACCTCAAAGTGTAGACAAAGCAAAGCAAAGTAGATACTAAACAAGTATGGAGCATCAAAAATTATAGATACGTTTCTGATGTATCAAGCATCCCCAAACTTAACTCCTGCTCGTCCTCGAGAAGATAAGTGATAAAAAGAATAATTTTTGAGGTGACATGCATCATCAAAATCAAGATCAAACCATTTGCAAGTATTGAAAGCTGGGATCAAAGAACTATAAACATGAGCATGAAAGATGGAGTTCTAACAGTAGGACAAAGTAACTATGCATGCAACATGAAAAGCTACAAACAAAGATCATGAGTAGCATGCATTGAAAAACGTTTGATTGTTTCACATACAGAAAACACGGCATAGTGGCATTCAGCTTGTCCCTCATGTAGTAACAAATAGATGCATAGGACACCTTCAAAGTTCATAAGAGTGACTAGATACAGATAGAACAAGAACAAATAATATCAATAATATGCATCAATCAATAATTTTTGGGGCAATGCACATAGAAGTAAGAATGGCAACTATGCTCTCTTAACTGGTGCCTAAAGGTAGAAGGTGGAGACTCAATATAATGGTGGAAGAAAGGCCCTTCATAAGGGAAGCAGGGATTTCAAGTTTCAAAAAGAGCTTCCAAAAATTATGGTACTTGTTAGCTTTCAACTCTCATTGCCGCTATCATAAGCATCTTGAAGTGATTAAGGTTAAAGTGAACAAACTATGAATTATATGCTTGACAAAGTATAAGTTGACAATCTCATGTCCCTTGAATACGAGGGTCGCTCCTCATTCTACTCAAGTTTAGTCACTGGTAAGTTCTTGTCATAGTAAGTACATGTGTATCGTAGAGAACCGTCAATGGGGTACCCCTTGCACATGATATAGGAGCTATCCCATAATCAAAATGACAAGGCAAGCAGACAATGAGCATCTCAGCAATCTTCTTATTTACCATGGAAATATGGTGCTTTTTCTCTCTTTCCTCTTTTCTCATTTTTTCCTTTTCTCAATCTCTTTTTTCTATCTTTTTTTTATAAGAAGAATGCTTCATAGATGTCATTATGGTGATACTGCAAGTTTCCATCATGATTAGGCATGGCTTAGGCTAACGGCCCAGGCGTTTCTCTAACACGCATACATAACTCCATGGACTTACAAGCTCCCCTTTCATTTCACACCGACGACATCCATAGACAAAAGATCATGATATCAACTGTGTATAAAGTACAAGTGCAATGTTGAAAGTGTTCCCCGTGACAGCACGGTTATGCAAATTCCAACATATAAGTGCAAGCATATACAACATAGGTGACACAATGGTTCAAGTTTATTAGGGACAAGAAATATAAAGTGTGCCATCAAGTTTGTGAGAGCTTTAATCACTAAGTTTTCACATAACAAAATAATTTTTAATTGGAAGATAGATGAAACAAGAATATACTTGGAATGGTGTAACACACCATGCATAGGAATTTATAGTGGACACTTTGGAATAACTTGGTTTCTTGGGAGTTGGATGCATGAGTAGAGCTTACTCATACAAGTGGAGGCTAGCAAAAGACTAAGAGAGCAATAATGGTCATAATCATGCAGAGCGACAAAACATTACTAATAAAAGCATAAAGTGGTACTACAAGTCAAGGACTAAATGATCATAGAGGATATGGTGACTTGTTCATAGTCATAACATGGTGTGAGCATGTGCCAAGTCAACCCAAGCAAAGCATCAAAGAAGAATACCACAATACTATGCTTTTGCATGCTAAAACAACGCATAATTTTTTCCAAGGCACTCTAAGCAATCCCAATTGTTTGGAATAAGACATGCTACAGCAATAATCACTAAGAATAAGGTCAAAACAACACCTAGCATGTCATGCTAAGGTCTAAGTCACAATCAATGCAAGCTCCTCTTGCACTTATCAAGCAAGAACTTCCTACTCCTTTCCAACACCAAGCAACTTATTTGCAAATAACACAACGAGAACGGAGGTCCAAACTACTTTATTCAAGCAAACTAAACAAACTAAGCAAACCAAACGAAAACTAAGACGCTCCAAGAACAACACAACGGTGTATGAAACAATAAAAAACGAAGTGTCTAGACAGACCTGAGCTTTTTATTGATGAGGAGGGGATGCCTTGGACATCCCCAAGCTTTGACGCTTGTACCTCTTGGATATTTTTTGGGGTGACACCGGGGTGGCATCCCCAAGCTTGAGCTTTTGTCCATTCTTCATCTCATTACTCCCTCTGTTTTTTATTACTTCGCGTTCTAGCATTTTTTAAAGTCAAACTTTGTCAACTTTGACCAAGAATATAAGAAAATATATAAACATTCATTATTCCAAATACATATATTATGAAAACATAACTTACGAAGATTCCAATACTATAAGTTTTATATTGTAGATACTTCTATTTTTTGCTAAATATTTGATCGAAATTTAAAAAGTTTGACTTTGACTAAACCCAGAATGCGATCTAATTGTAAACGGAGGGAGTACATCATTCTTTCTCTACATCTGAAATTTTTCTTCATACAAAACTTCACACAATATTCATTAGCAACATTAGTGTATTCAAAAGATATTAGACCTTAGGCAAAGCTTTGGAACAGCAAAACTTTTCACTAAAAACACAAGCTACTGTAGCAACTCCTTCAAAAATCTCAATTCACCTAAAGAGAACTCAAAAAGGAATCAATAAGAAGCAAATGCAAATAATGGCATAAATCTATCAAAACAGACCAGCAGGTAGAAACCGATTTTTTCGAACATCTTCTGTTGCTCAAAAAAAAAGTGTTAAACTAAGAAAGTTAGCTAATATACTGGGGGATATATTTGCAAATTGTCAGCTCAATCCGAGTTATATAGACTCCTCACGAATTTTTTTGGTGGAGGACAGAAATCTGTTTCGGGACAACAACTCCCCAAATCTTACTTCCCTCTCATTAGAGGTCATTCTTGGCACAAAAAGCAAACAAAAAGGATAAGGAGAGGTCATTACTGAAGTAATAACTTTCAAGACTCAAGAAAACTCTTGGGTTATCTCCCAACAAGTACTTTTCTTTAACGCCTTTAAGTTAGGCACAACAAGCAAGAAGAATCAAGTATTTTCAAATGAAGAATTGAGATCAATACTTTCAAAATCTTCATCTATTAGAGGTATCTCATCCAAATGAGTCTTGGAGGATCCCTTCTCATTCCTCTTTGGTTTACTACTTTCATCAAAAGGATTTTCAGGAAAAATCCAATCAAAATTCTTTTCAAAGGCCTCATGCATCCCAACAAGCTTAAAGTGCATGGGTATCTTAAATTCATCTTTAGGCTTGGTTTTATATGAAGTACCCACAACATCTACACATGAGCCTAGCATATTAAAACGCTCAAAGACCTTTCTGGCTTCCTTAGCAACATCATGGAACTCTTTGAGTAAAGTTTCAAGAATAAACTCTCTCTTTTCTGCATTCTTTTCTTCTTTTAGTTTTAGGAACAAAATTTTCATCATGGGGTTAAGGCTAACAAACTTAGCCTCCAACATATGAACTAAAGAAGCTGCAGCAATTTCATAATTAGGAGCAAGTTCCGCTATAGATCTGTAACATCCCAGCATTAGAGCTTAGAAATAAGCTGAACCCGGGTGTGTGCATTGCATTCATGCATAGAAAATCCGAATAATTTTCGCGCTTTTGAATAAAACTTGTCAAAGTGATTGAGGCTTCTCTTAACTTGATGGAATTGAAGTAGATCATCAAGTTGACTGCGATAAGTTTCAATATGACCTTTGTTAAAACCTTATTTTGGGTAAAGGTAATTTGATCTAAGGGTAGATCAAATGCAATAAATTAAACCCTAATACATTACTTAATGATTTATATTTGATCCTTAAGAAATCATATCTCAGTATTCATTACACCACTCATGAATACCAAGTTATAAATATAACTTAAGTAATAGTAATATAACAACTAAATCTTGATCTATCTTAATCTCATCTACTTATACCATGAGTATCATGGTAATACCAAACCTTGATTCTTTAGTGAGATTGAGTAGGAAGGAAACCAAATCAAGAACATTCACCATATATCTTTCTTCCCATATCAATCATTATCATCTATATTGAACCTTGTTCTAATATTTGTTGTTCATCAATGTTGAGTAATCAACTATTGATTCACCAATTCCTAACCTATCAATTCTTGATCTGTCAACTCTTGTCCATATCATAGCATCCCCTTAGGTCCTTTAGAGAAAGTAGTAATAAGAGGTAGGTGGTAATGCTAGATTTAAATATCATCTATATGATGGGAGTATTGGAAGAGAATAAGATCAATATGATAATTGATGGAGTTAACTCACTCCTGAATGGATAGAAGAGTTATCTGGAATATATATTTGTATGGTAACAAAGAAGATTACAAGGATGCATATTGAAGATAGTTACCAGGAGTAATCCTATTGGATCAAGTAGGTATAGTAAATGAATAATATCTTCTTAGTCAGATAGAGATATTAAGAAAATAATTATACACAACTGTAATGTTGTATTGATGAAGGCCTTGATTAGCCAACTGGAAACCTAAGCCATAAATGATCAAAGGATTGTAATGATCATGCTCAAGTCACTAAGAGTGAATGATTATATCAGGTATAAGTGACACTGGTGGATATAACATGATTAAACCCTAGTATAGATACTTTATCCTAGGTTAGCCATGATAAGTCACCATGATATGATGTAAAGTTTGAATATAAGATACTGAAGTGAAGTAAATATAAGATATTATGATTCAGATGATGTTAGAGGAACATTGGATTAAAGAAGTAGAATAGTCCTCTTAGGAAATACTAAACACTTGAGGTGAAGTAGGATTTGATATATATATACATCTATTGGGGTAATGTTGGTGATGGATGATTAAGAAAGAGTATAAATGGAGTTAATAGTAACTACTTGTTGGATTGGAGGTTACCAGCAGTAGAGTAGTTGATATAACCAAGTATGGATATGAGAAGATTATGAAAGCTTTAGTGTCAAGCTCATTGGATTTATAAATGGATTTAAAAGAATAAAGGGTGGATAAGAATATTCTTGTGAAGTAAAGCTCATCATGTTAACACATGATGATGGATAGGAAGAAGTAGTATATCTAGGAAAGGAATTCCTTAATTAGAAGTCCAGGATTGTGAATTATGGAAGATAGGAATTCTTGGTAAACATTAAACCCTAAATCTTTAACCGAACATAATATCCATTTCATATGATTGATCTATCTCCCCAATGGTTTATAGGAATATTTTCCTATATCAAATCACTTAAGCACATCTTTGCAATTTTCAACCATCATAATCATAGGTGCTTAGGAACTATGTTTATCAATTTGTTCTCATAAGTTAGCCTAAAGAACAACCTCACTATTTTATCCTAGATGGTGATACCATTCATGAACACAAGCATGAGGACAATATGACTTAACCTTAATCTCTACCCATGCTTATAAAAGAATATGAGAATATTAAATCTCCTAAAAAAACTTATGGTAAACAATTATAATTAAAAACCCTAATTTTCATTTAAATTATAATTGTCAATGTATAATTAATGTCTTAACCAAAATTATTAGAACATTATTCACTTGTTAGTGGAATTTGGATAATAGAATTTATCATTTTAAGAATCTTAATAATTAAATCCTCTCATATATAATGAATGCTAAATAATAATAAATTTGTATATATTATTTGCATGTCCTTAACTATCTTAAACCATTCTCATTACATTCATTAAGAAGAAAAAAATCATTTTATAAGAGTTTATTATAATAAACAAATCCCTAAACCCTCATTCTTACTTATTCTACTCAATAAATAACTTCTGATATAATTATGAACTTTGAAAAATACCAACATGATTAGAGCAAACAATTAGAATAATTATCTTTGGAGTATTTGGGATACTCTACAAATTTCTGGTAATTTAATTCATTGAGGAATTTTAAATTAAAAACAAATCATCAAAATAGAAAACAGAGAAGAATAAAGGAAGAAGAGGCAGCAGACAATCCTGGCCCATGGCCCATTTCTTCTCGCATCTATCTATTGCTCGCGTGTAGCAGCTGTAGATTTTTCGCTCACTTCGCAGTGGCCCACATGGCCCAACATCAGCCCAACAGGAGCCTGTACCCCTTCGACCTCCTATTGTCGCAGTCGTCTTCCTCGCAGCAGTGAAGCACCTGCGTGGGTTGGCCAATGCCATCCGCCGAAAACCTCGCGCCACGATGCCCGCTGGCGCCTGTCGTATTCCGAAGACGGAGATAATACCGCCGCACTTGCCTCCCCTCATACTTATCCCCAATCTCTTCCTCTTCGATTTAGGTCCCAGACCGAAACCCTAACCTCGGGTTGCCATCGATTCCCAGTGTTCTAGCCTCCCTCGTGGCAGTCCAAGCATACTATGAGCACCGCCATACTTCCCTGAGCCTCCTAGCCGAAGGAATTGAGCAAGGGCGCCTCGAATCAATGCGGCAACCTCGTCTTCCCGAAGTCCGGCCGTCGTCGTCCATCTTGATTCCGGCCACGATTTTCTTCACCGAGCCTTCCACGAGCTTCCTGGTGAGCTGCTGAGCATGCTACTGCCTTCCGTTGACTCGTTTGCTTCTGATACCGAGCCACCACCGTGCATTGTCATGCACCGCCGCCAGTCGCCGTCGTGCACTGCCTTCCGGCGACCAAAAACGAGCGACTCAGCCACCCCTCGGTTCGCCTGCGTCTCCTCTTTCTAACAAAACCATCCATGGCGTCCCGCATGCTCTCAATCTCCCAGTACATCAATGATCTGAAGATCATATTCCGATAACGTCACTGTGACGTCAGGCTCACATTATCCTTAACTAATTCAACTTGTTTGATTGGTCCTTGCTGATGTGGCATGTGACGTGGCCCCTGGCCCATGTGTCATTGACTGTGAGTAGGAACTAGTCCAGTAATAAACATTTTAACTAAACTGTGTGTGTCATGTGGCATGTGGCCCACTAGTCAGTGACTAGGGTAGGTTAAATCTGGGTAAGAAAATTAATTCCCTATTTGTAATATTATTTAGAATTTAATTAGAAAATGAGTCAATCTTAAAAATTTAATAACTTTTGTTTATAATTCAGAAAATATATGTAATATAAAATCTTTAGAAAAATAAAATATACAACATAAAACTATTATCAAACATTATTATGTTAGCTATTTAAATAATTATTATTTAATAAAGATTTTATAAGTTCTAATACTTTGAAAATTCATATTTTAATATTGGTAAATGTTAAAAATATAAATAAAATACCTAAAATCTTAAAAAAATAAGAACAATAATTTAAAACTATAAGCATGCATTATTATTTCACTTAATAAATATTTATTAAGTGATTATAAAGTAATAAATTTTATAAAAATTATATCTTATTATTTATAAATCACAAAAATAAATGTAATATACTAAAATGATCACAAAAATAATACCTACATGTTAAAAATACAATATTCCACTTTTGAGTTAAATAAAAATTTAAATATTTTAATAACTTGAATTTAAACCTATTTCCTAAGTTGTTAATTCATATAAGGGTAAATAAAATTTGTTAATATTTCTAAAATTTCCAATTTAGATCAAATAAGTAATAGTAGTCTTAAATATTTATAATATAAAGTCAAATTGGTCCAACACATTTTAAATAAAATTTTATTGAATTATCCTTCAACCATATGTGTAGTTTATTTTCTAAAAAGATCTCTAACAAT